>CAVLGL010000090.1:23030000-24280000 GCA_963668995.1 Parnassius mnemosyne
GTCCCTTAATATAAAAAACATATCTATGAAACATAATTAACTCAAATGGGTTCATGAATATCTATATAACTAATTATTTCTATGAGTGTTTTATAGAATAATTCTGGTTTTATGAACGTTAAGATTTTATAATTCTTACTAAGTGGACAATTAATCGCAAATGGTCGGTTATAGACGAGTTCTAAGAGTTTCCAATTGCGTCGATCCCTAATTGTACAGGAGACTCTCCAGTGCTAGAGTCCAAAGTGAAGAATGCTCGCGAAATCACCGCCCAACAAATTGCTTGTACATGCAGATAAAAAGTATGGAATACGTTTTAAAATACAAGTTAGTTTTGTTTATTTTTTATTTAAGTTTTATATAGTTATATAAGCGCGAGTGTGAGAGTAATTTAGATAAGATCTGATGCAAAATTTATATCTATTTTGGAAAAATAATAATGAAAGTAAGAGAAAACTGAAAAGTTATTAATTATTTTTACAATAGAAAGATAACCAACCATCCAGGTAACTGATGGTAAGTGGCTCGTGAAGCCTATGATCACGTCACGCCTGTTATCCGCGAGGTTATAAGCAGAGTCCGATATGCAGTGAATTAATCGGACCGCATTTAGCTAAAAATATGGGTACCTATTGAAAGGGTCACACAGCCCGTCACTCGACGTCAATCCTTGAAATGAAAGGGTCCAAGAGACAGGGGTCAATTGGTCAGTGACTTTCTACCCCAAGAAACTGATATCACACTAGGTTGGGTTCGAGAACAACGAGGTGGGCGTGACCCCTGAGATAGCGTGCCACTAAAGGACGTCTATCCTCCCTCTCAAGAAAGGTTAGACGCTTAATATTACGGGTCCTTATGGAACGGTTCCTTCCCACTCGTGCTCTCTGGTACGGTGGTCGTGAGCGCGGCGCTCGATGCGGGCTCCTTTTGCAGCGATGATGGCTTCCGTATGGGTATTTGGCTAAACGTCTGAACTCTTGAACGTTCCGTATTGAGTAGATCCCTAGCCAGAAGAGGTCGTTTTAACAACCGTGGGCGATCCGAAGATTTCCTAACTCTCCCCCTTGCCCTTTCCCGTCATGTTGTTTCAACTGTTCAGTGGTAGTCTGTGTGTTTTTTCTATTTCCCTGCCTAAGGTGCCGACGCGAGACGAACGACGTGAGAGGTAGGGTGGGAGGATAGCGATTGACCGCAACACTTTGGGGCACTGCCTGCCCCTTTTGCCACGAAAGGGTTGGGGAAAGTGTTTGATAGGGTCAGCTCGACCGGGAAAGGACTGCGTAAAATAGCAGCTTAACACTGGTGTGTTTCGTATGGTGAGTGTAGAGAACCGGATACCCTTTTTACTGGAAAAGAGGCATTCCATATTAGTTCTTACGGGTGAAAATGCATCTGCATTTTGATTCGCAAACGAGGATAGATGTCTATGGGGTACAAAAAATACAATTGTATTAGCCCTTACCTTACCTAGTGCTTACCCTATATATCGTAACATATCCATGCTTTCAATCTACATTACACACTGCTGCATGAGTAGAACGTTGGTCTAATCGTCGTCAACGCGGCTGCTGATCATGAGGTCCTGGGTTGGACCAAAAAAAAAGGTATGTATTGAGTTTTTTGACAAGAAGTTCTCAGTAACAACCCAGAATCGGAATTTGGCGGTGCTTCACCCACGTGTCTCGGAAAGCACGTACAGCCGTCGGTCCTGCGCCTGATCTCTCTCCACTCGTGTCAAATTGTCGTCCAATCAGAATATGAGTGTGGAAGAGTTGAGAGTGCACCTGTGCTTGTGCATACACTTGTGCACTATAATCCTGTTTTGTCCAGATGGCTAGTCTCCGCTGATACTGGCTACCCTAATTCGGTATTGAGAACATTATAAATTATTAAAGTGTAACGTAAAAGGGTAGTACACTCCCAGACTAACTCCAAATCAGAAAGAGGGAGATCCTCAGCCCTCTAAATATTAAACTGTGCTGTGCTACTAAAATTCATTAAAGACAAAAATTATTGTACAAAATAATGTTGAATCTAGCTTCATACTTACCCAAAATATTCTCCAACAAAATTATCATATGAATAGTGCGCGAAGCAGCGCGGGGTACGGTAACATTATGAAAATTCCAAGCTTTGACTTCCGGACCAAGAATTTTCTAAGACCTGCGACTGTGAGTGACTGTCGACTTGGTTCGACGGGCTTGGAAGCGCGGCATGTATATTTATATTTTGTAGGATTTTGTACAAGTAAATTAAGGCACTGGAAAACTTGTTCAAATATATTATTTTAAGTCCCCTAACAAATTTTTAGAATAAGTGTTGTATGGTTCATAACATATGATTTATACGTGGTAGAGCCATGCTCCGGGTATATTATGATTGTAGAACAAATAGGTCAACTCGTCCGAGGACAGCCCACACTCTAGCAGAATACCAGCGTAAAATAGCAGCTTAATGTTGCTGTGTTTCGTATGGTAAGTGTTGAGAACCGGAGACCCGGAGTACTTAGGGGTGTCAGTCAACGCATCTGCATTTTTATTCTTAATTTAGGACTGTTTTAGATGTGAGCCACAGTATCCACTTTCCACTGAAGTGGGCTGTGTGCTTGTTTGTCATCCTTATTCTACAAAAAAAAACATATTTTTCTTATTCAGCTCGGAACAGATCGTAGCTAAACATGAGCCTCTCCTACAACAAGACAGGTTTCCGTTAAGAGTTCATTTGATGATAATGGACAGTTAAAACTGTATGTATTTCGTTTTTTAGTCATGCAGTATTTTCAAACACATCTTTAGACATGCATCACTGCAGTCATAATAAAATATCAGTAAGTAAGTAAGTAAAAAATGACTTTGTTGTCAGGCAATATACATAATATATAGCAGTCACCGTGTATTGGCGGATGGTGGCACAAAAAATTTGACCGGATATCTCATTTTCGTGAGCAACTCAAGTGGCTTTCAATTCGACTTCGTAGGAACACTCAATTGTTATGTCTCCTCTATAACATCCTGCACAATCCTTCTTCTCCCTCATACATCAAAAGCCGATTTTCGACACATATTCTACGGATAAACCATGCAGATCCATGCAGAGCAATAACATACATACAAATAAATTTGCGAACCAACTATGGAAACGAAAAAGTTCTCATAATATTATTTTCTAAAATTGTACACAGACACTCATTTTTATATGTATAATTCTAATTCAGATTTAAGTTCGCTGGTCAATAAATTGACGATTTATTTGTGTTTTTATGTTTCCCCTTTGCTCTCTGTACGGTGCTATAAACATTTCTTTAAACTAATATCCTGGTATTTCATGCCTTAAGCTGTTTAAATCTTTAAGTTTCTACAAATAACTCTAGAACATTTTCTGCTAAAACTATAATTTCTCGCTGTAAATTTCACAACACCAACTCGAGCAACCCAAGTTCGATCCCCGCCGACTACAATGGCATTGTTAACTATCGTACTTTTAAGTGCTGATTGACTACGGTGTGGCGTTGAATGAAAACATCGTGAAGTAACTTCTTTGCCTTAAAGCCGCTCTGAAATAATAGGAAGACCTGTGTCCATGAGTGAAACGTTTATAGGCTGTAACTTTACTTTTTATTTTAAGATATATGTCAAAATATTATGGCATAAAATATCAGAATAAACTCAAGTCAGGACTACAAAAAGGCAGAAAAGTAGCAGAATTCATTACACACTACGCAAATAATTCTTTATTTAAATTTGATTTGAGCCCGCAAATATGTCCGACTTTATGAAATTACCCGGCGTGTACTACAATGCTAAAAAATACATTTTGTTTATTTGTAGGAAAAAAAGGAAATTTTGTTTATTTATTAACTTTTTTATATAGTGCCTAATGCATTGTTTTAGTGGTCTAATACCATCTCCGCATTATTACCTTTCTAATGAAACCGGTTTTTGCCACATCGGTTGGATTATTATTAGAGTCTAAAGAAGAATATGCAAATTTTTAGAAGTGCCAACTTCACCTTCGTTCTGCTAATTGTCGAACAAGGCTCTGGCGACCAAAGAATTGGCGAAACTCCAACCGAAAACGCCGAGTTTAAATTTCACTGACAGTTTTTTTTTTAAATTATTGTGAGTTACTATCGTGAAGATGCTGCGGTTAAACTCCTGTTCCTCTGTCGCCTGGTCGACACCCACGGGATGATACGAGTGTGGTGTATTGAATAGTCTTATGACGCCACTGCACGGCGTATATGTGTGTGTTTATCTTGAAAGCGTAATGAATGTAAAAACTGCCAACCTAATAACGATATTTTTTTAATGTATTTTTTTAATACAAGCAATATTATCAACCTAATATTCCCATTTACCACTCCGAATAAATTTAAAATGCTATGTGGGACAGATCCAGGCGGAGATGGCGGGATGAACTGAACTTCTTCATGAAGGACTTGTCTATGGTGACTCTGGAGACAAGTGGAAAGAGAGTAGGAAGGCCTTTGCCCTGCAGTGGAACATTTCGTGCTGGTAATAATAATAAATAATAATTTGGGAATGGTTTACGACAGTAGTCAAATGGTCGATTCGAAATTTATATCCATCCATCCGTTCATTATAGCCTCCCCGTAGATTGCCTCATAGGGGAGATTTTGCCATAGTTGCCACGCTTTGCGGGCGGGTTGGCAATCGTAGTTTTATTATCATTTTGTGTTGTTTATCAGGTACATGCTGATGCCCATCACCTGTTTCAATTTCGCTCCGTCACCAGCCAGAGAATGTAATGGACCGTGTGGTGAGGGTGTTAGAAAAAAATATATATATATATAAATAAATAAAATTGAAGTGTGTTTGTAATGTCAAAATAAGAGATTTTTACTAAATGCGTATGAAAGTATATGCGGTACTTATAACAAAAACACAATTTTTAGGTTTTTTGTCTATCTGTCTGTCTGTTTGTTCCAGCTAATTTCCGAAACGGCTTGACCGATTTTGACGGGACTTTCAGTCGCAGATAGCTGATGTTATAAGGAATAATTTAGGCTACTTATATTTTAGAAAAATAATTAGGGTTCCGCGCAACAAAATTAAAACCATAAATTACACGCGGGCGAAGTCGCACGGAATAGCTAGTATATAATAATATATTCTTTTCGACAGATTGACTTCTTTAAACTTCTGCGTGTCTGTTTGTGTTCAACATAAGGAGACGTGGGATATTACACTACAATGTGTTGATTGCCTCGCGTCTCCGACAATGAATTCTGGTCTGTTCTATTAATTACTACCGGTGCCCCTGTGTTTATGATTACTGGTACAACTTATGTTATTAACAGTTTCCCTGTCCACAAAATGTACACATTAGTTAAAAAGTCAAAATGTTCATACATGATTCGTGTCACAGGGAAAGGGTTAAACATAATATAATAACTTCCGACATTACTCGGAAGTTATCTCCCTAAATGAACGAGATAAATGATTATGATTATTATGTATCTTATGTATCGATTCACAAAAAATCGAGGTCTAAAACATCGATTCCTAAAAAATCGATTTTTTTTTATGTTTGCATTTATAATGTAAATATAAATCTATTTTATAAAAAAACAAGAAATACACTGAAATCGAGATGTGTTTAATTAAACACTGGTTCCATTTCTTTCGACATGTAATATCTATCTAAGGTAAATCAAAAGAATGAGCTGTACTAAGAAGCCATCAATATACCCAATTACCAGTAATTAAACAACGTTTCGGGCAAGCGTTTATTTAAACCCTTTCGTTTCCTCTAAAACAGCCAAAGAAGTGATGAGTCGACAATTACCGATTGTCGATGCGCTATAGAGCTCTAAACATTGCATTACCGTTCATCTTCTCTTTAGGATGCGTAGAGATGTGCCAATTATCGACATTTTTTACATTTTTTTCTCGAATAGATTTTTTACTTGGTATTTCGACAACGGAAAAGAGGCATTCCATATGGAAAAGAGGCATTCCATCTTGGAAAAGAAGCATTCCATTTTAGTTCTCACGGGTGACAACGCATCTGCATTTTGAACGCTCGCAAACGAGGATAGATGTAGATATCTATGGGCCACAGCAACCACTTACCATCAGGTGAACTGTGTGCTCGTTTGCCACCCTATCCTATAAAAAAAAAACTAGTATCGAAGTGGCTTATAGTTTGATATTGTTTCTTTAGTTTTGTTGGTCGCGAGTTTGATTCTCGCACGGGACAAAATAAATGATCCACGACTTAAAAAAATATATTTTAAACATATATGGGCATCTATGGGCAGCTTTGATGGCTCATTAATGTTTTCCAGACAGAATTTCGATCACGCCCTTTTCTCCTCTGTTACCTATATCGCCTCTTGTGACACTTACGGGACGATATCGGGCAGTGAGTATCCTAACACCACCACTACACGGCATAACACATACCACGAGTCCACGTGAGGTGAAGTTCTTAAAGGAACTGTATCGGCGACTGCTCGCACTGCTGGTGATAAGAGAACTGGTTTTTTTTCTCGCTCAAAGGCTAAGTGTAGCCGTTTAGCGAGGAAACGCGGCTAGCGTTTTGGCACTATACCGCTGGGAGGAGGACTGTATAATTGTTCAAGTTTTTAGTTTTAGTTTTTTATTATGGTTGTTTAATGTTGTATATATTTTAATATTTCTTTATATAGAATAAGGGTGAGAAACGAGCACACAGTCCGCCCAATGTCAAGTGGATGCCGTGGATAGACATCTACATTTATCCTCTATTACGAATCAAAATGAAGATGCGTTGTCACCCTGAGGATTAAGATGGAATGCCTCGTTTACAGTAAAAGTGGACTCCGGTTCTCCACACTCGCCATACGAAACACAGCAGCATTGAGTTGATGCTGGTATTCTGTGAGAGCGTGGTCCTTCCCCGGTCGAGCCGACCCATTCGTGCTGCAACCATAAAAAACATGTGTGAATGTCGTGGAAAACTTTGAACGAAGTTCTTTTCGTAGTATATTATTATTTATTATTGATAAACGTAATTATTAAAGTATTATTGATTAACAAATACAAATGAATTACTAGCGTCTATTAAAATGAAGCGTCATTTAAAATAAAATAATATTTTTTTTCATGGCAAGATAAGAAAAAGTGCGAGAAAGATGGATATTATTCCATCTCGCTTCCTTATAGCCGTCAAGGCCGTCTACGCTACGTCAGAAGGGGTCGTGACGGAAAAATCTTACACTTTTTCTCGCCTAGCCCCCATCCGCCAAATTCTTACCGTCCAATAATGAACTTCGTTTCAATAATATAGCTGCAGCGTGACTCTACCACGTAACAATTAATGTTGTGTAACATTTAATATCAGCATTATATGTTAGTGAAACACAAATTTATCAGTACCATTAATATGTATAATGTATATTTTAAAAGATAGATATTATCGATATATCGATACTATATATCTTGTAATATCGCATCCATACCAGCGTTTAGTGGACGTGCGCGACGGCACTAGGGGCTCGTGTTTCAACGAGCACGTGCGCCGGAAATGTCATCAGGTAAACAAATACGCCTCTAGCGCACATCACTAATTACTGCGTGCTCACATGTAAACATCGGTATACTGAGGACCAAATTAACTATTAAACTTGTTGTACGTTTTGAAAAACTGTTGCGTACAATATTTTATAATTTGGTAATTTCAGAAAAAAAAATCTTATGTAGTGGAGCACCAACATAACTTTTCAAGTTTATGTTTAACTTTTTTACTTTGTTTTCATTGTTTATTTTTATTTTTAAGCATTTATATATTATTATGTTTGTCATGAAGTGTTTGCCACTCCATCACCATCCCGTGGATGTCATAAAAGGCGACAGAGAAAAACTGAAATAGGCGACGGGCAACTATAACTAACAAATAATAATTTACATATTTGAGATAGTACAAGCATATTTAAATTTTTATAAATAATTTTAAAAAATATAGTGTCCATATCACCAATAAATATTATTATTTTATATTAATCTATTTAGTCAATATTATATGAAATGTCTTATAAGTTATTTATTATTTTGGTTTATATAAATAAAAATCATCTAGAGTATAAAAACAATTTTGGATTGCTTCATTTTTTCTGAAAATGTTTTAATGGAAGTTCTCGAGTTTCACTTGGAAATTTATTGTATTCTTTTTTACACATAATGGGACAAATCTTCTGAATAAAGGCAGTTTTATATTTTTTTTTAAATAAATAAATTAAAATAAATAAACCCGACGGTTTGCCGTGTAGTGGCGGTTAAGAATATCCACTACCCCATATCTTCCCGTGGGTGTCGTAAAAGGCGACAAAGGGAAACAGGCAAGAGATGGGCAGCAGCATCTTCCTGATAACAGCAAAAATACAATTAAAAAAAACTGTGGTTGCCAACTCGCTCGCCAAGCGTGGCAACTATGGCAAATACCAACCCTATGAATGAATGTAACAAAGAGACGGCCCCCAGTCCCCGGCGGCCCCGCTATTCCTGGCTACGGTGGCGACCATGGTAACGGCGGGGCAGGGGGTGCTAAGAATCTCCGGTGGAGGTTCAGTTGCCACCTACGACGACTCGACCTGGCAACATACAACGCACGCACCCTGAGGACTGACGAGAAGATTGTGGAGCTGGAAGAAGAGATAGACAAGTTACGCTAGCATATTATAGGATTATCCGAAGTCCAAAGAGAGGGGGAGGAAACGGTAATCCTCGAATCCGGCAACTTGTTCTATTACCGGGAGGGCGACCATCTGTCCCAAGGAGGTGTCGGATTTATCGTCCACAAGCCTCTCGTTAACAACGTTGTAAAGATTGGGAGTGTGTCGAAGAGGGTTGCGTACCTTATACTCAGAATCACCAAACGGTATTCGCTGAAGGTCATACAGGTTTACACACCAACCTCGGCACACTCCGATGAGGAGGTGGAGGAAATGTATGAGGATATCTCTAGAGCCATCCATTCCTCCAAAACCTAATATACGGTGTTAATGGGAGACTTCAATGCAAAACTAGGCACAAGAGAGTATGGTGAGCTGAAAGTAGCAAAATTTGGAATAGGGCAACGGAATCCAAGAGGCCAGCAGCTGGCCGACTTCATGGAGAAATAGGGACTCTTTATGATGAACTCTTTCTTCCAGAAGCGGCCCCACAGGAAGTGGACCTGGTCGAGCCCCGACGGTTCGACAAAAAATGAGATTGACTTCATTATGACGACCAGATGACAACTGTACAGTGATTTCTCAGTGATCGCGAGGGTGAAAACCGGCAGCGATCACCGAATGGTTAGAGACACACTGAATCTAAACGTTAAGTTGGAGAGGTCTCGTCTAATGAAGTCAACGCTCCGTCCCCCTCGTGCTCTGTTCCAAAGTCCCGAAACCTTTCAGCTCGAGTTACAAAACCGTTTTCAGTGCCTAGAAGACTGCCATGAAGTGGACGATATGGATGACAAGCTCGTGGAAACTGTCCATGCGGTCGGAGCTAAGTTCTGCAAGACCCGCCGCAGAAGAACACAAAAACTCTCCGATCACACTCTTAATCTCATGGCTGTTAGACGGGAGATGAAGCTACATTCTTCAACAGATTTGACAGCATACAGGCAACTAAATAGACAGATCTCCAAATGCATGCGGCGGGACTTACGCCACTTCAATACAGCTCGTATTTAAGAAGCGATCGAGCGGAACCTAGGCTCCAAAGTCTTTGCCAGAGATTTGTCTGCCAGAAAGAGCCAACTGTCAAAGCTGAACACAGAGTGTGGCAGCATCGTTTCCGGGGCACCTGAGATTTTTAGTGAGATTGAGAGGTTTTATGGGCAGCTGTACACGTCATCGTTGGAGCCACACGCGAGTGTGAGTAACGATCCAAGAGCGAGTCTTATCCGACATTATTCCGATGATATCCCTGACGTCAGTCTGAGCGAGATTAGAATGGCTCTCCAGCACCTTAAAAACGGCAAGGCCCCAGGCGAGGATGTAATTACAGCGGAGCTTCTGAAAGCGGGTGGAAAACCGGTACTAGAAGTCCTTCAGAATCTCTTTAATTCCGTCCTCCATGGTGCCATTACACCGGAGGCGTGGAGCAGAAGTGCGGTGGTCTTGTTCTTCAAGAAAGGCGACAACGCTCTCTTAAAGTACTACAGACCGATTTCCCTTCCTTCGTCTACGTGCTGTTTTCGAGAATCATTACGAATCGTCTCGGGTGCAGATTTGACGACTTCCAGCCTCCCGAACAAGCCGGTTTCCGAAATGGCTTTAGCACCATAGACCACATACATACCCTTCGGCAAGTTGTACAAAAGTCCAAGGAGTACAATTTGCCACTATGCCTGGCGTATGTGGACAATGAGAAAGCCTTTGATTCCGTCGAAATTTGGGCAGTGCTGCAGTCCCTGCAGCGGTGCCAAGTTGACTGTCGATATATCGAAGTGCTTGTACAGTAGAGCTATGATGGCTATCCGAGTACAGAACCAGAGTACGAAACCTATCCAATGGCAGAGAGGTGTAAGACAGGGTGACGTCATATCCCCGAAACTCTTCACCGCTGCATTGGAAGATGTTTTCAAGCTTCTGGACTGGAAAGGATACGGTATCAACATCAATGGCGAGTAAACCACTCACCTTCGATTTGCCGACGATATAGTCCTTATGGCAGAATCGCTGGAGGACCTAAGCACTATGCTCAATGACCTCAATAGTGCTTCCCAACGGATAGGTCTTAAGATGAACAAAACAAAGATCATGTTTAATGTCCATGTCACACTGACATGACATGAAGACTGTATTACGCAGTAAGCAGGAGTGTTATCAAGCCTGGGCTGCGGCTTCGGTGACTCGGGATGTAAACACCAGCACACTCAAAAAGAAGTATAACTTCGCCTCCAGGTCCTTCAAAAGAGTTATTGCCAAGGCAAAGTCAGAGCACATGGGCAGAATTGGCGAGAAACTAGTTCGCCTTCCTTCGGGAACCCGTGCATTCTGGTCTCCCGCCAAGGCTGTCCAAGGGAATTTCTGTAAGCCATCACTACCATCTCTGCACAGGGAGGACGACTCACTGGCCCACGACGCAAAAAAGAAGGCCGACCTTTTAGGCTCCCTTTTTGCGTCCAACTCGACTGTTGATGACGGGGGGAACACACCGCCGACCATCCCGCGGTGTGAGTGCTCCATGCCGGATGTGCGATTCTCACAGCGCTCGGTTCGCAGAGCACTCCTCTCCCTTGACATCCACAAGTCGAGTGGGCCTGACGGAATCCCCCCAATTGTGCTGAGGACGTGTGCTCCGGAGTTGGCACCGGTTCTAACGCGTCTTTTCCGGTACTCTTACTCCCTAGGTGTAGTCCCGAAATCATGGAAGACAGCTTTTGTCCACCCGATCCCTAAAAAAGGCGAACGCTCAGATCCGTCCAACTACAGGCCTATCGCCATCACCCCCTTGTTCTCCAAAATAATGGAATCCGTTGTAAACTGCCACCTCATGCGGTACCTTGAGGATCACCAGCTGATTAGTGACCGCCAGTACGGTTTTCGTCGGGGTCGATCAGCTGGTGATCTTCTGGTCTACTTAACTCATAGATGGGCGTTGGCAGTAGAGTCCAAGGGGGAGGCATTGGCCGTTAGTTTGGACATTGCGAAGGCCTTCGATCGGGTTTGGCACAAAGCGCTTTTTTCGAAGCTCCCTTCCTATGGGCTTCCCGAGAAATTATGCAATTGGATCACCAGCTTTCTTGCAGATCGGAGCATCAAGGTCGTTGTAGACGGTGCATGCTCCGACTACAAGCCTATTAACGCTGGTGTTCCACAAGGCTGCGTGCTATCACCAACGCTGTTTCTTCTGCATATCAATGATATGTTGCAAGCTGGTAGCATTCATTGCTATGCAGATGACAGCACTGGTGATGCTCTATACACCGGCCGTGCCAATATTTCTCGGGAAAACGTCACCGAGTACCGGAACAAACTTGTGTCTGAAGTCGAGTCTTTGCTGGACAAAGTCTCGGATTGGGGGCGACTAAATCTAGTCCAGTTTAATCCTCAGAAGACACAAGTTTGCGCGTTTACCGCTAAAAAGAACCCCTTTGTCGTATCTCCTCAGTTTCAAGGTTGTTGCCTCAGCCAGTATCGGAATCCTCGGCGTCGACATATCGAGTAGCGTGCAGTTTCGTGGTCACTTGGAAGAGAAGGCCAAATTGGCCTCTAAAAAGCTTGGCGTGCTCAGCAGAGCGGGACAGTATTTCATGCCGGCTCAACGCCTGCAACTTTACAAGGTGCAGGTTCGGCCTCACATGGAATACTGTTCCCATCTCTGGGCTGGGGCTCCCCAGTGCCAGCTTCTTCCACTTGACCGCATCCAGCGCAGAGCGGCTCGAATCGTCGACGACCGAGTCCTTTCCGATCGGCTCGACTCATTGGCACTGCGAAGAGATGTTGCATCTCTTAGCATTTTCTTTCGCATTTACCATGGGGAGTGCTCTGAGGAATTGTTCGGATTAATCCCAGCCGCCAAATTTCACGAACGCACATCGCGGCAGAACTCCCGATACCATCCACACCATCTGGATGATTGGCGGTCCACCACTGTGCGATTTAGAAGATGTTTTCTTCCTCGCACAACTTCCTTGTGGAATAGTTTACCACCAGCGATTTTTCCGGACCGATACGACTTAGGGACCTTCAAGAAAAGAGCCTACTCCTTTTTAAAAGGCCGGCAACGCATCTGCAATTCCCCTGGTGTTGCGGTTGTTCATGGGCGGCGGTAGTCGCTTACCATCAGGTGAGCCGCATGCTCGTTTGCCCCCTCTCCTATAAAAAAAAAAAAAAAAAAAAAAACACTTATGTCGGTAGTTGTTGGGAGCACTAAGCTCGAAGTTGTTGACCTGGGACAAATAGTCCGACGAGGTAAGTCCAACTTCGACCGAGAGGTCAATCGACGGATTCAACTCGGTTGGGCAGCGTTCGGGAAATTACGGCACATCTTCTCGTCAGGTATACCTCAAAACTTGAAAACGAGACTGTACAACCAGTGCGTGTTGCCAGTGATGACATACGGAACTGAGACGTGGTCCTTCACTGCTGGCCGGATGAGGAAGCTCAAGGTCGCTCAGCGAGCTATGGAAAGGGCTATGTTCGGAGTTTCTCTGCGTGATAAACTCAGAAATGAGGATATCCGCAGTAGAACCAGAGTCACCGACATAGCCCAACGGATTATAAGCTAAAGTGGCAATGGGCCGGCCATATAGCCCGAAGAACCGACAACCGATGGGGAAAAAAGGTTCCCGAGTGGCAGCCTCGTACCGGCAGGCGAAGTGTTGGGCGTCCCCCCACTAGATGGAGTGACTACCTGGTGAGATGTGCAGGAAGTCGATGGATGCAGGTGGCTCAGGACCGTGCTTTGTGGCATTCCTTGGCCTATGTTCAGCAGTGGACTTGTGAAGGGTTGTAATGATGATGATGTTGATGAAACCCGACGGTATGACATTGGTCCCTTGGGAGAGAGGTAAAGCCCTAGTGTGGGATGCTACTTGCGTAGATACTCTGGCGGCCTCTCACCTCAGGGGTATCTCGTTTAGAGCCGGGGCGGCATCAGAGGCAGCTGAACTGAGTAAGTGGCGTAAATATGAGTCTCTGAGAGATGACTACATATTTGTGCCATTTGCTGTAGAGACTATCGATCTGTGGGGTCCACGTGCGGTGGAGTTCCGAAAGGAACTCCATCCGCGGCTGGTCGTTGCTGCTGGTGATAAGAGGGCTGGTTCTTTTCTCGCTCAAAAGCTAAGTATAGCCATTCAGCGGGGAAACGTAGCCAGCGTTCTTGGCACGATACCGCGGGGAGTAGGACTATGTGCTAATTAAGTTTCTAGTTTTAGTTTTCTTTATTATTATAGTTTTTAATATTGTGTATAATTAAATTTAATCTTGTTACCCAATGATATCTTATTTTCGACTTATAACGGTCACCGCTAGACTTTCGTGCCACTACTTATAATCCTCGTTTGAGGTGAGTAAATGCTAAAGTCTTTGAATATCTCTTTGAACTAATGGTCGAAAGCGCAACTGCTGATCACTTCAGTTCGAACTTTGTCGAATCTCAGGATTTGCCAAAATCAGGTATTGGATTTTTCTGTCAAGAAAGCCTCAGTAGCAGCCCGGAGTCAGGTGGTTGACGATGTTTCACCACCCTTATGTCTCGGAAATGTCGTAAAGCTGTTGGTCTCTTCGGTCGTGATTCGTCGTCGACTGATGAAATAAAGAGCGCACGAGTGGGTGCTCAAGCACACGTATTCATCATGAAATAACTTCGGTTTGGGGGACATTATTATTACCCATGACACAGTATTAATATTACATTAGTAAATATTAACATTTTGCCACTGAGAATACGTTATAAAAGGCATGGATATGATAAAAAAAAGCCACGAAATTCATTTATTAATTCTTTTAAGTTTCCAGCTGATCTTAAAAATTGAGTGATACGATAGTCATTTAGTATTAGTAAAAGTAAAAAATGAAATACATTATAAGCAGTTTACAATTTAAACGCTATTATACAGAAGTGATTTACTTATTACTAGTTTTTACCATAGACTTATTATATTCTAAGTTTTTTTTATAGGTTAGGGTGACAAACGAAACACGCAGTCCACCTGATGGTAAGTGGTTACTGTGACCCATAGACATCTACATCTATCCTCAATAAAGACTCAAAATGCAGATGCGTTGTCACCCGTGAGGACTAAGATGGAATGCCTCTGGTCCAGTAAAAAGGGTCTCCCGTTCTCTACACTCACCATACGAAACACAGCAGCTTTAAGCTGCTATTTTACGCTGGTATTCTGTGAGAGCGTGGTCCTTCCCAGGTCGAGCCGACCCATTTGTGATATAACTATACTACTAATATAGCTGCAGTATGGCTCTACCACGTACAAAAGTCTATGGTTTTTACCACGTTTTTATTTACTCGCTTTCTCGTATGTCTGTTCGGGTCAAATTTAGTATTGATTTTAAACTTATTTCCCGATGAGCTAGAGACTTGTAATTTTCAACATAATACGTTTATGAAAACGAAAAGATTTACATGGTAGGTGTTTGTTTTAATTCGTTAATTGTGATGATATCAACGAGACGAGATAGGGCAATCAACATGCAGTTATCGTTATATCTATTAGTAGTGAAGATACAGTAACGTCGATGGAATCGATCTCCCGTTAGAGAACGGGAGATCTACGGGAGCGTAGAGACGCTAACCGTATGAAACACAGCAGTTGATATAATTTTATTTTGTTCATTCTATGAGAGCGTGGTCCCTTCCCAGTCCAGCCAACCCAACCATAATATAGCTGCATCGTGGCCCTACCGTGATGAATTCTAGTCTGTCTTTTATATGCATTACCTCCATAGAATATGTAATAATTTGTGTACTCTTTTGACATTTTAAATTTTACTATTTATAATGATTGACATGATGATTGTAATTTTAATTTTATTTTATTTTATTGAATAATACATACCTACTTAACTTGGCTTGAAATGATTATTGTAGTTTTAACTTTTTTAATTTATATTTATTTGGTTTAATCTAATCTATATACATAATTAATTACTTTTATTTAATTAATAATTTTCGCATGCCAGATGTGGTAAACATGTGGACTATGTACAATATGCAACTATTTATCACCAATGATGTACCATGTTTAAGCGAATAAACGATATTATTATTATTATGGGGTATTTGTATAGTTTTCTCATCTGGTTGGGCTGTATAAATATATAATTGTAAATGAAAATGATAAACTTACATAAATATCAATAAAATAAAATAAATACATAAAAATTACATAAATATATAAAAACCCAACCAGATGGAAGCCCTCGGCAGGGGAGACCAAACGGCCGAGGGTTAGGGAGAAAGGGAAAGAAACCGGCGGACGATGCGGGCGGTATCGAGGAGCACCGCCTTTTGCATTTGAGCTTGGAGCGATCCGTCACGGAGTCCCAGTCGCCTCAGATGACCCGAGAGGCTGACTGGGATTAACCCGTTTGCAGAGACGACCACAGGAATAATTTCGGCTGGCAGACCACCCCACATGTCGGTCACCTCGTGAGCCAGGTCCAGATATTTTGTCAACTTATCTGTTTCGGCTTTCACGAGGTTCTCGTCATAAGGAATGGTAATGTCGACCAAAAATATCCTTGACTGTGCCCGGTCCATCAGCACAATATCAGGCTTATTCGCAAGAATTGTCTTGTCCGTGATGATAGCCCGGTCCCAGTAGAGCCTGGCGCGGTCATTTTCGAGCACGGCTTCCGGCAAGTAATTATAATATGGCAGTTTCCGATCCACGAGACCGTATTTCAGAGCGAGCTCCTGGTGTAGAATCCTGGCTACTAGGATGTGTCTGTGCAAATACTCAGAGTTAGAAAGCGCCGAACAACCGGAGATGACATGCCTAAGTGACTCACCGGGATGGCGACAAGCTCGACAGATGTCGTCGGCGCCATCCTTTAGGATGTATTTTCGATAATTGTTGGTCTTAATAACCTGATCCTGTATCGCACAGACAAAACCCTCAGTTTCCCCAAAGAGGTCACCGAAACGTAGCCAGTGGAGGGAGGCGACTGTGTCTACGCAAGGCTCATGTAGAGCCTTGTAGAACCTCCCGTGGAGCTCCTTCTCCTTCCATACGGTCTCCCGGTCGGAAATGCTCTGTACTGCCGGGTCTTGCCATTGCTCGTTGGCTAAGGATAGAGGGGTAAGTCCTTTATCACAAGAAATAACGTCCCTATAGAATGGATCATCCGCTCTCGTCAGAAAGTAAAAGCCGCGCCCACCATGCTTCCGCGGCAAGTACAGCCTCATTACTGACGATCTCGGATGATGCATCCTGTGGGACGTCATTATAGTGCGGACTTTTCTGTCCAGAGCGTTCAGTTCGGTCTGAGTCCACCTGAGCATGCCAAAGGTATACATGAGAACAGGCATGATCCAACAGTTATATGCATGTATCTTATTAACGCCCGACAAAAGACTGTTAAGCACTTTTGTCAAGCGTGCATAAAACACACCGCAAACTGACCGTTTCATGTCCGCCTCATCGATACCTATGTTCTGTGACATACCCAGGTATCGGTATGTTTCAGCCTCGGATAGGGTCTTTATGTTGATGGGCATAGATAAGTCTATGCCCTCAGAGTTAGCAACCCTACCCCTTTGGACATGGAGGACCGCACACTTATCCGTCCCCAGCTCCATTCTAATAGAATTGCTAAAATCACAAGTGATGTTTAGCAATTCCATAAGATGAGAGCGACTGGAGGCGAATAACTTGAGATCATCCATATAGAAAAGGTGGGTCACCTTTGTACCTCCTCTCTGAAGCTGAAATCCCCTCCGGGAACCCTCCAGTAAGGTACTAAGAGGGTTCAGAGGAGGCAGAACCAGATTGGACTCAGACAATCGCCCTGGAAGATACCCCTTCTTATCCTTATGTCGTTCTCCGCAGCCATCATCCGCTCGCCTAGATGACAAAGGATCGTACTCCACTGCCCCATACACTGCCCGAGGAAGTCTCGAACTGTACAGTCAACCTTGTACAGCTCGAGGACCCTCTTCAGCCATGTATGAGGCACTGAGTCGAATGCCTTTTTGTAGTCTATCCAGGCGGCGGAGAGGTTCCGACGGTTGCGTTTAACCACCTTGCCAATGACCGCGTCAATGAGGAGTGGTTCCTTGGTTCCACGACCGCCGCCCCGACATCCATTTTGAGCGCGCGACATCACCTGATTTGAGTTCAGGTGACGAGTGATTCTCGCGGTCAAAATGGATGTCAGTGTCTTGTATATGGTAGGTAGACACGTTATGGGGCGGTATTTGCTCGGGTCTGTGGAATCTCGGTCTTTAGGAACCAAATGAGTGATCCCAGTAGTGAAGAGGCTCGGGAGCGACTTTTGGTCGAGAGCCTCTTGAAACTGTCGGGCGAGAACAGCGTGACACACCACGAACCCCTTCAGCCAGTAGTGATGCAGTCCGTCGAGTCCCGGACTTTTCCAGTTCGGGGCCCTACGGACCACCTCAGCTACGTCATCCGGCGTAATGATGACGGGGTCCATGGGCGTAACATTCGCACACTGACTCGCCACAACTTCCGTCCAAGGGCCCTTACTGTGGTTTACGGGCTCTGACCACAGGCCGCGCCAGAATGCGATAGTGTCGGCCTGATTCGGTTCTGGGCCCGTTCCACGTACCATTGGTCGCTCCAATGGTTCATAGAGCCTCTTCTGATCACTCTGGAAGAGACGATTCTGGTTGAACCGTGTCGAACTCTCGGTATATCGCCGAATCCGCTTCCCTCAAGCAGCGATTCTCTGCTTCAGGTCGTCTATGCGCTCCGTCAGTTTTTGCGTTATATCCGGCTGGGACAAACTGATATTTGTCCCAGCAAACGCCATCCTGACGGTGCGCACAATTCTCGGCCTATTATTGCCCGACCTGAAGCTTATCAGCCTGCCGATGAGGGCCCTTGCCTTTGCGATACGGTCCTCAATCCTTCTTCTCCAGGCTGGGATGGCGTTACTTTGTTTAGTAGCGCGTCCAGCCATGGGAAGTTTGGCGCCAATAATACGGCAAACTGCCAGTGCGGCGCCAAAAAGAATTGAGTCCATCTCGCAAAGGTCCCGGCTGGCTTCCAAATAGGTCACCAGCATTGGGTTGAGAGCCCTCACGACAGCCCGATTCCGCTTGCTTAGGGGTATACGGGGAAGTCGCGGTCGATTCTCGGGAGGCGTACTGCGCGTTTCCCTAATCGCCTCTTCCATTATGCTCCTCATTTGCTCTAGTTCTGGGGCGACTATTCCATCGTCGCCTGAGTCAACTACAAGGAGATCTACGGCGGCATCTACATGTGCGGGTTGCTCTGCAACTCGTAGAGCCGCATCTCCTGTCGTAGCATTTTCATTCGACAAAGGAATAGCCTCACATCGTAGCCGTTCGAGTTCGGCGTCATTAAATATTTTTGAGCGCATGATGTACCGAACTCGGTCTGCCAGGTTTTGCTCGGTAACGGTAATAGATGGCTCCAGCTCAGCAAATAGTCGGTGCATCCTAGCCCGATACCCAAAACCTCCAATTTCTCTCCCTTTCGCCCCAAAATACGCCCGCAATGCATTTTTATTCATTTGCATTGACCGACGCATGCGGCGTACTCCACCAGTGGCGGGTGCTGATTGCTGGGCCAACGAAGACCCTGCCAACACCAAGCCAGCTGGTGGGGATGATGGATGCGAGGGGCTGCTGGGTGATCGTGCAGCACCTCGCGGTCGACTGGCGGTTCGCATGCTGCCGCGTCCAGCGCCAGCTCCAGACGCGCCCTGGCGACCTCCAGGCAGCGGCCTTTTGCGCGTATTTCTTAAATCCATCATCCATGAATTGGGCGTCAGTTAACGGGAGACGCCCATACCCGGCACCGTTTCATGGTGAGGCCATGTGCACAATCGGGCCTTTGCACCTCCAATTTTGCCGAGGCACGGCGCTAACACCTCTTGGCAAGGTGCTGACTGACTGCGCTGACGCAGCAGTTTTGTCACATAACCGTTACGTCAGCGGGCGATGGGGTCGTCACTTCCCGACGCCTTTTTATTATTATTATGGGGTATTTGTATAGTTTTCTCATCTGGTTGGGCTGTATAAATATATAATTGTAAATGAAAATGATAATTATTATTATTATTATTATTATGGAATATCTATAAAGTTTTCTCATCTGGTTGGGCTGTATAAATTACATAATCTATAGAAATAAATAAAACTGAAGTGTCAGTTTGTAATATCAAAATAACAGCTTTTTACTAAATGCATATTAAAGTATATACGGTACTTATAACGAAAACACAATTTTTAAAATTTTTGTCTGTCTGTCTGTCCGTCTGTACTGTCTGTCTGTTTGTTCCGGCTAATCTCCGAAACGGCTGGACCAATTTTGACGGGACTTTCACTGGCAGATAGCTAATGTAATAAGGAGTAACTTAGGCTACTTTTATTTTAGAAAAAGATTTATGGTTCCACGTAAAAAAAAAATATTTAAACCAAAGTACACGCGAACGAAGTCGCGAGGTACAGCTAGTTGTAAATGAAAATGAAAAACATACATAAATATTAACAAAATTAAATAAATACATAAAAAATACATAAATAAACCGGCGGACGATGCGGGCGGTATCGATAGGCGGTATTATTATTATTATATTTTTTTTTCCTTTCTCTTTTTTTTCTCCATGTAGGGTATTATGATGATACGGGCTTTAAGCCAAGTAGTCATCATTTGCTGGTATTATTAATGTATTATCCAGAGCAGTTTCTGGGATTTGTAAAAATTTTCGCACTAAGCGACATGTATTTAAAATAACTGCTTTTTACATTTTAATATATAAATTTGAGGGTAAATCTAATAACTTAAGGCAGTGATGCAAATATTTTGGTATTAATCCTGTAGCTGAGAGTACAATTGGGACGATGAAAACTTTATTTAATTTCCATATTCTTTTTATTTCTTCGCTCAGTTCGTTATATTTACTAATCTTTTCGGCTATTGTTTTTTGAATATTATGCGTATTTGGTACAGCTATGTCAATTAGAAAGGCTATGTTGTTAAGTTTGTCTTGCAAAACTATATCGGGTCGATTGTAATGGATGGTCTTATCAGTAAGTATGGCTCTATCGAAATATAGTTTATGTGAGGTGTTTTCTAACACAGGGTTGGGTTTATATTTGTAGTATGGTTGTAAATTGTTATCGATGAGTTTATGTTTCTGGGCTATCTTTTGGTGTATTATGTTTGCAATTTGATTATGCCTGTGGGTGTAATCTGTTGATGCTAAGTTTTGACATGCTCCTGTGATATGCTGTATAGTTTCTGGTACTAAATTACATTTTCTGCATTTGTCATTTAAAAGATTTGGTTCTCTAATTATAAATTTTCTATAGTTTTTAGTACTGATGACTTGATCTTGGATGGCATTTATAAAACCTTCTGTTTCGGCAAATAATGTGCCTATTGTTAAATATTTATTTGATGCTGATATATCTATATGTTGTTGGCATAGGTCATTAGCATGTCTACCATGTAATTCCTTTTGTTTCCATTGTTTTATTTTTTCTTTTTCTTGATCAATTTTATTATATGTCTCTTGAGTTTGGTTTGCGGCGAGTCTAAGTGGAGTATAGTTAGTATCATTGTGAACTATGACTTTATGGATATTGCTGCTTGTTGACTTCTCAAGGAAGAAGTTTTTAAGACGCATGATTTGGTTCTCTCTGAGCACGGTTATATCAATAAGACCTCTTCCGCCTTTGTCTCTCTTAATTGTCAATCTTTCAACTGCTGATTTGGGATGCAAGTATCTAAATTTAGTGAGTACTGTGCGAGTTTTTCGTTCCAAATTAATTGTGTCTGTTTTGGACCACCTAATTGTTCCAAAAGAATATGTTAAAATGGGTATAGCAAAGGTGTTAATTGCCTTTATCAGGTTTCTTGCAGTTAGTTGCTTTTTGCAGATGAGGTTGACCCTATTCACGTATTCTTTTGTAATGTTGTCCTTAATTCTTTTATGATCTATTTGGTTGGTTTGTTCTATACCTAAATATTTATAAAATTGTCCAGGTTCGAGACATTCTATAATCTCATTACTTGTAGTATCTATGTTTAGTTCATGTAATTTTCCACGTTTCATGCTCACAGTTCTGCATTTATCAAGGCCAAATTGCATTCCAATATCACTGCTAAATTCTTGCGTAAGATTTATTAAAATTTTCATTTCCTTTTCAGACTTAGCAAATAATTTTAAATCATCCATGTAAATAAGGTGACTAATAGAGGTGCTGTATCCAGCTCTATCTTTCAGAATATATCCGTAATTAGATTGGCTAAGTATGGTAAACAGTGGGTTGAGAGCGAGACAGAACCATATGGGACTTAATGAATCTCCCTGAAAAATACCCTTTTTTATGAAAATGTCATCAGTAACTATTTTAATTTGATTATTTTGGAATTGTAAAGAAGTTTTCCACAGAGACATTATTGATCTTAAGAAGTTAATCAGAGTTGGGTTAATTTTGTATAATTTTAATACTTGAATAAGCCAGGAATGTGGAACACTGTCAAATGCCTTTTTATAATCAATGTAAGTACAGTAAAGGTTTCGTTTTTTAGTTTGAGCATGTTTAATTATTGTTGAATCAATAATTAACTGCTCCTTACATCCCATATGATTCTGTCTACAGCCTTTTTGTTCTTCCGCTAAAATGTTATTTGTTTCAATGTGTTTGGTAATTTTTCTCGCGATACAACATGTTAAAATTTTATAAAGAGTAGACAGGCAGGTGATAGGTCTATATTTTTCGGGATTTCCGGTATCATAGCCCTTAGGTAGTAAGTATGTGATACCACGGGTCAGAAAGTCTGGGATTTCTTGTTGTCTATATACTATTTGAGTTAAATTTTTTGCTATAATTTTGTGTAGAATAAAGAATTTCTTGTACCAAAAATTGTGAATAGAATCGACTCCTGGAGACTTCCAGCTCTTTTGTTTTGTTGTTATTATTGTAATATCTTCTTCAGTTATTTCATCAAAGCTCATTTCAGCTATATGATCCCACTTTTGCTCTTCTTTTGTAATCCATAAAGATTCAGTATTGTGTCCCATGTCTGATTCCCAAATACTACTCCAGTAGGATTTAAGTTCTTCTGCGGTTGGAAAGTTAGAATTGTGTGTATCTGGTTGAGGGTTATTCAAATTCTGTTTTAAATTTCTGTAGAATAATTTTTCATTTACTTTAAACATTTTGTTATCTTCTTTACGCCGTAATGATTTAAGGTATCTGTCAAGCCTGTGAACTTTAAGGGCTAATTTTTGTTTTAATGTGTCTAAAACTTCTTCTGCGTTTGCATTTAATCTCTCGTGTTTAGTGTGTTTTTGATTATTTTTTAGAATAAGTTTTACTTTTGAAACTAGTTTTCTGGACCTATTTCCTCTAATATATTGCGTGACTCTACCTATTTCTGCTCTTAGTTTTTCTATATCTCTTTGTAGTCGTGTTTGCCAAAACGGCTTTTTTGTTTCCTTTTGTTGTTTGCTATAATTTGTTGTATTATTGTAGCTTTTGTAACCTAGCTCTTTACTAATAACTAAGGCCGAACAGTATATCAAATTATGTATGTCTATTATATTGGAATCTTCATTGAAAAAGTTTATTAATATTTTTTGATTAAAAAGTGTTATTATATCTATAAGTCGTTTTCCTTCATGTAGTTTAGGTAATTTTGGTCTCAATGCTGGGTCTAGTCCTGAGTATTTTAAAAGAGATTCTTTCAATGAGTCCATTAGATTATCTATTATTTTACTACTGTCGTATTCTTGAAAGTCGTTTATTATATCTGCAGGCATTATATTGTTTAAAGGAGTTTGTGTTGTGGTCGAATTTTGTGTTATAACTTGTGTCGCTTCAGGTGTATGTTTAAGTGTTGTTAATATTAGTGTGCCGGATGTAGGTTCAGTGTTTTGTGAGAATTGGAGTATCTGTTTGCTATTAGATGAATCAACAATGCTTGCATTTTGTAGGGAATTGTCTGATTTGAGCATTGTAGCTACTTCGGTCTGAATTGTTTTCAGAATATCATCTGCAAGCAGTTTATGTGTTATTATGGTTCTTCTTTGATCTGCAATTCTTTGCTCAGAAACATTTAAGTTCGGATATTTTAATATGAAATTATTATACATTTTCCTTCTGTACATAGTTAAATCTGTCTCTAATTTCGTTACTAAATAGTAAGTACGCATGATAAAACAGTTAATATCATCATCCCATTTCATGCGTACTCTTTCTTTACCGGCTTTGGTGGACGCAGGGAATAAGACGTTAGCCGCCTGCGCAACATCCATAGCTGGTTTATCTACAAAAGAAGGTGATGTTATACAACGTGACAGATGACAATTTCGCTTTGATCTCTTAGAATCGGCTGTAATATTTTTATCGGTGGGAGCCCGCCTGCTCAACTCCTCACCGCCGATGGTTCGCATGCTGGAGCACCCAGCATCGGCTCCAGGTGCGCCCCGGCGATCGCCCCCGGGAAGCGGCCCAATTATACGATTTCTTAATCTTCTCTCCATAATAAATCTATACGGGTCGGGACCGTTAGTTCGACATCATTGTAATTGCAAGGTGTTATTTGCATCTGAAAAGTCACTACGGGATGTCTTAAGCCCCCCCACCACGGCAAGGTGGTCCCACGGGGGGGTTATTATTATTATTATTATCACTTTCATTAGCGCTCCTTTTCGGGGTTTTAGATGCGGCATCGGCTGATCGCAAGATCCCGCCCTTTATTCCTTAAATTGAGAGGTGGCGACGTACGATCGCTGTCGTATCCAAGATTACGGCTTTTTGTATTTTGTTCCTCACCCTCACTGAGATACCTAGCTTCGCTAAGTTCTCAGTAAGGGATTTAGGAACAATTCCCGTGGTGGAGAGAATCAGCGGGACAATATGGACCTGCTGCTGCCGCCTTAACTGTCGTATTTCTTCAGCCAGCCGCTGGTATTTAACCATCTTTTCAGTGGTGTATTTCTGCACATTGTGCGAATTTGGAATACCAATATCCAACAACCATGTCCGCTTCTCCTCTTTTTCTACTAATATTATATCCGGCCGATTATGCTCAACTGTCCGATCAGTTAAAACCGACCTGTCCCAATAAAGTTGGGCCGAATCGTTCTCAAGTACCGGGGATGGGTTGTACTTCCAGTAAGGCTCTGTCTCCTTTAAGAGACCGTGTTGTACTGCCAGTTCTTGATGTATAATTTTTGCCACATTGTCGTGGCGCTGGGTGTACTCGGTTCCAGCAAGAACTTGGCAGCCGCCAGTGATGTGCTGGATGGTCTCTGGCTTTTGATGACACCGTCGACATTATTACTATTATTATTATTATTATTATGATACTATCCGAACACATTGATTACGTTATCAGTAAAGCCTATAAAAATCTTGGTTTTGTTCTTCGCATCTGTAAACCATTCTCGAATATTAATACAATTAAAATGGTTTATTTTGCATATGTCAGAAGTGTTTTGGAATATGCTAGTTCAATATGGTCTCCACAGTACAATGTCTACAAAAGCCGCCTTGAGCGTATTCAAAAAATATTTGTTAATCACCTTAACTTTCGCTGTCGGAATAAAATCGATACTTACACAGACAGTTGCACTGAGCACGATCTCTTATCTCTGGAACACAGGCGCATTTTGCTTGACATGGCTTTGTTATATGATATAATAAACAGTAATATTGACTGTCCATATCTTGTCTCAAGAATCACCTTTCGTACTCCAAAATTCCGTACCCGTAATACTACATTGTTACAGACTCCCTGGCATCATTCAAACTACTGTCGAAACACTGTTCTTTCGCGGCTTGCTCGTACATATAATGATCAATTTGGACACATTGACCTCTTTGCGAAATCTAAACTTACGTTTAAAGATTACATCAAGAAAACTATTACGAAATAGAGCAGTTGAAGTTAAAATCACATACAATCATATATTCTCTCATCTATTTCTTCTATATGTATTTTTGAGGCTACTAATATAAATATAAGTACTTAAGTTATTTTATTTAATATATATTATAATTAATTATTTGTATTATGTTTATATATTTAAACATTTAATATGTATATATACATAAGTAAATATATATGTATATATATATATATATATATATACTTATATATATATATATATATATATATATATATATATTTATATTTATATTTATATATATATATATAAAGGTAATGTAATATATCATTCTACCTGACTATCTCTCCTGATCTGTAAACTTATGACCACCTTCATTACATTGAATTGCTTATAATTTTGCTTATAATTTATCTACTAGATTGTTCTTTTTCCTTTTCTTCTAACAACAATACACCTACCATCAAACAATATAAGGGAAACCTGTTATTGGCCATACTTTTAGTTTGTTACATTAATGTTAATATTTTCTATATACGCTGTTGGTTTTCTAAATAAATAAATAAATAAATTACTATAGAAGGCTTCCTAGAGGGATTATTTGCCATAGTTGCGACGCTTGGCAAGCGGGTTGGTAACCGCAGTTCTTTTATTTTTAGTCCTTTTTAGGAAGACCCTACTGCCCATCTCCTGATTTGTTTTCCTCTGTCACCTCTTACTACACCCACGGGATGATATGGGATAGTGGATAATAATCTTACACTGCCCCCACACCTTAACCGCCGGTACACGGTAATATCTAGTATATATACACTTACAATTCGGTAAGGTTGGCTGAGTGGTAAGGTATATATCGATCTCATACTTTGACATTTTATAGGGGTGAGCCATATTTGCGTAACTAGAACCAATTAGGGGTAATAATCTTTCGCTCAACAGATGTCGCTAGTTGAGGTTGAGGTGAAGTTTTTTACTACACAATATCATTTAATTGAGAAGTTAGTTTTAAATAAAAGTTTATCAGACTAGAGTATCAAATTAATACACAAAACAACTCCTCAGTGGTTTGCTCTTTAATTTTGTGCACATTTAAACTGTTTTTTTTAAAAATATTTATACTTTTATGAGTAGCCGGCAACGCACCTGCAATTCCCCTGGCGATGCAGTTGTTCATATCATGCGGTAGTCACTTATCATCAGGTGTCGTTTGCTCCCTCTCCTATAAAAAATCTGTGGTTTGATTTATTTATTTTTAATCTAATTAATATAAAATATAACTAATAGCACAGAAAGGAACATTCACCTTTACACTTTTCAGAATAATTATTAACTTCCCCGCTATGAAATCAGTCAAATATTACACCTCATTTTTAAATGGAGCGCCGCCGTGGTGGCAGAAAAGTCGTGGATGCTCTCATTGTACTAAGTGATTAGACGGTCTCCCGTTTACAAGATGTCCACATGTAAATTATCATTACTGCGTAACGAGCGCGAGCGTTTGATTGCCTCCGTAATGGCGCGCATTCCCATCGCATTGTTTACATCGCACATTTGTTACGAATCAAAACTGCGTGCGGTTCTCATCGAACACGAACGTAACTTTAGTGGTACCGAAAGGATGAATAACAATTTTGATCATTTTGAGTTTTATGTATAAATTTCGTACGCTGTAAAAGCATTACACGGAGGTAAAATAAAATTATAACATTGTCAAACTTGTTACCTGTGAAAACGAATAAATAAATGGCTTGATTGATTAATTGATAAACTTCAAGTATATAGAACGAAGAGTGAAAGAAGAACACAGTGAATGGGGCTCTTCACTCTATTGTGGGAAAGCTGAATGTATCAAAAAAGATAGATACGGCAGAGAAAGCCTGAAATATAATAAATGCTTTATAAATGTGGTTTTTATGAACCATGTTAGGTGTAACTAGGATTGCCAACTTTTTTATTTTAAAAATAGCTGTTCCCCGCGAATTCGTCGGCGTCTTATTTAGGGTTTTAATTTTTTTGCGCGGAACCCTATTTCTTTTTCTAAAACAAAAGCCTAAGTTACTCCTTATGACATAAGCTATCACAATTAGCCGGAACTAACAGACAGACAGAAAATTTAATAGTTTAGTAAAAGTTTAATTTTTAAACACCATATAGATTTTTTTATAAAAAAAAAGTATTATATGGTGTTTAAAAATTCGTAGGTTTTTGTTTAATGGAAAACAGTGTATCATCGACGTTATTGATTTCACAACGGTAAGTTGTATTTTCTTGGAATAATAATATATTTACGCTACATTTATAAAAAAATTATGTTATATTTGTGATCGATTTATTTTATGAGCTTCCATTTGCAATTTGGTGTTGTGGGGAAAGTGTGCGCGGGTAAGTGTGCGCATGTGTACACTAACCCCTTTGGTGTTATTTTCGTTCATACATTGTTTTATGGAGAAGTAGAGTTTACTAACACTGTTTTGTTTCATTTTTCAGCGTCTCATCGCCATACCGCGAAATTATATAAGAACAAGACTTGCACTTACTTGCATCGGTCACTGAAGAACAAGTCTCTAGAGTCAAAGCAATAATTGAGCATGGAAAGAGCTAAAGAGCTGTTGCAAGTGCCATTGGTATTAGTGAATGGTTGTAGAGGAAGAAAAAAGTTTTCTATGGTCACGACTTCTACAACAGTAGAATACTTTTGTCGTATATGTAAGCAAAAATATAAAGAGTCAAATACTGAAGAATGGATTCAGTGCATGTATTGCACAGACTGGTGGCATGAGAATTTGTAATAATTGTATTGATGATTCCTAAATTAATATTTTTTCTAATACATTAGACAATCCCAACTAAAATATGTTGATCTCTAACTATTAATAATTAAAAATTTCTATGATTTAATTTTAATTGTAATTCAAATAAATGTTTAGTTAGTAGTGTAGTTGTACCACTTCTAGACCACCTGAGTCAGACGTGGTTCAACGACGTTCGTCGACGCCCGATCCTAAAAAAAAAAAAAAAAAAAAGGTTTTGGCATGCTCTGATCACGAATCCGCGGTCCATTTTTGTGTAGAATGCACGGTTCCGGAGATGTGTAGATCAATTAGCTAATATCTAATTGATATCCGGTAAGGGCCTCCACCGTCATTAGCGTCCCATTGTTGTTCCTATTTCTATTGTTCTATTGTTCCTTAATCACCTTCATTGCAGCGTGTGCGTCGACTATATCAGTGCTATTGTTTATTATAATTCTTTGTTTATACAACGCTAATCTGAATCATCAATAAAACACATTACATAATTTTGTTACAATTTTTATTTATAAAATACAAAATCTTATTAATTATTATCTATAAAATAGGAGCGAAACATCTCATCCACTAAAATATCGTTGTACAATGTGTTCCTTGTAAATATACTCGTAAAACTATCTATTGAACATCCTTGAAACTTATATAGCAAATACATTAAGCAATATTCGCCACAAACTGAAGTCCACTCATTCTGAATCCTATCAACATTCCAGTTCCATCTTTTACAATTCCTTTTTAAAAACTCTAGATGATATCGTACAGGTGATCGTCCATATGAATCAAAATATTGACCGACGTCATTCGTATCGATATATAAAGCTACCCAATGTGACCCTGGTTTATCATCTGTATCCAAATTACATATTATATACGTTGGTACGTGGGTATACATAGGCAGTCTATTAGCTGCATAAACATTATTTTCTAGACTGGGGTGAATCTTTTTCAGATGTTGTTGTACATCTAGTGTATCCATGATATTACTGCTATTAGTAGATTATTACAGTACCTAGCTACTCAATGAATAACATAGGAATGGTCAATTATAGTGATTTCTACATATTAAATTGCATTTTTGTGATATACAAATCGTACTTGAGTCATTGATCACCAAACAAAACACAATACGAAGAAATGTTGAGATAGGCAACGGAAATGTGAGATAAACTGATATGTTTCTAAATATTAAATTGCATTTTTGTGTTATACAAATCGTGCTTGAGTCATTGATCACCAAACAAAACACAATACGAAGAAATGTTGAGATAGGCAACGGAAATGTGAGATAAACTGGTTGACGCATAAAGTAATTATCAACTCATTACGGAAATACTTTAGATTAGAATTTTTACGTACTGGTGGTATATAAGACCAACAAACGCAGTCATCGAGTTAGTGTACGGTCGTTTGGCTACAGTGGATCTATCAATAGTACATTTTGTGTTACTTCAATACACCAAAGGCTATGGATGTAAGTGTTTATTCTATTGACTAAATTACTTTTTTTCTGTTATTTTCATGTGTGTGTATTATTTTATTTAAATATTGTGTATGTATATGATTAAGCCGTGGTAACTCAGATGGTTAGCGCTAGCTGTAAATTTTACAGTACGCGACCCGGGTTCGATCCCCGCCAGCACCAATTAAATTGTTAATAGCAATTTTAAGTGCTTATTACCACGTGCTTGGTGGTGAAGGAAAACATCGTGAGGAAACCTGCATGTCTGAGAAAATTTCGAAGGCATGTGAAGTTCGCCAACACACATTGAGGGAGCGCGGCGGACATTTCCTTGCTCTAAAACCCTCTCAGAAATGAGAGGAGGCCTATGTTCAGCAGTGGACTTTAATAGGCTGTAACTTTAACTTTTTTAACTTTTATGATTAAGTGTTAACAAATTGATATTAACATGATAACTGTGTTGTTGCAGAAATCATTGAGCTTCGATGAAGATACCTATAAACAGTATTACTACTCGCCACTCTCCCCTCAAGAAGAGAGTGATAACCTCGTCATTAATAATAACACATGCGATGGTGGAAAAAGAAAATCGCAATCGATTGATCATTTTTTTGAAGCTGAATCAAAAATAAAAAAGAGGAAGCTGTTATCATCAACCGTAGCACGAGCCGCTAGAGATGGTGTATCATACATTTCTACTAATTCTGACGACGGAGACCAAGCGACGCATCTCATCAAAATTGAAATGTACGATATGAAGAAGCTATCCAAGATTCCAACTACTGATCATTGGAAACATGCTTCCACGAGAATTAAATATTACGTAAAGACTAATAAGGATAGCATCTACGACAATACAAACGCCCTCGTATACAATATAACAAAGACAATAGCAGAAAGTGAAAAAGTTAAAAAATACTTTTTTAACAATGACAGTCATTAGCTGATCATTAGTGAATGTGATTCTGTTTACTTCAATTACAGGAAGACAAGAGCGGAAGGAAGAGATGAGTGTGGCATACGTGTACAAAACACATCATTGAATAACAAAACTACAACACTGAGTGGAGAAGAAAACGAGAAGAGTATGCAGTACTCAAGAGCTGAATATCCATTCTTCAGTTCAAAATCTAGCCGTTTGCTTAGTTTCGAAAACTGGCCTCTAGTTATGCGACAGAAACCTGAAGATCTTGCCGAAGCTGGTTTCTTTTATACTGGCCATGCAGATGGGACCAAGTGTTTCCATTGTGGTGGTAGTTTAAAAGATTGGGAAGATGATGATGATCCTTGGCAGCAGCATGTTCAGTGGTTTAGTCAGTGTGCTTATGTAAAATTTCAACTCGAACAGTGTTTTGTATTAGATTAAATAGAAGATTTATAAAGAAATAAAAAAAATATATTGCATACAATTTGTTTTATTTAATTTTATAACGTTTCACATAGTTACATACACACAAAATGCATTACACATAACACATAAAATCTAACACACAACACATATTATAACCTTAACTACTATAGTCTACAGTAACATTTCTGTTTTTATCTATCTCAATAATATTATCAAACTCAGCATAAACTATACAGTTAATTGTTTGTATTAATGAGGATTCAAATCGTACTTCTATTCTTACACTACCATGCTTTATGAGATTCCAATGAGTTGATGAGTTAGCTGATAAATCAGGAGTTAAGTCAAATGCTAATAGACAGTAACCTTTGCCATACTGTTCACAAGAGATTCCATTTCCTTCATTAAGAAAGTGAATACCAGTTCCCGAGAATAGAGTATGATATGCTGATGTAAATATGCTATTATTAAAAGATGGTTGCAAAGCTTTTGAAGGTATTTGTTGACCATCAATATATAAGCTGAAAGAATTAATACCATAGTTTTCAAAGTCAAATGGATTTTTAGTAAGGGAACCATTAAATGCAGAATTGTTCACAAATCCAATTATACATCTTTTCGGTACCTGTCCTAAAAATATATTATCAAGAGTTTTTCCTTGAACACCCGAAGGAATTGTTAAAACTTTTACTTCAGCTCGAGTAATAGGATATTTAGCAGTGGTAGAAGCTAAAACTTTTTGATGTGCGAGTAATACACTTGGATTAATTCGTGCTCGTCGAACAATAAGAGTTGCGTCCGTAATACAAACTTTAAACTTTACATCGTTCGATCCAACAATTAAATTAAAACTCTCTCTTGATCGAACCAATTTAACACTCATTTCAACACCATTAATTAAAAATTTATCTTGGTTAAAAATGTCACCGTGAAGATGACCAATCATTTCTATTTCCTTACTTTCACTAATCAATTCCTGTCTTTTAACAAATCCTATGTTTTTACCATCTGTAGAATCCATTTTTCCTGCTGTATCCTCATACCAAAGACTACAAGTAAGATGAGATTGTTTAGCAGCAGGGGCATAGTTTAAAAGGGTTTCCATGTATGCTCGATATGCATAGGTATTATTAGGTGGTGATACAAGTTTTTGGTTTAAATAAACATCAAGTTGACTAAAAAGTGAATGCAGCCAATTATTTACAGGTGCTACTATTGTAGTAGATACCAAGTTAGTTGAATCTTGATTTAATACTTTTGCCTTTATGTGGAGTAATGTATGAGACAAATCTATGTAGTCATCGCCGGTCCCAGGAACTTGAAACTCGATAGGTCCATCATCACCAAGAGATGAAATTGGTTTATAATGAATCCACAATCCATTTTCAATGCTAGTTTGTGTAGACGGTAGTGCAAACAAATCCAATTCTGACTTAACGCACTCGCAAGAATGATTATGAAGGAAAGACATATTTAGTTTGAAAATATATCTTTGATATTTTTTGGTTTTAGACTAAGTTTTTTCGCAGCTTTCACTTTAGCAGTTAATGGTGGAATGAACGATGTCAATCGTTTTCTTTTAGTTTTATACCCAGATCCAGTCATGTTAAATTGATCAATTTTCTCATCAGCCTTTCGTTTTAAATTCGTACTAACTTGCTTTAGACGATCTTTTATTGAGGCTTCCATAGGACGAGCTTGAACCATATCCGATAAAAGTCCTACTCCAGCGCTTAATGCCTCCTTACCAATCACTCGAGCACCACTTGAAAGTAAAGGTAAAACTGATCTGAATAACCCCCCTAAGAAGCTCCCAATACCATGACCGCGTTGATATGGTGAACCCTTATAAATTACTCCAACTCCTGATCCAGCTTGATGTGTATAATAATTTTCATATGGACATTTATGATGATCACGAAGAGAATTCATTATTATAATTTTCGGAAATGTAGTTTAATACACACGGTTCCAAACTGGAATGGTATTTTTTGTCCTGTACTCGATCTTATAACTATTTCCAACGTATCGAACTCTCTTCGCATAACAGGTAAGTAGTGAGGTTGAGAGAAAACGTGCATTTTATTTGCACCATAAATGTATTTTGTAGGATCTAATGAAATGACTCTTAATAAAGGAGTCATAACATCACCCACAATCTGAGGATCGATAATATCGCAATATAGAAATAGTTGAGATGGTAACCCTAAGTGTAAATTAGCAGGACACTTTCCAAAATTTCTCTCTAGGAGATTTTTATTTGGTTCATAACCTAGCTGTAAACTTAATTTGGGTGATAATGTTACGGATGTTATATTTTTATCCAATACCGAAATAGACACAAATTTTGTTATTTCATCATAGCGAAATTTCAAGTTCTCTCCGATACCATTTAACACTCTTAAAATATGCTCAACGTTATCATAGTTGGTAGCTGGAATATGTTTTTTGTAGTACACTGTGGATGGCTTATCTTCATTAGGCATTAACATAGATTTTGTAATGTATATAACATTTTCATGGTCTTGAACAGTAAACATGGTACATGGATATTGAAACTCGACAACTCCAACCACCTTCTAATTTTATAGCTTTTGGTAATTTCGTTGAAAAATTTGTGGTCTTGTTATCAGGAAAGTATTCCATTGAACTATTGCTGAGCAAAGTTAAATAGAAACTTTCTTTATTCATATTTCTTTTAAACTAGAAGCTAAAATCCAACTGTTAAATTTATCTGGATAACCTTTCCACTTCACTAATACTTCTTTTCTGTTACCTGAATAATGAGTGTCAATTATTTTATCTATTTTATGTTGTGAGGTGGGGTTGTAAGTGATTTTCTGTAATTCTCTTTCATAAAAAGTACCAATTATTGGTTCATTTTGTAAATCTGTTATTGTATAAACAACCCATGGAGATCTATCAATTATTGAAGATATAATAAATATTTCATCACTCCAATTTGATTCATATCCTTTTTGGAATACATGTTTATATTTAGTTATTCGAACATAATCACCCACATTGAAATTTGGTTTAGGATTTTCTAAAGAAAGTTTTTTTGACCGTCTATCATAAAGATTAGTCCAAACTGTCATAATATTGTTGGAATTTACATCACATGGGCACATCTTAATACTAGAGTGAAAGCTGTGATTATAAGAGTATATTAAATCTTGTAAAACATCTATATATCTATAAGTATTATTATGAGTGAAATAACGCCACATTTTCATTTTTAGTGTTCTTTGAAATCGTTCAACAATACTGGCCTTAATGTCAGGATTGTTAGTGGTATAGTAATTAATCTTTTTGGATTTAAAGTATTTTTGTACATCTTTTGAAACAAATTCGGTACCTTTATCGGATTGTATGTGAGTAGGTGTTAAATTACTTTCAGTAAATATACTTTCAAAACATTCTTTAGTTGTTTCTGAGTTTTTCTTTTTCATTGGTCTTGCAAAAGCATATTTACTAAATACATCAATAATACAAAGTATATACTTGAAACCATCATTATATTGAGAATAAGTTCGCATATCACTTAAATCAGCTTGCCACAGTTCATTAATATTTGATAGAATGTACCTATTACGCGGGAATTTTTTTCGAATGGGTTTATGTAATGTGTATGTTTCTTGTGATTTTAACCATTCCTTTACTTGCTTTTTATTCATTTTACCCTTCATGGCTTTTGATAATTTATCAATACTACCAAAACCAGCGGGATTAGATGGATCATAATAAATCCTGTTAATTTCTTCTAGTACGGAGTCCATTTTTCCCACTCAAGTCCTTTACGTATTTTAGTTGTAGACTTTTTATCTCTAATGCACGGTGTAGAAAACTCTTGAACTTCAATCTCAGAGGGTTTGTTCAGATCTTTTGCTTGAAGTTGGTTAATAAACTCACATCTCCTTGGATTTCCAATATAAGTAAGTGGTACTTTAATATCTTTTAATGCTTCAGCAAATCTAACCCACCCTACCGGATCACTTCTTTTTAGGGGTCTTAGTGAATCATTTATTAAATCAACAATATTACTTCCAGGAATTTTTTCACTATCAATTATGACTGTACCTTCGTTATCCCAATGTATTTTACTTTTACTTGTTTCAACTAAGTTTAATAATAACTGCCCTTTTTTATGATAAGTTTTTGGTATTAAACTGAGTATTTGAGCTGGTGTGTAAAGTGGATTTTCATCATTTTCTTTACTTTTAATGGATCGATTCTCCTCCAGCAAAGATTCAATATAAACTGAAGTTTTTAGATCTCTATCTTTATTTTTAAAACCAATTTTTGACTCATTTGAATCTTCATTAGATGTATCAGAATAAATTGGTAATTTGAGTGGTTGACGATCCTCTTCGGTAAAATGAAGGTATCTTTGCAGTGTTTGTAAATATAATATCCATTTCTTTCGGTCTTCCGTCTTACTATTCATAATATTTTGCATTTCAATATCTAATCGAGATAAATTACTATTAACCTTATTTTCTTGTTTTAATTTTTCAATCAATCCAGGTTCGATAAGTATCATTTTCTTTGCATTTTCCATGTTAACTGGCTAGTCCACTCACTAATCCACTCAATATTGCACCTAATATTGTTGGTAAGAAAGCCCCTCCTTTTTGTATAATTATATTTTTTCTTAGTTTATGTTTACACTTACGTACTAGTTTACGGAGTATGTTTTTATGTTTATTCAATTTTTGTTTATCCTGATCTTTAAGAGGTACTTTTCCTTGTAAAACGTTATGAATACACTCACAAATACAGTTAATTTCTTCTTCATCACACGTTTTAAGTAATGCTCTTTGATATTTTGGTTTAAGCGTATGCAAAGCGGTTAGCAAATGTTTATACGTTGTGAGTCGACGATGCATCATTTAGCAATGATTTCAATTGTTTGATTCTTGGTGTATTTAAACTCTTTTGTGGGGACGTAGACTGTACAGAAACCATTAAATGGAAAGACATTTGTCTTGATACGACAAAAATCATTGGTATTCTGTTTTAAATCTACCATTAAATATCCATGTGCCTCTAGAGTTGCATCCCTGTAGGCATTTTCAATGAATTTTGGGTTATCTGGTGATACTTGTCTTGCTAAATATCTTATTTGAGTTTTATCTCGAGGGTTTTTAAAATATATTATATAACTTGAGTTTAAAAAAATGTCTCTTTGTCCTTTACCCTGATGAAATAAATTTTGTGTTAGATAAAATACACTAAGATTCCTGTGATGACTACCTTTTGTAAATATATCCACAATTCTTCCATCGGACTCTCTCATTAGATCATCAATAATAACAAGATGTGGGTTTTCACCATCAAACATATTAAGATTTGGAATTCCTTGATGATAGTTAACATTTGGTAAATTATATAATGGTTGCATTTCATCAAAGCACCATGTGATCTGATTAAAATCACAATTACATATTTCTGTAACTGATTTTATGAAATTTGTTACAAAATTTGACTTTCCACACCCACTTGGTCCTGCCACAATAGCAGTGAACGGATGGATAAAGTGAAACATAACACACGTCTAAAGTTCAAAGGGGTGAAATAAAAAATGAAAGTGTTGGTGTAAACAATTAATATATATTCCAAAAATTATATAAAACAGAATTATCTGTATACTATTTCTAACACAATTAGTACATCATAATTTTACAATTAACTCAACCTCAAATAAATAGAAACAACAATTAGTACATCATAATTTTACAATTAACTCAACCTCAAATAAATAGAAACAACAATTAGTACATCATAATTTTACAATTAACTCAACCTCAAATAAATAGAAACAACAATTAACTTAAATTATTTACAATAAAACAATGTTTAAATATGTAATAAACTACGTCATATTATAGTATTATCATAATTTTACAATCAATATAAATTTTTCTTAAACGCAGACATAAAAGTAAAAACTATCAACACTTAACGCAGTTTATAATGACCCCAAGCTAATGTTTCAATATTATTATCTAAAATATGTCTCTTTGTGTCATTATATGATAAACCTATCTTATTTAATTTTTGTGTGAAAATTGTGTGTTTAATTGATTTAAATCTAAGCATACTATAATATTGCACTTTTTTATTAAATAGAGAAGACTTATAACTATTCATTGTCATCTTTTTAGTGATACATTTATTTACCCCTTTTGCCTTGGCTATAGTCTTATTCTCTAAGTTAAAAGCGTACATTTTGGATCGTAAACCCACAAATTCTTTCATGATTTTACCATTATTTTCATCTTTAAAAAAACCTAATTTCTTTTTATTTAATTTTGGATATTCAAAAATATTATTTGTATCATAATCTGAGGTATCAAAGTATGATGAAAGGTCAGGTTTTATATCAGTGTAAAAATCATTTGTAAATATATGATATATTAAACTATCCGTATCTGTATACAATAATTTGATTTTACTAAACTTTTTAATCATATAGTTATAATGAAAATCATACATTAATGTTTTTGAAATATCTAAAATGCAAAACCCTAAATAAATTGGTTTGTTATATATTAAGGGGCTACTCCATGCGAACGACCTTGAGCATTTGACCGGCGCGCCGTTCGCTACAATATTAATACGAGTATATTGTAGCGAGCGGCTCGCCGGAAGAAATATGTAAGACGCCACCTATTGTACGAAAGTAGTATTATTTTTTCAACATCAATAAACTGTTTTATGGAAATACACATAGCGTACAAAGATAAATGTATTTTAATTTTTTTATTCTGTATATATTAGTTGCATTATATTAGAATTATGTATTTTCATATATTATCTAATTATGAAATTTTATAATTAATTATATAAACGGAAGCATTGAAAATTGTGAGTTTAAAAGATACCTATTCACTATAGGTAAATAAATAGATAACTCGGCTTTTGTACAAATATTTGGTGCAATAAAAAATATATAAATACAAAAATCAACAAGAAGTATAAGGGTTCAATCTTTCAATTTCAGTTGTAAAAAAACATTACACCCACACTAGGATTTTCTCCTGTGTCGTGGAGGCAGTTTACAAACATAAATTGCACAAAGACAAACATCCAGACCCGGAACAATTATTTGTAGGCCATACAAATCTTGTTCCATGCGGGATTCGAACCCGCGGCCCCCAGCGCAACAACTGATTGCTAAGCCACTGCGCCACCATGAAGCTAATACAAAGACTAACTTTGTATTTGCTTCATGGTCGCCGGGTTATAGCTAAAGTGACCATACGTCCCGTTTTGAACGGGACTGTCCCTTTTCTCGGTCTCCTGTCCCATTGTCCCCAAACAAAGCACCGGGACACAAAATTGTCCCGTAACTCGTTGGATGGAAGTATTCAAAGTCAACAATCTTCAACATAATTTTTTTTAATCGAATATATTTTATGTCTACCTGGTACGAATGCTCCGGTAGAAAGAGTATTTTTTTATTTTGCATAAATTGTGGACGTCTGAAAGAAACACTTACGGTTCCAGAGTTCTAAAGGCGATGTTGTTAACAAAGATAACAATAAAAAACTTGAGCAGAATTTTATTCTTATTTAAAATCATCACCAACTTTATTAAAGCAAATTTAATCCACTGACAAATGTAATTAATAATTAAAAAAAATATGTTGCATTTAATAATTACCGTCTATACCGAATATAATTTTATAGTGAACACTAATTGTATAAAGTTATAGTTTTTAGAGTATAAATAAACCCATGTCCTGTTATGAGTTAAAAAATAAATGGTCAGCTTAGTCTTTTTAGTTAAATTTAGTTTTAAAATTTTTTAGTTTATAGTAAAAAGTAGGTATATTAGTACTTTTTACCGAGATATAAGTATAGAACACCTTATGTACTCAATTATTTTTTGAAAAAGAAGAAAAAACAAGCAATAAATAATATACTATATTTTAGCAAAAAACTATAACTTAGTAATACTAATTATAACTTAGAACATAAATGAAAAACTCATAACTGACTTTTTGGCCCAACCCAGGATTCGAACCCGGGACCTCATGATCAGCAGTCGCACTACTACAACCACTAGACCAACGAGGCAGTAGTATACCTGATAAGATATTGTGGTTGGGTAATAAAATATTGAATTAGCCTTTTATAGTGTAAATTATAATATTTGTCGAAATTTTAATTATGGATTCGAACCTTACATGCTAATGGTGCTTCATTTTTTTATTTGCATTTACTTCAAAGAAAATGCACGCAAAAATCTTCATCGCGCAGTAAAAAACACAACAAATATATGTATAACTAATACGAAAAATTATACCCAAAACAAACAAATAATACTACCTATAAATAACCTAATAAGTAATAATATTATCGACTCATATGACGTGGCGTATGCGTCGGTCGACGCTCTAACGACACGGGCTTCCCGTCGAAGAGCTCAGCGCTCACTGACTTCATCAAGCCCGTGAGCAGTATATACGCCCAGATTTTAAAATAATTTCTTAATAAAATCAAATTTTGGTCTTTTGAAAAAAATTTTACTATAGAAATGTTCATTAATAAATTGCCTATCCATTGGTGTAAATCGCAAAACAAAATAATACTTACTTTACGAGGAGATGCATGTTATCAATAATAATTTCACATTTATGTGGTTTCGTTGTAAGGAGATTATATTAATATGTATTCCTTTAAAAAAAAATTGGATATAGCTTTTATGGAATCAAGATTATGTAGAAATATAATGTGTTTTTTATTTGTTGATATATCTTTTAAATAAAAAGTAGATAGCTCCTAAAAATCGCCCAAATAACGACTAGCGCGACATTTTGCTAAACCTGCGCCTTAACTTCGTTTTTCGCAACTGAACCGCAACTAGGTTTTCCGAAAATATTGAAAGGCTATGAAATTGTGGTTTAGCGATTAGATCTTGAGCACCTAAAGCTTTACCCTGGTTCTCCCAGTGCGTAACTAATTTTATGTTAACCCTTTTTTCAATATTCTCCATAGTCTTACCGAAGACTGAATTATTCATTAATTTATAAAAATCTTTTTCGAAATCTGATTTTGCTAAAGTTCTTAATTTTGTGTTTAGATCTATGTACATCTTCAACCAGGGAGACTGTTTAAATTTTAAAACTCTATGAATTTTAGTTAATTTAACCCCCATTTCTATGCACTGCTTTAAATTTCTGTAATGAATTACATATTTATCTTTATTATTTAAATTTGGGACTAGTTTATTCTCATTAATATTGCCTACACAAATGTTTTCTGGACATGAAGGAAAGTCCGAATGTAAATCATGAAGTTCATCTGGATATTCCAAATCAACTTCTAAAATAAAACCGAAGTCTGATGTCTTAGACACATTAAATTCTGTATTTGGATTTACCCATTCGAATCCACCAGTAGGAAGATATTGAGACATAGCCCAACCATATAAATTGTTGGCATCAAAATATGTGATATATGAATTTGGTTTCCCTGTATCATAATCCTCCATGTATTTGTTATTAGCTCTAGCATAACGATTACTACATTGAGATACACCACCTCTGATACCTGATCTAATAAATGCAATTTTCTCATAATCTGTTAAAAGTTCTAATTCTATTTTTGTATATTTTAACATTGCATCCCAACTTAAACCGGGTGCTGTGTAATAATGGACAGGGTCTAAATCATATGTATTAATACATAACTTTCTAAAGTTTTCAAATACATCGGATAAAAGTAAAACGTCTGTTTTTAAATATAGGTTTGAATAATCTAGCATATTACAACACCCAAAATGTTCCCAAACATCTTTAGCATGATTGTAATCATCATTTGAAATATGTGAATCTGTGAGTGAACTATAAAAACATTTTTGTTCAGGGAGCGATGTTAGACTTAAACTATCATAATTAGTCATAAGTTCATATGGATAAACACCTTTCCGTTTTAAACGAAAGAAATCTTCATCATTAGGGTAATTTCTACGTAATTCTTGAAATTGATCATTACTGAGATTTTTGGCCAATTCTTCTAATTTACACGATAAAAACTTAAATGAATCTAAGAATCTCAATATAATTTCGTGGTTATTCACTTTTAATTTTTTGGAAAAGGATATATATTTTTCTTTATTTTGAGGGATAACTTCGACTTCACCATCACAAAAGTTTAACGCGTGAACAATAAAATGAGCATCATAGTGACTAAGGTTGTGTAAAAATATTGGTATATAACTAGGTGTTCTGATCTTCGAACAACATGATTCATGAGCAACACCTATAAAACTACCAGTGTACCAATCAAAATCATAAAAATGTTTTGCCAACTCAGTTTCACAAATATGACAAATGGTTGCATTTGAAATTTGGTTTTTGTCTTCATTTGTTAGCGGAAGTGGTGGATATTTTTGAAGTCTATTTATTTCTTTTAGATTGTTAGATAAACTTTCCATAAACACTTGTGCACAGTTGGGTCCGCAATATGTTACATATTTTGATAATTTATCATCATATGAACATTTTATATAATATCCAAAACTATGTACTTCATGTTTCTGAATATTATGAGTGAAAGGTTTGGAAGGATCGTTAGAACATGATTCTATTGGTTTTAAAAATGCTTCAAAATCAGCATAAACTACGAATGGTATCTTTAACTTTTTTTCATAACTATCAAATTTAATTTTATCATTTGAAATAGGTTGACCAAACCAATTCTTTTTTTTTTAAAGTTTCACTGTTCGGTAATACTGTACAAATGTGAGCACAATCGTATTGTTCATGGTTATTTAACCTTTCCTGAGATGGAAAACGAAGTAGACATGCTTCACAAATGTACATGATGTGACCGTCTTTTGAAATTTGTTTACTAACTAACCGCGATAAATTTTTTATATAGCAATAATGATTTTTTGTATCCTTGGAAAAAAATAATAAATTGATATGTCTATCTTTACGACACTTTGTTAAAAATAATGGACCTACTATAGAATTACATCGTTTTTCTTTATTATATTCTAACCCAAAAACATTAATACTAATATCATTTAATTTCTCTACTTTTGCTATGTCAGAAATTTTAACCGGAAAGGAAATACCATCAAATTTAAGTTTATTTGCATGTTTAACGTACGATGATACCCGATCGGTGTGTTTGTTTACAGGATATAACGCCGAGAGTAACGCCCATTTAAAACAAAAATAATCCTTGTTTTTTACATTTATAACAGCCTTTTTTAATTTTATGTCACGAGGAAGATCTATGTATGAAGTACCGCGTAGGGGGTTAAATTTATTAACATTCATGTCTATAGATTTTATGTTTTTTAGACTCCATCCACTATCTTTTTTTTCGAAAGCACTAATTTTAGTAGTAATTGTATCATTTAAAGATGAAAGAAAAATATTTAAGTCATCTCCTTGACAAATAATATAGTTAAGCGTTTGAAAATCGAACGTATCATGAATATCTTTAGTTTGTTGAACAAAATCAGCATGCAATATGAAGTTTACCTTAAAAATTATGTGTTGATGAATACACTCTTGTAATAAAAATAAAATATCATCTTTAATAGAATTTAAAAATAGTTCAGGAGTTTCAAAATTTACCCATGTCGAACGATCTACTCTACTCTTGATTTTATAACTTAAAATCCTATTTCCAAAAGCAGATTCAATAACACTAACGTTTGATAAAGAATTATGTGAATTTAAAAGATTATTTTTATGAACATTACTTTTAAAATGATTAGCTAAATACCGTTTCTTGATAAATATATGGCACGTTGGACATTCCACTTGATCATCGTTACTGATACTGTTCCCTGCAGAGGTATGCGCTTCTGCTTCCGTTGTTGGTTTTTTGATGATCTTGGATTCTTTGCTGCGCGTTCGCTTCGTTCCTCTTCCAAGTTGTAGTGGTTGACTGCTAAAATGTTTAAATTTATTAAAAACTGTATAAGACAATATGTAAATTATGATCGAAATGAATGTTTATTTTACATACTTAAACTGTGTTTCAACCATCGCACAGTGATGATACAACTCATCATCGTTTGACGAATCGAACAGTTGACCCCTCTCCATTTCTTCACAAACTTTAGACAACTCCTGATTTAATTCGCTATTGAATAGTTCCGTATTCTCTTCCATGATTGTGGAGAAAAAAGCACTGGTGCACACTTCACTGAAGTTTTCCCTTCCTCTTTTTTATTTTTGATTCAGCTTCAAAAAAATGATCAATCGATTGCGATTTTCTTTTTCCACCATCGCATGTGTTATTATTAATGACGAGGTTATCACTCTCTTCTTGAGGGGAGAGTGGCGAGTAGTAATACTGTTTATAGGTATCTTCATCGAAGCTCAATGATTTCTGCAACAACACAGTTATCATGTTAATATCAATTTGTTAACACTTAATCATAAAAGTTAAAAAAGTTAAAGTTACAGCCTATTAAAGTCCACTGCTGAACATAGGCCTCCTCTCATTTCTGAGAGGGTTTTAGAGCAAGGAAATGTCCGCCGCGCTCCCTCAATGTGTGTTGGCGAACTTCACATGCCTTCGAAATTTTCTCAGACATGCAGGTTTCCTCACGATGTTTTCCTTCACCACCAAGCACGTGGTAATAAGCACTTAAAATTGCTATTAACAATTTAATTGGTGCTGGCGGGGATCGAACCCGGGTCGCGTACTGTGAAATTTACAGCTAGCGCTAACCATCTGAGTTACCACGGCTTAATCATATACATACACAATATTTAAATAAAATAATACACACACATGAAAATAACAGAAAAAAAGTAATTTAGTCAATAGAATAAACACTTACATCCATAGCCTTTGGTGTATTGAAGTAACACAAATGTACTATTGATAGATCCACTGTAGCCAAACGACCGTACACTAACTCGATGACTGCGTTTGTTGGTCTTATATACCACCAGTACGTAAAAATTCTAATCTAAAGTATTTCCGTAATGAGTTGATAATTACTTTATGCGTCAACCAGTTTATCTCACATTTCCGTTGCCTATCTCAACATTTCTTCGTATTGTGTTTTGTTTGGTGATCAATGACTCAAGTACGATTTGTATAACACAAAAATGCAATTTAATATTTAGAAACATATCAGTTTATCTCACATTTCCGTTGCCTATCTCAACATTTCTTCGTATTGTGTTTTGTTTGGTGATCAATGACTCAAGTACGATTTGTATATCACAAAAATGCAATTTAATATGTAGAAATCACTATAATTGACCATTCCTATGTTATTCATTGAGTAGCTAGGTACTGTAATAATCTACTAATAGCAGTAATATCATGGATACACTAGATGTACAACAACATCTGAAAAAGATTCACCCCAGTCTAGAAAATAATGTTTATGCAGCTAATAGACTGCCTATGTATACCCACGTACCAACGTATATAATATGTAATTTGGATACAGATGATAAACCAGGGTCACATTGGGTAGCTTTATATATCGATACGAATGACGTCGGTCAATATTTTGATTCATATGGACGATCACCTGTACGATATCATCTAGAGTTTTTAAAAAGGAATTGTAAAAGATGGAACTGGAATGTTGATAGGATTCAGAATGAGTGGACTTCAGTTTGTGGCGAATATTGCTTAATGTATTTGCTATATAAGTTTCAAGGATGTTCAATAGATAGTTTTACGAGTATATTTACAAGGAACACATTGTACAACGATATTTTAGTGGATGAGATGTTTCGCTCCTATTTTATAGATAATAATTAATAAGATTTTGTATTTTATAAATAAAAATTGTAACAAAATTATGTAATGTGTTTTATTGATGATTCAGATTAGCGTTGTATAAACAAAGAATTATAATAAACAATAGCACTGATATAGTCGACGCACACGCTGCAATGAAGGTGATTAAGGAACAATAGAACAATAGAAATAGGAACAACAATGGGACGCTAATGACGGTGGAGGCCCTTACCGGATATCAATTAGATATTAGCTAATTGATCTACACATCTCCGGAACCGTGCATTCTACACAAAAATGGACCGCGGATTCGTGATCAGAGCATGCCAAAACCTTTTTTTTTTTTTTTTTTTTTAGGATCGGGCGTCGACGAACGTCGTTGAACCACGTCTGACTCAGGTGGTCTAGAAGTGGTACAACTACACTACTTTAGTTTATGAGGAAATTGTTTTTTTATGCAAAGAATAAAAATAACAACTAATAAAAATATTTTCTAGGTGGCATTACAATAAAGAATCTATATTCTTGAATATTGTGTATATTTTGATTAATTCAAGGAATGCGCTTACTTACCCCATATGGGTGCGCACAGTTACCCGCATCGTGGGTCAAGTGAGCGCATTTCGATTTTATATAAATAAATGCTTACTTAGAGAAAAAACCACCAAGTTTTCTATTCTTATTTTTATTTCAATTTAGAGGCTACTATATGGTTTATCTCAGAGTCGTCTTTTATTTTCCTAACTCTCTTATTTTATGCGTAGTGAACTAATAGTTACCAAAGTGCGAACACTTGACTCGAATGACTCTATGCTCTTTTCTTGATGGTCCCTAAGTAAGGTCCAGAAAAATCACCGGTAATAAACGCTTCCACATAGGAGTCGTACGAGGAAGAAAACTCCTAGTGAACCATACAGTGGTGAACCGCCAATTATCCAGATGTTGTGGGTAGTATCGCGAATTTTGACGCGACGCACGTTCGTGAAATTTGGCGGCTGAGATTAATCCGAACAATTTCTCAGAACCCTTCCCGTAGTAGATGCGATAGAAGATGCAAAGGGATGCAACATCTCTTCGCAGCGCCAATGAATCGAGCATGTTCAGCACTGGACTTGTGGAGGGTTCTAATGATAATGATGATGAATCGAAATCAGTGCGTTTCTTCAGCTACATTGCGACTTACTAGCAGATCGATAATAAGTACCTAAACATGTCATGATATGAATAAGCTTTTAAACCACAAGAGTTTCTCCCACCCTGATTTAAAAGCATTAGGGGTAAAAATGATAAGTTAGGCGCCTCGATATGTACATTAAAAAGAGTGCATCTACAATATATAATAAAATTTATCGAATTTAATGATGATTTTGATGATAGTTTTTATAAAAACTTAATTTCGTTAAAAGTTTATTAAACCATCGTCTATCAATGTTTTGTGTTCATAGGACATTTTTTATCGGATAAGATGCAATAATTTTAACATCTCTTTTCCGGTGGTATTATTAAAAGACGACCGGATAAGTGACGAGCTATTCAGTTAATTTGTAATGCTTTTAAACCTTTACCCCTTTGAACAAAAAAAAGGTCAGTCGAAAAGCAAATTAGTATAGAAATTGCCACGCCACTTAACTAGCAGGCAAAACAGTTTAAAAGGAGTCGCGACGTCAAAAAAATTCACACCACATTTTGTACAACATTTATCCCTTACCATTGGAATACAGTTAAAGGTTTCCATGAATGAGATACGAGTTGTTCGTGGCGAGAAAATATGGTTATTAATTTTAAAATAAATATGATAAATAATAACCACATTAACGTAATTAAAGTTAATAATAGAATCTGATAAAATCCTTTAATATTTTTACACATAATATTATGTTATGTCTATATAAATAAAGTTTTTCTTATTTGTCAAAACTCAAAAATAAGAGTCACTTTTTGAAATTATTGAAATATTATTTAGGAATAGTATTACTTAACATTACCTAGAATACCATTACAAACCAATTTTAAATGTAGTATTTTCGAATATGTGCGTAAAATAAATTTAAAACTCATGTCAGTTATTGACGAGTTTGCATAGTTAGGGACTTGTAGTCTAGACGTGAGGCGTCGACCACCCGGCCGCGGTCACTTCACAAACGACGGCGACAACACTTGATTTCGTCTACCTTCAAGTCGTTGGTGGGCCTTGTCAATGGACGTGCAATTAGCTTTTTTGGGAACGTACTCTGTGGTATCGAATGACATTATTATTAACTGGCAATTTATGAGCCTCCTACAAATTGAGATTATAAGAAAATGATCAATATAAAAAACGTCACAATGTACCTACTATTGAATCATTTCTTACAAAATATTAAAGGAATTTAACATAACCTCTACGTTAAACAGGCGAAATGGTCAATCGCGATTCCAGATGTTTCGCACCTTTACACTACCATCCCGCCAATCTGGGTATAAAATGGTTTGACATCTGGTATAAATACGACATGGTTACATCAATAAACGTAAAGCTTTTCCGTTCCTTATGACACCCAGTGGAACTTACGGACCTGCACTGTCATCATGTAATAATATCAAGTCTATTTTTTTTTATAAAGGTGACAAACGAGCACGCAGTCCAACTGATGGTAATTAGATACTATGGCCCGTAGACATCTACATTTTTCATCAATTAAAAATCAAAATGCAGATGCGTTGTCTCGTTTCCAGTTAAAAATGGTCTCCGGTTCTCTACACTCACTATACGGAACACAGCAGCATTAAGCTGCTATTTTACGCTGGTATTCTGTGAGAGCCTAGAGGACCACTAGGTCGCCTGGAACAATGGGTCATCTCGGGTTCCTAATCCGGTGTCGAGCCAACCCATTCGTGCTACAACTATAATATAACTTCAGCGTGACTCTACCACGTAGTAAATTTACCAATAAAATTAAAGCTGAACAAGCCCCAAAAGGTATACGTACTAACGTTTTTCTGGTATTCTATGAGACCTGTAATCTATTTAGGATAAAAAGTTTTAATTTTAAAATCTTATAACGACTCTATGCGCCATGTCTGCGTGTAAGCATTTCATACAAATCTGGTAAATAAAAACTGAAAAATTGGGTCACCTCTTCGAATCTAGTCGTTTATAGTTCTGAAGATATAAAGGCACTGATTTAGTACTCATCTAGATACATCATTAACCCCGTACACACGCGCGCACTTCACATTACTGCAACTAATTATCCGTTCCCCATTTACGCACCTAAAAAAATACGTAATTATGGATATAAAACCTCTTTCGTCGTAAAACACCCAGATAAAAAGGTCGTGAAGGCACTTCCTTCGTTTAATCCCCCATAAAATGGTTCTGTGAGTCCATTAACACTATTTTTACGCATTTTCTTCAATTTCATTGAACGCGCCGTCCTCAATGAGGCTCATTTTTAATTTAAAAAGTTCTAAAATAACGCTCATTGTTTATATTAATTTTTAGTGTACAACGTAAACTGTGTGCCGAATTTTCTAATCTTAAGGCCATCTTGACAGGCAATAACGGCTAAAATGGCGTAATATAGGAAGAGTCATCTGTTAGGATGTTGTTTGAGGAAGCTATATTCAAGACAAGCGATTGACGTCTTTAACGAACCTCTAATGAATTTATTGGCGCTTGTTAGACGGAAGTGGAATGTTGTCGAGTCGCATTTAGTATAATCTAATATAAATATGAAAAAATACTTCGACATAAATCTCAATAGGTTTCATAGTTTCAGTTTTTTTTAGTTTCATATTTATACGATATAATAATTATATTATGGTACATTTAAAACCTAATATAAATACGTAGTAAGTTTTTAGTTTTTTTTCAGATGCCATTATATTTTTCAAAATAATATGTAGGTACGGCAGGATTGCTTAAATATTAATATACATGAATCTCCTTAACTCTTTTTACAAATAGTTATTCATTAATTGTAACAAAGAAAGATGTAAATAGGCGAAAAACAAAAGTATAAAACTATAAAACGGTAAATATGATACCATAAATTATAATAGATTAATTGAATAAATAAAACTAGTTGCCGCTTTAATAGTAGGTACTTAAAGCATGAATAAAACATTTAAAAAACTTAGCAATTTAAAAGCATGGAGTTGCATTCAACTCCATGGTTTTAATAGTTGGCCCGTGTGCGCACTGCGATATTTACAAGGAGCATCCGGCGCACAACTATTACTTAATAGCCGTTTGCGACTCACCGCGCTAATGCTTTGCTTGCCTTCTCAAACTTCATTGGCTCCTCGTAGCTTAGCACCATTTTGAATACACTTGCAAAATAAAATAAAAAACACAACGTGTGACATAACAAAAAAACAAATTGATTAATCGTCTTTCTATTTATTTTTTAATTGTGGATTTGTGAAGAAAATCATACTGAAAATTAGTGCTACATGGTGCTAAAGATAATTTATAAAAAAATATACGTTAGACAACTGTTGGCATATTCGATATAACATGATTTTATCGTTGTTGATTAATGACGTAATATTGTGCCTTATGTTATCATTTTGACAGATTTTTAATTATAAATCTCAGCATCATCATCACTATAGCCTATCATAGGACAATCAACAACTAAACCTATGCCCCGCCAAGTAATAGACAAAGCACGGTTTTAAGTCACATGTACTCGTCGATTTCATATTCAATGTTCACAGTTTATAAGAAATTAAACTGATAGAGAATGGCTAAAGGCCGCCCTTTATAATCACTATTTGAAAGTTTTTTTTTTAAATAAAATGTAAATAAATAAAATAAAATAAATGAACAAAGTTTGAGAACCTCTGCAGCTTTGCGGCGCAGCGCAGATTTTTTTAACTAAAGCTGTAACACGATATTAAAATTGAGTTAAAACAAACAAACGGCCCAGTGACTTCATATCAAAAGGGTTTTTAATATTACGTAACAAGGCGATAAACATTGAATCATTACATACGCTAGAATATTTTTAAATTATAAAAGTAATTTAAAACTGAAATTGTTAATTAGAGCTAATGCTATATCCCGCTGTTTAGAATTTTATAAATCAGCTTTCATTTCCGGTCGTCTGAATAATATGAAATTTTACAGACATATACAATAGAATAAGACGTATATAATAAGAACATATTATATTTCATTTCATTAAACAGGTATACCTCAAAACTTGAATACGAGACTGTACAACCAGTGATGACCTATGGAACTGAGACGTGGTCCTTCACTGCTGGCCGGATGAAGAAGCTCAAGGAGTTTCTCTGCGTGATAAACTTAGAAATGAGGATATCCGCTGTAGAACCAGAGTGACCGACATAGCCCACGGATTAGTAAGCTGAAGTAGCAATGGGCCGGCCATATAGCTCGAAGAACCGTCAACCGATGGGGAAAGAAAAAAGCTTCTCGAGTGGCGGCCTCGTACCGGCTGACGAAGTGTAGGGCGTCCCTCCACTAGATGGAGTGACGACCTGGTAAGACATGCAGGTAGTCGATGGATGCAGGTGGCTTAGGTCCGTGCTTTGTGGCATTCCTTGGGGGAGGCCTATGTTCAGCAGTGGACTTGTGAAAGGCTGTAATGATGATGAATGATGAAAAAGACTATATAATAAGGTCCGATGACAATACACTAACTTTGTGATTATGACCTAGGTATAGTTTTCTCAATAGGTTTATCACAGCTCGCGATCAATGCTTGTTGTTTAAGTATTCTTAAACGTATCTACAACAGACACAAATTACCAAGACAAAAGACACATACAGGCAGCAGCGTGAAAGTGCCTACCAAGCACTATTAAGGTTTTACTTAACGTGGCAATGCTACGCTGCAATTTTGATCAGTGTTTAGAATACGTAAATTAAGGGGCGTTATAAAATAATTATTTTTAGAGGTAATGAGGCATTTTAGTCGTCAGCAAACGCATCTACATTTTGATTCTTAACCGAGGATATACGTATGTAGGTGTTTATGAACCATAGCATCCACTTGTCACAGGTTGACTGTGTCACATTATCACATTTGTCACTCATGTTCTATTAAAACATTGTCTAGGAAGGGAGAAGCCCATATCAATCTACGGACCGTAAGTCGATGAAGAAGAGAAAGAAGATGACAGTTTTTGAAGCAAAGTACTCATTAATACAATTTCAAAGGATTATATCGTAACCACATAAGTCACATAAAATTAATTTCTATACCTTAGACATTTACTTTTTTAGGGTTCCGTACCTCAAAAGGAAAAAAACGGAACCCTTATATACTACTTATTTAAACCCTTATATACTGGATCACTTTGTTGTCCGTCTGTCTATCTGTCTGTCTGTCTGTCAAGACCCCTTTTCTCAGGAAAGCGTGAAGGTATCAAGCTGAAATTTATATCAAATACTCAAATCTACTATCCCTTGGAGCTGTGAAAAAATCAAACTTCTAAGCCAACGCAATCAAAAGATACAGCCGTTTATGCCGCAAATTTTCGACATTCGCAAGGGAATCAAAACCTACAGGGTACTTCCCGTGAACTCAGAATCTTAATATTTGGTACGAAGCAACGTATTATAGCACAGATAAAGGAAAAATTGCGAAAAGCATACATTTTTAGTTACATCATATAATAAAAATATTTTTAATAATTTTAAACTTATATACCTACGGATTTGTTCGGAACCCTCAGTGCGCAAATCCGACTCGCACTTTGCCGGTTTTTTTTATACGTGGTAGAGCCATGCTGCAGCTATATTAGTAGTATAGTTGTAGCACGAATGGACAAGCGAGGATAGATGTAGACGTCTATGGGCTACAGCAACCACTTACCATCAGGTGGACTGTGTGTTCGTTTGTCACCCTACCCTATAAAAAAAAATTACCATTACCATTACAGACTGTTAAAAGTTCGCTGCTGAACATAGGCCTCCCTCATAGATTACCTCATAGGGGGGGATTCAGACATAGTTGGCACGCTTGGCAAGCTGGTTGGCAACCGCAGTTTTTTATTATTTTGAGATGTTATCAGGGAGATGCTGCTGCCCATCTCCTGTTTCATATTTTTGCAGTTGTCTTTTACGACATCCTCGGGACGATATGGGATAGGGATACTCTTTGACCGCCACTACACTTTAGGCATTTGTTCAACTGGAATTATTACTCGTATTATCAATGCAATAATAACAGTTTTTCATAAATAGACAGTTTTGGGCTAAATTAATTACTGCTTTTATTTCCTTATGTTTATATTAATATTATCTCATAAAATATAAAATATCACAACCAAAACTTTGGTTCAGTGCATTAAAGTGTTGTGTTCCATTCTACTGAAGAGGGGCGACAGTTGTCCCGCTATCTATTCTAGTAGGCTAGAAGATAGACACTCTTAGAATCAAATTTTAATATTAACAACATATATTACCTGTGGTCGGAAATCGAAACAAATTTTCTATGGTAATGAAATTCGACTTGGCTTTCTAAATATTGTTTTTTTCTTGTAAACTTATTTTTAAACTAGCTGTTCCCGCGACTTCGCCCGCGTGTAATTTAGGGTTTTAATTATGTTGCGCGGAACCCTAATTCTTTTTCTAAAATATAAGTAGCCTAAGTTACTCCTTATAACATCAGCTATCTCCCAGTGATCCCGTCGAAATCGGTCCAGCCGTTTCGGAGATTAGCCGGAACAAACAGACAGACAGACAGACCGACAGACAGACAAAAATTTTAAAAATTGTGTTTTTGTTATAAGTACCATATATACTTTCATATGCATTTAATAAAAAGATGTTGTTTTAACATTACAAACAGACAATTCAATTTTATTTATTTGTATAGATTTAGAGGAAGCATGAAAGCATTAATGAAAAATTAGATACTAAAAAAGGGAAGACTTAATCGGCACGCTTGGCAGGCGGTTTGACGATCACAGTTCCAGAAATCTCACCTTTTATTAATGCCCTCTGCCTCCGTTGTGGGGCATCTTGCACCATCTCATAGCTACCTCTTACGCAACGTAATGAATTCTCCTAATTCGTCCATTTCATTGTCCATAGCTTGCCCCCTAGGATGGATTTTGCCACAGTTGCCATGCCTGACAAACAAGTTGGCATCAACACAGTTTTTGCTACTTTGAGTTGACATCTGAAAGATGCTGCTGCCCACCTGTTTCACTTTTCATCTGTCACCTCTTACGACACCCTCGGGTCGATATGGGAGATTAGATATTTTTATACTGCCACTTTACGGTTAAGATACCGATATCTCTACTGTATATTCCACTCAAAGCAATGTAAAATAATTGCCTTCAAAAGTGTATGACTCCTAGCCTAAGCCAATTCTTTTGATGGATTATGCTGAGCACACAGATTTGCCTGCGATTAAATGTCAAACAATCACTTGACTCCGTTTTGGCTTTTAAGAGGGGGCCGTGTTATACGAGTCGTGAAATTTTTGCCTATTTACCCAGTATCGCTTTCGTTTTATATGGCGGAATGGCCCGGAAAATGTAATGTCAACGCAGGCAAAAAGCTCATGAAATACACTACACAAATAAGCTACGTTCAATTTAGAAATTTAACAAAACATGTTTATCTACTATATATATATATATATATATATATATATACCAATAAATAAAATTGAAGTGTCTGTTTGTAATATCATACGGCGCTTATAATGAAAACACAATTTTTAAAATTTTGTCTGTCTATTTGTTCCAGCTAATCTCCGAAATAGATGGACCGATTTTGACGGGACTTTCACTGGCAGATAGCTGATGTTATAAGGAGTAACTTAGGCTCCGTTTATACAAGAAAAAAAATTAGGGTTCCGCGCAATAAAATTACATCCCTAAATTAGGGTACGCGGGTGAAGTCACGGGGAACATATTTTGATAATAAAAAGCATAATATGGAATAAAACTAATTTTACGGTATTTATTGTGATTTATTTTAATTTTTAAATTCCTGAACTTTTGAGCACTTCACAGCACATATAATTACGGGGCGCGGGGGCTGTGGTGTATGATGTCCTGATTTCATAGTTAGCGAAGGCTACCTTCAACTTTTAAATTTTAATTTTTAGTCCGGTCTACGCAGAACGAGCTTATAGTATCTTGAAATCATTCCGTAACATGTTTGTTTTTGGACTAAATTTTATTAATAATGGGATGCCATCCCGCCTTCCAAGCGTAGCAAACATCCCTATCCCAGTCCTTCTTTCTCACAGCTACGACCGACTAATCGACATGATTTAGTATCTCGGAAAAAGACACGGTTCGTGTGGGACACAGAAGCGTAAGTATGTCATTACATATTTATGCTGTCTTTGGTCTCATAAAACATTGTCTGTGATTGTAAATGTCGTTTCTTATACATACTACTTTTTTGTCGTTGTCGTTTCCGACATATTAGATTGTGAGTCCGTCACATTTCGTTCACAGTAAAATTCCCGAGTAAAATTCATTATTATGTGAAGAAACGCGATCTCTCATTATAATATAACGAAATGTGTTATGTTTTTTTTTTCATTATGTTTTTCATTACTGCTTTGGATTATAATGCTAGTTATTGTAATACGTAATGCTCTCTGATCCATTTTCTCCACACTGATAAACTTTCGTTCCAGACCAATTTTGTTACAATATAATATTATCAGATTATACCAGCGTGAAATATCAGCATAATGCCGTTGTGTGTCGTACGTAGTCCTCCAGACTGAATTTCTGTCACGACGGCCAGTCTCAACGAAATCTAGCTATCTGTGCAGGACAATATTATAGTGCCCGAGTGTATATGCCCAAACACGTCACTCTCATAGTGGAATGGGTAGGTAGTCCGATACGACCGCCAAGAGATCAGGCGCAGAATTGGGCTTTACGTGCCTTTTGAAGCACGGAAGTGAAATACCGCCAATTTCCTGACTATGGTATGCTACTGAGAATTTCCCGACGAAAAAACACAATAACTGAATTTGGCCTAACTGGGGATTCCAACCTAAAACCTCATGATTAGCAACCGCGGTTACGATCACTATACTAACAAGGCTAGGTTTCGTATATTAAGTGTGAAGAACCGGAGAATCTTCTTACTGGAAACTAGGTATTCCATCTTCGTCTGTAGGGTTGACAAGGCATCTGTATTTTGTCTGGATAAATGTCGATGTTCACAGGCCATAGCATCCACTTACCATCAGGTGGACTGTGTGCTCGTTTATCACATTTACTCTATAATAAATATTTCAATAGTCATATTCGCGTGAGATTACGCTTGTGTGATATGATTAACGGAAGAATGCGATACAGTGCCAGGAAGTATAACGGGTATATATGGCCGTAGTTGTGCAAAAAGCATCTGATTCACACCGGGTAGATAAAATATTTGCTAAATAATCCTTGGTGCATAATTTTATAGTCAAAACAAATCCAGAGAACCTTGCATTCGTATACTTTACCTTACTTTATACGTAAAACGTAAATATGTCAACACTATCAAAGTATCATTTCGTAAAGACCATCATAGACATCTGAAACCATGCGTGTTACACAAGTATGCCTATATCAATATTTTACTTTACTTTTCTTTCATGGGTTTAAATTGACGCTACAATGTGCGCCACTCTGTAATTAAATTAAGTATCATCATATTATACCTGGTAGAGCCATGCTGCAGCTATATTATGGTTGTAGCACGAATGGGTCAGCTCGATCGTGGAAGGACCACGCTCTTAAAGGCTACCAGCGTAAAATAGCAGCGCAATACTGCTGTGCTTCATATGGTGAGTGTAGAGAACCGGAGGCCCTTTTTACAGATAACAAGGCATTCCACTTTAGTCCTCGGGGGTGACAGTCTTCATAATATGTAGATGTTTATGGGCCACAATATCCACTTACCTTACATATGGACTGTGTGCTCGTCTGTCATATTGTTCCATAAATAATTAATAATTTAAAATTTTGTACAACCGACTTCAATATAAATTATTAAGAATAACTCAAAAACTATTAGTCAGACCTTGATCAAATTTATATGGGATCACATGTGAAACACCAGCTTTCAAATAAAAAAAGAATCATCGAAGTCAGTTCACCGGGTAAAAAGTTATGAGGTAACACACATAAAAAACATACAGTCGAATTGAGTACCGTCTCCTTTTTGAAGTCGGTAGAAAATAATCTGGGGGCACGGCAGTGCCTCCGCCAAGTCGAGCAAGAAAGCGGCACGGCCGTACCATCATTTTCTCGAAGCAGTTCAGGCCATTTTCGAATCCCTATAACTTCGTTGTGGATAAAACTAGAAGCTTGAATTTACACTAACCAAGTAGGCATTATATAAATCTATTTATTTAAAATATAAAAGATTTTTAGTATTGATGTGGTCACTATAAGATGTTGTTAGGTTAGCTAATTACGTAATAATTTAAGACAGAAGGACCCTTAAGTAGGGACTGAATAAATTAACCGACTTGGATTACATGGATCTCACAACTTTTTACGGTAGAAGAACTGAGTTGCGAGACTTGGTTTTTTTACAAGTTATGTTTTTGATGGCATAATCATTTCAGGCCATTTCAAGTACAAGGCTGCGACTAAAGAACCTTTCTTCCCTATCGGTCGTCGGTTCTTCGAGGTATATGGTCGGCCCATTGCTACTTCATTATATTGATCCGTATGATATAATATTCATAATGATATGAACAATTAATTAAAGAGATAATATTTACCGGTACCTACTCTGACAAATAGATTTCTCCACTCAATTTCATATGATCTTAAGCCACGTCTATATTCCGAACCACTTGATCTTCGACATCTCAAACTTAAACGTTTGTTCGGCTATTATAGTGCTTACTTTATTTTAATTTTGCAATTGAAGTTAAACTTTAATGCTTCGTAATAGAGTATTCTATTTAAAAATAAACTATTCAAGCTGTAAAGTTTAAGCAAATATAAACTTAAAAGTGTTGTAATTTAGGTTCTCTTTAAATAAATAACTTCCAATATTGTATCGGAAATCTTAAGGACATATTGAGTTGGTCAGGCTCCCACGATGATTTTTGATAATTTCAAGACTTTATACTACTCGTAGTCGAAGTCTAGTAGATGTGGCTTTTAATAAGTAGTTATGTTCTGCCTTGACTAAAGACCAAACCATCTATTTGTGTCGGCTTCAAAATATCAACATCAGTATTTTCTTGCATCATCATTATCATCCCTCGAAGAATGCCTCAAAACTTATGAAAATTTCCTTACGATCATCAGTTTATAATGTCAGATAAAATTAAGTTAGGATTTCCATTCCTGTAAACTATAAAAGTCAATTTTTTACTTTGCTTTCAGCGACGTTATTTTTTTATAAAATAAGAGTGACAAGCGAGCACACAGTCCACCTGATGGTAAGTGGATGCTATGGCCCATAGACATCTACATCTATCCTCGTTTGCGAATCAAAACGGAGATGCGCCGTCACCTCTTAGAACTAAGATATAATGCCTCGTAAAAAGTGTGTTCGGTTCTCTACACTCACCATACGAAATACAGCTGCATTAAACTGCTATTTACGCTGGTATTCTGTGAGAGCGTAAGCCTTTTGTAGACAAGACGAACCATTCGTGCTTCAACCATACCATAGCTGCAGCGTGTCTCTACCACGTGTAGACATTAACTCATCATCAACTGATCAGTGAGATATGAATCATCATCAGAACCTATTTTAAATAAAGATTTAAATTTAGTATGAACTCTGTTCCTATTTTTTATTTTATTTTATAGTAAACTGAACGTACACTCTGAATCTTTTAAAGCTCTTTATCACATTTGGAAGTATTAATGCGTCTTAAGGACGCGCATGATGACCCCAAGTCACTTATACGCATCGTTTTATCTTTATTAATTTTTAACGGTAATTGACATGCGTTATAGTAAACAGGAGCCATTTATTTTCAAATGCTTGTAGCGAACATTTTCAAACCATTAATAAAGATATCGTGGCAATATAAGTGCATTGATTGCACGAAATGATGAATTTTAACAATTGAAATAATTTTTGAAATCTATAGTTAAAGGAGACAAAGGATAATCATAATAAACGTGACAAGCAGTGGTGATCAAATTTCAATAATTGTTCCCTAAAAATACTAACGATACAAATATAAGGTGCAAGTAGTCTGGTTTGTAACGACCATAATCGACACCTGCAAAGAAAAACATCGTAACTCACTTTTTAGCGATTTTGATTTACAATCATATTCTTAGTAAACAAAAAATTATCTTTCATTTGTGCTCACCCCTGTGTCTAAATTCATACGCGTTACGATTTTAGGCAGTAGAAAAATGTTGTAAGTCAGTGTCCACTGAAGATGATAAAAAGGTATATTTAGTTACACATACTTACCTATGCCTGACATTAATTTATTACATAACAAAAATTGTAATACAAGACACACTCTTGTTCTTGGCAATTTTTTTTTTGTATTAAAAAAGCTTTCATCGTAACCTTAGTTACGATGTTTTTTCTTTAAACAGAAAATAAAAATATCACTCTAAAGACTACATATATAACTTATTTCAAGTTACGCCCCTCGCACGCGTTGTTGTGTACAATCCGATATCGTCAATCGTACAATCGGCTAAAATAATAAACAAATGGATTATATTAGCCGATTTGTCAAAAGAGTCCCGAAAAAACAAGTTCTTGCCAGCTCGGCCTCATTCAGTCGGCGCAAGTGGTCTTTTGAATACAATTTGTTTACAGAAGGTCGAGAAATACGAACCTGTAAGACGATGTTTTTAAACACCCTCTCCATAAGCATAAGCGACATGTGGTTGCAGACTCTATTTAAAAAAATTGATAGGTCTGCTACAGGTACTATTATAAATGATAAACGCAAAAATGCCGTTCCAGATCAAATCAAACAATCTGTTAGAGACCATATTTCACAAATGCCATTAGTTGACTCACACTACGTGAGAAATAGGTCATCTAAACAGTATCTGGATGAACAACTGAACTTTCCTATACTCTACAAGCTTTATTTGGAATAGATGAATGAAAAACATTCCGATCAGGTCGTTGCGACTCCAAGACAGTATAGGGAGATATTTAAGACAGATTTCAATATAGACTTAAACAAACCAAAAAAATACTAATGTCCAAAGTGTGATTTATACTAAAACGCAACTGAGGCTGACAAAACTAAGCTAGAGTATGAGTACGCTTTACATATTGCGAACAAAAATGTGGTCAGGTCTTTAAAAGATAGTGACAAACAACAAGCTAAGAACTCCAATTCTGTTGTATCAGCTTGTTACGATTTACAGAAAATTTTAAATACTCCTCATTCAGAAGTATCCGTATTTTACTACAAAAGAAAACTTGCTACATATAACTTCACGATCTGTGATATGGGTAAACATAAAAGATATTGCTACTTGTGGGACGAGACAATCGGACGCAAAAGATCTAACGAAATAAGTAGTTTTGTATTCGATTTCATAAAAACCAAGGTACGGGAAGGGTACAAAGAGTTTAATTTTTTTTGTAGGATAGGGTGACAAACGAGCACACAGTCCACCTGATGGTAAGTGGCCACTGGGACCCATAGACATCTACATCTATCCTCAATAAAGACTCAAGATGCAGATGCGTTGTCACTCGTTAGGACTAAGATGGAATGCCTCTTTGCCAGTAAAAAGGGTCTCCGGTTCTCTACACTCACCATACGAAACACAGCAGCGTTAAGCTGCTATTTTATGCTGGTTTTCTGTGAGAGCGTGGTCCTTCCCCGGTCGAGCTGACCCATTCGTGCTACAACGTGCAATACCACTAATATAGCTGCAGCATGGCTCTACCACGTATAGATAGCTGTGGCGGTCAGAATAAAAATAGGACAGTATTTGCAATGTATGCATATGCTAGCAGAACATTTAATATAAATATAAATCATCACTTCTTTGAATTTGGAGATTCACAATCAGAGGGTGATTCGTTGCATGCACTTATTGAGCGGAGGAAAAATAATAAAATTATCTACGTACTTCAGCAATTGGTAACTTTGATAAGGTGCGCCAAATCTAATGGTGAGGCATATGAAGTCAAGGAAGTAAACCAAGACACGATATTGGATTTTAAACAGCTTTTGTCATATTACAAAAATTGGGAACACAGTGTAAACCATGTGAAAGTCTCCTGGAGTAAAATTATGCACATTCATTTTATCAGTAGCTTACCAAATATAATTAAATATCAATATGATTATATTAGTGACAATGAAATGGCTATAAATCTAGACACATCTACAATTTCTCTTCGGGCAGTTACTCATCACGCTAACAAGGAACCTCAAAACAGTGAACAAGAGATAAACATTTCAAAGGCTTATAATGCACCTTTGCCTTTATCTACAGCAAAGTACAAAGATTTAATTAGCTTATGTAATAGCAATGCCATTCCAACAACATATCATGATTATTTTATAAATTTACCTCATCTGAAAGCAACTCTACCAAATAATATGACTGATCCTGATTAAGAAGTATTTTGATTTAAAAGTATTATGTATATTTTAGTAAGTATATAAATTACTATATTCTATGTATACTAAAAATTATAAAATATCTTACAGAAACAAATATTTGAAATTTGAAAAAGAAAAATCTTTGATGTTAATCAATGACATTTTTTTTAATAATTCTTTTTGCTTAAATTTCAAATGTTTGTTTCTTAAAGATAATATAGAATTTTTTATTGATTGCATTGCTTGAATTTTTCAGATTTGATTTTAGTAGTTAATAAACTGATTTTAGATTGCCTTAATTTGTAATGTTTGTTTATTTAAATATTTAAAAATTTGTTATTAATTGTGATATTCAGAATTTCATGGGCCTGACTATAATGCTTATCTTTAAGTTGATTGGATAGGTACCTATAACAGATCTCAAAAATGAAGCTTATACCAAAACACAAGAAAGAACGAACCAGAATTGGAAAAACGGTAATTTTTAATATTATATTTTCATAACATGCGTTGGTGTGATAACATGATTTATCTTTTGCATTTTGAGATTATTATAATTAAAATTAATAAAGATTTTCCTAATTAATTAACCATGTTTTATTCTTACATTAACTCTAAAATACATAAAAATACATGTTAAGCATTGTATATCAGACTTACAATATTTTTAACTTAATGAAGTAAATATTAACACACAAAGTTGAGTTGTATGTCTGAGTTACAATGTCATTTTATAAGGTTTATGTGATGTAATATAATTGTAACTCATAAAAAATAATAAATTACATATATTAATAACCTACCAATAATATGAAAGTGTAGATTTTCCTTTGTTGACTCAAATTTTCACGGTAAGATGGCGATAGGACTTAATAGAAAGACTTAAGAATTTTTTTAATCTTTGACGCGCTTTCCTGAAAAGTTGATAAAAATGAGTTACGATGTTTTTCCTTGCAGGTGTCGAATATTATCTCCTGTAAAGCATAAAAATTAAGAAAGCATAAAGATAAATATTGAAACAAATGATCACAATTCAACAAAGAGGCCTTAAAATTGTTTAAAATGAGGGTGCACCAACAGAGTGGTTCTATTATTTATGGTTTTAACAATTTTTATATACATAAATATATTACATTATTCATATTATCACAGTCGCAATGAACGAAGCTAATACAGCAAATAAAAATTAGTGCGACATCAAACTAGAAGTGTCCAGGTTTTTAAGAATAGGTTGTTAAGATAATAGCTTACTGTCGCGCTGTGCTTGAACAACCGAGCTAGATTTTTACGTCGTATAGCTACGCTGCAGCTATATAATGGTTGTAGCACGAATGGGTCGACTCGGCCGGGGAAGGATCAAACTTTCACAGAATACCAGCGTGAAATAGCAGCTTAATGCTACTGTGTTTCATATGATGAGTGTAGAGAACTGGTGACTATTTTTACTGGAAACGAGACATTCCATCGAAAGTCCTCTGGGAGGACAACGCATTTTGCATTTTGATTCTTAATCTAGAATTAATGTGATGTCTATGGGTTTACAGCATCCACTCATTGCCATCATGTGGACTGTGTGCTCGTTTGTCACCCGATCTACATAAATAAAATGATACCTTGATCAATTGCCCCCTGTAGTTTCCTATAGTTTTCTCCGAAAATATTCAGCGTTACATAACTAATTTTCATATAATTCGTTTTCTTATAATGGTATTTATATATTTATTATTATTATTAACGTGGACGAAGTCGCGGGTATCAGCTAGTTGTATAATATAAAGAAGAAAGGTAATGTTTGCTATAGTGTCATTGACCAGGTGAGCTAAATACCGCGACGCCCGGATAATTTCCAGCCATGGACCTTAAAAAGCCGTTTAAGAAGAAGACGAGTAAACAAGGAAATCACAAAATAATCAAACCTTTCTAGCATTACTGTACCCTGCAGTACTTTAAGCGTAACTCACTAAAAGCAAACCACATGATTTAGTACGATTAGTATAAAATTACCTACCTATATTCTAATCGCAGGAACTATTTAAGTCTAGACTGAGAGCGAGCACTTCAACGTAATATACGTACAATTCACCATTGCTTGCGTAAGCGATGCAAATAGATAAGTAGCTATAAAATCGAATCCCACTTCAGCGGCAATGAGCCGCCTTGAAAACACACGGCCGCAATCAAAACGAATCTAATACGATCGACTCGAATAACAAATCGATTTGTCCATCCGTAAGCTTTCATCTTCGTAAATATCGCTGTGTTGTTTCATTGCTTTTTAGTGGTTTTTGATGAGAATCAGTGGAGTACTTTTATTGAGGAAAGATAATGTGATTGCCAAAATAAACGAAACTGCTGTTGTGAATGAATTATTCGAACATTTTTTTTTAAATAGCGATAAAAGTGATAAATCCTTTAATGAGAGGAAAACTATATATTAAATTAATTGCTATTCATATTTGCTAGTTTTTTTTTACTTATTATAAGCCAGTGCTTGACCACAATCCAATTTTTAATTATCTTGTATCTCCTATACTATATTAAATCTCCTACAACTCCGTACATACTCCATAATCGCTACATCAACCACAGGTAGAATAGGCGGAAAAAGAACGTATAAAAAAATACACCAATATTTTCGCATAGACTAAAGTCGACTAAGGAGCACTTAGTTCACCTTGGTGAATGAATGCTATGGCCCATGGATACCTACATCTATTCTCAATTAAGAATCAAATTGCACATGCCTTGCCACCCCTGAGGACTAAGATGAGATAAAATGCCTCGTTTCTAGAAAAACGAGTCTTCGGTTCTCTACACTCACCATACGAAACATAGCGGCATTGATCTGGTATTTTACGCTGGTATTCTGTGAGAGAGTGGTCCTTCCGCGGTGGAGTTGACTCATTCGTGTTACAACCATAATTTAGCTGTATTATGGCTATACCGTGTATAAAATATGTCATCACACTGCAACTAGTGCACATGTAAATTAGCCATTTTGAAAAGTCTGTACAGGAATAGCGAGATACCACATCCCTTTTGTATCAGCATATAACAAGCAGTGGATTTCTATCCGTTCAGTAATAATATTCTTGACGAAGTATTTTACTTTTTAACCGACTTCAAACGACGAAGACTCAAGGAGGAAGTTCTCAAATCGAGTGTTTTTTTTTTGTAAGTACATATGTTACGCGATATCTTCGCAGATTGTGAGCCAATTTTGATGATTTGTTTTTTTTTTAAAGGATAAGAGTGACGAACGAGCACACAGTCCACCTGATGGTAAGTGGTTGCTGCGGCCCATAGACATCTACATCTATCCTCGTTTGCAAATCAAAATGCAGATGCGTTGTCACCCGTGAGGACTAAGAAGGAATGCCTCATTTCCAGTAAAAAGGGCCTCCGGCCACCTGCACTCACCAAACACAAAACGCAGAGGTAAACCTCTACTTCACGCTGGTATTCTGTGAGGTCGTGGTACCACCCCGGTTCGAGCCGGCCCATCCGTGCGACAGCAATTCTGCCGCGTGGCTCTACCACTGTTTAAATTAATTAATTAATTAAATAAGTTATACTTCAAAGGTGGTCCCGTATAAGTTTGAAAAAATACCACCCCTAAGAGTAGTAAATAAGTAAAATATTTTTTAGCAATTTCAAAGAAGGTTCTTACTTTTTGTTATAAGTTATAATTATTACATTTATAATTCGGGCAGCAAATCTTTCTAATACAATTAGATATCTTCAATTAGAGAATAGAGCTAAGATACTAAGATGAAGTGCGTATTAACGAAGAAGGCTCTTGTCTAAACCCCAATTTTACGGCTTGGTAATGAGCAGTAGCAATACGAGAGTTGGAGTATTGGCATTGGCTTCGCAGTCACCAACCCAACAGTTCATTTGGCGTGAACGTGATGAGTTTGGACAAACAAATCATACTGTGCCGCATGTAGATGTTTTTACAACTTAAAAGTTTGCCCTGAGATTAGCCTGTAGAGGCTAATTAACGTTTTGACAACTAACAAGACAACAGTTTTAACCACAGAACATAATTAATTTCTACCGAGAAGTTTTAACATATAACTTTTTTCTTTTTAATAACTGTAGCCTACAAAGCGTGAAAATCTATAATATAAAAATGAATCGCTGAATGTGTTGCTAAGCACAAATCTTGAGAGCAGCTGAACCGATTTCGCTAATTCTTTTTTTATAACATTCCTTGAAGTACGAAGATGGTTCTTACGGAGAGAAAAATTAAAAAAATTGCCTGAAAAAGTCTAAAAACAACACTTTTCCATATTATTCCCATACAAAAGATTCGTAATAATACTTAAAAGTCAATTTGAACTTTAATACCATATCATAAAGTTTAAGTGCTAGTGGTGGGGTTCCGGGAGGGCAAAACAATTGAGTGACGTTAGTATCGTATATATGTTAATGTCAATATTAGTCAATATTTATACACACTGGTAGATAGCTGATGTTATAAGAAGTAACTTGGGCTGCTTTTATTTTAGGGTTCCGCGACTTCACGCGGGCGAAGTCGCGGGGATCAGCTAGTATATAATATATCACAATATTATAATATCATTTAAGTGATGTAAACACGACTATACTTTTTGCTGTAGAAATCCTTGGTCTAAGAAGTATAAGAATAAATGAATAAGGAGTCTAAGAATTCATCTATGAAACGCAACCAGCCTCCTTAACACTATATAGGTATTATATAAAGTAAGAAGGAAGACATACTGATAATTTCAACTTTAAGTTTATTAATTGAATAAAAGGAAATAATTAAATATTATTGATTCGTTACATTATCTACGACACTAAGTTTTCTGCAAGTCGTCTGCAAATAGTTAAAGATAAAATATATTCTTACAGTGCCCAAATCTTGCTAAGGTTTTCTCAAGATTTAAGTCAAGTGAGCCATAATTTCATGGTTGGACCCTCCAGATGTAAACATCCAAATAACAAGCAGTAGCAGATAACAGGCAATGGGTTAGAGCCACTTAAGGGTTACGATGCCTAACGTAAAATAGTGATGTTCTTCTTAACTGGATTCCCCAGTCGATAAAAGAGAATTTTAATAGTTTATGGAATATTTAAAAAAAAACTCTTTTCCGTTTTGGGTTTAATTAACAACTAAAAATGCTTATAAGCTTAATTATTTCTTGATATTTCAGAAACAATTTTTACGCTGATTGCTTTTTAAAATAAATTTTATTGGTCGGACATGAAATATTTGCACGTGACTTCAACACTTAAAATACAAATATTTTAAGAGTTTCGAAGAACTTAACACACGTTGATCATGAGCTGTGATAATCCTGATAATTATTTTATCCTGGTGATCCTGATCAGGATAGTGGAATAAAGTTATTAAATTATTGTATTGTCAACGGTCCTTGATACGATAAAATTTTACTCGTATCAAGAACCGCTTGGAAATTTTCATGTCAATCGGCTGTCCACAAGTTGGTGAAAATTACAATAAAATTTTCATATTCCGTTACATAGATAGATAGATAGTGTTAATAAGAACTAATTTATATTTAAAACCCACTGCTGAAAATTGGCCTCTCCTAAAGAAAAGAGTAAAGGAGAGAGATTTACTTTAACTGTAACGCTTCTGTCGCCGGTCTGGGTATTTTACATACGGCATAAGCGATACCTTAAATTTAGAGTGAGATGGCTATATTCCTACCACCATTACATCGGAAGCCAGTATTCTCTTACGCAGACACCAAACTTCACTAAATACGTCTATCAGCTTTCGTTAAATATTTAAAGACACAAATTAAGAGAAAACATTTAAAATAACTGTCAATAATCTCAATATACTTCATCGATTTATCGACATCTTAAGAATAACCTACGTCTCTAAACCAAAAAGAGGACATACTTCAGTCACAAGTTGCATGAGTAGCACTTCACCTGATATTTATGTTTGGTGTTATCTGCTAGTGACGTTATGCAGAAGGTACGGTGGCGAAATAAATGCTCCAGAACTTATCGATAACACTTGTATTTTACCGCTTAAAACAACACCAAACACAAATTCATAAATAATTGTAAAATTTCTATCAACCAAAAAATTTAAAGGTTTTTACTTTCTCAGTAACAGTGTCACTGTTGTGTTGTGTTCCAGTATGTTAAGTAAATAATATTTAGGTTAGTACCTGACCTATTTCTATATATTCAACCAAGAACTCTGAACACTTTTTCTTTCTCAGTAAGTCTCACTGTTGTGTTGTGTTCCAGTTTGTGATACAAATAATATGTTAGTTCTTGATTACGACTCAACCTGGTTAAAAGTGGCGACGCAATCATAGAGAGTTTTTTAGTATAGAATAAGAGTGACAAACGAGCACACAGTCCACCTGATGGTAAGTGGTTGCTGTGGCCCATAGACATCTACATTTATTCTCGATTAAGAATCAAAATGCAGATGCGTTGTCACCCCTGAGGACTAAGATGCAATGCCTCGTTTCCAGTAAAAATGGTCTCCGGTTCCTACCATCTAGTAATATAATGTATCCATTCATTAAAGAAACATATTTTCACATGTTATAAACCGAATCTTTTAATTTTAGCCAAAATTTGACTTTTAGAAAAGAGTGAATTGGACTTAATTTAGTAAGTGCTGTTTAGACCTTACGTCGAGCCACGCCGCAGATATATTATAGTTTTAACACGTATGGGTTGGTTCGACCGGGGTTACGACCACCCTCTCACAGAATACCAGCGTAAAATAGCAGCTTAACACTGCTGTGTTTCGTATGGTAAGTGTAGAGAACCGGAGACCCTTTTTACTGGAAAAGAGGCATTCCATCTTAGTCCTCACGGGTGACAACGCATCTGCATTTTGATTATTTATAGAGGATAGATGTAGATGTCTATGAGTTACAGCAACCACTTACCATCAGATGGACTGTGTGCTCGTTTGTCACCCTATCCTATAAAAAAAGAAGTTTATAACTATTTGTAATAAGAAAATAAATATAACGTTAACGGGCGAAACGGTTTCCTCCACGGTTAATAAACAGAAATAATTTATAAAACATAGTTGATCCACTGAGAGCTCCGTACCACAGTGGCTTAGCGTTTGGTTTCGGCGCTAATTGACGTAGGTACGAATACTGCACCGAACAAGTGTTAGTTTTGCCCACAAATAATTGTTCTGAGCTGGATTTTTAGCCATGTACAATTTTTATATGTAAAACGCCTCTCCAATACAAGATGAAATCGTAGTGTAGGGGTAAGAGCAGTGTCAGCAGTACAGTCCCACTGCTGGGCGCAGGCCTCCCCTCATTTCTCAGAGGGTTTCAGGGCAAGGAAATGTCCGCCGCGGTACCTCAATGCGTGTTGGCGAACTTCACATGTCTTCGAATGTTTTTCCCTTATTTCTCAGATACGCAGGTTTTTTCATGGTTTCCACCGTAAGGTACACCCGCACCGGCGGGAGTATATTGTCAATTTTCGCAATATTATTCATTTTAGATACGATTTTACTTGTTTTTATAATACGCACATGGAGAAGGTTACACATGTCTGCGATTTGATACATGGTATGTTTGCCTTTCCATGTATTAGTATGGTTTGTTATTAATTTATTACAATATATATGGTTCGGAATTAATAAAGTTATGGTTAATTTACAAAAATATCTTATTTCAGTAGTCTCGCGGTTACCGCTTGACATAATCAAAGATTTTTTTTAATAATTACAATATGAATTAATCATTAAAAACAAAAGAAAATTTAAATAGACGAAAACAAAATGTTATGTTAATTCTAATTAAAGGCATGATGATAGAATAACTTTAAAACTTTAAGAAAATACAGACATGCAGGTTTCTTCACGATGTTTTCCTTCACCGCCGAGCACGCGGTAAATCAGCACTTAAAGTTAACTCTTTAATTTAATTAACAATTTCATTGGCGCTGGCGGGCATCGAACCCGGGTTGTTCGCGTACAGCAAGCGCTAACTATCTGAACTACCACGACTCTGTGGGGGTAGTTAAGGTTTTTAAGAAAATGCTTTCTTTTTTAATATTTTTATTAAATACACCAAAGTAACAATCACTTGAATTAAAAATGCATTTTATACTCGTAATATAGGTACTTCAGTTAAATGTAAAGTTAAACATTATTTCACGTGTTTGTCGTTCAAAGATCGTCACTGTTTATTGTACACTCACATGTTATTCGATTCTTGTAATTTTCACCACTGTCGCTACATTTGCTGCTCAAGCTTTTTTCCCACTATTTTTTCTTTCTTTGGTAAAGGCCTCGTACTGTTGTACTTCTGCCAGTGTCAAGTTATAAGAAATTACCCTTTATAATAATTTGCTTTTGAAACACCTTTACAATATGTTGATTCGTCACACTGCAAAGTTTTTAGGCAATTTTGACAGCAGCTCAAACCAGCAAACAGTCAATGACGATAGTATCTTAAGACGCTTAAGCAGACACGTTATCTTGAGGTGCACATCAACACCGGAACACCTGTTTCATCGTTTCCACTAAGAGCTCAATGCGCAGACATGTAATACAACCAATCGCACCACTTTTACGTATCAAATTTCACTTCAAACTATAATTTATATAATAAACAATACAGGTGCAAAAATACGCCGACAGACAAGTTCCCGCCAAAACTCAAAACTATTTATTACACCACTCTCACACTTTTTACGCTGGTTCTGTCATTAGTTTAAAAACTTTTGAACTAACAACTTTTAGAGACTTTTTATAATTCTTTACCAGACTTATTTAAACCACCACTAATTATATAAAATTAAAAACTGAAATAAAGCTACGTAATATCCCATATCATCTTCTAATGGCGTTGTAAGAATATCCACTACCGCATATCGTCCCGTGGGAGTCGTAATAGGTGACAGAGGGAAGACTGAAACAACTCCTTCTGACAACAACTCAAAATAATAAAACTAAACTGTAGTTACCAAAACTACCTGACACGCATGACAACTATGGCAAAATCTCCCCTATGAGACAATCTATGGGGGAAACCTATGTTTAACCAGTAGACTTTTATAGGCTGTATGGATGGAAATATCTTTTAATAAAGCATTTATTTTTAAATTTTAATAATATATAATGGCGTGCATTAACAAAGCACATGTAGTGAAGAGCCTGAATCGAGATTTAAGTGTGCGGTTAAATAAAACACCGCGAGACTTGAGCCAAAAACCGCGATACATTTAATTAGTGGTGGGCACTTCACATTTTATTGTCTGCAACAAGTGGGCCGATTACACACGGGGCCATTTAATTTCGACCTCCGAGAATCAATGATTTACGATAACGACATTATAAGTACGTCGGAAAAAGTCGTGAGTACAGTACAGAGCGTGCTGTTGCCAAAAGAATCGGCAACGTAGTTTCGCACAGAAAAGTGATTGAAAAAATCAAATCATAATTTTACTTTGACACTGCATCCAATAAAAATGTCATAAATGAAGATTGGCAACGTAATCCATCTACCCACTTCGTCTAGAGGGTGACTTAAGATGTCGGAGACCGTAGTCTCCTCATAGACTAGATTTCTTTAGAATTTACCATAGTAAATATCAAAGAAATCTTGTCGAAGTAGTGAGACGCCTGTAGTTGCCTTTTATTACACATACAAGACATAATGCTCAATTGGATTTTATTATGCCGCCACTACACTGCATGTGTGTAGATTAATGTTTTATAATTACTCTTGAATAGAAAATAGACTAACAAATATCTGTAGAAAAATCGATATATATATAAGAAATCTATATCACAACATTCTATTTACAATGCAGTTATAAAACAAAATATTTGCAAAACATAATGATAGTATACTGGTGTTTGTTTAACAAAATTCGGCGGGAAATTAAACATGAATTATCATCCGATTCTTTTGTTCACCTGTAAAGTTCGCGAGGAGAATCGGGCTTACATTGGTTGCGAAATCTTATTGGCGTTGTAAAATAAGCAGTAGGTAGTGTTGGGGAGCATTCGTGGAACAACCATAATAAGGATGCAGCATGGCTCTACCAAGTAAAACGTTATTTGAGAGAAGGGACCTAGTGACCTTAAGAACAGGTGTTGTAAACTAATAAATTGTCCTCAAGACCGAATTTTTTGTTTGGATAACCTATTATAGGTTTCGAACTGAGGACCACATAATTAGCAGTCGCGTTTAACATCAGTAGACCAACGATGCAGTCCTTATAAACAGTAAATATAAGGAAACTAAAAGGAATTAGATGTAAAAAAAACACTGTCACAGAAACAATTAAGTAGACGACAGTAGCTGAAAGAAGTGCTGTTGAATTGGGCAAGCGAAACTCAAGTGTTCTATTAGGGTCACATTTAAACCACATTGGGCGTTTGGGGTTAATGGCAAAGTGCCTCTAGATAGGTGCTTCAACGTAAGATGTTCTAAATGTAAAGAATTAACGATATTTAATTGAGGTACACTTTTATTCGTTTTCCATTTTAAGGTTGTGTTATGAAATGTTTACTGTATACCTTTTCGATAATTTTACTTCAGTAATAAAACAATTTTGCATTATTTGGTAAAACGACGAAACTAATTATTAGCAGGGCTTGATTGCTGTTTAGGTATGAGGTTACGCTGCCGGTATAAAATATTGACATCGCAATTTTTTACGGTAAGCCGAAAGCGGTTAAAATTCACCGATACGCCACCAGTATAAAATATCTTTGTATAACCTTTACATAACCGAAATTATATAAGTAACCAAAAAAATATATTTGCTCAACCACAAGTATTTGTTGTTTGGACAATAACAATTAAGAAACTAATTGAAGACTAAGGAAATTTTGAACCACAAGAAGACAAAAACCTATAAGTAATTAATTAGCGTAGTAATTAGGTAATGAAAAAGATAACGCTACCGTTATTTTTTGTAACCGAAAAATTTGTGTATCGTTATTTTAAGATATTGCAAGAAAAAGATATGTCGTCATACCTCTAACCGTAATAATCCATAATCTTTCGGTCATGCAAACCCTTGTCATTAGTAGTCGATGTTAGGCAAAGGGAACAGTTTGGTTTGTTTCGCGGATAGGGAAATTTAAACGATAACAATATTATAATATTGTTCTGTAATACGGAAGGCATATTATTTAATTTAATTTAATTGGCTAGATTTTTTATTTCGATCCTTTATATCCTGAAAATAAGCAAAAAAGTTTTAATTAAAGGAACTTTTTGTCCACCAAATGTTGGAAACCTCGACTTAAATAGAAAGTACTTACTCGCTAAATCACCGCCGTCTGTTAGTAGCGTGCTTAGAAGTCTGGCTGAGTTGCCTCGCCGTATTGCGAGGCTAATCCGCTGACCAAAGTTTTTAGGTTTTAGGTCACCAGAGACCACAGAACACGGAACAGAGACATTGACGAGACGTGACAAGATATCTCTGTACAAACATCGTGCTTCAAGTCCCCATGGCACTGCGTTTCAACACCTAGGTGATTAAAATGTATGTGTAGACCTATTTTATTATAAGTTGAAATAAAATAAGATAATAAAATTAAAATCACACTCTCACAGTAATAGATGGTTAAAGACTTTCAATCAGCAGATAAAACTTATTCAAATTAAAAATAATATAAAACAAAAACAAATTAAAAATTACAGTTCTATGAATTAAATAGTTCAATTGTTTTACTTCTATATTCGTTCAGATTATAATTTATTTGATGGATAACGTTTTCCTGACGATTGATAAATTGGCCCTTAATTAAATAGCAGCTTAACACTGCTGTATCTCGTATGGTGAGTGTCTCTGCACTTCATCATGCGGAGACACTTTCTACTAGAAAAGAGGCATTCTATCTTAGTCCTCTGGAGTTACAACTCATCTGCATTTTGATTCTTTATTAGATGTAGATGTCTATGGGTGTAACTGTGAGCTCGTTTGTCACCTTATCCTACAAAAAATATAAATTACATAACTATATACAGGAGCCGAAGAAACCCTCTCTCTCTGCCAGAAGGCCTGGGGCGAAATTCCCCTGCCCAAACCTCTCCCAGTTCTGAAGGTAAAAAAACGCAGTCGGTCTGAGGAAGAGTCCCTCAAAGACCAGCCCAGGAAATTTGTGAAGCTGGCAAGGGGGGAGAAGAAGCTCAGTTTCAGTGCCGTAGCTAGCTTCGCGTGTGTAGGAATTCGAATTCGAATGCTATGAGCGTGGAGCAGATACGGCTAGTCCACTGGGCACTAACGCAGGCAATAGCCTAAGACGGCATGTGGAGCGCAGCCGAGAATAAGACCAAAATTTTTGGGTTTCGCCCACAAACTAGGTTAGATTCTGGTAACTTGCCTGAATAAGGCAAACCAGGACTGGATTGTTTTTTTTTTGAACCGCCCCACTCCATTCCCCCTAGCCTTCCACCTCGAGAGGTGAGACTGGAACGTCATCAGCGAGAGTGACTAAAACCCAAGGCGCTGATCTCGCCTCGGTCTGAGGGCCTCCGCTGGTGTCGGCCAGAGGCAAGGGGAAGGGAGGCGTGAGTGGTAGACCGAAACATACGGCGGGGGTCAAGAGCGCCAGTAAAGGACGTTTTCGTCCTAAGCAGACGAAAACGACCCCTACTACCCCACGCCTATAAATTTCTAACCCCACGGGTAAGTCGAGGGTCCTCCAGGCAAATCTTCACCACGCAGCAGCTGTTTCTGCCGTGGTGGAGGTTTTTTTCGCAGAGGACAACATCGACCTCGCACTCATACCTCATCGCCAACGGTCAAGTTCTGGAATTGTCGCCTGCCGACAAGATCTTAGTCAATACTAAAGGCAGTAGACCCAGAGCTTGTATAATCTACAATAAAAATATTGAACTTTTAGCTGTCCCAGAATATTGCAATGACAACCTGGTTACAGCCTTTATAAATCTAAAGAGATGCACAGGGGCCAGAGTATTCATTTGCTCAGCCTATTTTCCTTGAGAGAACCCACATCCTGCCATCGAGTTAGAGCGAGTGGCTCAACTGCAAAAAAGTAAGCACAACGCCGAACTTGTAGTGGGATGTGATGCTAATTCTCACCACACAGCATGGGGAAGCACTAAAATTAACGAAAGAGGTGAGTTACTTTTTGACATTCTCATATCCAAGGGTTACATTAGGGTGTACACCAACCTTTGTAATGCTTGCTGGGCAGGAAGTTTTAGATATAACCTTTGCTACCAATAACATACCCAGGTTTCAACAACAACAGTTTCATAAGTTGGAAATGCTCTAATCACAAACTTAGCCAGTCAGTAATCCGTACGGATTACTGACTGGCTAAGTTTGTGATTAGAAATAAATTGCGCATTCTGGTAAGAGCCCACACTTGACACTGTTGTCTTAAAAAGCACACGGCCATCCTGGTACGTAAGGTAAGGTAAGCAACTGAAGGATGTGCCGGTTTTGTTCCCTAGAGGAGGAAACGCCTTTACACATCCTGACGAATTGCGGACCCTTCAAACGTAGCACGCATCTGGGAACTATGTACTTCGCCCAGAAGAAGTGAAATTACTCACACCTGGGCGGTTTATTGAGTCCAGAGCCAAAGCAGCCGCAAGGAAACTTAGTGTCCTTGCAAGGGTGCGGCGGTACTTCACGCCGGGGCAGTTTCTTACCTTATATAAAGCGCAAGTCCGGTTGTGCATGGAGTACTGCTGCCACATATGGACTGGTGCTGCAAAATTCCACCTGTCAGCATTGAACTCAGTGGAGAGACGTGCTAATAGGCTCATTGGTGACCTTGATTTGATTGAAAAAAGTCTTGTCAGCCTCGAGCACAGGCGCAGAGTAAACAGTCTCTCGGTATTCTATAGGATGCATTTCGGTGAGTGTGCGCAGGAATTACGCGCTTTAATTCCTCCCTCTCCTGTCCACCATTGGACAGCCAGGCGGTCAGTGGGTCTTCATCCCTTTGTTGTCGATATTCCACGCGTTACAACCAAAGGGTTTTCTTCGTCTTTTGTAATGGGTACAGCAAAGGAGTGGAATAATTTGCCCGCGTCTATCTTTCCGTTTAAATACAATCTGGGCGTCTTCAAGGCAAGAGTGAATAGGCTTTTGTTACGCTAAGACAGTGCGATTTGGCATCTAGGGCTGCATCACCACGTATCACCAGGTGGGATTGTGGTCAAGCACTGGCTTATAATAAGTAAAAAAAAAACCCAAGCAACTCCTTGTGCAGTGAACTATGGACAAAGCAGCGATTATAACAGATCTTTTAGGTCGCAATGATTCTGTGGTTCGCACTGGTCTCTCTAGACCTGCATAGCTGGTCGTACATAAAAAGGGGTAGGTATGCAATAATTACCACGCTTGGCAGGTGTTTTGGTAACCGCATTTTCTTTTGTTATTTTTGTTGTTATTAGGAAAAGGCTGTTGCCCATCTCCTGGTATGTTTCCCTTCGTCCCCTTTAACGACACCCACGGGGCGATATGTAGTAGTGGATATACTTACACACGCACACTAACACCGCCATTATACGGTTATTTTACACGGTAACAGCTTGTCAACCTCATGGAAATAAAAAGAAAAGCCAGTTTTAAAAGGTAATATTTATGAAATTCTCAACAAAACTCTATACAAACCTTACAAAGAAAAGGCAATCAACATAAAAGCCACGACACTTTTTAAAAGAAGAGTTGCTCAATAAATTCACGATTACCCTCGGAACGTGACGGAGCGAAATCAATTTTGTCTCAAACGGGAAAGAAGGCTAATCAAAAGAACGGATTCAATAGGCGGAAACCGCCTCAAGGAATTACGTAGGAGTGAAAAGGGGCGAAGCGGGGGTGAGGAGAAGTGGGTTGGGTCGCTAAGGGAAAAAAGTGGAAATAATTCGTTAATCCCGTAATTGGAACCCGCTACCGAACCGGAAAACAAATTTCCTATTACTGCGGGGTAGGGCTGTGCATCAATATTAAATTAAAGAAGTTATTGAATACTAGCTGTTCCCCGCGACTTCGCTCGCGTGTTAGGGTTTTTATATTTTTGCGCGGAACCCTAATTATTTTTCTAAAATAAAAGTAGCCTAAGTTACTCCTTATGAAATCAGCTATTTGCTAGTAAAAGTCCCGTCATAAATCGATCCAGCCGTTTCGGAGATTAGCCGGAACAAACAGACAGACAGACAGACAAAAATTTTGAAAATTGTGTTTTTGTTATAAGTATCGTATATACTTTCATATGCATTTAGTAAAAAACTGTTATTTTAACATTACAAACAGACACTGCAATTTTATTTATTTGTATAGATTTACACAAAGAAGCCGTGGCAGCTCAATGGCTAAGCGCTCGCTGTCAATTGCACAGTACGCGAACAACCCGGGTTCGAACCCCACCGGCAGGCTTTTGCTCTGAAATGAAATTGCTAATTGCAATTTTAAGCACTTATTTATCAAGTGCCCAGCGGTGAAGGAAACACCGTGAGAAAACCTGCATGTTAAAGAAATAAGAATAAAAAAATATTTCGAAGACATCCGAAGTTCGCCATCACGCATTGGGGCAGCGCAGCGGACATTTCTTTAAAATTTCATTCATTCCCTAAACCCTGTCAGAAATTAAAGGAGGCCTGTGTCCAGCAGTGAGACGTATATAGGCCGTAACTTTAACTTTCAAACTTCGACTTTAAAAAGGAGACGGTACTCAATTCGATTATGTTTTTTTTTTTAGTGTGTTACCTCATAACTTTTTACTGGGTGGACCGATTTCGATGATTCTTTTTTTAATTGAAATCTGATGCTTTACATGTGGTTCCATTTAAATTTGATCAAGGTCTGACTAATAGTTTTTGAGTTATTCTTAATAAATTATATTGAAGTCGGTTGTACAAAATTTTTAATTTTAAATTATAATTTTTACACAAAGAAATTAAAAACGGTTACACGCAAACTGAAAAGTTTAAAAGAGAATTTTATTAAAATAAGAAAAAATAAATAATTAATTTATGAGGTAATTTAAGGTGTAGTGGCACTTCCAAGGTAAGTTCGACGCTGAAGTAACGACCTGAGGAAACGTACCATTTTGAAAATTAAAATTAGATTTTTTTTAAAAGTTAGCCTTCTAAAAAAAGATAGTCCTTTATAAATGGGATTTAAATCCATTATATAATATTATCTGCCATATTCGAAGTTTCTTAAAATAGGTAATTCATTATAAGATAAGCAGCCATTTAGCAGTAGAATTGTGATGATGATGATGATGATGAATGTATTAAAAGAGGTGACGAAAAAAAATTACGTAGGTAGATATAGTAAATAAAACAACTTACAAAATATATTTTTATTAAAAATAAAATATACTTAGTTATTCAAAAAAATCCGAAGAAAATGTACAAAATAGCCAAAATTGGGGTATAAAAAAACTTATTTGTAGGCAAATCCTACCAGGCAGATGAAGTATTATATCCAGCATTGAATTTTTATGAACTGATAAAAAAGAAAAAGATTATATGTATTACTAAACGAGGAAGGAATGTAATTTATGTGTGGGAAAAACTAGTCTCCAAGGATTTTTTCCAATTTTCGACAACCCTAAGCAAAGAACAGTTGCAAAGTCGTAACAGAAAGTGTAGGTAGATAATTATTATTAGAGCAGGACTCATTAGGAGGCGATTGTCGTCCCCACCCCAGTCGGTTGTCACCCTATTCCTCCCCCTCGCTAGTCCAACGGTCACCGTCACACCTGACCGGACGATTTGTAAGCCATTGGCGAGGCACTTTTCGAATACAGGTTGATCGTTTTTACTTTTTTATTTTAGAAAAAAAAATTACGCCATGAATCCGGGTTCGATCCCCGCCGACATCAATGCAATCGTAACTTAACGTCAGGCGGTAAATTATTTGTTATTCTTTATTCTTTTTATCCCCACACTATTTTTTTTTTATTATGTACGAGCAGCTATGCATGTCTAGAGACACCCGTATCACTGCGACCTAAGAAATCTGTTGTGATCGCTAAGTCTACAGTTCTCTGCTAAGCCCTATGTCCTCAATGAATAGAAGGTGTTGCTTAGCTGTGAGTAATTTCACTTCTTCTGAGCGAAGGACATAGTTTCCCAGATGCGTGCTACGTTTGCGCATTAGGGGTCCGCAATTTGTCAGGATGTGTAAAGGAGTTTCCTCCTCTAGGAAAAAAAACCGGCATATCCTTGAGTTGCTTAGTCCCAGGATGGACATGTGCTTTTTAAAACAACAGTGTCCAGTCAGGGCTCTTACCAGAATGCGCAATTTATGTTTACCTAATTCCAGGGCTTCCGAAGCGAATCTACGACCGAAAGCCCGAATTAAGGTTTTAGAATGTTTTAAGCCTGGTGTATCAGACCAGATCTTAAGTGATTTATTGTTATAAAGGCTGTACCTTTACCACAATAAATCACTTAAGATCTGTCTAGAGAGACCTGTATCACTGCGACCTAAAAAATCTGTTGTGATCGCTAAGTCTACAGTTCTCTGCTAAGCCCTACGTCCTCAATGAATAGAAGGAGTTGCTTACCTGTGAGTAATTTCACTTGACTTTCAACTGAGTGAGCACTTATCTGGGAAGTTTCCCAGATGAGTGCTCCACAATAAAAGCGCCATGAATAGCTTTTCAACAGTTATAGCTATTAATTAATTATCCTTAAAAATGTCCGCCATAAGGGGACTTAGAGAGGACCCCATAGCCAACCCCTCTTTTTGTAGATAGAAACGGTTATTCAACCGGAAATAGTTTTGTTTCATACACAGAAAGGTTAAGTTAAGAAGATCATTTGTTTCCCCAGGATGTAGACGACGTTTATCAAACAGATCTGCGAGAATTGGTAAACAGTCAGGGGATGGGATATTTGTGAAAAGACTATCAACGTCTAGATTCAGGAGGAATACGAATATTTTTAATTTTGGAAATGAGATCTGAACTATTTTTTAGGCCGTAAGTGGGGTTGAATCCAGATTTCTCTCGAAGGAGGAAGTTTAATTTTTTAGCAAGGAAATAACCTACATATGAGACAACTGGACGAATAAGAGCATGTTCTTTATGTATTTGAATAAAACTAATTTTACGAATTTAATCGCGTATATTAACTTATTTTATATTCCCGACGTTTCGAGCACTTTCCAGCACCCATGGTCACGGGGAGGACTGAGGTGTATGACGTCCCAATGTCATAGTTAACCACGGCTACCTCCAGATTAAAAATTATTAATTTTTGTTCCGATCTACGCAATATGAACTTTCAGTATCTTGAAGTCTTACAGTTGTATGCTTGGGTTGGGATTTAATTTTATTAATTATGGGATCCCAAGCAGATGGTAGCACTCAGCCATCTTCTCTATTGAAATTAGGATGTTTTTTGATTTCAATGGCCTCGCGAATCATCCTTGGAAGGAACCGGTGTTCTTTAGCGAGGATTTGTGGTCTATAAAATCTAATGTATTGACTAGGGCGATCCTGTGCGTGTTCACAGACTGCAGACTTCCCGGAGCTTCGATTCTTCACATCAGCTATGTGTTCTTTAACGCGGTTTTTATGGATCTTATAGTTTGTGTTATATAAGAGAGACCACATTCACAATCAAGCTTGTACACTCCTGCGTCTTGCAGAGGGACATTACACTTGACTGATGGTAAAAATAGTAGTTTTATTCGAATGTGTAGTGTTCGCGTAAATATAAGAAATCATTATTTATGTGTTTTTGGTAACCCATATAAAATGAGTGTTTGAGGATTCATAGTGGCTCCTAACGGTTTTCTAAAAACTCTCATTAACAATATAATTTTTTTTATAGGATCGGGTGACAAACGAGCACACAGTCCACCTGATGGTAAATGGTTACTGTGACCCATAGACATCTACATCTATCCTCAAAAAAGATTCAAGATGCAGATGCGTTGTCACCGGTGAGGACTAAGATGGAATGCCTCTTTGCCAGTAAAAAGGGTCTCCGGTTCTCTACACTCACCATACGAAACACAGCAGCGTTAAGCTGCTATTTTACGCTGGTTTTCTGTGAGAGCGTGGTCCTTCCCCGATCGAGCCGACCCATTCGTGCTACAACCATAATATAGCTGCAGCAAGGCTCTACCACGTAAAAAAACCTCCTAATTAAAAAGAACCTCCCTATACGTTGCGTCATAGGGCGACGTTTGCCATACTTGCCACGCTTACCAGACAGACACTCAGCAGGAATACGCCGCTGCCCATCTCCGGGTATGTTTCCCTCTATCGCATATCATAGTAGATATTCTTACACTATCACTACACGGTGGTTTACACTATAAAATTCTGTTGTTTCGTATGGCGAGTGTAGAGAATCTGACACTTTTTTTACTGGAAATGAGGCATTCCATCTTAGCCCTCAGGGCTGACAACACATCTGCGTTTTGGTTCTTAATATTTATATATAAAAGTTACGTGTCACATTGTTTGTCCGCGATGAACTCCTAAACTACTGAACTGATTTCAATGAAATTTTGCACACTGTGTGCAGTTTCGTCCAACTTGAGAGATAGAGTAGTTTTTATCCTGATAAGTTACACTCAATATTTTTTTGTTACGAATTTAAGGATTTTTTTTATATGAAGGTTCGTCGAAAAGGGCAGAACAACGTCTGCCTGGTCAGCTAGTTGATTATAAATGTCTATAGACCACAGCATCCACTTACCATCAGGTAAACTGTATGCACGCTTGTCACCCTTATTCTATAAAAGAATACAATATAGTAAAAAAGATAAGCAAAAAATTAAACTAAGAAACCAAGAGACCAAGAATGAACATGCTGTATTTACAATTGAGTGCTGAGACGCTATTGGACGCCACTGGCTCAGCTTTTTATTTGTCGGTGCTCCAGTGACGAGCACTCGACCGACGTGACCGCAAAACTAAATGGAAAGCCACACACAAGCTCAACCGACTATAGAGGCCTGTTTTTACTTTGATTAGTGCGAGTGCAGGTGATTAATTTTGCGGTTGATTAGTGCAGGTGTGTAGTGTAAGTAGTGTCCAATTCTGTTTAGTGGCTGTGTTTAGTAAATTCAGTTGTTAGCCGTCGACCAGGAAGTATGGACATTTTTTTAACAGAAGCGAGCATCCGACGCTAAACGCTAAACACTTAGCACTGCTGTCCAAAAGTGTTTAGTGGCAGGCATGCTGCGAGTGAGGGGAAAGGAAGGGCGCGCGGTGCGTGACACTCGCAGTCCACTCGCAAAAAAATAGAACACGCTTCTAATCACTTTACTACACAGGTTATTAATCACTTGCACTAATCAATCGCTGTCCACACGTATTTACTTCTAAACACTAAGCACCTGCACTAATCACCTGCACTAATCACCTGCACTAATCACTAATCAAAGTGACAACAGGCCTTAAGTTTCAATTCGTTAGTTAAGGTGTAGTCATCGATCACTAATAAAAAACTAGATACACAAAAGTTCTCTAAAAACTGTCGCCAACTGTTTTGACGTAGGTAATTCTAGTTGAAATAAATATACATTAATGTAAATTCAACCTTAAGCACAATGCTACGTACAAATTAAAAGCGCACCCAAATGGTCGAGTGGGCGCTCATTCGGTAAGGACATTTTTTGTCACTGATTGTGTATCTAGTTTATTATTAGTGATTGATCGGTGTAGTATTCTTTCTGTTAATGAGTTTTAATGCAGTGAAAATGTAATTTTTCTAATTAATCTCTCTCACCTTCTCAATCTTGCTCCGGAAGTGTCGTAAGAGAGAAGAAAAACTCTAGGCTTTCGATAGATGGTAGTATAACCACATTGTAAATGACAGACAAATATCAAATACTTTCACGGCTATGGGAAGAAAAATGCTAGACGTTTGTTATCAAAAACTTATAGTTTATATACTCTTACGTCCCACTGCAGGCCACAGGTTTTAGGGCAAGGAAGTGTTCGCCGCGCTGCCCAAATGCGTGTCGCCGGACTTCACATGTATTCGAAATATGTATTTTTTTTATTTCTCAGACATGCAGGTTTCCTCACCATTTAAAATTGCAATTAACAGTTTCATTGGTGCCAGCGGGGTCGAACCCGGGTTGTTCGCGTACTGTGAAATTTACAGCGAGCACTAAGCCCCTGAGATACCACGGCTTTCTTAATTGTCAGTTGTCACTATGTTTGCTACCAAACACGGGGATAAATACTTATTCCTAATAGAGACCCACGTCCAGTGGACTCATAGTTTACGATCTGACGTAGACGCAAAACGCCAAGCAGACTTTTTAAATAGAAGTGACTAAATATACTTTGCTCTAGCTGGATATTGATTCGAAATTTGATAACAATTCATCAATGGACCAAAATGATTATTTTTAAAAACACATAGTTTATATTTCAGTCTGGACGTCAAGATAGTGATGTGGTTACGCTCATGTTGGTCAAAATATTTGTTTATTTTCCGTGTGAAGGGATCATCCCGCATAAGCCATTTATACTTGTTTGTTTTAATGATAACGTGATTGATCGCTGGCTCGTTTCGTAATAGCTATTAAGGATTCGAATGTGAGAGGAAAATGGCGCATTTTCGAAATCATAATAAATTTGAGTAAAATTTCTTTTAATTTTAAGTTAGTCAATGTTATAGAAAAACATATTTTCAAAGTTGGTTAAAGTGTTAACAAACGGGAAATGAGACGGTAGACACACATCTTTTTCTATTTTTTTTTTTACTTATAGAAAACCAAGAACCTGCGACCAAACATACTGGTAACGAGGCATTCCTCCGTTAAATGTAGATGTCTATGGGTAGTAGCATCCACTTACCATCAAGTGAACTGGGTGCGTTTTTCAACTTTATTCTATAAAAAAAAAATCGATGGCAGTATGACCATCTCATACACACAAAACTTAAAATTCCCTAATAAATTTCAAAGTTCAACGATTATTCCCGGTTCGTGCTTTTCTATTTTATATTGTCTGACTAAAACAATATCTAGCTGCGGTCGCTAATCAACGTCCAAAAGTTTATACGCGTTGTCCCGAGAATGATATTTAATTGTTGAAGCCAACCGTTAAGCTGCCCTTTCACTGCGCGAATGTATCCGCTTTTAGTGTTGTAACATGTAAAATGATATTAAACCTAACTATAATAATTATATATAATAATTATAGTAGTAGTATAATTATCATAATAACTATATATAATTATTATAATATTATTTCTCTTTGTTAACTAAATCAGGTGACGTAATGTATTTCAAATAGTTAAGGAAAATTTGACATTGTTTAAAAATATTTGCATGCTATGTAAAATAAGCAAAACATGAGCGCTCGATTTTTACATGGGAACAACATCTATACCATGTTTTACGCAAATAAAGATTATTATTATTATTATTGAGTAGGGCGTAGTGCGGTGTAAGAATATTCAATACTCCATATCTTTCTGTGGGTGTGGGTAGAAGGAGATAGAGCGTCTTATCTGGAAAATAAGCCGCCTGCATGCGCAGCAACTATGGGAAATATCCCCCCTATGAGGCAATCTACAAGGAGGCCTTTGTTCAGCAGTAGACTATTGATAGGCTGTAATGATGATGATGATGATTGGAAAACCTAATTAAAAAAATATTCGGTTTGTCACATTCTGTAGCTTTCAATACATAGCGCTATATCCTACTCGAATTCATACCAGATATAAAATCCTCAGATCTAGAGGCAGCAGTGTTCTGTTGACAGACTAATGAAAAGTGAAAAGAGAAAATTAAAAAACGATTGAAACTTTTAAAATGTTTAACTAAATACTACTTGATTTTTTTCTATTCTCAGCCAGTGATTGACTATCGCATCTGATGGCTGAAGCTTACCATCAGCTGATGGTGATGCAGCTGAAGAAAGTAAAGCGTACAAACTTAGCTGTACAAAAACCTATTTACTCACTATTGTATTATTAAAAAGTTAAAAACCCATAATTTAATAAATAACTTTTAAATCTTGCACCAATTTTTGTCTGCTCAAACTAAAGAAAACTTGTAGGAAATATTTTAGCATAAAGTCAGGCTCCTTGTTGTTCATTTATGCAGTAATATTTTAAGAAATATATTTTTTAAATTAAAAACAAAAATGTTTAAATACAAACAGATAAACGGCAAAAAATATAAGCAACAAATATTGATCAAGAACATATAAAATAAAAATCCAGCTTAACAGAAACGAGCTCGGCAGCGCAGCGGAGCGGAAGGCGAACAGTAAATGAGAGGAAAGCAAAACAAATAACATCTCACCGTTTAAAAACTGTGGAACTGTAAACATGCAGTTATAAATGTGTCTGAGTGCGACTTCGCTCGCCGTTTCGAACGTTCTTTGTGTTACGTGTATACATACAATTATCTATTTCTGTCTGCTTTTATGACATAAATTTAATTTTTACTACTATGTTACTGTTGGCGATATGAAAGAAGTAACATTGCAGTTAGTACTGAATTTCTCTACTGCAATAGTTTTTGATTCTCTCACATCCTCAAGTGTTACTGAAAATGCGTGTATGTCGAACGAAATTGATATGCGCTGGTGTGAAAAATAATTCTTTTTGTTTTAAGGAGAAGTTACTTGAAATGTATAAATTTAGAAATAAAATTTATATATTATGCCAACAACTATTTAATAACGATAAGATGAAGAGAAACGGACATTTCAAATGTCCGATTTTCTTACGCTACCTCAGCAAAATAAGGTGAATTTCAATGCTAAATTCCATCTTAACTCTTAAGTATACAGTACAATACAATACTCTTTATTGTACACCGAGAAAAGATAAAAATAACAAAAAATTCATCATTATTTTGTTAAAACTATATTAACTTTAATTATGAATTAATGTAAAGAGTAAAATTTAAATAATAATAATACATTTTGATTCCAATTTCAAGACAATTTACCTTTCTTATGGATATCAGGAGACACGCCCGATATAAAAAATTGTAAATGTTTCTAAACATATATATTCACGTGTTCCTATAGCATCTCCTTTTTTCTTTTTTCTACGTGGTAGAGCCATGCTGCAGCTATATCAGTAGTATAGTTGTAGCACGAATGGATCGGCTCGACCGGGGAAGAACCACGCTCTCACAGAATATCAGCGTAAAATAGCAGCTTAACGCTGTTGTGTTTCGTATGGTGAGTGTAGAGAACCGGAGACCCTTTTTACTGGGAACGGGGCATTCCATCTTAGTCCTCACGGGTGACAACGCATCTGCATTTTGATTCCTCATCGAGGATAAATGTAGATGTCTATGGGCCACAGCAACCACTTACCATCAGGTGGACTGTGTGCTCGTTTGTCACCCTTATCCTATAAAAAAAAAATTCCAAAACGGAATTCCACTCACGATATGAAACTAAAGCACATTTCACGCTGGCATTCTTTGAAAACGCGGTCCTTCCCCGTAATATAGCTGCACCATGTAACAAAAAAGAACTCAATAACAAAAAGTTTTATATCCGAACACAATCTGTGGATATTGCAATGAAAATATTCATCTGTAACAACCTCAATAGTGACGTACTGAGATAATGTGTAGGTAGTCTTTATTTCGTTAAACTCTGTACATATAGCAGGCGTTACATTTTTTTAATTACCGGCAATTATGTGCGGCCGCAACGTTAGCGATCCGAAGTCTGTCCGTACGTTTATTGTTGTCGTAAAACAATGAAAACATCTTTAGTGACACGCACACATCGCTGAACAAACAAACACGGACGCACGTGTGTTGTGTTGAAGTTTTTTATTTCGTGTAAATCGTATTTTAACATAAATGCCGAATTATGTTGGCTGAGAAACTTACGTTCTAACTAGGATATGAATTTAATTTTTAAGTTTCAGAAACGAATATTAATTTTTATTTTGGAATTTTATCATCATCATCGTCATCATTATAGCCCTTCACTAGTCCACTGCTGAACATAGGCCTCCCCGAAGTAATGCCACAAAGCACGATCACGAGCCATCTGCATCCATTGACTTCCCGCATGTCTTACCAGGTCGTCACTCCATTCAGTGGGGGGACATCCTACACTTCGCCTGCTGGTACGAGGCTGCCACTCGAGAACCTTTCTTCCCCATCGGTTGTCGGTCCTTCAAGCTATGTGGCCGGCCCATTGCCACTCCAGCTTACTAATACGTCGTTGGAATTTTATGAAGGCACTTAATTTCACTATAAATGGAATTATACTCAGTAGGGCTTGTCTTGTTCTGTCTGTTTGTAATCTAGACGCAACGACTAGACTGTTACAAAATTTTGTCAATTTTTTATCTCTTCGTGCCACCAAACAGCGGTGAATATTCATTATGGACACCTTCCGGTGCGTGGGCAACGAAAAGGTTACGCCGGACTCCCATCAGCTAAAACACCACAGTGTGAGGGGTCCTGGGATCTCCGTTCGCAACGCAACAGGGGCCTCTCTCTCTCGATTTGCTTTATAAAGCACGTCCCAGGGGCAGTCCTTTCTGCCCCAAAGTAGCCAGTGTACCTACAGTTATAAGTACAGGCAGTGTGGCGCCTGCTGCTGACAGAATAGAATGTTTCTCAATTCACAGACGCACAGTCAGTGGGAAAACTAGGTACTTAACACAAAGTACTACTAACTTACAAAAGTTGCATATTATTAAGATCCAAAAGCACAATCTAATTTGATCACTAAACTAAGCGGTAAAAACGACTACACCTAAAATACATCTTTGCGAATATCGCAGCAATAAAAGTGTGTAACAAAACGTTCCCGAAAACATATTGAAAAATGCTTTTTAAAATTAACTTTTGACAACCCTATAAGGGAAAAACTAACATCGAAAATAGCCATGATGAGAAACTCTAAACGCTAATAGTCATTTTTATAAAAACTTCGGAGTAATTTCGTAAGAGTAACGCCAATGCCCGCGATTGCATAACGCGAGCTAATTACAACGTAGCGTGATAAATTTGTTTCTTTCCGGCCGAGCACATATGTTGAGAATGGCTCAGTAGTTCAACTCCTTGTTTCCTCAAGAGCTATAATCGCGGCGGAAGCCTATCTGTAGAATATAGAAATCTAATTTTCGTGCGTCTTTTTAACCTATGTCATGTATCTGTAGTCTAATGCAATTAAATCCTGCACAAAGGTTTGTCGTCTCATTTGGGGCGAACATTTCTATGGAATCAATATTGGTATTGGTACGGTTTATCTTCGTGCCTGGCACTGCACTTATCTCCGATGACATTGGATACAGGCAGATGGGAATAAGTTAGAGCCTATGTTTGCGCCTTTATACTTCTGACTTTTTTTTATGGTAAGTGTCTACCGCTAGATGTCTAGATGAACATGGACAAAACTAAGATCATGTTTAATGTCCATGTCACACCTATGCCGATAGTTGTTGGGAACACTAAGCTCGAAGTTGTTGACGAGTATGTTTACCTGGGACAAATAGTCCGACTGGGTAAGTCCAACTTCGACCGAGAGGTCAATCGACGGATTCAACTCGGCTGGGCAGCGTTCGGGAAGCTACGACACATCTTCTCGTCGGACATACCTCAAAACCTTAAAACGAAATTGTACAACCAGTGCGTGTTGCCAGTGATGACTTACGGAACTGAGACGTGGTCCTTCACTGCTGGCCGTATGAGGAAGCTCAAGGTCGCTCAGCGAGCTATGGAGAGGGCTATGCTCGGAGTTTCTCTGCGTGATAAACTTAGGAATGAGTATATCCGCAGTAGAACCAGAATAACCGACATAGCCCAACGAATTAGTAAGCTGAAGTGGCAGTGGGCCGGCCATATAGCTCGAAGAACCGACAACCGATGGGGAAGAAAGGTTCTCGAGTGGCAGCCTCGTACCGGTAGGCGAAGTGTAGGGCGTCCCCCCACGAGATGGAGTGACGACCTGGTAAGACATGCAGGAAGTCGATGGATGCAGGTGGCTCAGGACCGTGTTTTGTGGCATTCTTTGGGGGAGGCCTATGTTCAGCAGTGGACTTGTGAAGGGCTGTAATGATGATGATGATGATGTCTACCGCCGCCCATGAACAACCGCAACACCAGGAGGATTGCAGATGCGTTGCCGGCTCTTTGTAAGCTCTTTTCTTGAAGGTCCCTAAGTCGTATCGGTCTGGAAAAATTTCCGGTGGTAAACAATTCCACAGAGAACTTATAATTATATTTACTTATTGCTATAATTATCGCTACGTTCGAAATCAGTCATCGAAAGATTGGTACAGCATGATACATACTTCGTAAGATTACCCATAGTTACATTGTATATGCAAAAGCTTGTGGACACGTTTGGGTGTCTAATTACTTTATCGCTCAGAAGTACTACCAAATGCACAGATAAACTATTTCCTGGACTAACATACAGCATGTTTTAATGCGGAAAAATGAATATAAAGGCGTTTCTGTTTTCACAAAGTGAAAATTCGTAATCTCCGGTATTTCACTTTTTATTTTTATAAAACTGAAGTGACTAACTAATTTACAGGCTATCTAGTGGTAAGTAGCTACTGCAGTCCTTGGGCCCCTGAGGACTACAGATGCGTTGTCACTTCTTAAGACTAGTGATGTAATTCTTCACAGTCTGTAACTATACTGTCTTGTAAATATACACCTCTGATAACGAGCACACAGTCCACCTGATGGTAAATGGATGCTGTGACCCATAGACATTTACAATTATCCTCAATAAAGAATTAAAATGCAGATGCGTTGTCAGACGTGAGGACTAAGATGGAATGCTTCTCCAGTAAAAAGTGTCTCCGGTTCTCTACACTCACCATACGAAACACAGCAGTGTTAAGTTGCTATTTTACGCTGGTATTCTGTGAGAGCGTGGCCCTTCCCCGGTTGAGCTGACCCATTCGTGCTACAACTATACAATTAATGTAGCTGCAGCATGGCTCTACCACGTGTAAATGTATAAGTAAGATGTATATTACAATACAGACGGAAAGACAGTAGTGCAGATAACTGGAAGAAAGTTAGCGTAGAATACTATTTTCTTAAATTAAACTATGCCAATTAATTACTCCTTAAATGCTTCCTTAGAATCCGTAATTCGTACACGTCTATTGCTATTAATTAAATTATGATAACTTTTTTTAAATTCAATTTATGAAAAACTAATTTTGCTATAAAACATAAAATATATACTTTTTTAATTAAACTGTCTACCAATTAATTGCTCCTTAAATGTAGCCTTAGATACCGTTAATTTTTTAAAAATTCAATTTTTAAAATTGAATATTTTTTTGCTGAAACGTGAGAAATTCCTATATGTGGCATAAGGTTTTTAAATAAAGTAAAAATATAGTAATTTAAGTTAGACCTACTGCCAGATCAAAAATCAGTAACTTTACTTTTTTTTATTTGCAAAGAAGTGTTGCAGTTGTTCATGGACGGTGGTCACTTACCATCAGATAAGCCGCATGCTCGTTTACACTATGTTCTAATTAAAAAAGGAAACAATAATTTTCTCAACTCTATCTAGAATTAAACTCTACTAACTTCAGTAGATGTTACAATGTTAAATCGGAAACGTAAAGCAAAGAATTCCTATAGACCCTCAACATATCAATCATAACGCATAGAGCAATCTCAATCGAATTCTCCAAAGTACAGTGACTTAATCAACAAAACGCATCGAATGGCAATTACACGGCGTCCATTTTATAAACCGTTTAGAAATCAATTAGCGGACCACAAAGCGTCGTTGCGGACCGAATTAACCTCAACTGAGGCAACGATCCACACGTGTGTTGTAGTAAAAATAAAACGGATAACCAACTCGCCTAAACCAAAATATGGCGCGTTTAGTACGTGTTTCGTAGACACGAATTTTATTGACAAAACCCAATGGATGAGTAAACTGAAGTGCCAATACGTTACCCATATATTAAGAATATAGGGGGGGGGGCGCCAGTAAGCAGAGAATATAGGGGGGGGGGGCTTCATTCATGTCTTATATTTACTAGATGTAAGACATGATTGAAGTCGAAGGATGCAGATGGCTCGAGACTGTTTTGTGGCATTTCTTTGAGGCATTTTATGTTAACAAGTGAACCTGTGATGGATAATGTTGTAATGATAAATTATTATTAAAGTAAAACTATCCAAATAAAACTAGCTAAAATTCACGAGCCATTACAACTTTGTAATGGCTCGTGAATTCTTATAAATAACATTAAAAAAAAAGAATGGTTCTGCTTTTTGCATATATTATTGACTTTGGCTTTTCATGAAGTAATGCTCCATCAATAAAAATCTAATTAATGAAAATTGTTATATCTCCTATTTTTTAAATGTGGATAAAATAATATTTTTATAATTGATAACAAATCTAGACATGAATCGAAAATACTATGTCAAAGCGCAAACCTGAAAGTGACTGATTATGGTGTAGTACAGGTATCGCTTCGCTCGCCCTGATTATTGAATCAGTACTTAGAAGAGTAACCATGCCAGGCCCGTAAAGACATCCTCGGGTCACATATCTCGCCATAACTTTTAGAACTACTTATCAAAAGCCACCTAGACCCACAAGAAAACTCAATAATGAAAACGATTTTATGCATTTTGAAATGAAATTAATTGAATTCTGTTGTATTTTAAACAGATATTTAAAACATTAATATTAAATTTCTGTAACAGGTTTTCGCTATCCATCGTTATGGTTTATTTTGGTAAAGTAGGTATTTAATTTGAGCAAAAGATTGTATGACTTGAACAAGAAACTTGTCGAGATTAAACACACCATCAATACTTCCGAGCACAGTAAACAGGTAGGGGAAACATATGAAAAGTTTATGCTACTGAAATGTAAATGTGGCTCACCAATGAATGATTAGATCGGCTATTGACTTTGCGGATCAATTAAAAAAATGAGTGCGTGTAACCTTGATTGATGAAAATTATCTAATATAAATATTAATAATTTATCATTTAATTGATAAAAAAAATATTATTTTTTAATTATTTCATTTCTATTGTAATTATTTATATATAACTTTTTTGTTTTATTAACAAAGTTAGCAACTCTGCGGTGGCTTACCGCTAAGTCACTTAGCGGTCAGCCACCGCAGAGCCTAGATTACCTGAAGATGCCTCGTGTAGAGGCGAAACACGTGTCGTATTGTCGTGAGTGGTGTGTCTTCCCTAGTGTAGTGGTGTTGGGAATAGTGTTGCTGGGATTAGTGGTGACGGGGATAGTGCACGCAATTGAGGGAGGGCGGGAGGTGCTCTTCATACTAGGTAAGACACATCATTTTATTTTATCGAGCGGATGTACGCGAAGTATTTTTTTGCCAAATTTAATATAATGGACTTCTGCAAAGCAACGCCTGATTCCTATTAATTGTTTTATTAACAATTTTTACTTACCATCGTTATCACAATGCACGCCCTATATTTCGCCGCCATATTTCTTACGCACTCGTAAGAAATATTATAAGCATCAGGTACATCTCATCATTACAGCCTTTCATAAGTCCACTGCTGAACATAGGTACATCTATATTCACGAAATACTATAATCAGTTTCTGCCCTCATAAATGCAGAAACTGTATACGATCTATAGATTCAACTATAGACTATAGAAGAATCTGGACCCTTTCAGTAGCACAATATATAAACATAAATATTTTGTTTTATAAGTTCACAAAAATTGACTTTCATTTTATAAAAATTGTACTTCAGGGAGTTTATAGGTCGGTGTCATAAGGGCTAAACGTTTAACTCCGAAGTTGCGAGCCGCAGGTTCGATTCCCGCTCGGAACAATTGTTTGTCAATAGGTACAATAATTATTATTGACAAACAATTTTTTTTATATTATTAAAAATTGTTCCGCGAGGTAATCGAACCTGTTAATAAAATAATTATCGTTAGGATTGCCTACAGATTATTAATCCGTACATAAGTGCCTTTCAGTGTTTAATGTATGTCTGTAAAACACGCCCACGATACAGTAAAGCTCCAAGTGAGAAAGAGAAATCTAAAACAAAGATTACTTAAGCTATTTATATTTTTCGTATATTTGTCTTTTTAAATTCAATAAAATGGTTTACAGTACAAATGCAATATATACTTCCTTCTGCCGATACAGAATACATCATGAATTACTGTGCAATAACTTAAGAGTGTCGCCATACAAACTCACAGAACTGATGAGGAAGGAATCGGCTCTGCATTCCTTCATAAAACTTAATGAAAATGTACTTAAGAACCTAAAGAACTTTAATAAGATTGTAAATAGCGGTACGAGTAACAATGATTAAATTAGTAAGTAGGTATACAAATAATTATAAACCAAAGAATATATAAGGTTTAGAATGTCTTTCTGTTCTTTTTCATTACTGTATTTTTTTTTTGTAATTTATCTGCTAGTTTTTATAGTTACATAGACTAAGAAGATGTAATATTTTACAAAGTCTTTTTGTTTTCGTTATTATTGTTTTATAATTATATACTAAGAATATGTATGTGCCATTTTGTTATCTTTTATTACTGTATCTATTGTTAATCACCGATGTAAAATTTCTATATTGTTACTATGTTAATTGTAGTATGCAGTTGCAACTGCTATTAGTTTTTATTGTTGTTGATTTTGTATATGCTTTACGTGCCACTAAAGTTTATAGAAAGTAATAGAGAGTGGAAGACAATTACGTATCAAATAGCGTAAATTGTTTCTCCACGCTCAGTGTGTAATAAATTTATAAAATTGTGCGACCAATATAAAATGTCTGTGGAAAAAAAAATATTTTATTGCATTACACATTAAATATATATTTTATTACTCGTTTAATTTCATTGCATTCTAATAAGAAACCAAGTCCCTTAGTTACAACATTTATTATACCCCTTATTTTACCTCCACTAATCTTTTTCAAATGTGAAGAAAGGCAAAAGTGACTTTCCCAGGTATGTGCACGCGGCCTTAAATTCTAACAGTAAGATGCCAAGAAAAATATGACCTCAATCGGTTAAGTCGTTCAGAAGTTACACGATCAATAACAGCCAAAGATCGTATATAATACAGCTGAAGAATAAAGTGATAAACTGACTAACAATCTATCTGATGATAATTGTAAACTACAGCCTATGAACTGTTCCAACAAACTTCACATAAAATGGCCACATATGCGATGTCACCCCAAAGGGAGCAGCCATTCCACCATCGGACTAACAGACGCTCGATCAGTGTCCACCCTTTCGTTGTTGACTTACCATGCATTCGAACCAAACGATTTGCTTTATCGTTCGTCATGCGTACAGCAAAAGAGTTGAATAAGTTATCAACATCTGTGTTTCCATACGATTGCAATATGGGTGTCTTCGAAGTAAGAGTGAAAAGGATTTTCTTAAACCAGTGCACTTCACCATCTTCAGCTGCATCACCACTTATCATCTGTTTTTTATCGTTTAAGGGTGACTAACGAGCACACAGTCCACCTGATGGTAAGTGGTTGCTGTGGCCACATCTTCATTAATCCTCGATTACGAATCAAAATGCAGATGCATTGTCACCCGTGCGGACTAAGATGGAATGCCTCGTTTCCAGTAAAAAGTGTCTCCGGTTCTGTACACTCACCATACGAAACACAGAAGCGTTAAGCTGCTATTTTACTTCTATTTTGGAGGGCGTGGTGCCCCCCCCCCCCTCCCCACCCCGTTCGAGCCGACCCATTCGTGCTACAACTAGTAATATAGCTGCAGCATGGCTCTACCACGTAAAAATGTTGCGATAGTTGTTAAGAGGTGATAAGAAGTTGGTCCCAACCCTATTAATATTGTCCTTAAATTGAATAAAATAATTGCATTTAAATAAATAAAAAACTATCTAAATATTATAACGTATGCAAACATTTTACTACGTGATGGGAATCCTTTTTTGCGTAGGAGCCTGTTTGAATAGGTACCACCACCCTATCTTACTTAATTCTGCCAACAAGCAGTAGCGCCTGCACTACTGTGTTCCGCTCTGAAGAGAATAGAACCAGTATAATAACAGGTCGTGAGACATTTTATCCTAGTCCTAGTGTAGCCTTCTTAGTATGAAATTGGTTGCAAGTGTTCGTGAACTGCAATAGATACTTTACCATCAAGTGGACTGTAAATTCGTTTGTCACTTCAATTTTATAATAAAAAAAAAAACAAAAAGAATAACAAATTATTATGTATATAATTTTTTTCTTAACATTACAATTATTGCTTACCAGACAGTATTCTTTAAAATGTTTTTATTAAGACTTTTGGCTTGAATGCTTGTCTTTTAAGCCATGTCTTCATTTATCTCAGTATCAAGTGATAACAATCCTTTACAATACACTGCTATACAATTTTTTGATGTGTCACATGAGCCAGCAGACAGTTGGCGATAGTATCTCAAAGCGCCTAAACAGACAGACACCTTATCTTGAGATCCACATCACCATGCGAGCACTTGTTTCACCGTTTAAACTAATCGTTCACATGCGCAGGCCTTAAATACACGAAATCGCACCACCTTTATATATCAAAATCCACTTCAAACCCTTATTTAAACAATAATACAGAAGCAGCAATCCGCCGCCAGTGAAGTTTCCCCAAAACTCCTTCAAATGTTTATTCTTTCCAATGTCACAGCATGAAAAATAATACTTACGCACCAATTCCTTGATTCAAGATTTACTGACTTACTGTTCGCGGACCCTTTGAATTCCGCGTACCGAATATCAGGGGTCCGCGAACAGAATAAAAATAAAAGTAAAAATTACGAAAGTATTATTAGAGGCGTGGTCGAGCTCTTGACTTAGGTTTTAGATGTTTGTGTTGTGATAATGTGTCTGGACACACATGGGACGTGCCACACAGGACCCAGTGAATCTTAGTGCGGGGATATGAGTGTGTATGTGTGAATACAATATCTTGTATTGTTGTATTATAAGTGGTCCGTGGCAATCATAGTAGAATCGCATAGGGAACGCTGGACACGATTAACGTTAAATATTTGAAAAAGGCTGCTTTAATTAAAAACTCATTTTGATGCTGTTATATTTTAGTATGAATATTTTTAAGGATCCTATCTACCCACCATGTAGCATATTGGTTTGCAATTTGCACATGTTTATTAAACATTAATTAATCAAAATTAAACTAACATTTCTCCTTTCATAACATGGTCTCTACAGTATCGCTTCACCTTGTAGATATTCCATTCATCAATACTCGATAATTCTAAAGCCACGTAAATATATTACATAAATATCCTAAATCTAAACTCTCTGCTTAACATTATATAATATTACTTTATGATGTGGTAGTGGCGTAGGAGAAGCCATCAATTCTTTTCTTCCTGTTAATTTCGTAAGAGATGATCTGGTCGTCGGCACTGGTGAAAACGGCTCGAACTTATCTCGTGTAGAGATTATTAATTAAAGGTAAATCACAGCTGGCTTTCTTGACACTATTAAGCTATTAAGAGTATAAACTTTTCGACACCTGAGAAGAAGTGATAGGTTCCTTCACACGTGTGTAATATACCAATGATTTATTAAAGAATATAGTTATGAATGTTCTTATGTCGGACTTTAGTCTTAATTCAAAAGTCTAAACTCACTAAAAAGATTGGGGCCGCGTAGTGGCGGAGAATCCAGCAGCCCATATCATCCCGCCGTGGGTCTCATCGGAAGCGACAGAGGAAAACTGAAACAAGAGATAAATCTAGCATCTTCTTAATAACAACTAAATAATAATTAAAACAAACTGAGGTTACCAAGCCGCCTGCAAAGTGTGGTAACTGCGGCAAATTTCTGCTTTATATGGTAATCTATATGGAAGGCATACGATCAGCAGTGGATTTTTGATGGGCTACTCAACGTTGAGCCGTGGTAGCTCAGATGGTTAGCACTCGCTGTAAGCTTCACAGTACGCGAGCAAGCCGGGTTCGATCCCTGCCGCCACCAACGAAATTGTTAATTACAATTTTAGGTGCTGATTTACCACGTGCTCGACGGTGAAGGAAAACATCGTGAGGAAACCTGCATGTCCGAGAAATAAGAAAAAAAAATATTTCGAAGACATGTGAAATTCGCCAACACGCATTGCGGCAGCGCGGCGGACATTTCCTTGCCCTAAAACCTTCTCAGAAATAAAAGGAGGCATGTGCCCAGCAGTGGGACGTAAATAGGCTGAAACTTCACTTTAGTTTACTTTTACTCAACGTTAGTGTTGTCGCATTCAGAAATTTTAAGACGTATAAACGGTTATGCAACCATTTCTTACACCTCAAAATACTTCAGGATTTGTTCATTTTGTCATTATCCACTTTTCGTTGATTAGCCCAACATGTAATTTTTACATGTATTTGTGGTATTTTTAAAGACAGGACGAACGAGCATGCGGCCCGGCGGCGGTAAGTGACTACCGCCGCTCATGAACAACTTTAATACCAGGAAAATCGTACGTAGGTACGTTGCCGGCCATGTTTTAATAAACAAATGTTTCTGTACTTTTCAACATCATACTACGAGATAAATAAGAGACTCACTGTATACTATAAATAAAGAGTATAAATCTGTACTAATGTCAACTTTATTTTTGACCAACTTTACTCAAAGTAACAAGAATCCATGAATCCAGTAACTACACCTACACCACGCCCATACCATTCGAACATTATTTAAACATGCTTCAGCGTGTATTATTACTTTTTATTAGTTTACAACACATAATTAACAAGTTTCCTAGAACGAGCACACGTGACGTTCTCTATTAATTTTATTTTAAAACTTTTTGTCGCTCAGGCTAAGACAATGTTTACATTAGACCTCTGGCACGAAAAGAGTCGGGTTGGTTTTAATAGCCGTTTAAGTTTTTTCGAGGCTTGCGTGATGCCTTTTTTAATTTTTTAAAAGTCGTTAAATGCGTGTTGAGGAATATTTATTAATAAATTTAAAATTAAACACTAGGTTATCACAATAACATTCCTCGGTAAAGGTATGTCATTAACATATTGCGAAAATATTTTTAACGTTCGCTTTTCGAATGAGTTTTGTAAACTAACCACTCAATTTATCTTGCGTTTTATTATATATCAAAATTTAATAAATTCTTATAAATAAGTCAGCCGTTTCAACATAAAACATACATAAAATAAAATAATGCATTATAAAATAATTATAACAAATAATTAACATAATATAAAATTATTTGATTAAGGAACGTTTAATCAAACGGTAGATTTAGTTATCTTTGACCAGATCTGGAAGTACGCCAGAGCTTTGATTCTTGTGAATCCAGAGTAAAAAACTATAGAGACATCTTTGCATTTTTACTTTATCACTAACCGAAAAAAAACGTAGACAAAACAAGGAACGAGGAAAGAGACTGAAAATTATAAATATGTTTATATTTGGAGGGCATGTGAAGTTCGCCAGCGGTTATTGGGGCAGAACATGCCACACTTTCTCTACCACAAAACTCCCCCAGAGATTAAATGTGGCCTATCGCCGACTTTATTATACGCCACGCTGATAATTTTGCAAAAAAGAAAAGAGTTTTTTTTTGTATAAATTAATGGCCAGTTATGGTTTATTTTAAAAATAAAAATATTTACTCAGAGAGATGAAGAAAGAAGTGGTTGGTTGTCGCTCTTTGACAACTGTGACGTAAGGAAACATGCTAGCAGCATTATTTTCTTTGCTAGCAGTGAATTATAAATTAAAGAAGATAAGTAAATAACGTATGAGAAACGTAAATTAAAGAGGATAAGTAAATAACTTATGAGAAGATTCTGCACAACATTTTGAAACAGGGAAACATTCACGAGATATTGCATGAACACCTTTTCGTGAGGAGGATAGTTTCGCGTTGTGTGCCGAACAATCTAACCGATGCTAAAAAGCAGACCCGCGTGGAATCATGTTTTGAGATGATTGCTAAATTTGGAGCAGGCCCATCTCGACGTGTTTACGACATTATTATAGGTGATTATTCTTGGATTTATCAATACGATCCAGAAACGAAACGATTTCTCTGTTTCAAAATGAGCTAACTCATACAAATCATATCAAAGTACAGCGATCGAGAAGCAGAGATTTTGATCGCAAGATTTTTCATATTGACGGGGTGTCTGTTATCAACTCTTTCACAATATCGAAATAGTATCAATACCGAATGGTATATTCCACCAATTATACCAATTATATTATTAGCGACCGATCATGGGACATTGTCGGCTTTTGCATCACAATGAAGCACTCAAAATGAGGGACTTCGCGGACAGCACACCGGTTAAGCTTTGGAATTTTTTAATATTGGAAAACTTTCTCAGGGAGACCCACTGATAACCACGTATAGGCGGTTACTTTTTACTTTTTAAATTGTGTTATAGTCTATTATATTCCACTGCATTTCATCGGATTCCCATCTGAGATCGATTACAATGGCTTTAAATTAAAAAACAAATATGGCCTTATTACAAAAACTATATTATATACATATATGTGTATGTACACAATTGTATATATATATATGTAGGTATGTATATACATAGTATTAGGCTTTACTAAAATCTGTTTCATTAAAAAAAGTTCCGACGAATTAGCGGGAACTAAAATGTAATGTGTGGAATATGACAATTATCACACTTCGCGAAGACTGTGGCGCCACTTCTGAGGGACTTCTTTGCTTAGAAGGACTATTCCGAAACAATAGTTTAAACTTTAAATTATAAACAATCCATTATATTTGTAATGAGAGGCATGGAGTGTTTTTCACCAACATGCAATATACTAAACATTCTATATTGAATAAATCGAAGCCTCTGTTTATATCTAGTCTATAAATTCAGAAGCGTAATGTAGTGTTCTTAGTAGTGAGTAGAACACGGCCGAAGTAAATGCATCAAACATAAACAATGGCGGTAGCATTTAAACGGACGGCGGAAACGTCCTAATCCTTTGTGATCGTCTCCGGCGCGTCTGTCTGCCCGTCTGTCACGCGTAACGGCGCAATGTTGCCACTACTGCTTGTAATTGCCAAACTTCCGCGTCTATTAGCGTTGATGTTAATGTTCCGCGCTCGCGTAGTCCCATTAGAAAATTTTAGATAGGTTTTCGAAGACTGTATATTAATTGATCCGTCATAGGTAACAATGCGATTCAATATTTATTTCGTTTGTGTGACTATTGAGCAGTGCAAGGCCCTTGAGTTCGTGAGGTACCCAATTGTCAAGCTTTTTCTACCGACTTTAAACAGGGGAGGTTCTCAATTCGACTCTATGTTTTTATAAGTGTGATACCTCATAACTTCTTTCTGGGTGAACCGATTTCGATGATTTTTTTTTAATTTGAAAGCTGGTGCTTCACATGTAGTCCCATATAAATTTATCAAGGTCTGATCAACAGTTTTTGAGTTATTCTTTATAATTCATATTGAAGTCGGTTGTATAAAATTTTGAATTTTTTATTATTACCTTACCAATTTGACGCAAATGTATCAATATTGTTTTTTATAGGATAAGGGTGACAAATGAACACACAGTCCACCTGATGGCAAGTCTCAAAACAAAGACGAAGATGCGTGACGTCAATCTGCCCAAGCGTCAAACCCGAGAGTGGCAAGTCTTGTCTACTATAGGAGAGGCCACGAGGGGATACGTTCAATTGTATACGGTCTGATGACAATAGGAGATTTTTTTATAGAACAAGGATGACAAACGAGCACACAGTCCACCTGATGGTAAGTGGATTCTGTGACCCATGGACATCTACATCTATCCTCGATTACGATTCAAAATGCAGATGTCGTTGTCACCCGTGAGGACAAAGATGGAATGCCTCGTTTCCAGTAAAAAGGGTATCCGGTTCTCTACACTCACCATACGAAATACAGCAGTATTAAGCTGCTATTTTACACTGGTATTCTGTGAGAGCGTGGCCATTACCCGGTTGAGCCGGCTGATTCTTGCTACTCTGGCTCTCCTTACTACTTAGAAAGCTGCTGTTAATTCAGCAGTAGATTGAGTATCATCAGCTTCCACAATTGCCTTTAATTCGTCATTGTGGACCAAAGTTTTCGAACAACCACGGGCTTAATTTTTCAGGTCGAAATTTAAGAAGCGGCCAAAGCAATAACGGGTAGTGCGTACGTTTGTAGTATTCGCTTCTTAAGCGTCGTTGATGTTGCATGCCGTTTTTGCCGCGTGGCTGCCACGACGATACTCATATTCCTTATTTAATCGAATTTAACGTATCCATGATGACGGAGAAAATAGTTGAAAACATAACGCTAATCAATAAACAAGTGCCTAATTTTGAAAAAATAATTCCATGTTTTTAAAATAAAATTAATTTGAAATTAGAATTCTTAGCCAAACAAAAATTATTTTGATTCGAAATGTACTGCAGAACGGCAATTTCATAGATAAAGACCTATTACGTGCGTTTTTATATGAGCCATCTGTAAAATTTGACTTTTGCCAGCCAATAATGGCTTACTGATTAATTTGATATCGTTTAATCTGGTTCTGCTGCGTATATTCTTGTTACCGATTTATCACCCAAAGAAACTTTGTATTTAGGGTCTCTTTAGGTGGTAGTCATATAAAAACGTATACTCTGGAAAACTAGACTACAAACTACTCTCAAGGAAGTCATCAAGCATCTCCAGCGATTCTGTCATATTGATTTTGTATATATATACAAAATCAATTAAATATTACAGTCATTCACAAGTCCAGTGCTGAATATAAGTATCCCTAAGGAATGCCACAAAGCACGGTCCTGAGCCATCTGCAACCGTTGATTTCCTGCATCGCTTACCAGGTCGTTATTCCACCTGGGGGGAGGGGGGAGCTACACTTTGCTTAACGGTACGAGGCTGCAACTCGAAAACCAATTTTCCCCATCATTTATCTACGTAGGAGACATTTATACATATTTCATCTGTCTATTCTTAAATACCCTTTTTCATTTCATTAGAAAATCTGTCAAAACATTATATACACATCGAGTAGGTGAAGGTAGGTATATACATCATACACAGTGATTCGGCTATAACTTTTTCACAAGTCTTACAAATAGACCATAATATGTACACGCTCGGCTGAATTTTGTTTATGTTTATTCAAATTCACATTCATACACAATTTTCGTATCATTCGCGCTTTGTAGTCGCCGTAATAGCTGTAATAGTGCCGTTTTGTTGCTTAGTGATTACAATGCGAGCGATAAACGGACCAGTTAATACTGATAAATTGCCTTTTAGCTAATTTTCGTCCAGAGTATAACATACTTGATAAATTTTGAAGCGATCTTCACTATTATTTAAAGAATTTTGATGAATGTTCTTTTTTATATGGGATAGGGTGACAAACGCGCACACAGTCCACCTAATGGTAAGTAGTTGCTGTGACCCATAGACATCTACATCTATCCTCAATAAAGATCAAAATGCAGATGCGTTGTCACCCCTGAGGTCTCTTTTCCAGTAAAAAGGGTCTCCGGTTCTTTACACTCACCATACGAAACACAGCAGTGTTAAGCTGCTATTTTACGCTGGTATTCTGTGAGAGCATGGTCATTCTCCGGTCGAGCCCACCTATTCGTGCTACAACTATACTACTAATATAACTGCAGCATGGCTGTACCACGTATAAAAAAAAGTTCTTGTGAATTATACTAGGTAAGGTTAAGAGAGTTCCGTGTAGTGGCGGTGTAAGAACATTCACTACCCTATCATCCCGTGGGTGTCGTAGGAGGTGACAGAGGGAAACAAATCAGGAGATGGGCAGCAGCGTCTTACTAATGACGATTAAAATAAAAAACTGCGCTTGCCAATCCGCATCCCTGTGAGGCCATCTATGGGGGAGGCCTATGTTCAGGAGTGGACATTTTGTGTTTGTTTTTTTACGCCTACTATCATATTTCACCATACGCGTAGTTGACTAGGAGAGAATACCAAAAGGCATTAAGTTCGCCCTTTGTAACCTTTTGGTCTAAGGTGATAACAATAAATCATAAGTAAATAAATAAAATATATCTTTCTTGAAAACGGTAGCAGTGTCACGTCTCTAACCTATGAACTGGAGCGAGTTATTTCCACTAAATATCCATGTGATATGTGCTACTGTTTCCGTGTTAAAACAATAAACATAGCTCCATGTTGTTTTAGTACCAACTTGATGGCACGATATTGTTCAATTGATGTACTTTTACCTTGTGATTCAAAGGAAATTTTCGAACCCTATAAACTTATCTAAAGCTTATATAAATGACTTGATTACATTACTTGCTCCTAAAATTTATGTAATAATAAACCTAATTTAGAACTTACTTCGATCAGTTCATGGAATGACCGAACGTAATTCATTTATTTGTAAACAATATTATTTCCTTAGGTATATTTTTAAGCTTACCTAAATATGAAAAATTAAAATTAATCGCGTGTATTATATCACTATACGTTTTACAAAAAGATTATATGTGTAGATAGACTGAGGCGTTAACTCTGTTTCTCTTTGTATAAGTTTTGTGTGTGTTTAGTAGTTCATATATCCTGTAAGATCCCGCCTAAACTATTTTATCTTTTTAAATATATTACATGTTTTCTGATTGCATTAATACCGAATTTACAAATTAAAGATAACTCTTTTTCAGTTTCAGTTTCCTTTTTTATGATTGAAAGATATATCACGAGTCAATATTTAAAGGTTGCTACATCGGAGTTGACCTAAGGTGTCATTTAACTTAAATTAGCTGTAGCTACACGAATGGAACAGTTACTTGATGTGTCGTTCGGTCAAACTGAAAATGAAAGACATGTTCTTGAATAGTGTGACCACTTACATGCAAGATCATTAGGCGGCGTGGTCCGATTACCCACTATACATATATGCGGCGGCAACCTATATGCATGTAAAAAGTTAATTTATGCTAATAGTGACTCAGTACAAGTTTTTTTTTATTCAATATACATTACATGTGTAATTCTTATTGAAAGTAATTTTTTACTTTACCGCTGGTTCGAAATAAAACCCTCTGTCCTGGGAAGAACCAGCAAGAAACCCAGCGGGACTTTTTTTTTAAAGCAAATTTTACAATAATGGTTGTACAAACTATATAAGTACAAAATTTATTTTAGAAACAGCTTGGAAGCGACCACCTCATTCCCAGGCGTTATTGTCAACCATGTATTCATTTATACTGTAATAACCCTTTTTATACAGTTTCAACTTAACAAAACGTTTAAACTTGGTAATAGAGAGAACCTGTACACTTTCCGGGACCTTGTTGTAATAGCGTATACATTGCCCCAAGAATGAATTACTGACTCTGTGGAGTCGAGAAAGTGGCATCACCAGCTTGTGTTTGTTCCTAGTGTTTACAGAATGTATATCACTTGTTTTACTAAAACTATCTTTGTTTTTGTGAACATACATTAAATTTTCGTAAATATACTGAGAGGCCAATGTTAATATATTTATTTCTTTAAATTTATCTCTAAGAGACTCTCTCGGTTTTACGTAAACTTTTTTCTCTATTGAAGAAACTGACCACCTGGTGATTTGTGAAATTAAACATGAAATTATAATCTTTTAGCCAATGTTCAGTAATATAAAGGCTGTGTATATTGTTACTATTTAAAAACAATTCAACTTCCAATTCTTTGCCCATCTTGCCTTGTATATTTTGATGCACCAGGAGTAAACAATTTTTATTACTTATTTGTGGGCTGTATTCAAAATTAATTAAACTCTTATTATTTCTAGAGATTGCCTCTATTGTCACATTCACTAATAGAAATTAGTTGGAACTGATTCCAAATTAAATGTCAAATGAGTATGCTCAATAAAAGCAGTCTTGGTAGCCATAAACTTGGCTGAGTTAAAAAGTAAATAATAAGATAGCACATTTGCTATCAGTCTTAAATTATATTTGGATAGGTAATATCTATCTTTTGTCCCAAAACTTTTTTATTAAATTATTTATGTCAATTACATGAAATTTATGATTATTATCATTACAATTATATGTCAAATTTAAATTATTATTACATATTAAATTATGCATTTGTATATTTAAATCATGTCTTAAATTATTTTCCTGTGGCAATCCCTGTATATAAGGCAGTGTGAACAAGACAATTTTGTGTACATGTAAGTTATTAAGTTGTTCAATATATCTTAATAACTGTTTGTTGTTTACACTGCCTCTTCTACCAACAAAAATTATTATTGTACTATTTGGGCAAAATTTAGTAACAATAATTTTATTTAGGATGTCACTAAAAGATGCTCCAGGCATGCAGCAATTTGTAACTTTTTGGCCCTTTAAAGAGTTATTTAAATTTATGCCTAGATTTTTTCCCATGTCATCGCTATACACAATTATATTATTTTTAGTAATATTTGAGTTATTTATTTTTTTAATATTCTCTGCTATGGCACTGTCATAGAGTTTTGGTGGTGGTGTAATATTATCAGCACACACTGACTCTGGCATTGAACGCTGACACTCACATTGATATTTAACTAAGGAGTCAAACCGCTCCTCGTTATATTTACAAGTCTTTAGCAGATTATCCATAGCCAATATGTGTTCTTTTATTTAATTTTGCGCTGATTTATATTCATTGGATACAGTTTGAAGGGAGTTAATAAGTGATAATATTTCTGATTTAAGGCACTCTACTTCAATCTCATAACATTTTTTTATGTTATCCACCACAATTAAATACAACTTAAGTTCATATAACAATGCTTGCTTTTCTTTACATACATTAACATAATTTTTGGTATCTATTAATCTTATTTCTAATTAATTTTTGTACTTTCCTTATGTATTTATTAACTTTTATATACTTCTTCAATTTGGTTTTACTGCAATTAATCCTTACTGTGTTTCCTGAAGTGGAAGAGTCGTCACCAGTCAAGTCTATTGTTGCAGATTGCTGTAATATTCTTGAAGTATCACATTTCACAAGCTCAGAGAACAGGTTTTGAGCCTGGGAGGCTTTAAGGTTATCTATATATGTTTTAAATTGTGTTATTTTCTCATTAGCCTCATTCAACTGTAACTTCAATGCAGCAATTAACCTGAGAGCTTCCTCATATTCCTTGCTGCATTGGTCAAACTCATTAACCGTTCCCTGTAGCTGATCTCTTTCTTTTATAACACTTGTGTATTCTGTATGTAACTTAACCATATCACATTTCAATTGTGTATTTTTGACAATCATGCTATTTTCCTTTCATTATCATCCCTTTCCCTAAGCAACAGTTCACACTGCTCCTTGGACGCCTTAAGTTCTTGGTGCGCAAGCTGGAGTTGGTTCTCCATCTGGCGCGTCTTGACATTGCGAGTATTCATTTTACTATTTATTTTAAATAATAAAAGAAAATAAAGATCGAAAACAGAGGGAGCAGAGTAAGCTAATGTAAAGTTGTTGTTTTTTTTTCTATTTACAAGTCTCAAATCAAATTATCGTTAAAACAATTCGAAAAGAATCCCGTAAATAATGTAATAATCCGAGTAATAGAATAAATCTTTAATTTATAAAAGGAATGATATGAAATAAGGATTACAATAATTTTTAAAACATTTTTCGTTACCTGTCACTTTTTGTTCCAACACCAAATTGTTGTTATAATATTTATGTACCAACTTTCTTAAATATTAAATACAAAGCGGCAGTGATTATTAGCTATAACATAAAATTGAGGTGGATATGGTGAATTTACAATATTTAAATTATTAAAATTTATCGGGATTAATTACTTTTACAACTTATTACCAGGGTTGACACATATGAACACGTTTCACAATGTATATATAACACGTATAACATGTTTAACAATGGATACGTGATGAAGTACAATGATCATATCCGAAAATCATAATGCATACATATTTAGCCGTGTAGTGGCGGTTAAGAATATCTACTACCCCATATCTTCCCGTGGGTGTCGTAAGAGGCAACAGAGGAAAACTGAGGCTGAATATGGGCAGCACCATCTTTCTGATAACAGTAAAACAATAATAAAAAAACCTGCGGTTGCCAACCCGCTCGCTAAGCGTGGCAACTATGGCAACCCCCAGATTAAAGTTACGAAGACACGGCCCCCAGTCTCCAGCGGCCCTGCTATTCCTGGCTACGGATTCGACCATGGTAACGGCGGGGCAGGGGGTGCTAATCTCCGGTGGAGGTTCGGTTGCCACCTAAGACGACTCGACCTGGCAACATACAACGCACGCACCCTGAGGACTGACGAGAAGATCCTGGAGCAGGAAAAAGAGATAGACAAGTTACACTGGCATATTATAGGATTATCCGAGGTCCGAAGAGAGGGGGAGGACACGGTAATTCTCGAATGCGGCTACTTGTTCTACCACCGGGAGAGCGACCATCTGTCCCAAGAAGGTGTCGGATTTATCGTCGACAAGTCTCTCGTTAAGAAAGTTGTAAAGATTGAGTGTGTCGACGAGGGTTAAGTACCTTATACTAAGAATCACCAAACGGTATTTGTTGAAGATCACACAGGTTTACGCACGAACAGCGACACAACCTGATGTGGAGGTGGAGGAAATGTATGAGGATATCTCTAAAGCCATGCATTCTTCCAAAACCGGTGTTAATGGGAGACTTCAATTCAACACCAGACACAAGAGAGAACGATGAGCTGAAGGTAGGGAAGTTTGGAATAGGACAACGGAACCCTAGGGGCCAGTAGCTGGCTACTTCATGGAGAAAAAGGGACTTTATGACAAACTCTTTCTTCCAGAAGCGGCCCTACAGGAAGTTAACCTGGTCGAGCCCCGACGGTTCAACAAATAATGAGTATGACTTCATAATGACGACCAGACGACAACTATTCAGTGATGTCTGAGTGATCGCGAGGGTGAAAACTGGTAGCGATCACCGAATGGTTAGAGGCAGACTGAACCTAAACATTAACTTGGAGAGGTATCGTCTAATGAAGTCAACGCTCCGTCCCCCTCGTGCTCTAATCGAAAGTCCCGAAATCTTTCAGCTTGAGTTACAAAACCGTTTTCAGTGCCTAGAAGACTGCAATGAAGTGGACGATATTTTTTTATAGGATAGGGTGACAAACGAGCCCACAGTCCACCTGATGGTAAGTGGTTGCTGTGACCCATAGACATCTACATCTATCCTCGTTTGCGAATCAAAAAGCAGATGCGTTGTCACCCGTGAGGACTAAGATGGAATGCCTCTTTTCCCGTAAATAGGGTCTCCGGTTCTCTACACTCACCATACGATACACAGCAGTGTTAAGCTGCTATTTTACGCTGGTATTCTGTGAGAGCTCCTGACGATTATTGATCCTGGTATTCTGAGTGAGCTTCTGACGGCTCCGTGGCGCAGTGGCTTAGCAATCAGTTGTTGCGCTAGGGGCCGCGGGTTCGAATCCCGCACGGAACAAGTATTTGTATGACCTACAAATAATTGTTCCGGGTCTGGATGTTTGCCCTTGTGCAATTTGTTTTTGTAAACTGCCTCCACAGGAGAAAATCCTAGTATGGGGGTAACGTTTTTTAAAAAAAAAAGAAAAAAGAAAAAGCCGACCCATTTGTGCTTACAACTATAATACTAATATAGCTGCATCATGGCTCTACCACGTGTAGAATGATAAGCTCGTGATAACGTCCATGCGGTCGAAGCTAAGTTCAGCAAGACCCAAAAAGAAGAACACAAAAACTCTCCGATCACACTCTTAATCTCATGGCTATTAGACGGGAAATGAAGCTGCAGTCTTCAACAGATTTGACAGCATACAGGCAACTGAACAGAGAGATCTCCAAATGCATGCGGCATGACTTACGCAACTTCAATACAACTTGTATTGAAGAAGCAATCGAGCGGAGTATAGCAGCATCGTTTCCGGGACACCTGAGATTTTGAGTGAGATTGAGAGGTTCTACGGGCAGCTGTACACGTCATCGTTGGAGCCACATGCAAGGGTGAGTACCGATCCAAGAACGAGTCTTATTCGACACTATTCCGATGATATCCCGGACGTCAGTCTGAGCGATATTAGAATAATAATAATATAATAATATGACCCCGTATATTGAATACTGAACTCGAAATTGTGTGATAAGAAAGTTTGGTTTGCAAGATGATGTTGTGACCAGGATTAAGAAAGGAATGCTTCGGTAGCTTAGTCATGTAGAAGAGGAAATCTATGTTGCAGAAGTGAACGATAAAGTCGGGAAGGGGCGCCCAAGACGAAAGTTTATCGACCAAATTGGCGATATATTGAAGATGAGCCAGATTAAGAGTACCCTTAACCGACGAGCATGTATGCGTAAGCATATGAATGAAAAGTTGTCGAGAGAAGTGTCAGGATCGTGCCAAATGGAAGTCAGGCGTGTGTGTTTATGTTTTTGTATGTGTGAACCTGATATTATAGTACATTTGAAAAGTTATCAATCCAAATGCCGTACATCTAATCGCAGACATCGAGTTGTACTAAAATAAATTATTTAAATAAATAAAGTCGCTTTTGGCACAACTAACTATATGCTTTCATAATTAATGTGTTGCCCACGCATGACGTAAAACTTCTTTGTAAAACTGGATGATTTTTTTTGCTATAGATAAAAAACCGGAAACTTATTAACAGATGTTAAATAAAATTAAAAAGTTAAAGTAACTTTCCATTAGCATACACAAGTAGTGTCGTGCGGCATCCTGAATAAGCAGCTCTTTTGCCATATTCACCACGCTCGGCTTTGGCTTACCAACCCGCCATCGTACTGAGATTTAGTCTGCTAGAACATTCTTGAAAAGACATTTGTACATCCGTGGTCTTAAAAAGATTGGCGATGATGAATTCTAGAAACCTTCTAAATGGACATCTACAACCAACTTCAAAAAAGGCCTTGTCACCTCGGTGGACTAAGATTCCTAAATATATTTTCAACTCTCACGTAACAAATTTGACATTCAGCATTAAAAAAACCTGCTAACCTACTTTTGTAACATTTCATCAATCACCACAACAGCGTTTTGATCTCCGGTCAAATTGCGAATAAATCTTTCTGGTTCTTAAATATTCCTGTATTTTTTGACATCGTGTTAATTATTACAGTGGCAAACGACCTGTCAGTTTTCCACATCAATAACAGTAGGTAATATGCCCACTGGCTGATTTCTTCAAGATGATGTAGTAAAATAAATACGAACATTTAATAAGAAGTTGATGAGAGTATGGACGCCTGCACGCATTAAGCAATGGAATATGTATTAATATTTAGTTATATTCCACTGGCATTACACTACTCTATTACACACGTTACTACTCTATGTTTTTTTAAGTACGAACGTGTCGCACTTTATTAAACTATTTAACCAAATAATTTTTGATTGCTCTTTATTTATCAGAAGTTCACAGGGAACAACAAATATATTGACGCTGTTATAAAAAAATACAGATATTAAAGTTTATTTTTACAAGCTTCAACTACATATAAGACATTACACAATGTCCAAGTATCATAGGTATACTCTTTTAATACATACTAGCTTCACACGTGTGATTTCTGGATCTCGACAACGTCGCCACCTACCGAGTCCAAATGTCAATTTACTGGTTTCTTACAGACACGAAAAATTTATCAAATCGGTCTTACCGTTTTCGAGTTTTAACAAGAGTAGCGGAGAGCAATTGATTCTGAGATATATACGAGTATAGAGATTAGTACGATTGGAATCTACACAAATAAATAAAATTGAAGTGTCTGTTTGTAATGTCAAAATTACAGCTTTTTACTAAATGCATATGAAAGTATATACGGTACTGATAACAAAAATACAATTTTTAAAGTTTTTGTCTGTATGTCTGTCTGTTTGTTCCGGCTAATCTCAGAAACGGCTGGACCGATTTAGACAGGATTTCACTGGCAGATAGCTGATGTTACAAGGAGTAACTTAGGCTAATTTTATTTTAGAAAAAGAATTAGGGTTCCGCGCAAAAAAAATTAAAACCCCAAATAACACATGGGCGAAGTCGCGGGGAACAGCTAGTAGATTAATATTTTCAAACCATCACTAACCTCATTTCTAAATCTTACACAGAATAAACTTTTACGACAAGTGAACATTTGTAATAAAATACTCACGCCAGTGTCTATCTTTATTCGACATTCCGCGGATACAGCGAACTAATTTTCGGCACTAATTATCTACTGAATTTTTTATGCGCCATAACTTTCTGTATTCTGTGGTCATAAACAGGCATGCATCAACCACCACAAACAAACTGAGATGAGAAAGCAAACAATTTTTTTACTGTCTTTATAAATAAAATATCAAACAATTGTACCTGATGATAAGTGGTTAATGCAGTTGACAACTGCCGTCAAGTCAAGCTACGCAAGTAGTTTTATAAACGCACTAAGTATATCTCTATGAGTAGAGAGGCACTTGTCATCTCTAAGCAGTATCTAATTGTATTTATTTTTTCAACCCATCAAACCGGTATACAACTCTAGATGCACTGCTGCTTGAAGATAGAATTGGCATGAAGTTACCTAAAACAAACTTTAATATGTGTATTCATTCAATTTAACACTTTCACTGTCCGGTTTCCAGACACAATAGTAAGACAATAGCAGTGCCCTATATGTAGTGCACGGGAGAGCGAAAGGGTTAATATGTGTGTTCATAACAGCGTCAACATATTTGTGTTACCTGTCAACTTCCGATAAATAAAGAGCAATTAAAAAAATATTTGGTTAAATAGTTAATAAAGTGCAAAAAGTTCGTACTTAAAAAAACATAGAGTAGTAACGTGTGTAATAGAGTAGAGTAATGCCAGTGGAATATAACTAAATATTAATTCATATTCCATTGCTTAACGCGTGCAGGCGTCAATATTCCCGTCAACTTCTTATTAAATGTTCGTATTTAGAGGCATTCTATCTTAGTCCTCACGGCTAACATCGCATTTCGCAAACGAAGATAGATGTAGATGTCTATGGGCCACAGCAACCACTTACCATCAGGTGGACTGTGTGCTCGTTTGTCACCCTTATTCTATAAAAAAAATTACCTAGCCAGACAGATTCCATACTTTTCAGAAGATAGTCGGATCGCCTAGTTGAATAGTGAAATTACATCGTTATAATATACCTAATCTAAAAATAAAAGAATTAAAATTATTTTTAGATTATAGAAAATTAAGGAGGTTGCCAAACCTCCTACCTAGCATGGAAATTATGACAAACATCCCTTGTACGAGGTAATCGATGGAAGAAATCTCGACCTTGTTCAGCAACGGACTTTTGATAGGGTGTAAATGATATAATCGTTGGTACATCTGTTAGTGATCGTGTAACATCTGAATCGAATGAGATCATATTCACAAAATATATTTCCTTTTTTTTTCAGACTATAGTACATAGCTCATAATATATCTATACTATGATCCGATAGGAAACGCTTTCAAACTATTAACAAATTCTGTATTTATGATTAAAATGACTCAATTTCAAATAATAGGTCCCGTAGTTAACGCTGCGGTCAAGTTTATATTTGCGCTGTAAAAATTCTGAACTAAATTCATCAAAGTGAAAGTCATCGCCATCACCTACCGAGGGTAGAACTACGTCTACCAGTATAGCTAATACATTAAAATAATAATTAATAGTAGATACCTTACAGCAATTTATTATTGGTCATGTACCATAGGTATTTCGATCACAGCGACGTCTTCCGAATAATCCAGTAAGCTACGAAAACAGCTAAATGTTTTCAATTGCGAACCATTGCGAAATATTCACTGTTTATACTCTCGTCGTAGATAATATAATTACCTGGTAAATACAATGTCGACAAATTTAGGTTTAGAGTCTTAATTTGTGACAGTTTTAGATATCTACATTCTGGAGTGACCTTATGGTTGAAATGCTCGTAACGATTTAATAAAACGTAGTGTCACGAGTTTAATTTAGTATCTGTGTTGGTTGTTTAGGTCATGGATGGGTAGAAACTAGTCATCGTATCTCATAGTAAGTCGATGATATGATCCATAAACATTAATCAGCTCTGAGGAACAAGATCAAACAAGGCTACCAGTAAAAAAGATATTCGGTTCTCTACACCATGCAAAACGCATTATAGTACTATTTAAACATAGTTTTCTATGTGAGCGTGGTCCTGTCGAGCCGACGAATGTCATCATCAAATTATTACAGCCTGTCACAGTCCACTGCTGTACATAGGCCTGCCCAAAATTACCTCATACTTGACTTGTCTTGTATAAGTCACTCACAGGACTTATAGCTGTGGCCGCGTGACTCTACCACTATACAATATTATGATAAATAGTCCGACCAGGTAAGTCCAGGTAAGTCAATTGACAGATTCAACTCGGCTGGGCAGCGTTCGCGAAATTACGACACATATTCTCGTCATGCATACCTCGAAACCTCAAAAATAGATTGTACAACCAGTGCGTGTTGCCAGTGATGAACTATGGATCTGAGACGTGGTCCTTCACTGCTGGCGGTATGAGGAAGCTCAAATTAGCTGTGAGCTATGGAGAGGGCACAGCCCTCGGGGTTTCTCTGCGTGATAAACTTAAAAATAAGGATGTCCGCAGTAGAACCAGAGTAACCGACATAGCCCAACCGGATTTGTAAGCTTAAGTGGCAGCCTCGTAACGGCAGGCGAAGTGTAGAGCGACCCCCCACTAGATGGAGTGAGAACCTGGCTAGACATGCAGGAAGTCAATGGATGCAGGTGGCTCTGAACCGTGCTTGGGGGAGGCTTAGGTTCAGCAGTGGACTTGTGAAGGGCTGTAATGAAAATGAAAAATATAATTTTTATATAAAATACGATCAAGATAATTTACATAATGATAACAATATAATAATTATATTAATAATAATATATACACCGTGAATTGGCGGTGTAAGAGAGTTCACTACGCCATATCATACCACATGTGTAGTAAAAGGCTACAGAGGAAAATGAAACAGGGTATGGACAGCAGCATCTTTCTGATAGCAACTGAATATAAAATTTCTATACGTGGTAGAGCCATGCTGCAGCTATATTAATAGTATAGTTGTGGCACGAATGGGTCGGCTCGACCGGGGAACGACCACGCTCTCACAGAATACCAGCGTAAAATAGCAGCTGAACACTGCTGTGTTTTGTATGGTGAGTGTAGAGAACCGGAGACCCTTTTTACTGGAAAATAGGCATTCCATCTTAGTCCTCACGTGTGACAACGCATCTGTATTATAATTCGCAAACGTGAACAGATGTAGATGTCTATGGGCCACAGCAACCGCTCACCATCAGGTGGACTGTGTGCTCGCTTGTCAGCCTACACTATATAAAAAAAACTGCGTTTGTCGATCCGTATGCTAAGGGTAACAACTATCGCAAATATCTCCCCGGTAAGGTAATATATGGGAAGGGTTATCAGAATGAGTGATTGAACAATATGTTATGTGTAAATCTTATCGAAGTCAACATTACATCCCATTTACCCATTTATAAACAAAAAATGTAAAGACGTTCTCCCACTCTCGTTTATATACCGCATCGATTTAAACATGAAAGTAACTTACAGCAGTTCCTCAGCTGCAATCAACACTCCTTTCTCATTAACGACTTAGCACTAAGCACAGAAAGAGTTCGCAGTAGACCACCCACGTGCAGGCTGACAGATACCAGAGCACGGTAGCCGACAAACTTCGCTGTACGCGTTTATGTTGGCATCTTGTTTTTATGTCTGATTAATCGTCAACGTCATATACACAAAGCTATCTGATGCTAAATGTTGAAAATTATTAAATTTTATTTGATTATATACTACTAAGCTTTGTTGTTTCTTAGTTATTTGAAACTTTTCATGTAACCCGTTTTTGTTATAAGGGATAAATAAACATACAACCCCAGGAATTATTGATCTTGGATTTAATTAAAAAAAATACAGGTCTTTTAAAAAGGTATTTATATATATATATATATATATATGCCAAAGGAAGCAAAAAAGAAATAAAATAGGTTGGTTAAAATACATCATTTCTTTCAAAAAATCAGGCGTCATCTTCCTATTCAGTGCAAAAATATCTGCTGCCATTAGCAGCTCATCTGCCCATTGTGTTGATTAAGGCTCTACTTATGCTTGAACTCTACGTCCATCTCATGACTTTTATAGACTGATGGATGGATAAAATTTGACGACTAGGCCTCGGGCCTAAATTAAATTACCTTTTTTCATAGTAATTACTCTACAGTCTCTATGATAGAGTCGTTTTACAAAGCTTTTATTTGTTGCCCTAAAACTTTATTAAAATGACACCTCAAAAGAAATATATTTTGTACTAATTTGTAGAATGATTGACCCTTCTTAAGTTAGAGCCGACATTTGTTCACTCAACCTCGCCTATTGATTGACGGGCCTAGTTGAGATATAATCGTTTCAATGTCTCTTATACTGCAACTTAAAAAAACTTAAAAAAGACTCAAATAATGAATTTTTATCAACGAAAATGGCCCCTTGATTTATTTAACAGAAATTACGATAGTGAGACCGTTAGTGAAACCAAAGTAACAAAATTCTTGGGTCTTTATATTGACAACAACTTAAAGTGGTAGACTCATACAGAATATATTTGCAAAAAGTTAAACCAATTTTCTTACGCTCTACATGTATTATCCAAAGTAGTTAATGAAGGTGCTTTACGGACGGTATATCACGGTTTTCTATCTTCTACTGTGCGCTACGGTATAATTTTTTGTGGCAATGCTACAAGGCCCGACGATATATTTAAAACGCAAAAAGGTGTGTGCGTGCTATTACAAGTATACCGAGTACAGGAAGCTGTAAACCACAATTTAAAAAAATTAAGTTATTGACATTTCCCGCAATGTATATTTATGAAGTTGTGACATTTGTAAAGACTAATCCTGAAATATTTAATGATTACTTAATAACAAACATTTCTTCCTCGCACGACTTCCTTGTGGAATCGATTACCATCAGCGATTTTTCCGGACCGATACGACTTAGGGACCTTCAAGAAAAGAGCGTACTCCTTTTTAAAAGGCCGGCAACGCATCTGCAATTCCCTCCCTGGTGTTGCAGTTGTTCATGGGCGGCGGTAGTCACTTACCATCAGGTGAGCCGCATGCTCGTTTGCCCCATCTCCTATAAAAAAAAAGAAAACAATCGACGTAATAATCAAATTCATACAATTGCATCAAAGACAGCTTTACTTAGAAAAAGCGTTTTCTGTATACTATCTAAATCTACAATAAGGTTCCGTCTATGTTTCATGAAATGGAAAATATTCAAAAATTTAAAAAATAATTTAAAACATTTTTAATTGAGAAACGCTAGTACTCAATTGATGAATATTTAAGCGACGCATCAGTAGGCATATTATAATGGCATTGCATAAAACACTTATAATTTTTTGACATTCGATTAGACTATATATTATTGTAAATATCCTATTCTAATCAATAATTATATCATTCTTGAATATTCTAAAATAATTATAATATAAATAATATAATGAAATGATTTAAATGTGGAAATGTATTAGATATAATTGTAGCTATAATATTTGTACACCTACGGGTTGAATTTTTTCATTTTTTTAAGGTCTATTCTGTTTCGTTACCTGTATTCACAAATAAATAAAATTTGAATTTGAATTTGCATCCTAAGCCTCTGGCGGGATCGTGCCATAATTGCCAGGCTTTGCGAGCGGGTTGGCAACCGCAGTTTTTTATTATTTAGAGTTGTTATCAAAAAGATGCTGATGAACATCTTCTGTTTCAGTTTCCCTCTGTCCCTGCTTACGACACCCACGGGACAATGTGGTGTAGTGGATATTCTTACACCGCCACTACATGGTTAGCGTAATTACTTATTCGATATTAGCTTTATGCGAAACAATGAGTATAACGAAAATGGTTCGGTATTATGTAATTTGTAATTGGAAATATACCCTTATTTTACACTTCACAGCAGACATACTTATACCGCCATCTAGCGGAGGAAGCCATTAGATTATTCCAACTTTTTCTAATGTCGCGTCTTACGTTTATATATATTACTAACTGCCCAAGCAGACGTTATTCTGCCCTCTCCGATGACCCTGTGTCCTATAAAAATTCTTAAATTCGTAATAAAAAATATTGAGGGTCACTTATAGGGATAAAAACTACCCTATCTCTCAAGTTGGACCAAACTGCACACAGTGTGCAAAATTTCATTAAATCAGCTTAGTAGTTTAGGAGTTCATCGCGGACAAACAATGTGACACGTAATTTTTATATATAATGATATACCATATAGATGAAATTGAAGTGTCTGTCTGTAATATCGAAAAAACTAGACCCTATTAAGCTCAGGAATGTACACTACAGTTTAGCTCTACCACGTAAAAAAGTATTAGAGACTCATATTTCATATTTAAGGGTAAAGTATTACAAAATGTCGCTATATTGGGCCGTTAAACTAACCTAAAGACTGGAACTTATTAGCGGAGACCTGATGAACTGCACCCGTTGTATACATTTTCAAGCATCCAGCTTTGAATGTAGCCGATGCTGTTGCATGTCAGTCAGTATTTCAGCTTCTCGCCGCACGCTACCGAACAGTCGCTAATTTTCATATCAACTATCTATTGACTATCCTATGACTAACTTAATGTTGACTGATTGTAATACATTTTTGCATTATTTTTCTTAATTTAATTTCAATTTTATATAAAAAAGGAAACGTACTATCTGATGTTACGTGACTACCGCCGCCTATGAATAACTGCTACCGGTCTTTTAAGGCGTAAATTATTTTCTTGAAGATGCAAATGCCTATTCCACAAAGAAGTCATGCGAGGAAGAATACTTTTAATAAATCAAAGGCATAATAACTTATGCATCTGGATAGTGTGTATGGTCACATGAGTAGAGTATGGTACCGCGATTTATTAGCGCAATGTGCCATGTAATTTGGTGACAGAAATTAATCCGAACAATTCCTCTGAGCACTCCCTATGGTAATTGCGATATAAAATGAAAAAGGATGGAGCATCTCATCGTGAATAGAGCCAATCAGAAAGAACTCGGTCGTCGACGCTGGGCTGCCATTCGCTTGATGCGGTCAAGTAGAAGGAGCTGCACTGAGGTGCTCCGGACGAGAGATTTGCATTTGACAGCTTCGTGGCGCAGTGGCTCATCAACTGAGCTGCAGCGCTTCGAATCCCGCACGGAACAAGTATTTGTATGCCCTACAAATAATTGTTCCGGGTCCGGATGTTTGTCCTTGTGCAATTTATGTCTGTATACTGCCCCCACGATACAGGAGAAAATCCTAGTTTGGAGGTTACGTTTAAAAAAAAGAATATTATTCTATGTGAGGCCGAACTTGCGCCTTGTAAAGTTGCAAGCGATGTGCCGGCATGAAATATCTACAGTCCCGCTTTACTGAGCACGCCAAGCATTTTTAAAATCAATTTAGTATTTTACTTGAAGTTACTGAGGAACTGAACGTTCCTCAACAAGGGAGGTATTTGCCTTGAAATTAAGGAGATACGACACGGTTTTTTTTCCAAATTGCTGAAGTATAATATAAAGTCATAATACCGATAACATAAATAACAAGCAGTAAAGGAATTTAGATAAAATTCAGATTAAGTAAACTCCATAAACTAGTTCACTAACGTCTTATAAAACAATCGCTATGCTTTATTTATAAATGTGTGGCGCAAACTGATGAATTTATCTGTGTTTAGGGATGCCAGTTAATCAATTAAACAGTTTAAATCGAAATCACGATAAAACACAGACGGAGCTGTTCGAAGTCAAATAAAACGCAATCGAATCGTAACTATGAGCGACTTATTTATTTAAGTGCTACAAACAACACACCACCCGCAACTAACTATTTCCAGAGACCACACATAAAATTTGACCTCCAGTGTTACCGCCTTCTGGACACTTATAATTGGATTTTATGGGATTTCAATTGTTTTAGAGTAAAGCAACGGCAAGAGAGAGTTTTATGTAAAGTTTTATGAGGTATTTTAGTTTAACGTAGCAAGCATTCTTCTACATTAATACCTACCTATCTAAACCTATAAGTGATATAAACAAGTAACGTTTCCGGGTATTTAAAATACAGCATTTGGTAGAAATAAGGAAATAAATACTTTAAAACTAGTTTTATTTTTTATTTTTCAGTCATTCCACCGACACCAAAGAAATTTTGTATTCTTTCTTTCTTTTGAGTTTTTGTATTCTTCTGCGGCGGGTCTTGCAGAACTTAGCTCCGACCGCATGGACAGTTTCCACGAACTTGTCATTCATATCGTCCACTTTATTGCAGTCTTCTAGGCACTGAAAACGGTTTTGTAACTCGAGCTGAAAGGTTTCGGGACTTTGTATTAGAGCACGAGGGGGACGGAGCGTTGACTTCATTAGACGAGACCTCTCCAACTTAACGTTTAGGTTCAGTGTGCCTCTAACCATTCGGTGATCGCTGCCGGTTTTCATCCTCGCGATCACTGAGACATCACTGAACAGTTGTCGTCTGGTCGTCATAATGAAGTCAATCTCATTTTTTGTCAAATCGTCGGGGCTCGTCCAGGTCCACTTCCTGTGGGGCCGCTTCTGGAAGAAAGAGTTCATTATAAAGAGTCCCTCTTTTTCCATGAAGTCGGCGAGCTGCTGGCCCCTTGGGTTCCGTTGTCCTATTCCAAATGTTCCTACTTTCAGCTCACCATTCTCTCTTGTGCCTAGTTTTGCATTGAAGTCTCCCATTAACACCGTATATTGGGTTTTGGAGGAACGCATGGCTCTAGAGATATCCTCATACATTTCCTCCACCTCCTCATCGGGGTGTGCCGAGGTTGGTGCGTAAACCTGTGAATACCGTTTGGTGATTCTGAGTATAAGGTACGCAACCCTCGTCGACACACTCCCGATCTTTACAACGTTGTTAACGAGAGACTTGTGGACGATAAATCCGATACCTCCTTGGGACAGATGGTCGCCCTCCCGGTAATAGAGCAAGTTGCCGAATTCGAGGATTACCGTTTCCTTTCCCTCTCTTCGGACTTCGGATAATCCTGTAATATGCCAGCGTAACTTGTCTATCTCTTCTTCCAGCTCCATAATCTTCTCGTCAGTCCTCAGGGTGCGTGCGTTGTATGTTGCCAGGTCGAGTCGAGAAAATAATAAGTGAATAAAAAATCAAATTCCGCTCAAAGCAATAACTTCTCGGGGCACATACAACAGGATCCATCCGAAGAGATCGAGATCCTAGGCGATTTTAACGCACACCACGCCGAATGGCTCGGTTCGTTTAACCGATCATGCGGGGATATCTGTTCATGATTTTGCCTTGGCATATGGTCTGACACAACTGGTCACTACGCCTACGCGGATTTCAGATGTGGAGGACCATGCACCTTCCCTTTTGGACCTTCTGCTGATCTCTCATCCGGACAGATATCAGGTCTCCATTGATGCCCCTCTTCACTCCTCGGACCGTTGTCTAGTCCGGAGTGTGGTGCCACTCACGCTAAAATCGCGGTTGCTTTCTGCAGGCTGCCGCCGTGTTTGACACTATAGGTCGCCGATTGGGATGGAATGCGGTCTTTCTTTGCATCCTACCCTTGGGGGCGGGTTTGCTTCTCGCCGGACTTCTCCCAACGTTGTTGCTAATGCTGTTGCTGATGTGGTACTTCAGAGTATGGAACTTTTTATTCCTTCATTCCTTTGTGGTGCCCATCAGAGGCAGATCTCAGCCATGGTTTAGTCACTCCTGTAAAATAGCATCACGCTTCAAGCAGGAGTGCTACCGGGCCTGGGCTGACGCATCAACTTCCCGGGACGTAAACACCAGCGCCCTTAAAAGGAAGTATAATTCCGCCTCCAGGTCCTTCAAAAGAGTCATTGCCAAGGCAAAGTCAGAGCACATAGGCAGAATTAGCGAGAAACTAGTTCGCCTTCCTTCGGAAACCCCTGCATTCTAGTCTCTTGCCAAGGCTGTCCAAGGGAACTTCTTTCAACCATCTCTTTCATCTCTGCATAGGGAGGACGACTCACTGGCCCATGCCGCAAAGGAGAAAGCCGATCTGCTAGGCTCTTTCTTTGCGTCCAACTCGACTCTCGATGACGGGGGGAACACACCGCCAAGCATCTCGCGGTGTGAGTGCTCCATGCCGGATGTGCGGTTCACACAGCGCTCGGTTCGCAAAGCACTCCTCTCTTTGGACATCCACAAGTTGAGTGGGCCTGACGGAATCCTCCCAATTGTGCTGAGGATGTATTCTCCGAAGTTGGCACCGGTTCTAACGCGTGTTTTCCGGTACTCCTACTCCTTAGGTGTAGTCCCGAAAACATGGAAGAAGGCTTTTGTCCACCTGATCCCTAAAAAAGGCGACCGCTCAAACCCGTCTAACTACAGACCTATCTCCATCACCTCCTTGTCTGTTTTCAGTGCCTAAAAGACTGCAATGAAGTGGATGGTATGAATGACTACCTCGTGGAAACTGTCCATGCGGTGGAAGCTAAGTTCTGCAAGACCCACCGTAGAAGAACACAAAAACTCTCCGATCACACTCTTAATCTCATGGCTGTTAGACGGGAGATGAAGCTACATTCTTAAACAGATTTGACAGCATACAGGCAACTGAACAGACAGATCTCCAAATGCATGTGGCGGGACTTACGCAACTTCAATACAGCTTGTATTGAAGAAGCGATCGAGCGGAACCAAGGCTCCAAAGTCTTTGCCAGAGATCTGTCTGCCAGAAAGAGCAAACTGTCAAGGCTGAAGACCGAGTGTGGCAGCGTCGTTTCCGGAACACCTGAGATTTTGAGTGAGATTGAGAGGTTCTAAGGGCAGCTGTACACGACATCGTTGGAGCCACACGCAAGTGTGAGTAACGATCCAAGAGCGAGTCTTATCCGACACTATTCCAAAGATATCCCGAACGTCAGTCTGAGTGAGATTAGAATGGCTCACCAACACCTTAAAAACGGCAAGTCTTCGGGCGAGGACAGAATTACAGCGGAGCTTTTGAAAGCGGGTGGAAAACCGGTACTTGAAGTCCTTTAGAAGCTCTTTAATTCCGTCCTCCATGGTGGCACTACTCCGGAGGCGTGGAGCAGAAGTGATATGTGCACAGGTGGGGTGGTCTTATTATTCGAGAAAGGCGACAATGCTCTCTTGAAGAACTACAGACCGATTTCCCTTCTCAGCCGCGTCTACGTGCTGTTTTCGAGAGTCATTACGAATAGTCTCGCACGCAGACTTGACGACTTCCAGCCTCCCGAACAAGCCGGTTTCCGAAAAGGCTTTAGTACCATAGACCACATATATACCCTGCGGCAGATTGTACAGAAGACAGAGGAGTATAATCTGCCACTTTGCCTTGCGTGTGTGGACTATGAGAAAGCCTTTGATTCCGTCGAAATGAGGACGGTGCTGCAGTCCCTTCAGCGGTGCCAAGTTGACTGTCGGTATATCGAAGTTCTGAAGTGTTTGTACAGTAGAACTACGATGGCTATCCAGTACAAGACAGGTTTAAGGCAGGGTGACGTTATATCCCCGAAAATCTTCACCGCTGCATTGGAAGATGTTTTCAAGCTACTGGACTGGAAAAGATGCGGTATTAACATCAATGGCGAGTACATCACTCACCTTCGATTTGCCGACAATATAGTCCTTATGGCAGAAGCGCTGGAGGACGTAAGCACTATGCTCAATGACCTCAATAGTACTTCCCAACGGATAGGTCTTAAGAAGAACATGGACAAAACAAAGTCCATGTCACACCTATGCCGGTAGTTGTTGGGAGCACTAAGCTCGAAGTTGATGACGAGTATGTTTACCTGGGATAAATAGTCCGACTAGGTAAGTCCAACTTCGAACGAGAGGTCAATCGACGATTTCAACTCGGCTGAGCAGTGTTCGAAACTACGACACATCTTCCCGTTAGACATACCTCAAAACCTGAAAACAAAATTGTACAACCAGTGCGTGTTGTTATTGATGACTTACGGACCTGAGACGTGGTCCTTCATTGCTGGCGTTATGAGAAAACTCAAGGTCGCTCAGCGAGCTATGGAGAGGGCTATGCTCGGGGTTTTTCTGCGTGATTAACTTAGAAATGAGGATATCCGCAGTAGAACCAGAGTAACTGACGTATTTGTGTGTACTGACGATTAGTAAGCTGAAGTGGCAGTGGGCCGCCCATATAGCTCGAAGAACCGACAACCGATGGGGAAGAAAGGTTCTCGAGTGGAAGCCTCGTACCGGTAGGCGAAGTGTAGGGCGACCCCCCACTAGATGGAGTGACGACCTGTTAAGACATGCAGGAAGTCGATGGATGCAGGTGGCTCAGGACCGTGCTTTGTAGCATTCCTTGGGGGAGGCCTACATTCAGCAGTGGACTTATGAAAGGCTGTAATGAGGATGATGGTGATAGTGTAGTTAGTTTTTTAAGTTGATTTTTCAAAGTGTTCCTAATAATTGCCAAAGCATATTTTCTTAATATATTAGTTATATTATACGACTTTGTGTTTTTGTCTTTGTCTTTCTCCTAGTTTTGATTTTATAGGGCGCAAAGCTTAAGATGACCATATTACCCTCACGTATCTTACTCAGTATTTTTTATAATTTCAACTTAGTTTGTTGATATTAATTTGCACCTAAAAACAGTGTCATTTTTAATGATTATGAATGTTTTGCTATTGTGGAAGAACAATTGTTGGCGCCATCTAGTTTATTTTATAAAATGCATATTTTCTAAATTTACCCCCCTTTAAGTTCCAATATTTAGGGCGTTCGCATCCCCTCACCAGAAGAGTAAGAAGAGTTAGGTCGTCTGTACCTTGGTGAAACCTGCCTCCGAAACGTGGAAGATCTACGAGGGTGGTGGTGACAAGGTAGGCATGTAATTTATTTAACGAACGCCCCTTCTCTCAACCAGCATCCTTTTACAGTCCAGGATCGAAGATCATAAGCTTCGTTATTTAAATTCTCTCTCTCCATAACAACAATATTTAGATTGATTACAATTATTTTTTTACCTGATCGTAATAATATGATTATGGTAACTAATAAAAAAGCGAATACTTGTTAAAAATGATTGTGGCAAGGTTTTTTCTAACCTATACTATAATTGATTTAAGCTTATTATTGCAACAATTTGGTTTTCCATTTTAGAGGGGAATATTTTCTTTTTATATATTTTAGATTTTTGCTTAAGGAATTATTGTACGTAATCAAGGATTTTTGGCAATCCTGACACACATTTTCAAGTTTGTATGAAAAATTGAAAAATGGGAGGGCAACTTTGCCACAAGCGTAAACTTTGCTATTTGCAGCACAATTAAAGGAGCAAATCATAGCTTTGAGTGTTGTGTATTATATTATGATGTAAACTTACCTTCAACCTTGAAGTCAAATCCTGTTATTTTCATTATAAACCCTGTTGGCAAAGTTGCCACAAAATGAAGTTAACTTTGCCATTTTTGAGTATTTAGTCTATTTAATGTTAGTATTTGTTTAAATCACTAATAAATACCAAATCTATGAAGAATATAGTGTCACTTTTTACATTAACGCATGAGAGTGCCTTTTATGTTGAAAAATTAGTCCTAAGCTTTTAAGTCTCTACGAAAATGGCAAAGTTGCCAGGTTTCACAGTAATTGTTTGATTTTTGATTGAAGATTCATGCTCAGAGCTCACTCAAAGTAAAAAACGTAAGTAATCATATACTTTATATAAAACGCATTGTCAAATACTACTAAGTACTAATTTCACCACCGCCGGCGGATTGTTTCTCTTGAATTATAATTAATATAATGATTAAAAGTTGATTTTGATACGTTAAATCGGTGCGAAATGTTGGTGTGATATTATACATTAGCATTATGTAGTGTTTTGTGGAAAAAATACGTTACTTTAGGCCGTACGGTCTTAAAACCTTTGCTTGTAGTAATTGGCAAATCGTAACAAAACAGCATCTGTTTTGTTCCGCAGTAAAAAAAATAAAAATGACGTTTGCTGACAGTTGCGCATTGTTATCGTGTAGATTAATTTCGACTTTTATTAGAAGAACAAAATTCTCGTTTAATACTGCGGGTAAATTTCATATGGATATAAGAGATGCAGCAAAGTCCACAATGGAAATCGTTAATATTCCACCAATTGTGTCTACGTATCGACACGCATTGCACACCTTCGATGACAAGTTCAGAAACGATCTAAACAAAAACTTTGATAAGTTGAAAACAATGATGGATAATTTAAGAGCGGAAGACTTGGGGTATGATAAGAGTCTTAGTGATCCGGCTACTTGGAGGAGACCAAACAAGGCGCCATGCACATATGTGGAAGTGTTTCAAAATAGTCGTGTAAACATGAGCATATTTGTATTGAAACCGGGTTTTAAAATGCCTCTTCATGACCACCCGCATATGCACGGCCTGCTAAAAGTGATTTCCGGAGCAGTTCGAATACGGAGCTTTACCGAATATCCGTTAAAAGAAGCAATAAATAACTTAGACTTTGCCGTTCGCGCAAAACATGAAGCTGCGCGTCTCGCCCAGGGCTTTCACAAACGTAGAAGATTATTTGCAAAAGTATCTCAAAACTCAATATGCAGAGAAAATTCCCAGACTTGTATTTTAACACCCACAATTTCAAATTATCATGAAATAGAGGCATTGGACATGCCCGCTGCATTTTTTGATATTCTTTCTCCACCATATGATACTTTAATAGAAGATATTGGACCTAGACGTTGTCGATATTATTATGTAGCTAATGAAATAAGCACTAATGTAGTAGAATTGCAAGAAACAAAAGTGCCAGACTGTTTTTATTGTGATCAAGTACCATATTTAGGACCATTTCTTGGGTGAATAAGAACAAAAAAACTAGTGTCTGAGAAATCAAAAGCTACGATTGAATTATGATTACATTGGAATATAATTCCTGAGTTACCATTAGAACTTGATTGAAACATATAATACTGAATTAATATAGTGCAAATTTTTGTGCCTTCATTATTATACAACTTAACGAAAATAATAAGGTCTTGTTTTGTCAAGATGGTAGTTGGTAAGAAAAATTTATAATCACAAGAAAGTTACCATAAATGTGGAGAATATTATATTATATATTCACTTATATTTTATGCCAATTGAGACTTAAAAATATCACGTTTTAGTAAGATTTATCAGTCTGTTTAGTTATTGGCTAAAATATCAAATTTAATTCAGTAAATTACATTTCCTCTTTTTTAATGTGACACTACATGGCGATTAAATATGCTTAATTAACTCATTTTTGAATTAATATTAGAAGAGTTCAAGTCATGTACAAAAGACGGTAAAAATAGGTAAAATCAGTTAAATTATTTCATATTTTAATATTTGAAATAAGAACATGTTTAGTTTCCATTTTTGGTGTGTTTTGTGAAGATTAGTGTTAAGATATTGATAGGTAACATCATGACATTTTACTATACTTTTCCTGTTAAGAATGAAAGTTGTACATACAAACATTTTTATGCTTTCAAAATTGAAATACAATATATTTCTTAATTATAATGTAAGCTTATTCAAGCAGAAATGTACTAAGCCGACAACGATTTGTGGGGTGTAACTGCCTTGTGTGAAGGGAGGATGCGGAATACTGTAGTTTTGACAAAAATAAAACATTTTTCGATTTATTACATACTGGTAAGCATTTTCCAGAGTCCTGCTCTGTGAAAGTGCAAGGAAAAGCAGGGTTAAGCGACAGAGGACAACCTCCAGAGATAGGAATGATGCCCCCATTTTTCTCTAGCTCAAGTTACATATTAACCTTTCCCTAATATGCTTTCTTATTTTTTGCAAAGTCAACGGAAGTCTGTCAAATGATTACTGCATGCTTTAAGCACAAAGTGCGTAGGTATGTTTTACTAGTGCCTAAAAATCAAGATTCCAACATTTTGTCACATAAAATCGTATCTAACATTCATATTGAACATAGAAATTATATAAAAAGCATATTTTTTTTTAATCAATTACTTGCTATTTTTACATAAAAAAGTGGTTTTAGTGGCTTATGGTGTAGATTTATCAAATCCGCATGAATGGTAAACACGATAACTTTTGAAAATATCAATTTTTTAATCCAATCTATTTTTTAATCTCTTCATCTATCATGTGGGGAAGCCATGAAATGTAAATGACAGTTTAAATATTTTTTGTTTCGTTATAATTAATTTTTTTCGGTGTAGAAATCAGTAAATTTTCGGTATTTTAGCAGCCTTATAATAATTTATTTTACTAAATAGACTGCCTAACTCACTCACTTGTCACATAGGTGTTAGCCGCCGTCGTGAGTGGATGCTGTATTGGTTGTTTGCAACCGCTTAAAAAGATCACTGTACAAATACAAAATATTCAAAAAATCAAATTTCATACATCTTGATTATTATAATAATCTGAGATTTTTATTACAATATTTTAAAAGGACAGATTAAATAATAGTACTACATACTAAAAGTATGTTGGATGTATATATTTAAGTATATTTATACTTAAATACGTATTGGACTTTATGGAGTGACCTGAATGATGATATGATGATCATATGAGCATTATGAGTTGTGCACTTTTGGATTTTTTTTTTTAATTGAAGTTTGACATAAAATATTGGAAAATTGGAAGTATAATAATAAGGTTAGTTAAACTACTTTAAAAAAATTACATATAATCATGTTATACGTAGGACACTCAATAAGTTTTAAGATATACAAAAAGTATTCTAGATACTATTAATATTTATTTTACATCTTTTCAAAATATTCTCCATCATACTCTATACAAAGTTCCATTCGCCGAAACTAACTCTGAAAACACTTTTGCCAGTCTTGATCTCATAGGTCAGAAATCGCTTCTTCTTAGGCAGCCACGGCTTCTTCAGCGCTTGAAAAAAACCTTTTATTTTTTCTTTGACTCTGGGGAACAAAAAGAAATCACAAGGAGCTAAGTCAGTGCTGTAGGGTGGGTGACTTAGAGTCTTAACACCAGATTCCTCAATAAATGCTTTTGTTCTAAGGGGAAGAGGCGTTATCGTGATACAGCATGAAGCCCGGTCTTTGGTCTTCTCTCCCGCACAGCTTGAAAAGCTTTGGGTAATGCAACTGTAATATACCATTCAGAATTGACTGACCTACAACTTGACGTCAACAAATGTCCGCTTCGCGAAAAAAAACTAGTCACAATTTTTTTGCCGACGTTGCGAGGTCTTTGCAGTTTTGTCGTTTTGTAATAGAAATAACATCTATACTTCATCAAATTTGAACCTTCAAATTCATGGTAGGTTTTTTTAAATGTCTTACATTTATTCAACCTGTTTTTAAGCAGTGGAAAAAACTTAATTTATTTCTGATATATGAGCTCTTTTAAAAAGCTATTTGTTGATTAAATGGTACTAGTATGTTTCCTTAATTTATTTAATAGTGTGTTCAATAATAGACAATGATGTTCCACTGGCCAAATTTGATTGTCACATTAACTTCCGAATACTATAGGAAGTGATCACCTAGGTAAAAAATAAGGCATATTACATATAGGTAAACATTCTGATTCTACTTATGCCCGATGTAACACTTAAACAATTACTTAACTTAAACAAAGTAATCACTTACATTCTGAAGTACCTCTGCTGACATTTAGCCGTCAATTCTTCATCTTCTCGTGGAAGTCGTCCGCTCTGAATCCTACGGATTAAATTTCAATATGAAACTATTCCTTTCGAGATCCAATAGCTCCTGTGTGACCTGCAAGGTTGCTATTTGCTTTGGTTCTTGGTGAACTACACCTTTATTTAAGCTTGACATTTGGTTGGTCACTTCTGTTTATGTTCATCAAGATATCAAAAATCTGGTTTACTCCATCGCCATACAGAATTTATTATATTAGCTTGTTCCTTGACATAGACTTAAGATTTTTACCATCTTCTCATATAGTAGCTCATTGACAATGGAGTCCATTGGGCTTAGATTTGGTGTAACGTCTTGGTTTATGTTCACTCACTGAAAGAGGTCACTCTTTTCGAAAATCGAATCAGTGTACATTTGAGTGTTCTTTCAGTGTAGGCGATCTCGCTTTGTTTTAGGCCATTGTTGGTGTGACCTCTGGTGTTTTGGAACTACATTGTCCGAACTCTTTCTTGGCTTCTGAATATTTTAATCTTTGGATGGATTGCTATGGGGGTTTTTCCTGATAATATTTTTATGAGTACTTCACCCTCTTCTAGGCAATGATGATGATAAACTATGTGGGTTCACACAATTAAATAAAAAATTAAGTAACAATTTTATTTTTTATTTAATTATGTGTTATTTTTATTTTTTTCTACATGAAAGTAATCTTATCTTACAACAACTGATAAATATAATAAATATTTATCATTGTTATGATCTTAGTTTTTTAGTAAATTTTTAGAGTCCCATGCCAATTTCAACGAAATCTAACACTTATGGAATCACCTTGTTGTCCGTCTGTCTCTTAGGTTTGCCTCAAAACGTGTTTTACGTAAATGAATAAAATGTGACATAATTATAAAATGCAGTTACTGAAACACAGACTGCGTTTAAAATCCAAATTTTCTTAAGAGTGTTGTGGGATAAAAAGAGGAGTTGAAAAATTCTGTGAAAAACACAAATTTTACAAAGCACACACTCGGCCGTTTTTTATCAACCCCCACGAAAACAGAGGGGTATTATATTATGTTTGTAGTGTGTGTCTGTGTGTCTGTCTGTGGCTACAGAGCTCCTGAAAGGATGAACCGATTTTGATTTATTTTATAATGATTTATTATTTTTACGCAAACACTACACATTAAATGAAACCAATTTTAAACGTCGGGAATTAAAAAGTTAAATTAAGCGCCATAAAATCCGTAAAATTTGTTTCATTTAATAAGTTTTTTGTTTGTTTGAAAGGTGCCTTAGTCGAGAGTGTTCTTACTATGTTTCAAGAAAATCTGTTGAGCCGTTTGAAGTTCATCAGCTCTTTTTGTTTTGGGAGTTTTGATATTTTTTAATTTTAGGTATGTTTAAACCCAGTCAGTAGCAAATTGTAGTCTATGCCCCACTCTGTAAGGCGTATATAGTTTGTTACAACAATAACATTCAATAAGCAATGCCACAGACTTGTAAGGAATAATATAATTTATACAAAAAAAAAACTATTATTGCACTTTTGTAAAAACATCACAATGTTATAAAAACCTGTTTAATGTTTGATTCCCAGAAAACTATATTATTGTTACATAGAAAGTATTATTCACAGCATTTAAGCCACAGTATTAAGTAATAAAAACAAAATATTGTTATTTGTGGACGGTAAAAATTATACCTATCACATTTTTTTAAATACATTCACTAAAATTGCCAGCTTATGTAACAAAGCTATCAAATATCACAATTAGCCTAATTTATCTAGTTTTGCTGGCAGCTAAAATTACAATACTCTCAATTTTTGTTATAGTCTATAATTTGATTTTTTTGATTTCTTTCTTTTTTACCCTAAATTTGAACCTAATAAAAGATTTACAATAAACAATATTTAATCTCTCTCTACTTAGCATCTCTTAGCATCAATCAAAACATACATTCCTATCATTAATAGAAACGATTTTTGTAACTAATGAACATTTAAAAAATAACAGTTTCAAAAAATCATCACCAAATATTCACAATTATTAATTTATTCTTTTTTTTTTTAATTTACAAGTTATATTTAAAAATAAATTAATGTTAAATTACCTGATCTCTAAAATCGTTCAAAATGTACTGTGTAATTCATTCAGTAGGGTTTTTGATATTAATATTAAACAATTATTAAGATTAATATTTTTATATAAGTTATAATTAGACTAAGTTTCGTTTTCTGTACACGGTATTCACGTTTCGTTAAATAAAAATCTTAAATTTGTTACTGACAAAGGTCTTTTATTTATTTCTTAAGTAAGTTGTAGGGAGGATCCGCTCTTGGGCTCGTACCAGTCTACGGTGTCCACTACGTTATGCGAGACAATCGCGTGGAAACTAGCGCACATCACGCATGTCTGTTTCGTCAAAATTCAAGAGCACCGCTGCCGCTGCTTCAACAGGTACCTATTGCGGAGTAAATTGAACCTCACAACCAGACTTGTGAGGTTCAATTTACCGCAACAGTTATAATTTTCCATATAGATTACTCTATGGTTACAACTTAACCTTATAAAATATATGTGTACATGAGTTAAAGAAAATTGAAGAAAATAAACAATCTTTTTTCTAATTTATAAACTTTTTTTCATTATACATAATGCTTTTTACATGCGCCTTGAATTTATGCAACGGCAACTCGGCATTTTTCGGCAGGGGATCTTGTTATCTATCTATGTATCTATCAAAGGTAATAAAATAGTTTCTAACATAAATTATATTAACTAGTATTAACTATGTGGAGGTATAGGCTATATAACCTGTTTTATACGTGGTAGAACTACGATACAGCTATATTGTTATGGTTGTAGCACGAACGAGGTAAGGACCACCCAGAATACCAGAGTAAAGTAGCAGCTCAATTCTGCTGTTTAGTGTATGGTGAGTAAAACACTGGAGATTCTTCTTCCTGGAAAGGAGGTATTCCATCATCATTCTCAGGGGTGACAACCACGGAGCAAATACAAAGAGGCGTTGTAATTAGATTTCAGTTTCACTATGTAACACTAACAATGCGTGACAATTTGCGGGGTGAGATTAACATTTTAAACAGTTATGTTTAAACATTTAACTGTTTTCCATTCACCGATAACTAGTAAAACTACTCGCATCGTTTCATATCATATCACAAATGTAGTTTAGCTACCTTGACGACAGATGACGGCCTGTTCACAAAATGATTATAAAAATATTTTGACGATTAAAATTTCTTTAGAACTGAATGCAAAACAAATTTCAGCACCTTCGTATGATTGATTATTTTACCAATACTGAGCTCTACGTACCTTTATATTTTTAGTTACCATAAAACAAAGTGTCGCCATCTAGTGTCGAATTTATTTAATTATATTTTTCATCATTTTTACCAAACGCCCCAAAAGAAGTAGAACTTCTAAAAGATTACCTACACAAATAATTTTCTACATCAATGATGAATTTCATCTAACATGGTGTGGCAAACACTTGAGTATTATCATTTATAAAGATAAGAAATAAAACAAAAATATGATCAGAAATATTTTATTACGTGATATAACAGTACAGTACAGCATAAACTAAATAATACGCAGTTATTCACCAATAGCACGCAAATAAAAATATGAATAAATGCTCTGTGTAGAATAAAGTAAATAATCAAATCTGCAACCATATGTATGAATAAGGCATACGAATTCTAACATCAGCACCTTAATTATTTTAATTTTATTAAGATTTTTGACTAAAAACAATTTGGTCAGAATCGTGGCTAGAAACAAAGTTACTAATTGATAAAATTTGGACAAACATCAACTAATTGCCTAATTTACCTTTTTTTTTTCTTTCAGTAAGTCCACTTAGTAGAAAATTCTCGGTTGACTAATATGACGGACTTATTTCGGTTATTTTTTTTAAACGAATTAACGGTGGATTACATCATTGATTCATTGTCTTTTAGTCTTTTAGTCATTTTGTAATTTTAGGCAGTCAATATATTGATATTTAACGTAATTATTTGATTACCAGTATTTCTATAAATAAAACTGAGTTTTCTCCACTACTCAAGATGTTTTTGTTATATCTGTTGTTTGTGTTTAACTCGCTTCTTTCTAGGTTTATTTTATTATTTTTCAATGCAATCGTAAAATTCTTTCTTATATTTTTATCAATTACGGTCCGCGTCGATACTTATGAATATCTATATCAGACAGTATGCGCCAAATTTTACCAAGGAATTGAGCATATTTTGCATTATGGATATAATCACACATACGTTTTCAAAAAGACATCCAATTATAATTAAACTCGAATGTTTATTATAAATGCAAAGCGATTTCAGTTTAATACAAAATGGAATAACAATAGTCTTATCAAATTAAAAATCACTTCAATTTCGCATACAACCTAAAATTATTAAAATATAGCTAACAACATCGTCTCATTCAATTCAGTAACGAAATAGCCAATTACATGAAAACATACTTATTTCACTTTAATGATGTTTAAATGTTTTAAATAATTTATCATTGCCCGCAAAATTTTACCTACTTAAAATTTTAAAACAAAAATTTTAAAACTTTTTGACCTATATATGATAAAATCAGTGAATGCAATACGATGTATTTTCGCGTTCATGAGTTATAACATCAAGTGTTTAGGTGTTTGCTATAGGATTTGTGGCATTAGGCATAATATAACAGCATTTGCTTTGCAGGATTTTGAAATGGTAGCGGTTCTCCAAAAACAAGCAATACTTTGTAACCTTTTTATATACGCACAAGCAATAAGTTAAATGATTTTTTTTGTTACAAAAGAAACAAAAAATAAAACGGTAAAAATATAACAAAAAATAATTGTTTCAATAGTAAAAAATCCACATTAAAAAAATTATTTGATGTCCGTCTTTTGTACGGGGTTTGCAATATTTGATATAGTAAGCCCAAATATTATATAAATATGTGTACAATATGTAATATGTAGAATATTTATATCTTTAATTCTCTCATTAACTCAATGAGAGACATTGCGTGAAAATTTTAGGTCGATTGCGATTTTTTTTATTACAAGTGTTTATCATACTCTAACAGATTTTTTTTTAGTTAAAATGAACTTAATAATAAACTTACTCAAAGTATTAATAAAATAAAACGGTAGAAATTAAATACAGAAATTGATTACATCCCCCTAAAATACTTTTAACCCTCTCTAGGATACCAGCCCAACAACGGGACATACATAGGCAGTTACTTGACTTTTACTATAATTGTTTAATGACAATTACAACGGATTATTTCGAAATATCATTTTGCGTGACCAAACAGCACGCGCTACTCCTCAGTCTTAAAAATCTTTCTTTGATAACCTAGGCACTTGGTGGCTTATCCTTAGTACTTTCTTCCACATGTATCTACACACAATAGACATTTAATGGGTATATTAATGAAGTGTATAAGTAGTTATATGAGTTTAGTAGGATAGTATATATTTTTGACGGCAAAGGAAATGAACCTACATCCTTTGTTTTATCTTTGCACATCTTTATGACAATAGTTAACAAATAATAAAGTATTCACGCAAAAATTAACTTTTAATTAATTTTTTTTAATTTTTTTTAATTTTTCATTTTAACAGAAGACTTGAACTGAACGAGCTCTCTACTTCGACTTGAAAGAAATTCGATTTGATTCACCATTCTTCTGGCTTATTCGTTGATCCAATAAAATAGACTGCATGCACTTATTTTTATTCCTCCTAAATATTCATGAGCACAACAAATGTCAACCTAAGCATATGAGCAAGTTACATTGATAAAAGTTTAGTTTGAAATTAATAAAAAGTATATGAAACTGGTTAAAGGGCTTGCACAGTATTTAATATTCATTTTATTTAACTAATCGCATTTATTTTATATTAGTATAATATAATATAATCTAATTTTAATAATAATTTTAATCTAATTTTAATAATTCAGAATCAAAACATGCATTTTAAGTATAACAACTTGAGCTTGTTATTCTTATCCAGTTAATAAAGAAACTTCGTATATAAGGTATATATACTATGTTTTTCATTCTGATTTTCTTAACTAAGAATTTATATTAACGCTAGATTATATTGTACTTGAGTTTATAATCTCAAAAGACTAGTATTTGAAAGTCGAATTGATATTGTTACAAAATATATATTTACACTATTAATATAACATCATAAATATGTCATAACGGCAGTTTTAGTTTCAGATTCACGTTCTAGTATTAAAAATATATATCGAAATAAAAAAAAATAAAAAAAATAACAGGCAATAATTTTTCCCGCCTTCTAAAATATCCTGTGTTGCTATTTAGAAAATTTAAATACGCAACAATATTATTATTACGATGAAATATTTAGTCATTAATATTTATTATTACTGTGAACTAAAAATTAATTATTTAGTCATTATTATTGTGAACCGGTGACAAATATTTTCAGATTTAATTTTTATCATTCTGAAAATGCTTGACTGGAGATTCTTCTATGTGCTTTTCAATGAACTTTGACCTCTTTTAGTACATGTAATAAGAAATAATGGTATTTATATTCATAAGGTATTGTTGTTTCTAAGACAAAGCTCTAACTTGGACGGGGTTATATTACATAATATTATCAAAACACCCATAATCCTACATATACGAGTTATTTTTTAATATTCTTTGTTTTTTGATTTTTTTTTTTGTAATAATTGAAAATTATTATCATCTAAAATAAGATGATCATAACTATATTATCATAATGGTGTGTAAATTTTTGTTTTCTTTGTTTTTTTTTTATTTCTATTTTCCATGTTTTAAAATATTTGCAATATTATACAATAGATACACCATCCCGTTGTTATGTTTGTCCATTTACCTATGCAGGTAACTTTGGTCTTTCACCCACACCTCCGGCTAAGTCGAACACTGCTTGTGCGACTTCTGCAGCCAATTTGTCTGCCGACTGAAATAAATACAAATTTATTAAATATTATTCAAATTATTAATTAACAATCAGCATATAATAACCCATTCCATCCCCAACAAGAAAGGATTTAAAGTGGCAAGTTCATTTCAGTTCTCGTACTATTATTTTAATCTGTGGTTCTAATAAACAGAGTTTACGGCAGCCCCCGCTAGATGGAGTTACAATAAGGTATGACATGCAGAATGTCGATAATTGCAAGTGCAAGTTGCTCAAGAGCTTGTTTTGTGGTGGAAGCCTATGTTTAGCATCGGACTTTTGAAGAGTTGTAATGATGATGATGAATATACGATTGACGATTTTCGACCAGTTACAATATCCAAATACTCTTACAAACTAACAACTGCAGCAAGATATATCATAGTGCCACAAGTGTACGCACTAGAACAGCGGCACTCACTCGTACTAATCAAATGAAGGTAAAAAAAATCTTAAAAAAACAAAACAAACAAAACAAAATAGCTCGAGTTCAAATTTTAAAAAATCCCCGAAACAAAAACAGTTGATTATCTTCAAACGCCTGAAAAGATTTTCTTGAATCATAGCTAAGAACACTCTCGATCAAGTCACTATTCCAACAAAAAAAAACTAAATATAAATCGGTTCATTCGTTTGGGAGCTACAGTGCCACAGATACACATGTTAAACATATAACACCTCTCTTTTTATCGGGGGTTAAAAAGAGTAAAGAAGGTAATCAAATCATTCATTCATTATTCATTAATTACAGCCTATAGGCCACTGATTGCCTCATATGACTTATATTTGCCATAACTGTTCTTACTTGTACCACAGGTCGAGCTTTAGGATTGTTAGTAAAGTTTCTTTAAGTATAGCTACAATTGTTTAAAAGTGTTTGATGTATTTTTTGCCCTGTCTTATTATAAGATTTTAGACCAGCAAAAATTCTGAATAGTACAAATTGAAAGAGGACCGAAATGCATGAACATGGTGTAATAAATTAATGTTTTTCAGTAGCGATTATAATGTATTTTTGTTACCAACTCTTAAAAATGATTTTAAAAATGTGTATTTCAGATCCTAGATATGAGGGAACTTTAAGGTCTCCGTGAAAAATATCTCTTGTTTAAGTAAGAGTAGTTTAAAAAAGTAAATAAAGTATAAAAAAAATACCGTAGAACCCGCGGTATATTTTATGAGTACAAGAATCAATATTAATTCATGTTTTGAAATTTTTTACGACTTTACGAAATTTTTTACGAAACTTTTACGAGATATAGTAAATTCGATTCGTGTGACTATTAAATTATTTTGTGAATATTTTATACGAATATTGGCAACTCCATATCGTCCGACAGAGAGAAACAAACCAGGAGATGGGCAGCAGCCCTAATAATAGCCAAAAATAAAAATGCGCAACTATGGCAAATATCCCCCCTATCTGTGGGGAAGGCCTATGTTCAGCAGTGGACTTTGAAAGGCTTTTATGAATGAATGAAAGCAGTTCTTCTAATAAAACGAGCAAAATAAAAGGTATGATAAAATAATTTAGCACATACTTCCTGCGTGTCAGCCTCCGCGTACACTCTAACAACGTCCTCGGTGCCGGACGGACGGACAAACGAACGCCCGCTCTTGTATCGCGAAACTAGTTCATTGATCCTCGTTTGTAGACCTTCCGGAGAGGTGCAAACCCGCTCCGCGTCTGCTGTTGATATTGCGTTACGGTCCTAAAAACATAGGAATTTAGTATGTATATTAAAATATCTAAAGTTCTAAAGTTATTCGACTCCACAGAGTCAGTAATTCATTCATGGGACAATAAAATCACAAGAAATAGTCAGACAAGGTCCTTTACCAAGTTTAAATATTAAATTAAACAAAATTGTAAATTTTAATGGTACTTGGTTTATAATAACCCATGGGAATGAGTTGATAGGTTCGAGGCGGTTTCTCAAATGAGTTTTGTAATTATTGTACAACCTTTTGTATATTGTACGTAGGCGGTCCCATAATGAATTGGCCTAACTATGAACCAATGAAGGAAATGAAACGAAACCAATTTTATTTTTCAATATAATCACCATGAATACTAACACACTTCTGACATCTGTGAATCAACATCTCTAAACCTTTATAAAAATAATCACATTTTTTATCCTCAAAATGACTGAAGACAGCCGCCTGCAACTCTTCATCGCTTGAAAATTTTCTTCCTCTTAAGTCCCGCTTTAAATTTGGAAATAAATAATAGTCGGACGGGGCCATGTCTGGACTGTAAGGTGGATGTTGAACTTCTGTGAACCCGCATTGACGAACTGCATCCTTCGAAACACCAGCGGTATGAACAGGGGCGTTGTCATGGAGCAACAGGACACCTTTAGACAGCTTGCCTCTTCGTTTTTCCTTTATCTTGTCTCGTAATTTATATATTAAAGAAGCATAATATTCGCCGTTCACGACTGTATTACGTTCTTTAAAATCCACCATCAAAATGCCTTGAAAATCCCAAAATATTGTGCATATCAGTTTTTTAGTCGATTGTTGCACCTTTGCCTTTCTAGGGGGCTTTTCACCCTTATAACGCCATTCCATTGACTCGCGCTTGCTTTGTGGATCATAATACAAGATCATAGTTTCATCACCAGTCACTAGCCGCTCGATCACAGTCTTTGGATTTTCGCCACAAAGATCCAAAAACTCCGAAGCGCAGCGCACTCTTTCCTGTCTCTGTACCGCTGAAAGAAGTTTCGGTACCCATCTTGCACTCACTTTTTTCATGTGAAGATGTTCATGGATCGCGCGATGAACGGTACTCTTAGAGAGCCCAAGCCTTGCTGCAATTTCTCTAATCTTCAAACGGCGGTCACTCAGAACCTCCTCTTCGATAAGAGCAATCGTTTCAGGAGTGAGCACTTCCACAGGTCGACCGTCGTGGCCAAAGTCTTCGACGGTTTCTCTCCCGAGGCGAAACTCTTTCACCCAATTTTTCACTGTGCTATAGGAGGGGGCAGACTCCTTATACACGCCATCCAATCGTTCTTTTATTTGGGCAGGGGATAAACCTTCTTTAAACAGAAACTTTATGACACTTCGATACTCAGTTTTCGACATTTTGAAAAAATACGCGACTCTCGTTATTCAAATGCCTGTTAAACTAAGACTAAGCATTTCATGTCAATGCATGTTTCTTATATTAAGTGCACGATAAACATACTATTTAATGCAACACAACATGTAGCGACATGTCGCGTTGAACTATATCAGGCCAGTTCATTATGGGACCGCCTGGTAAGTATGAAGTTACTTTAACAAAAAACTCTTGTTGGGTTTTAGCTGGTTTTTCCCAGCACAGAGGTTCTTCTCCAGACCAGTGGTAAAATTAAGAATTATTTTTGTTTTTTAAAAATGATCGAGACAGCACGAACGGCATCTTAAAATTGAACAGCCTTTGAGTATTTGTGCAATAGACATTTATCTATGGATTTTACAATAACGTACCTGGACGGTAACTTTGAGTAGTCGACAGGGTAAATCAGTGTACGCTTTCATCCACTGCCTTACATTGTGTCCCCTCGCACATAGAATAGTTTCTACTAGAAACAGATCTGAGATGGCGTCCCCGACCGTTTCGTTTGTCATGTCTATGAAGTTAAGGAGAAGGCTGGCCGCTTTTCGTTGCTCAGCATCACTGCAACGATAGAAAAAAAATTTAATGTAATGTTTTTTTATAGAATAAGGGTGACAAACGAACACACAGTCCACTTGATGGTAAGTGGATTTTGTGGGCCATAGATACATACATCTATCTTCAATTAATAATCATAATCTTTGCGAACTAAGATGATATTTGTAAAATTTGACTAAAATAAAATAGGCGTGCTCAGCAGAGCGGGACAGTATTTCATGCCGGTACACCGTCTGCAACTCTACAAGGCGCAAGTTCGGCCTCACATGGAATACTGTTCCCATCTCTGGGCAGGGGCTTCCCAGTGCCAGATCCTTCCACTTGACCGCATCCAGCGCAGAGCGATTCGAATCGTCGACGACCGAGTTCTTTACAATTGGCTTCACTCACTGGCACTGCGTAGAGATGTTGCATCTCTTTGCGTATTTTATCGCATCAACCACGAGGAGTGCTCTGAGAAATTGTTCGGACTAATTCCAGCCGCTCAATTTCACCATTGCACGTCCATCCATACCATCTGGATGATTGGCGGTCCACCACTGTGCGATTTAAAAGATGTTTTCTTCCTCACACAACTTCCTTGTGGAATCGATTACCACCAGCGATTTTTCAGAACCGATACGACTTAGGGACCTTCAAGAAAAGAGCGTACTCCTTTTTAAAAGGCCGGCAACGCATCTGCAATTAATTCCCCTGGTGTTGCAGTTGTTCATGGCCGGCGGTAGTCACTTACCATCAGGTGAGCCACAAAAAAAATGCCTAATTTCCAGTAATAGGGGTCTCCGGTTCTTTAAATTCTGTTCTGTGAGTGCGCAGTCCTTGCCCGGTCAAACCGACACATTCGTACTAATAACCATAATATACTTATATCGTGACTGAGTCTGTAGAGCGGTGGTCTGAGCCCCAGTACAGATATTTACTCCGGCTTTGGGTTGTATGTAAAATTGTTGTTTTTACAATATCTAGTGTAACTTTAAAAAAAAATCAATAAAAATAAAACTTACCCTTCTTCTGCGATCTTCCTGATATTTTTCTTCGCTAGCTCACTATAAACAACAGTTCCGTGGCCATTAGCCTCGAAATAAACGCCTACATCGTAAGACAGAGCTGCGTGGTGTAGATGCTTCACGCCCGTTTTCACGCATGTTACGGGCACTTTCTATAAAAAAAAAATTGTAATTGTCAATTTGATATCGTCTGTCATAATGATGTCATCATCAAGATTTCGTTATAATATGTCTTCCTAAGACGTCACTTCATCTAGTGGGGTTCGCCCTAGACTCCGCTTACCGTTGTAAAGCTCGAGAACCTCTTTCCCATCGGTTTCCTAGTCAGCTATATATATTCATCATCATTACAGCCCATCACAAGTCCACTGCTGAATATAGGCCTCCCCCATAAATTTCCACAAAGTACGGTTCTGAACCACCTGTATCCATCCACTATATTATATATATTATTTTTTTTAATTAGTATATTTCATCAGTTCGTCACTCCATCTAGTGGGGGGTCGCCCAACACTGCACTTAGTGTTCTATCAGACAGAAAACGGTCACGCGTTCAAGCGTTCCGCATTCGCGTTTTGCGTTCGAGCGTTCAGTGGAGTCACCAAGTTTTTTAACTATAGTTCTTCATCGGAAGACGAAATATTGATATTGTGGACATTATCAGCATCAAAACGGATCGACATCAGTAAATAGAAGAGAATAAGATGGAGAATTTCATAGACTGTTTTGTTGGTGGTTTACTGATGCAAACATTTTTTATAATTTATTTGCGGTCCCCATTTCTCTAGCAATTTCTAGCCATGCTTTTGCTACTTTTCCTCGGTTTTTCGGTTCATTCTTCACCTCACATAAAAAACTTTCTCGTACTAAGATAATCTACATTTCGCGGTCTTCCATCTTCCTTCCGATGTGGACACCGAAACAGCAGAGAACGCGCGATCGCTATCTGATTGACTGACGCAGTCAGAAATCAGAATGTCTGCTGTCTATGTATGTCTATGTAACGTAATACAACACAACAAACGCAGAACGCGAACGCGGAACGCTTGAACGCGTGTACGCCTTCCGTCTGATAGATCCCTTACCACACCAGTATGTTGTACTAATGGGGCCATTGTCAAATAGCTTACTGACGAAGTATGCGAAGAACGACTTCTATTATTTACTCGCGCTTATTAATTTATCTAAGAAGAAGCGAAGAATATATCATTTATTTAAGAATTTTGCCTAATGGAAAAATATAAAAAAATAAGAAATTATAATAATAACAGAAGAAAGTTTTCTAATATTAAGCCTACTAAAAAATCAACGGGGATTTTCATTTAGGTTCTGTAAATAATGTACAAAGTTCTGTTCTTCATAAATGTTTTACAGTTACTGTTCTGGTTACGGTATTGGTTTTAGGATACCAGTTTCGAAGTACCGACTTACGTTGTTTACTTAGATTCCACGACGAGAGCGGAAGCCTTTAAGTCTTTGTAGTATAATTTGTGGAGATCCGGGTAAATACACGAGGATGACAATTGACAAATTTGTAGAACCCTCTAAAGAGTATGGTAATATTTAGAAGGGAACCCTCAGAACCAAAGAGTATATAATCACTACGTTTAGTCAGAACCATATATAAGAGTGCTCAGAATAATTCCTTTATAAATGTTATTTATAAGAATTATACAACTAAAGTATTATTAGAATTAGTTTCGTTACTAAATCACACTTCTCTAAATTAAGAGAATTTACTTCAAATAACAAGTTTTCGCCTTTACCTACGCGTCGCATTTACTGCATATACTTCAGTCTATTTCCATCGCCGCGCGAGTGTAAGAGGCAACTACAAATTAAAAAAAAATTAAGTAGATACAAAATAAAGTTTGTTGTGTGTTTTTTTTTTATATCAAAGTTAAGTTTTATATAAAAAACTAACACGGTTTTTAAAAGTTATTTGCTTATATCTTGTATCGTAACAATTTTATAAATTTATAAAATTTGCATTTCAAGTACCGCGTCTTTCACGTATGAAAGTAAGTAGTTCACGGCGTCAGAAATAAACAGAAAATTTAATATAAAGTGTGAGTTATTATAACTATAAATCATGTAAAAAACACAAAGTTTCATATTGCACAAGAGCCAATATGCAAAAATTACGTTCTATGTGGTAATTTCGATATATAGTGAATATTATGGCGAAGTTGTTTTCAAAAAAAAAATGGCGTTGGTCAAAGATATGCCACCATAATAAAGTCCCTAAAAATAAAAATAAAATATTTTTTTATTTTTAGGGGCTCCTACTGAGTATATCGATATAATTATATTACATATTTCTTTTCTTTATAAAATTTCGAGTGTTTCTATGTCGTTGTTTCTTTCTTCATAGTAGTTATTTGATTTTAACATATAGATATTGGATTTTAATATATTAGGATTCGTTTGAATTGCCTTAATTGTAGAAGTGACATATATTTTCTTTTTTTTTCTTTTCAGGAAACTTGTTTGGTTTTGTTATTGATTACTGTTTTAACCATTGAACTTGTTAACGCAACTTTTGTTTAATAAATTGTTTGATGTTGATGACTTTTCTGCCGACTTCCAAAAAGGAGACGGTACTCAATTCGACGCGTATGTTTTTTTTTTACGTGTGTTACCTCATAGCTTTTTACTGGGTGGACCGATTTCGTTGATTCTTTTTTTTTTATATGAAAGCTGATAGTTCTCGTGTGGTTCCATATGAATTTGATCAAGGTCAGACCAATAGTTTTTGGGTTATTTGAGTTATTCTTAATAACTTATATTGAAGTCGGCTGTACAAATTTTTTTAATTTTTAATTATTATTACACACAAAAATACTTTTTTTGGAATAATAAAATTACCCCCTCCCTCTCCTTACAGTTTTCTTCCACTGCTGGCCATGGGCCATGGAAATAAAGGGAAGCAACATTTTACTGCCTCAAATATCGCCCACCTCGGCAATGCTGCCCTAAACATCGCGCGGAGCATCGGCGTTCCACCGAGATTAAATAAAAAAAAATGTTCCTATTTTCCTCCTACATTTTTTTATCCCTATTACAACAAACACCGTTACATCCTATAAAAATCACTACTGAACATAGGCCTTAGGCCCATACATTGTCTCATAGGGGTATATTTGTCATAGTTGCTCTGAAAGATATGGTTTTAATATATGTAACAAAAATTTCTTATATGTTAAATGCAAATATCTAAAAAATCGTTCATCATCATATAACAAGTCTTTAAATAAAGTATAATACACTCCATATAATTGCCTTTTTAAATTAATACTATGAATCCAGAATCTTCTTTTTCTTCGAATTTTGTTTTCTTCTTCCTCTGCCAATAACCAGGGTATTACAATATTTTTTTCATAGTGATTCCGAGCGATAATGTCTTCAATTTAATCTATCTAATGTACCGTTTCACACCAGTGGTTGGAAAAAACTGCAAGAGTTGTTGGCAATCCAAAAGATTTGCGGACGGTGCGTACATGCAAGTGTGCGAGGCCATCAGTAAAATTCGGCGCGTACGGCGCGGACAAATGTGCGTTCAGCTTTAGGAAGAAGCTGCTGCCCATCTCAGGATTTATTTCCCTCTGTCGCCTTTAGACATGAGTGATAAATAACATCACGGTGAAAAAGTCACCGTGATCAGCCTAAAAGTCACGATGACTAACTACGTTCCAAAATAACGCTGTTCCTTCGCGCCGTCACTCCTGTCACTGATTTAACCAAACAAATGGAACTACGCGTACCTTGCTACTGTATAACAAGGTACATGTACCGTCTACTGGAACGGTACACCGACTGATCGGCTATGTTAGGTGAAATTCGTATATTTCAAAAATAATAATTAGAATGGTTCTTATAAAATAGCCACGTAGCTTAGGTAAGGAAGATAATAAAAAATCGACTACTGAAATGAAACCTAATACTAAATCGATAATACATATTTAAAGTCACGTTATAAGTCATTCAAATCTTCCAAGTAGTTATCCAACGTTATTAACGTGACAAAGTCACAATGATTTTTACTGTCACTTTTTTGTAACAGGAACGATTTTTTTTAAAAAACGTTACCGCCACACTAGGATTTTCTCCTGTGTCGTGGAGGCAGTTTACAAACATACATTGCACAAGGACAAACATCAAGACCCGGAACAATTATTTTTAGGCCATACAAATACTTGTTCCGTGCTGGATTCGAACCCGCGGCCCCCGCGGCCTAACGATGACGATCACGGTTATTTAAAAATAAACTTTTCCCCAAGTCTAGTTGCCGCTTACGACTTCCACGGAATGATAGGAATATTCATACACTGCAACTACACGGTAATTGATAATTTCTCAAATATTTTATTTATCGACAACAATTGTCGTTTCTCTAGCGCTCATTTGATCTTCATATCTTATTTGTAATAATTCAATATTTTAATTGTTGTTAATTTTTTTATTTTTTTATAAGAACATCTTAATAATTAAATTATATTTACCTTCATTTAAAAAAAAATATTGTCCTTGGCCTGACCTACTATACTCTTTGGCTTGACCATAGGTTTATTTATTTATTCTTTATTGCATTCCTTAAAGAAATAATTTTCGCGTGATTGGCTCATTAGCAATAATTAAGAAAGTATAAATGTTACTCGCACTCAGCTTGAGTACGAACAAATTCAACTACTTAACGAGAAATCGCGCAGTAATACAGTGACTAATTATCCAAAATGATTCTAAGATTGACAAACAAATTCTGCTACTCGACGCTAGATGTCGCAATATTTTTTTAACAATATAGGCACACAGCTGATCTGTTTTAAGTGGACTAACCCACGAAGCAAATACAAAGAGGAAATGGCATATTAAGCAGCTGTGCACTGTGATTCTAACTAGGTCCTGACGTCATCACAGTGGGAGTGGCTTTACTTAGTATACTGTTAGCGTTCGTCCTGTGTATTTTCGTAGTATTAAGAAGAAAAGGATGAAGTGATGTGTTTTATCGTGTAAAAACTACTCAGATAGACGCTCTGATGCTATGGACGGCATCACATTTCATTTGTAAGTAATTATATACCTAATTTTTTAAAAATGTTCTAGAAAAATCTCTGAGTCGACTTTCAAATGTAATTAAATATATTCGACACTAGATGGCTACACTTTGTGTCATGGTAACTAAAAATATAAAGTTACGTAGAGCTCAGTATTAGTAAAATAATCATACGAAGGTGTTGAAATTTGTTTTGCATTCAGTCCTAAAGAATTTTTAATCGCCAAATATTATTTTTAGTTTTTATAATCATTTTGTGAACAGGCTGCCATCTATCGTCAATGTAGCTAAACTACATTGCAACATCTATATGGAACGATTCGAGTAGTTTTACTATTTATCGGTAGACGGAATAGTAAAGTGGGCGGGGCTTAACATCCCCTCACTCTGCAAATTGTCACACGTTACATAGTGAAATCTAATTATAAAATCTCTTTGTATTTGCTCTGTGGGACTACCTTATAATATTACCGACGTAGTTATACTATATTGACGTAGCTTGACCTATCGGTGTTCAATAGATATTAAAGAGTGAATACATTAGAATTAAGAGTTAAATTTGTATTTAAAAACATTTATTTTTTATTTTGTTTAATAGTGATATTTGTGCATATATCCATTAAGCAAATTAATTTTTACGTTACGTTAAGTTTGTCACCGTTACACTATAAAAAGGAATAGCACTCCTAAAATATAAAATTTTTAAATTTAGAATTGTAAATCAAACCAGCGAAGGTTTGATTTACAATTCTAAAGTTCAAAGTCGTCACTTCAACAAAAAGGCATCATATGTAAAGACTTAATATAACAGTATGATGTATTCGCACTAGTAATATTAGTTAATAATTTGGTACGTTGTGCAGAAATGATCCATTTGAAATAGGATAAAATTTGTTTCGCTCGTACGGGTAAAATACAAGTAAATTTTATGTAGGTTTCAGTTTCAGTTGCGGTTCCAGCACCAGAACAGCTTAGTACTAGCAGTTCCTTACCGGTATTTTGAAACCATTTTAAGCATTATATATATATATTTTAAAATAAACGTTGTTATTGTTTCACAAACTCTAGAGTAACAAATACCCAGTATTGGCTACTCCACGTTTGTATTGGAAAAACGCAAACGAAGATATCTGAGAGTAAGACGAAAGAGTAAAATTATTCGAGGGTTAGTTACTCGGGTGTAACATGATATTTGGTTGAATCCAGCCTTAACACCCTTAATAATATGGTATTATTCAATGTAATGTCGGGGCGTCACGGTTCTTTGAACGATGTCATCTGAAGAACTCGTGTTTCCATAAATGTTCCCTTGGGTTTAGAGCTTTGTATATGACTTTGGATACTTGGGAGAGAGATGAAGCTTTAGTGTTGAATTCTACTTGCAAGTATAAATAATTGCACTGACCAGATCCTCTGTAATGTATTTTGTTGAGGCTCCATTTGCGTATGCAGTCTGCACTAGCCCCAAACGCAGTTCTTCGGCATTGCAAGCCTTCAACAACTCGGTTATGTAGCTAGCAAGGAGCGTGGCGATTCGGTCTCCGTCCAGAAGGTGCATTCTTTCTCTAAAAAAAAAAAACGTAAAATCACAGTAAATGAAACTAATTTTTACGGATTTTATCGCGTTTAATGTAACTTTTTAATTCAAAAAAGTTAAAAAAAAAATATATTCAAAAACTGAAGGTAGTCGGGCTAACGGGAGGTCGAACACCTCAGTCCCCCGTGACCATGGTTGTTGTAAAGCACCCGAAACGTCGGGAATTAAAAAGTTATATTAAACGCGATAAAATCCGTAAAATTAGTTTCATTTAATGTGTAGTCTTCGCGTAAATATAAGAAATCATTATGTAAAGTCACAGGTTAGCCTTGTTCTATTGCTGAGTAAGACTCCATTCTCATTTCCGAAAAGGTTTTTAGGGTAAAAATAGTCCACAGCGCTATGTCATCACTTTGTGTTACGTGTTGGCGGACATCACCGTCTATAATTGCAGGTTTCCACATGTCGACAAAATGTTTTTAAGTGTAGATTTGCCAAGTGCTCGGCGATGAAAGAATATTTCGTGAGAAAACTTGCATGTCTGAAGAATAAAAAATATTGAGCAGCGTGGCGGGACTTATTACTCTATAACGCTTTCAGAAATGAGAGGAGATCTGTGCCCAGCGTTGGACTAGTATATATACTATATTATAAAGATACGGCCTATAGGCCGTATCTTTATAATTATATTTTCATTATCTTTATAATATATTTTTTTAATGAGTTGACGAACCTCGGGGCCGTGTCGATGACAAATCCAACCCTATTTATATTTACACAAATTTGGCTCTGAATGGAATTCGACCTTTTGGCACTTTGAACACTATGGTACTACCTTGTATAGTTTTTTTTTATAGGATAGCGTGACAAACGAGCACACAGTCCACCTGATGGTAAGTGGTTTCTGTGACCCATAGACATCTACATCTATCCTCAATGAAGAATCAAAATGCAGATGCGTTGTCACCCGTGAGGACTAAGATGGAATGCTTCTTTTCCAGTAAAAAGTGTCTCCGGTTCTCTACACTCACCATATGAAATACAGTAGTGTTAAGCTGTTATTATAGTTAAAGGAAGCTTATTAACCCGTAAGTATCCCTTATGTCTTAGGCATTTTCCATTGTGAGAAGGATTAACTTTCTCACAAACGCTAGTTATTTGGCACATAAAAGACGATACAGCGCCATCTATCGGCCGGTAGCCCAGAGGTTTCCAATTATTTCCCATAGTCGTCTCTTTAGACTTAGAGGGTATCGGCGTTAAAAAAAAATAAGAATGGGCTTTTAACAATCTATTGCTGTTAGGCTGTGCCCAAACGTTCAAGTTAGGCAACCGAGAGACAATTGCAGCTAGTACTGAATGAAAAATTTACATCATCATCCCGTATTCCCCTGTTGCCTACTGCAAAACTGGACCGATTACCACTTTTTTTTTCAAGAACAATATAAGGTAGGTTGTAGCTGTGTCTGTATGTTTCGATTTTTTTTCATGGTGGCTAAGTACGGCAGTATAACTGGACTGTTTTAGGTGGTTTCTATCCTAGTTTTAATTATACTTTACGAAAAAACATAGAAACACGGCAGTGATAGATTGTCTCGTAAACAATATTTGCTCTAGTGTTATTGTCCAAGAAGAAAACAGAGGACTACGTTTGTACTAACTACGTCTGAACTAAACGCAGCCCGGATATCTTCCTAACAACATTCACTAGACGATTCTCTAACGCTGTCATAATGAATAAAGCAATTTTGTATTCTAAACAGATTTTTATAAAGTTGATTATGTATTGGGCTTTTTCTTTTTGCAGCTGTTAACTGAGTAGGAGGATTGGTATTTTCTTAGAATTCAGGACGTGGCTGGAATTCGTACAATGTACTCTAACCACTCAGCCATGCGGTTGTTCGTTAAGTTACTTACTTGTCATCGAGATAGTAGTAGACAATTCTGTCGCCGTCACCATCCAGTGAAGCGACACGCTGGAAGGGCACGTGTTCGACTCCCACCGGCGGCTTCTGTGACACTTTCACGAAGTCCGCACCACACTGAAAAGTTGCCAAAAATGTCAACCCAATCCCTCTCGAAGTCTAAACTTTCATCATTATCGTTATATATTTTTGGCATTATATATTTTATTAGGTTATTGCTCGCACTTCCGGTATTGTGGGATAGCATGGCATTTGCATAGGCATCCTGGGGAGGGAGAGAGAGAGAGAGAGAGGCCTTGTCACTTAAGTCCCTGCTTCCCACTTAGCCAATGCTTATCCCTGATGTCAGACTCAGCTGTAAAATAGATTCCCTTTTCTTTTTTAAATGATTAGTCTTCCTCTTTATCAGCTCGTAAAAGTCCACGGCTGGACATGATCCATTCCCGTTAGGGAGGATCTTACATTACCTTGAAGTCTTTTATAGGTATGCTTGGGTTTGAATTTTATTTTATTAATTACTTGCGATGCGCCCCTGCTTCACACGGGTAACTTCTGGATCTCGACAACAGCGCTACCTACCGGGTCCAACTGTGAATCTAAACCATTCAGAAATACGCACAAAAAAATTTCAAAATTGGTCCAGCCGTTTAGGAGTTCAGTGACAAGCATGAAGCTAATACAAAGGGGAGACGGCATAAGCAACTGTGCACTGTGATTCTAAGTAGGTCCTGACGTCATCATAGTGGGCGTGGCTTTAGTTAGTATACTGTCAGCATTCGTCCTGTGCGCTTATGTGTTGAAAAAATCGCAAATCGGTGTATTTTCGTAGTATTAAGAAGAAAAGGATGAAGTGTTGTGTTTTATTGTGTAAAAACTACTCAGATAGACGCTCTGATGTTATGGATGGCATCACATTTCATTTGTAAATATTTTTACACTTATTTATTAAAATAGTTCTAGAAAAATCTCTTTGCGTCGGCTTTCAAATATAATTAAATATATTCGACACTAGATGGCGACACTTTGTGTCATGTGAACTAAAAATGTAAAGGTAGAGCTCAGTATTGGTAAAATAATCATACGAAGGTGCTGAAATTTGTTTTGCATTCAGACATAAAGAAATTTTAATCGCAAAATATCATTTTTATAGTTTATAATCATTTTGAGAACAGGCCGTATTCTCGTCAAGTAAACCTCATAAAAATGACAAAAAGACAGGGCCCTAATTAGAATTCAATTATTTTTCCCAGTAATCCAACTTTTAATATTAAATGCAGGAAATTGTACTTAAGCTGATTTTTACGAAATGTTTAAGTTATATTTAAGTGCCATTCTATATGTAAAGAATCACTTAAATACAATTTAATGTTCTTAGATTGGCATTCAAGAAGTACATTCGGATGCCTAATTTGGAATAAAATATTTATATTTTAATTGATTTGTAACTAAAATTATATTAATTATAATAACTTGTCTATTATTTGTTCTCCCTCAGAGATATTAAGTAGTATAACCCACACATAAATAATAATCCAGCCGTTTCTGCGTGAAAAAATTACACATACTTAGTGTGGAATAAGCTCAAGGAGACAGAAAGAGCACACAAAATTTCGCCTTTATAATATTAGTGAGATAAGTAGGATATTTAGTTCCAAATTAAATATCCTACTTAATATTGAACATAGAATATTCAGTTTCAAAGAGACTTTATTTTATGGATAAAATAAATATTTCTTGGTTCACTTTCACGAAATGATAAACATATTTAAATTGTATTTAGGTGATTCTTTGCATATAGAATGTCACTTAGACATTTCGTAAAAATCAGCCAAGTACAATTTCCTTCATTTTAATATTGAATGTTGGGTTACTGGGTAAAATAATTGAATTCTAATTGCGGCCCTGTCTTTTTGTTATTTTTTATGAGGTTTACTTGACGATAGATGGCGGCCTGTTCCCAAGATTATTATGAAAACTACGAAAATATTATTTTGGCGATTAAAATTTCTTTGTCTGAATGTATTTGCTTCATGAGGTAGACGCTCCGATGCTATGGATGGCATCACATTTCATTTATAAGTAATTTTACACCTGATTTATTAAAATAGTTCTAGAAAAATCTCTTTGCGTCGGCTTTCAAATATAATTAAATATATTCCACACTAGATGGCGACACTTTGTGTCCTGTGAACTAAAAATATAAAGGTACGTAGAGCTCAGTAATGATAAAATAATCATACGAAGGTGCTGAAATTTCTTTGCATTCTGACATAAAGAAATTTTAATCGCCAAAGTGTTATTTTTAAAGTTTATAACATTTTGTGGACATGCCGCCATCTACCGACAAGGTAGCTAAGCTACATTGCAACATCGATATGGAAAGATTCGAGTAGTTTTACTATTTATCGGTAGATGTAGATAGTGTAGGGGGCGGGGCTTTGCAGTCCCCTCACCCCGCAAATTGTCACGTGTTGTTACATAGTGAAATTTAATTACAACGTCTCCTCTTTGTATTTGCTTCATGGTGACAAGCACACACAGATGTAAGCACCCAGCCATCTTCTCTATTGAAATTTGGGATTTTTTTATTTGAATAGCCTTGTAAATAATTTTTGGTAGGAATCGGTGTTCCATGCAAAAGAACTGCTTGAAAATCTCGTTCTGCGTAATTTGGACAAAAAATTAATATTTAATTTAAAAGTTAACTGTGCCATCGAGAGGTCATTAGCTTCAGTCCTCCCCGTGACCGTAGCTAATGTAAAGCACCCGAAACGTTGAAAATAAAATAAGTTAACTAAAACGCGATAAAATCCGTAAACTTAATTTTATACAATGGATATGAACTGTCAAAACACTGCAACGTAAAAAATATTAAGCAAGGTGAATTGCGTGGGTGTCCGATAAAAGGTGTTATTTTGTATATAATATCACAACAATATATAATTCGTATAGTGTATTAATTACATTATTTTAATATAATTGATTGGGGCCGACTAAATCTAGTCCAGTTCAATCCCCAGAAGACACAAGTCTGCGCGTTTACCGCTAAAAAGAACCCCTTTGTCGTATCTCCTTAGTTTCAAGGCACTCTCAGCTGCCTCAGCTAGTATCGGAATTCTTGGCGTCGTCATATCGAATAGTTTGCAGTTTCGTGATCACTTGGAAGGGAAGCCAAATTGGCCTCTAAAAAGCTTGGCGTGCTCAGCAGAGCGGGACAGTATTTCATGCCGGCACATCGCTTGCAACTTTACAAAGCGCAAGTTCGGCCCCACATGGAATACTGTTCTCATCTCTGGGCCGGGGCACCCCAGTGCCAGCTCCTTCCACTTGACCGCATCCAGCGCAGAATGATTCGAATCGTCGACGACCGAGTTCTTTCTGATCGGCTCGATACACTGGCACTGCGTAGAGATGTTGCATCTCTTTGCGTATTTTATCGCATCTACCACAGGGAGTGCTCTGAGGAATTGTTCGGACTAATTCCAGCCGCTCAATTTCACCATCGCACATCGCGACAAAACTCGCGTTACCATCCATACCATCTGGATGATTGGCGGTCCACCACTGTGCGATTTAGAAGAAGTTTTCTCCCTCGCACAACTTCCTTGTGGAATCAATTACCACCAGCGAATTTTCCGGACCGATACGACTTAGGAACCTTCAAAAAAAGAGCTTACACCTTTCTAAAAGGCCGGCAACGCATCTGCAATTCCCCTGGTGTTGCGGTTGTTCATGGGCAGCGGTAGTCACTTACCATCAGGTGAGCCGCATGCTCGTTTGCCCCCTCTTCTATAAAAAAAAAAATTAGTCGGATAACTGCATTCCGATTCTATGGTTTTAATTGGCTCAGGACCATGCTTTGTAGTGTTCCTTGGGGGAGACCTATGCTCAGCAGCAGACTTGTGAAGGCCTGTAATGATGATGATGATGATGATCTTACTTTATATATAAATGATCAAACTTACGTTTAAATTCAATTTCCCGCCATTTCCGCCCAAATTATGCAAGACTAGATCGAGCTCCCCATCCAGAGTCTTCTTTATGATATTCAATTTCTTTCCGCCAACGCCATTAGCGCCATCTACATACAGCGTTGTGTTGTACTCTCCACTTACTGGTAACTTTTGACGGATATTTTTAAAAGCTCCCACTATTTTCTCGTAATAACCTGAAATATGATACCACAAAATACAAATAAATGAATTACTTAGCGTCTATTAAAATGAAGCGTCATTTAAAATAAAATAATATTTATTTCATGGCAAGATAAGAAAAAGTGCGTAGAAGATGGATATTATTACACTACGTCAGAAGGGCTCGTGACAGAAAAATCTTACATCTTTTTCTCGTCTAGCCCCCAACCGCCAAATTCGTATCGTCCGAAAAGGAACATCGTTCCAAAAATATATAACATAAAGACATGTTGATTAGAGTGCTTTATTATGGCAGTGTCAATCAACTTTCGTGTAGTGTTTTTGCGGTTGAGGGTGCCAAATGTTTTTGAAAAATGTTATGTACATATTATAATTAGTTTGAGGGTAAAAGAAGAAGAAATGCAGCTATTATTTATCAACTTGTTATTCCAAAGCGCTTCCTAAAATAACTTTCAAATGTTTAAATACCTTCTTCAGTGGGGGTTCCATACGTGTTATCATTCCGGCACTTAACGCAGAAATGCAGCATGGGAGTGGTGACAATACCAAATTCCTTTGGCGTTCCCTTCAGCGCTATCACTCCGTGAACAGCGGCGGCTGCCAGCCGAGGGCTCGTGTATCTGAAAGAATATTTTTTTTATAATTTAATAAATAAGATATTTAATAGTTAAATATCCGACCATTTTGTTCCGTGGGGTCTTCATAAGACACGTATATTATTTGTGGTGGTAACACTAAAGAATCACACGATTTATCGTGTCTAAGAGGAGGCTATGAGAAATGATAGAACAATCTAGACCGGTAACGGGGAGTAGGATCTTTTCATGAAAGCGTATAAAGCTACAGCCGGACGACGACCTCACCAGTAATAAGTGGCGGTCGGCAGACATATTTGTAAATTTTCTTACACCATTTTGCTGGAGCATGTCGTCTACCACATGACTCTATTGACTGTTATTCGTTCTCGTGTAAAAAATGGTAAGAGTATTTGTGATGAGATCACAAAAAAGCCGATTATAAAGTTAATGGCGTGCATCCATGGACTGCAGAAGGTACTTACAATCAGGTAGGTTTGTTTGTCTTTTCAGTTCTATAAAAAAAACCTATGGCGGTACGCCTCTTCGCTAGTCTGGGTATTTTTTACCATATAGATGTATATATGAGATGTTATACCTTCATCTATCGGAGGCCATGAGATATTTGTGGCATTACTCATAGTTACCTCTTACGATTGGGTTCACCCAGTACCGATCCTACTGCAAGAAATCAGAGTATGGAATTAGCAGTCAGTATATTTCAACAATAACAAAAAAATTTGTTAGTACTTGCTTGCGCTAAGGTTATAGGCATAGTACAATTAACTAATAATAGGTGGCGCGCGTATCTTACAGGCGAATTTATTTGAAAGTTATTTTACATTCTTCTTCAATTAATGTGTTACCATTCCAAATTAAACACTATAACTCTTCCAAATTTAAAATGACATTTCCACAGTTATTCTTTCTGTGGCAACAACGCGCCGGCTACGAGCCGGTTAGTAAATTATACATAGAATAAATCATTAAATAATATAAAAGAAATAATTAAGCTTCAGATGCAAAGGAATGGAGGAATGCCCTTCTTCAAAATAGTTCTATAGTTCTGTCGTTCTGCAAAACAGTTTTCTAATAGAATTAAAATTAAAACATAGTGGAATTTTTTTTTTAAATTGAATATAGGGGACAAACGAACACGCATTTCACCTGATGGTAAGTGGATGCTGTGGCATTAGACCTCTACATCTATCCAAGGTACATAATCCCCGAGGACTAAAATGGAATACCTCGTTTCCTATTGCCATTTTACGATGGTTTTCTGTGATAACGTGGTCCTACTCCGGTCGAACCGACCCATTTCGTGACACAATCATAATATAGCTGCAGCGTAGCCCTATAGGCCAAATATACAAAAGCTAATCAATTTTATGTTGTGTCTCGTGTTGTCACAGTCGGTTTGACTTAAAGTGATAGAGACAACAGCAGATTAAGTAGTGTAAAATTGAGTAGTGTCTGAGTAAGGTTAATAAGGTGACCGCCATCATGCTGGTTCTATGAAAATTCATTTAAAATTGTATAAACAAAATTATTTTTAAGTGAAATTGTGTTTAAAAAAAAGTCCCGCTGGGTTTCTTGCTGGTTCTTCCCAGGACTGAGGTATTTTCCGAACAAGTGGTAAATAAAAAAAAGACTTTCAATAAGTATTATGTAATAATCAATATTGAATAAAAATCATTCTATTTTATTCTAGTATCTGGGCATAATACGTATAAAACAGCACTGTATAAGTACTGTAAAATAGTTTTCACTAGCATAAAAACATAACAGGTAAATATTTTTTTTCTTCAACTTAACCTTAAGACGAGTTAGATATATTTGTGACTGATATATGTTTAAAAAGGTAATTACCAGATCGATTGAGGTCAATATATCAGATAGCATAAATGGGATTACATCTTACCTTGTGTCCATTCCAATGAAGACGGACGCTTTGAGAGACATGTCCGCGTTGACTTCCTTTATAACTTGTTCCGTTGTTGATTCTAAGTCATTGTCACTGAAAATAACAAGATATTTCTGTTTGTGATAAGAAAGTTAAGGTTTTATCTGATTTCTTTTATTAAAAACCCTTAGAATTTACCAGTAACCAGCGAATCGCCCCAGTTTACGTCTGGGAGATCTATAAATGTGACATTATTTAAAATTTTTCAAATAATTATCAATGATCATGAATTGAATAATTATGAATTTATCCATTTCATAAAACAAATCTTCAAATGATTCGCATATAATATAGCTTAGATCACTGCTTGTATTGCTTTTTTTTTACTTATTATAAGCCAGTGCTTGACCACAATCCCACCTGGTGGTAAGTGGTGATGCAGCCCTAGATGGTAAATCGCACTGTCTTATTTTTTAACAAAATTATAACAAAAGCCTAATCACTCTTGCCTTGAAGACGCCCAGATTGTATTCGGACGGAAAGATAGACGCCGGCAAATTATTCCACTCCTTTGCTGTACGCATTACAAAAGACGAAGCAAACCGTTTGGTTCTAATGCGTGGAATATCGACAACAAAGGGATGAAGAACCGCCGACCGTCTGGTTGTCCTATGGTGGAGAGGAGAGGGAGGAATTAAAGCGTGTAATTCCTCCTGCATGAAATGCATCCTATAGAATACTGAGAGAATTCTGCTTTTAGAATACCTATAGAATGCTGTTCGTGAAGTTTCATCACAATCATTTCAGCCATTTCTAAGATTAGCCCGGATAGACCGATAGACAAATTTTTTACAATGACTTAATGACTAGCAAATAACCCTGAGCTACATAAAAGGCAGTTACTTTGATATAACAGACAGACACTTCAAGTTTATTTAAGTACTAGCTGTGCCCCGCTACTTCGTCCGCGTGAAATTTATTACGACGGATTTAACGGGTTTTAATTTTTTTGCACGGAACCATAACTCCTTTTCTAAAATAAAAGTAAACTAAGTTACTCTTAATAACATTAGCTATCTGCCTGTGAAAGTCTTAAAATCGGTCCCGCCGTTTCAGAGATTAGCCTGAACAAACAGACAGACATTAAAAATTGTTTTTTTTTTGTCATAAGTACCGTATATATTACGAACAGACACTTCAATTTTATTTATTTGTATAAATATAATGTTATATTATGTTGAATACATTAAACAATAACAGTAGTAATTGCAGTCATCTCAGTTATGACTTGGTATGACTTGGATAACAATACCAGATACCGCCATCGTCAGTCTACAAGTTTATAGCTATTTTTAGTTGATTATGTCGACATATGTCTGAGAAGAAAAGACGCCACATTCATTTAAACCGATTTTAGATTTTTATTACGTTCATTTTAACTTACACTTTTGATATTTCGAGTAATTTGAAGCACCCATGATCATGAGGGGGTTATATGTCTTCGTCGAAATTAACGACACCCACGGGCTAAAACGTTAGGTGTCTTATTTTAGTTTTAAACTAAGCCTTCGATTATCACGAAGTATCTGTATTTCCTCTTTTTTTTATTATAGAAATTTGTTCTATGTCGGGAAGACTTTTATATACCAACAAAAATTTCGTATCGAACCCGTAGCTCGAAGTACCGCAGTCAAACGCGGATTGGCAATTGGATTACCAGACGTATCAATTGACTCTGCACCTCGTGACCGGTCTGGATATTTTACGTCAACCGTAAAGGCCGTAGGTCATACCGCTATATATCGGAAGTCCGAAAACGCGAGCTCTTTCTAAGGTTTCTCATAATTATATAACTAGACGTAAAAAACACAAGACAAAAGACCGTGCTATCCAATCCATCATTGAATTCTCTTATGGGTGTCTTTGAAGCAACTATAAAAAACTCCGGAAGAATACGGGCAGATTAAAACGCACGTGTGTTAGGCTAACGCAATTCAAATCAAAAGAAAATACTTCAAAGAAATAACTTCGACTGTATCTCTGTGTGTTACCTCAGAACTTTTTTCCAGGTGAACCGATTTTGATGATTTATTTTTATTTGAAAGCTGACCAGTCGCTTTTAAGGCCTGAATTCCTCCTACACTGACGTCGGTCGCGTACGTCGGTCGCGCGTACGAATGTACATTGTGTATTCTATTTCTATATAGCCCCACACTACGACGCTGACGATAGCGGCGCGTAGTTTGCTACGTACGCGTACGCGAACGACCGCACCCAACCGACGTCAGCGTAGGAGGAAATCAGGCCTAAGTTATCCTTAAGGACACATTACACATTACAGCCCTTCACAAGTCCACTGCTGAACATAGGCCTCCCCCAAAGAATGCCATAAAGCACGGTCCTGAGCCACCTGCATCCATCGACTTCCTGCATGTCTTACCAGGTCGTCACTCCATCTCGTGGGGGGACGCCCTACACTTCGCCTACCGGTACGAGGCTGCCACTCGAGAACCTTTCTTCCCCATCGGTTGTCGGTTCTTCGAGCTATATGGCCGGCCCACTGCCACTTCAGCTTACTAATCCGTTGGGCTATGTCGGTTACTCTGGTTCTACTGCGGATATCCTCATTCCTAAGTTTATCACGCAGAGAAACTCCGAGCATAGCCCTCTCCATAGCTCGCTGAGCGACCTTGAGCTTCCTCATACGGCCAGCAGTGAAGGACCACGTCTCAGTTCCATAAGTCATCACTGGCAACACGCACTGGTTGTACAATTTCGTTTTCAGGTTTTGAGGTATGTCTGACGAGAAGATGTGTCGTAGCTTCCCGAACGCTGCCCAGCCGAGTTGAATCCGTCGATTGACCTCTCGGTCGAAGTTGGACTTACCTAGTCGGACTATTTGTCCCAGGTAAACATACTCGTCAACAACTTCGAGCTTAGTGCTCCCAACAACTACCGGCATAGGTGTGACATGGACATTGAACATGATCTTTGTTTTGTCCATGTTCATCTTAAGACCTATCCGTTGGGAAACACTATCGAGGTCATTGAGCATAGTGCTTAGGTCCTCCAGCGATTCTGCCATAAGGACTATATCGTCGGCAAATCGAAGGTGAGTGATGTACTCGCCATTGATGTTGATACCGTATCCTTTCCAGTCCAGAAGCTTGAAAACGTCTTCCAATGCAGCGGTGAAGAGTTTCGGGGATATGACGTCACCCTGTCTTACACCTCTCTGCAATTGGATAGGTTTCGTACTCTGGTTCTGTACTCGGATAGCCATCGTAGCCCTACTGTACAAGCACTTCAACACTTCGATATACCGACAGTCAACTTGGCACCGCTGAAGGGACTGCAGCACCGCCCAAATTTCGACGGAATCAAAGGCTTTCTCATAGTCCACATACGCCAGACATAGTGGCAAATTGTACTCTTCGGACTTCTGTACAATTTGCCGAAGGGTATGTATGTGGTCTATGGTGCTAAAGCCCTTTCGGAAACCGGCTTGTTCGGGAGGCTGGAAGTCGTCAAGTCTGCGCGCGAGACGATTCGTAATGACTCTCGAAAACAGCACGTAGACGCGGCTCAGAAGGGAAATCGGTCTGTAGTTCTTCAAGAGAGCGTTGTCACCTTTCTTGAAGAACAAGACCACCGCACTTCTGCTCCACGCCTCCGGTGTAATGCCACCATGGAGGACGGAATTAAAGAGCTTCTGAAGGACTTCAAGTACCGGTCTTCCACCCGCTTTCAGAAGCTCCGCTGTAATACCGTCCTCGCCTGGGGCCTTACCGTTTTTAAGGTGCTGGAGAGCCATTCTAATCTCGCTCAGACTGACGTCCGGGATATCTTCGGAATAGTGTCGGATGAGACTCGCTCTTGGATCGTTACTCACACTTGCGTGTGGCTCCAACGATGACGTGTACAGCTGCCCATAGAACCTCTCAATCTCACTCAAAATCTCAGGTGTCCCGGAAATGATGCTGCCACATTCTGTCTTCAGCTTTGACAGGTGGCTCTTTCTGGCAGACAGATCTCTGGCAAAGACTTTGGAGCCTTGGTTCCGCTCGATCGCTTCTTCAATACGAGCTGTATTGAAGTTGCGTAAGTCCCGCCGCATGCATTTGGAGATCTGTCTGTTCAGATGCCTGTATGCTGTCAAGTCTGTTGAAGAATGTAGCTTCATCTCCCGTCTAACAGCCATGAGATTAAGAGTGTGATCGGAGAGTTTTTGTGTTCTTCTGCGGCGGGTCTTGCAGAACTTAGCTCCGACCGCATGGACAGTTTCCACGAGCTTGTCATTCATATCGTCCACTTCATTGCAGTCTTCTAGGCACTGAAAACGGTTTTGTAACTCGAGCTGAAAGGTTTCAGGACTTTGGAACAGAGCACGAGGGGGACGGAGCGTTGACTTCATTAGACGAGACCTCTCCAACTTAACGTTTAGGTTCAGTGTGCCTCTAACCATTCGGTGATCGCTACCAGTTTTCACCCTCGCGATCACGGAGACATCACTGAACAGTTGTCGTCTGGTCGTCATAATGAAGTCAATCTCATTTTTTGTCGAACCATCGGGGCTCGACCAGGTCCACTTCCTGTGGGGCCGCTTCTGGAAGAAAGAGTTCATCATAAAGAGTCCCTCTTTCTCCATGAAGTCGGCCAGCTGCTGGCCCCTTGGGTTCCGTTGCCCTATTCCAAATTTCCCTACTTTCAGCTCACCGTTCTCTCTTGTGCCTAGTTTTGCATTGAAGTCTCCCATTAACACCGTATATTGGGTTTTGGAGGAATGCATGGCTCTAGAGATATCCTCATACATTTCCTCCAACTCCCCATCGGGGTGTGCCGAGGTTGGTGCGTAAACCTGTATGACCTTCAGCGAATACCGTTTGGTGATTCTGAGTATAAGGTACGCAACCCTCGTCGACACACTCCCGATCTTTACAACGTTGTTAACGAGAGACTTGTGGACGATAAATCCGACACCTCCTTGGGACAGATGGTCGCCCTCCCGGTGATAGAGCAAGTTGCCGGATTCGAGGATTACCGTGTCCTCCCCCTCTCTTCGGACTTCGGATAATCCTATAATATGCCAGCGCAACTTGTCTATCTCTTCTTCCAGCTCCACGATCTTCTCGTCAGTCCTCAGGGTGCGTCCGTTGTACGTTGCCAGGTCGAGTCGTCTAAGGTGGCAACCGAACCTCCACCGGAGATTCTTAGCACCCCCTGCCCCGCCGTTACCATGGTCGCCACCGTAGCCAGGAATAGCGGGGCCGCCGGGGACTGGGGGCCGTCTCTTTGTTACATTCATAGGGGGGGTATTTGCCATAGTTGCCACGCTTGGCGAGCGGGTTGGCAACCGCAGTTTTTTATTGTCATTTTGGCTATTATCAGGAAGATGCTGCTGCCCATCTCCTGCCTGTTTCCCTTTGTCGCCTTTTACGACACCCACGGGAGGATATGGGGTAGTGGTATTCTTGACCGCCACTACACGGCAAGTTATCCTTAAGGACGCGTTTACAAAATTGATAGGTATAGAATCGAACTATTACATTGACACTGGTCACACACACAAGTGTACGCACGGTTAGCTGCGGGAATCGCAATCAAGTATAAACATTTTGATAATTTGAAAGATTGTTTATTTTTTCATATTTCTTATTACCTACAAAAATATACTTAGATACGAAATATAAATGGCTGCTCCAGGGACAGCTAGGTACTAGAAGCCATCTACAGGGAGTGAGATTTTGGCTGTGGACTTTGAGCTGGTTTTGTTAGTTATGATAACTTCAGCTCCGAACTTGGTGAAGTGACTTGAAGGTATACTTGGGTGACTGCTACTGGAAGTCCGGGACGAGTAGTACCATGTGTGCCGAGTTTGGGCTCATTATGTTAGTTATGATGAGACCTTACCTGCGGACTTGACAGAATGACCTGATGGTGTACGTTGGTGACTACTACTGCAACTCCTGGACGAGTAGAACTAGGTGTGCCGAGTTTGGGCTCGTTTTGTTAGTTATGACGAGATCTTACCTCCGGAATTGATGAGAGACCTGATGGTGTACTTCAGTGACTACTACTGGAACTCCTGGACGAGTAGAACTAGGTATGCCAAGTTTGGGCTCGTTTTGTTAGTTACGACGAGACCTTACCTCCGGACTTGACAGAATGACATGATGGTGTACGTTGGTGACTACTACTGCAACTCCTGGACGAGTAGAACTAGGTGTGCCGTGTTTGGGCTCGTTTTGTTAGTTATGACGAGACCTTACCTCCGGACTTGACAGAATGACCTGATGGTGTACGTTGGTGACTACTACTGCAACTCCTGGACGAGTAGAACTAGGTGTGCCGGGTTTGGGCTCGTTTAGTTAGTTATGATGGGACCTTACCTCCGGAATTGATGGAGAGACCTGATGGTGTACTTCAGTTACTACTACTGGAACTTCTGGACGAGTAGAACTAGGTGTGCCGAGTTTGGGCTCGTTTTGTTAGTTATGACGATACCTTACCTCCGAACTTGATAAGAGACTTGATGGTGTTCCAGAAGTTCCAGAAGTTAGTCACTGAAGTACACCATCAGAGCTCTCCATCAAGTGCGGAGGTAAGGTCTCGTCATAACTAACAAAACGAGCCCAAACTCGGCATACCTAGCTCTACTCGTCCAGGTGTCCCAGTAGTAGTCACTGAAGTACACCATCAGGTCTCTCCATCAAGTCCGGAGGTAAGATCTCGTCATAACTAACAAAACGAGCCCAAACACGGCACACCTAGTTCTACTCGTCCAGGAGTTGCAGTAGTAGTCACCAACGTACACCATCAGGTCATTCTGTCAAGTCCGGAGGTAAGATCTCGTCATAACTAACAAAACGAGCCCAAACACGGCACACCTAGTTCTACTCGTCCAGGAGTTGCAGTAGTAGTCACCAACGTACACCATCAGGTCATTCTGTCAAGTCCGGAGGTAAGGTCTCGTCATAACTAACAAAACGAGCCCAAACACGGCACACCTAGTTCTACTCGTCCAGGAGTTGCAGTAGTAGTCACCAACGTACACCATCATGTCATTCTGTCAAGTCCGGAGGTAAGGTCTCGTCGTAACTAACAAAACGAGCCCAAACTTGGCATACCTAGTTCTACTCGTCCAGGAGTTCCACTAGCAGTTACCGAAGTACACCTTCAGGTCATTCCTTCAAGTCCGGAGGTAAGGTCTCGTCATAACTAACATAATGAGCCCAAACTCGGCACACCTAATTCAACTCGTCGAGGAGTTCTAGTAGCGTTCACCGTATACTTTCAGATCACTCCATAAAGTCCAAAACGAATAGGATTTATATATATTTATATATTATAAATCCCACTTGCTTTTAGCGAAACAAAACATTATAATAAGAATTTGTGATTATAAAAATATTTATATTATGTATGTATTATTTTACTTTGTCAGGTCATGTACCTATGTATCAAATTCGAATATTTTGTGTTTGTACAGCGATCTTTTTCAGCTGCTGCAGGCGATACAGCGACCAGCCGCGCTAGCGGCCGAGCGCCGACTGTGGTTTCATCGAAATTTTTGTACAACAAATCAAAACAGACACTAAAAATAAAATAACCCTTATTGCAATCCATTAAGATTCATCCGTATCAGCAAAATATGTCAAAAATAAGCATCAGTTTTTATTTTTTTTTACGACCATTTGTGACATTTTGATAAAAAGTAATCACCAGCATTTTTTATTGAATATATCTGCCTACTTACAGTATTTTTAGAAATCTTAATATATGTTGATAATAGAACAAAATATGTACCGAAATATGAGCCGGTATCGTTAATTTTGTAGTAAATGGCTAGGGAAGATCCTTTTTACAATGTAAAAAACTATTATTTTCAACAAAAAAGTTACCACCATTTGAAGATAAAGAACCATTCTATACGTTGTAGTTATTAGTTATATTTGATTTGGTTTAGTTTTGTCACAAAATGTACCGAAAAACAGCATAATTTGGCCCGATTTGCAAACGCACCCTTAATAATGCGTATTTAATTGACTTCAGCTATATTGATGATGTTCTCATTTTATACTGAAGTCTGTTGTACAAAATGTTTAATTTTACCACTTTATTTTTTAGTATTTTTATTTATTTAATATTCTTTATTGCACACCATATATAAATTACAGAAATTATATATATAAAAGAAGTATGCAATGGGCGGTCTTATTGCTGATAGAAATTTCTTCCAGACAAACAATGAATGGACAGGATTGCACGAATATGACAAGGTCAGGGCAAATTGGTGTGTTAGAGAAAAAAAAAAGAGATGAAAAAGATGGGAATCACAAAGAAACTCAAAACGATTTTTGAGGTAAGAAGGGTAAGAAGGATTAAAGAGAACACTATAGAGAAGATGAAGTATGTGAGCATTCCGATGAAGTCGTATTGGCAACCACTTGAGCTTAGTACGAAAAAGAGATACATGGTCATATTTGCGCAATCCAAATATAAACCGTATGCAAAAATTCTGAATTCGCTCAAGTTTATCGAGGTGAGCTTCGGTGAGATCTAGATAGCTGACGTCTGCGTAGTCAAAAATAGGAAAGAGAAGGGACTTGGCAAGCATAGTTTTGGTGGAAATGGGAAGAAAGTTACGTAATCTACGCAAGGAGGCTGCCGAGACATAAACTTTGCGATTAATTTCTTTGATGTGCTGTCCCCACAACAGATTCTTATCTATGTGGATACCTAAGTTCTTTACTGAATCTCTGTAAGGAATAATAGTTTTACCAAATACTAGAGGCAGGTAATCTAGGCTCGACTTAGCCAACATTTGCGCGCTGCCCATGATAATGCATTGCGATTTTGCTGCGTTAATGTGAAGTCCGTATGCATTACTCCACTCAAGAATTCGATCGAGATCTGCATTAACGACATTGATAGCATTGGGGAGATCGTTGGGACAAGCTTTTGTATATATTTGTAGATCATCTGCATAAAGGTGGTAGGAAGAAGTTAAATTATTGGATATTGAGTTTATAAAAACTGCAAAAAGTAAAGGAGATAAAACGCCTCCCTGCGGTACACCAACACGTACGTTACACCAAGATGATAATGTATCGTCGATACGTATACGCTGCTGGCGACCAGACAGGTAACTCTGAAACCAACCAATCGCTGTTGGAGATACGTTAAGAGAGCGCATTATTCCGAGTAGGACATCATGGTCTATATGGTCGTTAGTTGAAATCGTTACGTCAAACATTTGCCATCACTGACCTGACATTAGCGAGTCTCGTCGCAATCTCCTCCCAACTTTGCTCGAGCATCTCGCCGTCAGGATCAATTAGTTTCACTCCGTTATCTGGCTCCAGGTTATGCGACGCTGTTATCATTATGCCGATTGTTCGCCCTGAAAAGATAAAAAAATAGATCAAGTGCAGTTTATGCACAATTAGTTACCGTTATCATTACAGCCTTTTAAAGTCCACTGCTGAATATAGGCCTCCCCTATAGATCGCCTCATATCATTTGCCATAATTGCCACGCTTGGCAACCGACTTTTTTTATTTTTAGTCGTTATTAGGAAGACGCTGCTGCCTATCTCCTGATTTGTTTCCCTCTGTCGCCTGTTACAACACCCACAAGATGATATGGGGTAGTGGATATTCTTACACTGCTACTATACGGTAAATTAATTTTAATTACACGTATAAGGGATCAAATTAGTTTTATTCAATATATTCTATCACAAAGATCCGCTATATCTATTATTGCATGCTACATTCACGTGGAAGAGCCACACTGCGGCTGTATTATGGCAGCAGCACGAATGAGTCGGTTCTAAAGGGAAAGAACTATGTTGTCACAAACTACCAGTCAGTAAAATAGCTTCCATGGTGCAGAGTATCGTATAGTGAATAACAAGAACCGGAGATCCATTTGATTGCTAATGAGGCTTTCAATCTCAGTGCTCATGGATCACGGATCACGAACTACGCATCTTCATTTTGATTTTTTTTTATAGAATAGGGTGACAAACGAGCACACAGTCCACCTGATGGTAAATGGTTGCCCATAGACATCTACATTTATCCTCGTTTGCGAATCAAAAATGCAGATGCGTTGTCACCCGTGAGGACTAAGATGGAATGCCTCTTTTCCAGTAAAAATGGTCTCCGGTTCTCTACACTCACCATACGAAACAAAGCAGTGTTAAGCTGCTATTTTACGCTGGTATTTTGTGAGAGCGTGGTCTTTCCCCGGTCGAGCCGACCCATTCGTGCTACAACTATACTACTAATATAGCTGCAGCATGGCTCTACCATGTAAAAAAAATGATTAGATCTATATGCGTCTAACGGCCACAGCATTCATTACTTTGTTATCCTTACTTAATCCGACATTTCTGATGATAACGATTTAACAAGAAAAAGTTCAATAAGCCATTATATTAGGCAACCATTATGCTACTACTGTTATGATATGAAAAATTATAAATTCATTCCAGCTAAAAACGATGATACCTTGACATCATTTTTAAGCCATACAAAATATTATCAGAAATTTTACTTTGGTTTTAAAAATTTATGTCAAGTGTGTGGACAAAAAGCGAAGAGCTATCGCGATACTCTGGAAAATTATAATTGAATGGGGTTTGTAAATATGTTTTAAGCACTAAGATATTTATAGAGTACTTTAATCGCAACCTCTGAGTGAGATTACGGCAAATCTCTACTCGTGGTAATGGTCAAGCAACGAAGTACAATTATTATTGATAATAATCTATACACATAAATAAAATTTAAATGTTTGTTGTATAATATTGAAATAAGCTCAGGGGGTTCTTTGCAGGTCATTAAGACATAAATAAGCATTTATAAAGATTTTGTCAGTCTGTCTGTGTGTTTGGACTACTCATCGGAATGATTTAAACCGGCTTAAGTTACGAACAGATAGAGAGCATTGCCAGGAGTGCCACATAAATAGATCACCCATACGAAAACGGAGCGGGTCGCTAGTAATGAATAAAAAGTAAAAGAAAAAAACTATAAATTGGCACAAGCTTATATGTATAAGACACTAGCGATCCGCCCCGGCTTCGCACGGTTGATTTCTGGGTGTCGACAACAACGTCACCTACCGGATCCAATTGTATATCTAAACCATTCTCTAATCAACTTAATCACACACACAAAATTTCATCAAGATCAGTCTAGTCATTTAGGAGTTCAGTCACATACACACGGACAGAAGAAAGATATAATATATAATATACAAGTATACATATAAACCTTCCTCTTAAATAATTCTGTCTATTGATGAAAACCACATCAAAATCCGTTGTGTAATTTAAAAGATCTAAGCGTACAGACGACGGGAAGCGATTTTGTTTTATACTATGTAGAAATTAGAACCCATAAAATTATTACGCAAAAATAGAATTATTGCGTAATAATTCTATGTTAGAACTATTTTCTGCCGACTTCCAAAAAGGAGACGGTACTCAATTCGACTGTATGTTTTTTTTTGTGTGTTACCTTATAACTTTTTACTAGGTGAACCGATTTCGATGATTCTTTTTTATTTGAAAGCTGGTACTTCTCGTGTGGTCCCATTTGAATTTGATCAAGGTCAGACCAATAGTTTTTGAGTTATTCTTAATAACTTATACTTATGCTGTACAAAATTTTTAATTTTAAATTATAGATACAACACTTACAAGTATATTACGTAGTTCCATACCAAATATGTCTTAAATGCAAATAAGTTCACATAAGAAACATATAAACCTTGCCAAGTAGGTCTGTGGCGTCCGTTCTTTCCGGAAGTATGAATAAGCAGTCCGTATATAATTCATGAATGCGAGTCGCGAGTCAGGAGTGCCTTGGAGCTTAAAAATTCATGGAATTTCAACATGTCTGTTTGCAATGTTGAGAGAGAGGTGTCGATTATTTTTAGTTTGGCGCCGTAGTAGCTCGCGGAATAAACGCACGTCTTTAAATTAATAGTACGCGAACAAACAGTTAGATATATGTTATAACATGAAACGTAACTTAGTAAAGTTATAGTAATTATATGTCCCAATGTTGGGCAAATGTCTCCTGCCACTTCTGAGAAGGAAGGAAGTGCCAGCTCAGCAACAATGCATATTGACGGTCTTCACATCTGCTTGACATAATTAAATGGTTAACTTTAAATTATGGAGTGTAGAGTACAAGGAGGACCATCTCTGTATATGAAAAGTGTCCCTAAAGGCGCGTCCAATAAGGGTGGCGCTGCAGTAGCATAGGATAAATTAAAAAAAGGCGCCAAAAGTAATTAGAATAGGATGGAGAAATAAACAAGGACCGACCAATCCGCTTGGTTTTGTACTAAGTAAATAGTTGAGGTTTTGTATACTGGCATTTTACAAACTACTCTAGTCATGGAATTTTTTTAATATTTGAATTCAGCTGACTTCACTCCGTCTACAACAGCTACTTCATATCGTAGTTTTTCAGATGCCAGCGCTATTGTGGTAGGTTTTGGAACCTCTATTTTCAGTATATAGTGGGACACTTTTTCAACTTTCGCACCTTATAAGATGGTTCTCCTTCTACTCTACACTCCATACTTTAAATCTTAATTCGAATTGAAGGAATCATCTTAAGACTACCCACACATCTGACAAATAAAAAATGAGATAATATGAAGTCCGCTTTCTCTTTAGAGGCAGTGGAAGGATATCCACTACCCAATATCGATATCGTCTAACGGGTGTCGTTAGGAACGACAAAGAGAAACGAACTAGGAAATGTGGCAACTATGGGCAAATATCTTCCTCGTGAGGTAATTAATCTATAAGGAGAGGCCGGGGGCTATGTTCAGCAGTGGACTTTGATAGGCTGTACGGCTGTTATAGTATGAAGTCAGCTAACATATTATTTTACTGTGCTACAACCAGTAAGAATATAGTAGAACGTACGTAAGTATCTAATGATCGTATCTATGCAGCAAAAAGCGTAATCTCGGTTTCGAGTCTCGTGTTGTGATTCTCCCCTTGGTCTAAAATCAATAGCGTAATGATTTACATCCTGATTCTCCAACTAAATCGGCCATATGATTTTCATGTTAAGCACTGACATGTCAACGGAAAAACAAACTAAACTTCAATAAATTTGTTTCTGCAACGGTATCGTTTCTAATTCGTCGAGTAATAATCTTAAACTTCTTTTGCATGTTATTGAATTTATAGCTTTTGGTCCTTTACGATTTTATTATAATATAAATAGATAAAAAAGTTTTTATTTTCACGTTCACTACCCAGCAGCAGTCTACAGCTGGACTTCCTGTCTCAAGACGCGTTACTAAGCCCGATCGGTGGCTTTACACATCCAGTTGTTGCCGGTCAGCCGCATTGCGCTTGCGTCGATCAATCTTCTTTTTTTTAGAAGTGGGGGTAAACGAGCATGCGGCTCACCTGATGGAACGCAATTAAACGTTGCTGCAGGGATTTCCATAGATCAGAAAATAAGGTTTCAAGCGAAGTGTGTATTTCGCAGAGACAAATAAATAACTAGGGACAGTTAATTAAAAATTTAAATACCATGAAAGCGCAACACCAGGGCAATTGCAGGTGCGTTGCCGCCCTTTTAGAAAGGGTTAAGCTCTTTTCTTGGTGGTCCCCAAGTCGTATTGGTCCGGAAAAATCGCCGGTGGTAAAAGATTCCACACACAGGTCTGGTCTCACATTACGATTGCCTATGTGCGGTCCCTCTGTGAGACGCGATCTTGACCAGCCTATTACTAAATATTTTTTATAGGATTTGTTTTTATTTCTTTTATTTACTTTGGATTTTCGGAAGTAGTGTAGTTGTACCACTTCTAGACCACCTGAGTCAGACGTGGTTCAACGACGTTCGTCGACGCCCGATCCTAAAAAAAAAAAAAAAGGTTTTGGCATGCTCTGATCACGAATCCGCGGTCCATTTTTGTGTAGAATGCACGGTTCCGGAGATGTGTAGATCAATTAGCTAATATCTAATTGATATCCGGTAAGGGCCTCCACCGTCATTAGCGTCCCATTGTTCCTATTTCTATTGTTCTATTGTTCCTTAATCACCTTCATTGCAGCGTGTGCGTCGACTATATCAGTGCTATTGTGTTATAGTTCTTTGTTTATACAACGCTAATCTGAATCATCAATAAAACACATTACATAATTTTGTTACAATTTTTATTTATAAAATACAAAATCTTATTAATTATTATCTATAAAATAGGAGCGAAACATCTCATCCACTAAAATATCGTTGTACAATGTGTTCCTTGTAAATATACTCGTAAAACTATGTATTGAACATCCTTGAAACTTATATAGTAAATACATTAAGCAATATTCGCCACAAACTGAAGTCCACTCATTCTGAATCCTATCAACATTCCAGTTCCATCTTTTACAATTCCTTTTTAAAAACTCTAGATGATATCGTACAGGTGATCGTCCATATGAATCAAAATATTGACCGACGTCATTCGTATCGATATATAAAGCTACCCAATGTGACCCTGGTTTATCATCTGTATCCAAATTACATATTATATACGTTGGTACGTGGGTATACATAGGCAGTCTATTAGCTGCATAAACATTATTTTCTAGACTGGGGTGAATCTTTTTCAGATGTTGTTGTACATCTAGTGTATCCATGATATTACTGCTATTAGTAGATTATTACAGTACCTAGCTACTCAATGAATAACATAGGAATGGTCAATTATAATGATTTCTACATATTAAATTGCATTTTTGTGATATACAAATCGTACTTGAGTCATTGATCACCAAACAAAACACAATACGAAGAAATGTTGAGATAGGCAACGGAAATGTGAGATAAACTGATATGTTTCTAAATATTAAATTGCATTTTTGTGTTATACAAATCGTACTTGAGTCATTGATCACCAAACAAAACACAATACGAAGAAATGTTGAGATAGGCAACGGAAATGTGAGATAAACTGGTTGACGCATAAAGTAATTATCAACTCATTACGGAAATACTTTAGATTAGAATTTTTACGTACTGGTGGTATATAAGACCAACAAACGCAGTCATCGAGTTAGTGTACGGTCGTTTGGCTACAGTGGATCTATCAATAGTACATTTGTGTTACTTCAATACACCAAAGGCTATGGATGTAAGTGTTTATTCTATTGACTAAATTACTTTTTTTCTGTTATTTTCATGTGTGTGTATTATTTTATTTAAATATTGTGTATGTATATGATTAAGCCGTGGTAACTCAGATGGTTAGCGCTAGCTGTAAATTTCACAGTACGCGACCCGGGTTCGATCCCCGCCAGCACCAATTAAATTGTTAATAGCAATTTTAAGTGCTTATTACCACGTGTTCTGTTATTTTCATGTGTGTGTATTATTTTATTTAAATATTGTGTATGTATATGATTAAGCCGTGGTAACTCAGATGGTTAGCGCTAGCTGTAAATTTCACAGTACGCGACCCGGGTTCGATCCCCGCCAGCACCAATTAAATTGTTAATAGCAATTTTAAGTGCTTATTACCACGTGCTTGGTGGTGAAGGAAAACATCGTGAGGAAACCTGCATGTCTGAGAAAATTTCGAAGGCATGTGAAGTTCGCCAACACACATTGAGGGAGCGCGGCGGACATTTCCTTGCTCTAAAACCCTCTCAGAAATGAGAGGAGGCCTATGTTCAGCAGTGGACTTTAATAGGCTGTAACTTTAACTTTTTTAACTTTTATGATTAAGTGTTAACAAATTGATATTAACATGATAACTGTGTTGTTGCAGAAATCATTGAGCTTCGATGAAGATACCTATAAACAGTATTACTACTCGCCACTCTCCCCTCAAGAAGAGAGTGATAACCTCGTCATTAATAATAACACATGCGATGGTGGAAAAAGAAAATCGCAATCGATTGATCATTTTTTTGAAGCTGAATCAAAAATAAAAAAGAGGAAGGGAAAACTTCAGTGAAGTGTGCACCAGTGCTTTTTTCTCCACAATCATGGAAGAGAATACGGAACTATTCAATAGCGAATTAAATCAGGAGTTGTCTAAAGTTTGTGAAGAAATGGAGAGGGGTCAACTGTTCGATTCGTCATACGATGATGAGTTGTATCATCACTGTGCGATGGTTGAAACACAGTTTAAGTATGTAAAATAAACATTCATTTCGATCATAATTTACATATTGTCTTATACAGTTTTTAATAAATTTAAACATTTTAGCAGTCAACCACTACAACTTGGAAGAGGAACGAAGCGAACGTGCAGCAAAGAATCCAAGATCATCAAAAAACCAACAACGGAAGCAGAAGCGCATACCTCTGCAGGGAACAGTATCAGTAACGATGATCAAGTGGAATGTCCAACGTGCCATATATTTATCAAGAAACGGTATTTAGCTAATCATTTTAAAAGTAATGTTCATAAAAATAATCTTTTAAATTCACATAATTCTTTATCAAACGTTAGTGTTATTGAATCTGCTTTTGGAAATAGGATTTTAACTTATAAAATCAAGAGTAGAGTAGATCGTTCGACATGGGTAAATTTTGAAACTCCTGAACTATTTTTAAATTCTATTAAAGATGATATTTTATTTTTATTACAAGAGTGTATTCATCAACACATAATTTTTAAGGTAAACTTCATATTGCATGCTGATTTTGTTCAACAAACTAAAGATATTCATGATACGTTCGATTTTCAAACGCTTAACTATATTATTTGTCAAGGAGATGACTTAAATATTTTTCTTTCATCTTTAAATGATACAATTACTACTAAAATTAGTGCTTTCGAAAAAAAAGATAGTGGATGGAGTCTAAAAAACATAAAATCTATAGACATGAATGTTAATAAATTTAACCCCCTACGCGGTACTTCATACATAGATCTTCCTCGTGACATAAAATTAAAAAAGGCTGTTATAAATGTAAAAAACAAGGATTATTTTTGTTTTAAATGGGCGTTACTCTCGGCGTTATATCCTGTAAACAAACACACCGATCGGGTATCATCGTACGTTAAACATGCAAATAAACTTAAATTTGATGGTATTTCCTTTCCGGTTAAAATTTCTGACATAGCAAAAGTAGAGAAATTAAATGATATTAGTATTAATGTTTTTGGGTTAGAATATAATAAAGAAAAACGATGTAATTCTATAGTAGGTCCATTATTTTTAACAAAGTGTCGTAAAGATAGACATATCAATTTATTATTTTTTTCCAAGGATACAAAAAATCGTTATTGCTATATAAAAAATTTATCGCGGTTAGTTAGTAAACAAATTTCAAAAGACGGTCACATCATGTACATTTGTGAAGCATGTCTACTTCGTTTTCCATCTCAGGAAAGGTTAAATAACCATGAACAATACGATTGTGCTCACATTTGTACAGTATTACCAAACAGTGAAACTTTAAAAAAAAAGAATTGGTTTGGTCAACCTATTTCAAATGATAAAATTAAATTTGATAGTTATGAAAAAAAGTTAAAGATACCATTCGTAGTTTATGCTGATTTTGAAGCATTTTTAAAACCAATAGAATCATGTTCTAACGATCCTTCCAAACCTTTCACTCATAATATTCAGAAACATGAAGTACATAGTTTTGGATATTATATAAAATGTTCATATGATGATAAATTATCAAAATATGTAACATATTGCGGACCCAACTGTGCACAAGTGTTTATGGAAAGTTTATCTAACAATCTAAAAGAAATAAATAGACTTCAAAAATATCCACCACTTCCGCTAACAAATGAAGACAAAAACCAAATTTCAAATGCAACCATTTGTCATATTTGTGAAACTGAGTTGGCAAAACATTTTTATGATTTTGATTGGTACACTGGTAGTTTTATAGGTGTTGCTCATGAATCATGTTGTTCGAAGATCAGAACACCTAGTTATATACCAATATTTTTACACAACCTTAGTCACTATGATGCTCATTTTATTGTTCACGCGTTAAACTTTTGTGATGGTGAAGTCGAAGTTATCCCTCAAAATAAAGAAAAATATATATCCTTTTCCAAAAAATTAAAAGTGAATAACCACGAAATTATATTGAGATTCTTAGATTCATTTAAGTTTTTATCGTGTAAATTAGAAGAATTGGCCAAAAATCTCAGTAATGATCAATTTCAAGAATTACGTAGAAATTACCCTAATGATGAAGATTTCTTTCGTTTAAAACGGAAAGGTGTTTATCCATATGAACTTATGACTAATTATGATAGTTTAAGTCTAACATCGCTCCCTGAACAAAAATGTTTTTATAGTTCACTCACAGATTCACATATTTCAAATGATGATTACAATCATGCTAAAGATGTTTGGGAACATTTTGGGTGTTGTAATATGCTAGATTATTCAAACCTGTATTTAAAAACAGACGTTTTACTTTTATCCGATGTATTTGAAAACTTTAGAAAGTTATGTATTAATACATATGATTTAGACCCTGTCCATTATTACACAGCACCCGGTTTAAGTTGGGATGCAATGTTAAAATATACAAAAATAGAATTAGAACTTTTAACAGATTATGAGAAAATTGCATTTATTAGATCAGGTATCAGAGGTGGTGTATCTCAATGTAGTAATCGTTATGCTAGAGCTAATAACAAATACATGGAGGATTATGATACAGGGAAACCAAATTCATATATCACATATTTTGATGCCAACAATTTATATGGTTGGGCTATGTCTCAATATCTTCCCACTGGTGGATTCGAATGGGTAAATCCAAATACAGAATTTAATGTGTCTAAGACATCAGACTTCGGTTTTATTTTAGAAGTTGATTTGGAATATCCAGATGAACTTCATGATTTACATTCGGACTTTCCTTTATGTCCAGAAAACATTTGTGTAGGCAATATTAATGAGAATAAACTAGTCCCAAATTTAAATAATAAAGATAAATATGTAATTCATTACAGAAATTTAAAGCAGTGCATAGAAATGGGGGTTAAATTAACTAAAATTCATAGAGTTTTAAAATTTAAACAGTCTCCCTGGTTGAAGATGTACATAGATCTAAACACAAAATTAAGAACTTTAGCAAAATCAGATTTCGAAAAAGATTTTTATAAATTAATGAATAATTCAGTCTTCGGTAAGACTATGGAGAATATTGAAAAAAGGGTTAACATAAAATTAGTTACACACTGGGAGAACCAGGGTAAAGCTTTAGGTGCTCAAGATCTAATCGCTAAACCACAATTTCATAGCCTTTCAATATTTTCGGAAAACCTAGTTGCGGTTCAGTTGCGAAAAACGAAGTTAATATATAACAAACCAATTTATTTAGGGTTTTGCATTTTAGATATTTCAAAAACATTAATGTATGATTTTCATTATAACTATATGATTAAAAAGTTTAGTAAAATCAAATTATTGTATACAGATACGGATAGTTTAATATATCATATATTTACAAATGATTTTTACACTGATATAAAACCTGACCTTTCATCATACTTTGATACCTCAGATTATGATACAAATAATATTTTTGAATATCCAAAATTAAATAAAAAGAAATTAGGTTTTTTTAAAGATGAAAATAATGGTAAAATCATGAAAGAATTTGTGGGTTTACGATCCAAAATGTACGCTTTTAACTTAGAGAATAAGACTATAGCCAAGGCAAAAGGGGTAAATAAATGTATCACTAAAAAGATAGTCAGACGTGGTTCAACGACGTTCGTCGACACCCGATCCTAAAAAAAAAAAAAAAAAAAAAAAAAAGAGTTTTGGCATGCTCTGATCACGAATCCGCGGTCCATTTTTACTGAAGAATGGATATTCAGCTCTTGAGTACTGCATACTCTTCTCGTTTTCTTCTCCACTCAGTGTTGTAGTTTTGTTATTCAATGATGTGTTTTGTACACGTCTGCCACACTCATCTCTTCCTTCCGCTCTTGTCTTCCTGTAATTGAAGTAAACAGAATCACATTCACTAATGATCAGCTAATGACTGTCATTGTTAAAAAAGTATTTTTTAACTTTTTCACTTTCTGCTATTGTCTTTGTTATATTGTATACGAGGGCGTTTGTATTGTCGTAGATGCTATCCTTATTAGTCTTTACGTAATATTTAATTCTCGTGGAAGCATGTTTCCAATGATCAGTAGTTGGAATCTTGGATAGCTTCTTCATATCGTACATTTCAATTTTGATGAGATGCGCCGCTTGGTCTCCGTCGTCAGAATTAGTAGAAATGTATGATACACCATCTCTAGCGGCTCGTGCTACGGTTGATGATAACAGCTTCCTCTTTTTTATTTTTGATTCAGCTTCAAAAAAATGACCAATCGATTGCGATTTTCTTTTTCCACCATCGCATGTGTTATTATTAATGACGAGGTTATCACTCTCTTCTTGAGGGGAGAGTGGCGAGTAGTAATACTGTTTATAGGTATCTTCATCGAAGCTCAATGATTTCTGCAACAACACAGTTATCATGTTAATATCAATTTGTTAACACTTAATCATAAAAGTTAAAAAAGTTAAAGTTACAGCCTATTAAAGTCCACTGCTGAACATAGGCCTCCTCTCATTTCTGAGAGGGTTTTAGAGCAAGGAAATGTCCGCCGCGCTCCCTCAATGTGTGTTGGCGAACTTCACATGCCTTCGAAATTTTCTCAGACATACAGGTTTCCTCACGATGTTTTCCTTCACCACCAAGCACGTGGTAATAAGCACTTAAAATTGCTATTAACAATTTAATTGGTGCTGGCGGGGATCGAACCCGGGTCGCGTACTGTGAAATTTACAGCTAGCGCTAACCATCTGAGTTACCACGGCTTAATCATATACATACACAATATTTAAATAAAATAATACACACACATGAAAATAACAGAACACGTGGTAATAAGCACTTAAAATTACTATTAACAATTTAATTGGTGCTGGCGGGGATCGAACCCGGGTCGCGTACTGTGAAATTTACAGCTAGCGCTAACCATCTGAGTTACCACGGCTTAATCATATACATACACAATATTTAAATAAAATAATACACACACATGAAAATAACAGAAAAAAAGTAATTTAGTCAATAGAATAAACACTTACATCCATAGCCTTTGGTGTATTGAAGTAACACAAATGTACTATTGATAGATCCACTGTAGCCAAACGACCGTACACTAACTCGATGACTGCGTTTGTTGGTCTTATATACCACCAGTACGTAAAAATTCTAATCTAAAGTATTTCCGTAATGAGTTGATAATTACTTTATGCGTCAACCAGTTTATCTCACATTTCCGTTGCCTATCTCAACATTTCTTCGTATTGTGTTTTGTTTGGTGATCAATGACTCAAGTACGATTTGTATAACACAAAAATGCAATTTAATATTTAGAAACATATCAGTTTATCTCACATTTCCGTTGCCTATCTCAACATTTCTTCGTATTGTGTTTTGTTTGGTGATCAATGACTCAAGTACGATTTGTATATCACAAAAATGCAATTTAATATGTAGAAATCATTATAATTGACCATTCCTATGTTATTCATTGAGTAGCTAGGTACTGTAATAATCTACTAATAGCAGTAATATCATGGATACACTAGATGTACAACAACATCTGAAAAAGATTCACCCCAGTCTAGAAAATAATGTTTATGCAGCTAATAGACTGCCTATGTATACCCACGTACCAACGTATATAATATGTAATTTGGATACAGATGATAAACCAGGGTCACATTGGGTAGCTTTATATATCGATACGAATGACGTCGGTCAATATTTTGATTCATATGGACGATCACCTGTACGATATCATCTAGAGTTTTTAAAAAGGAATTGTAAAAGATGGAACTGGAATGTTGATAGGATTCAGAATGAGTGGACTTCAGTTTGTGGCGAATATTGCTTAATGTATTTACTATATAAGTTTCAAGGATGTTCAATACATAGTTTTACGAGTATATTTACAAGGAACACATTGTACAAAGATATTTTAGTGGATGAGATGTTTCGCTCCGATTTTATAGATAATAATTAATAAGATTTTGTATTTTATAAATAAAAATTGTAACAAAATTATGTAATGTGTTTTATTGATGATTCAGATTAGCGTTGTATAAACAAAGAACTATAACACAATAGCACTGATATAGTCGACGCACACGCTGCAATGAAGGTGATTAAGGAACAATAGAACAATAGAAATAGGAACAATGGGACGCTAATGACGGTGGAGGCCCTTACCGGATATCAATTAGATATTAGCTAATTGATCTACACATCTCCGGAACCGTGCATTCTACACAAAAATGGACCGCGGATTCGTGATCAGAGCATGCCAAAACCTTTTTTTTTTTTTAGGATCGGGCGTCGACGAACGTCGTTGAACCACGTCTGACTCAGGTGGTCTAGAAGTGGTACAACTACACTACTTTCGGAGGATGGCCCTATGTTCAGCAATGGACTTTTGATAAGATATAATGGATGAATACCCATGGTAGGATAGATGTTCAATAGCGAAAATATGTGGTCTATCAGATCTACCGTAATAGCGCGGGTGATTGAAAACAAAGAAAAGAAAAAGATTTAAAATTTTCATGTTTTAGAAATAGAACTTAAATCTTTTTCTAATGTATATAAAAGAAATATGTTTGTTTGTTTATATTTTATGCGCTGCCATACCGTTCATCAGATTACGCTAAAACTTTGTCACCTTATCTTTACATTTGCGCGAACGTTATAGGCATAGTACAATTATCTTAAGGTAGTTGGCACACCGTAGTACGTTACCGTGTAGTGGCGGTTAAGAATATCCACTACCCCATATCTACCCGTGGGTGTCGTAAAAGACGACAAAGGGAAACAAGCAGGAGATGGGCAGCAGCATCTTCCTGATAACAGCAAAAATACAATAAAAAACTGCGGTTGCCAACCCGCTCCCCAAGCGTGGCAACTATGGCAAATACCCCGCTATGAATGAATGTAACAAAGAGACGGCCACCAGTCCCCGGCGGTCCCGCTATTCCTGGCTACGGTGGCGACCATGGTAACGGCGGGACAGGAGGTGCTAAGAATCTCCGGTGGAGGTTCGGTTGCCACCTAAGACGACTCGACCTGGCAACATACAACGCACGCACCCTGAGGACTGACGAGAAGATTGTGGAGCTGGAAGAAGAGATAAACAAGTTACGCTGGCATATTATAGGATTATCCGAAGTCCGAAGAGAGGGCGAGGACACGGTTATCCTCGAATCCGGCAACTTGCTCTATCACCGGGAGGGCGACCATCTGTCCCAAGGAAGTGTCGGATTTATCGTCCACAAGTCTCTCGTTAACAACGTTGTAAAAATCGGGAGTGTGTCGACGAGGGTTGCGTACCTTATACTCAGAATCACCAAACGGTATTCGCTGAAGGTCATACAGGTTTACGCACCAACCTCGGCACACCCCGATGAGGAGGTGGAGGAAATGTATGAGGATATCTCTAGAGCCATGCATTCCTCCAAAACCCAATATACGGTGTTAATGGGAGACTTCAATGCAAAACTAGGCACAAGAGAGAACGGTGAGCTGAAAGTAGGGAAATTTGGAATAGGACAACGGAACCCAAGGGGCCAAGGGGCCGACTTCATGGAGAAAGAGGGACTCTTTATGATGAACTCATTCTTCCAGAAGCGGCCCCACAGGAAGTGGACCTGGTCGGGCCCCGACGGTTCGACAAAAAATGAGATTGACTTCATTATGACGACCAGACGACCACTGTTCAGTGATGTCTCCGTGATCGCGAGGGTGAAAACTGGTAGCGATCACCGAATGGTTAGAGGCACACTGAACCTAAACGTTAAGTTGGAGAGGTCTCGTCTAATGAAGTCAACGCTCCGTCCCCCTCGTGCTCTGTTCCAAAGTACCGAAACCTTTCAGCTCGAGTTACAAAACCGTTTTCAGTGCCTAGAAGACTGCAATGAAGTGGACGATATGAATGACAAGCTCGTGGAAACTGTCCATGAGGTCGGAGCTAAGTTTTTATTTATTTATTTATTTAACTTTTTGAACCTTATAAAATATATAAGTACAAAAGGCGGACATAATGCTTAAAGCATTCTCTGCCTGTCAACCTTGAGGAGTGGAAAAACATCGAAGGCGGTTATTATAATACATAACAGTACAGAATAAGAAATATAATGAATTTAGGAATTATAGCATATAAATATATAGCATATAATAAGTTCTGCAAGACCCGCCGCAGAAGAACACAAAAAGTCTCCGATCACACTCTTAATCTCATGGCTGTTAGACGGGAGATGAAGCTACATTCTTCAACAGATTTGACAGCATACAGGCAACTGAACAGTCAGATCTCCAAATGCATGCGGCATGTAATACAGCTTGTATTGAAGAAGCGATCGAGCGGAACCAAGGCTCCAAAGTCTTTGCCAGAGATCTGTCTGCCAGAAAGAGCCAAGAAAGGAGACAACGCTCAATTGAAGAACTACAGACCGATTTCCCTTCTGAGCCGCGTCTACGTGCTGTTTTCGAGAGTCATTACGAATCGTCTCGCGCGCAGACTTGACGACTCTCCCAAACAAGCCGGTTTCCGAAAGGGCTTCAGCACCATAGACCACATACATACCCTTCGGCAAGTTGTACAGAAGTCCGAGGAGTACAATTTGCCACTATGTCTGGCGTATGTGGACTATGAGAAAGCCTTTGATTCCGTCAAAATTTGGGCGGTGCTGCAGTCCCTTCAGCGGTGCCAAGTTGACTGTTGGTATATCGAAGTGCTGAAGTGCTTGTACAGTAGGACTACGATGGCTATCCGAGTACAGAACCAGAGTACGAAACCTATCCAATTGCAGGGAGGTGTAAGACAGGGTGACGTTATATCCCCGAAACTCTTCACCGCTGCATTGGAAGACGTTTTCAAGCTTGGATGGAAAGGATACGGTATTAACATCAATGGCGAGTACATCACTCACTTTCGATTTGCCGACGATATAGTCCTTATAGCAGAATCGCTGGAGGACCTAAGCACCATGCTCAATGACCTCAATAGTGTCTCCCAACGGATAGGTCTTAAGATGAACATGGGCAAAACAAAGATCATGTTTAATGTCCATGTCACACCTATGCCGGTAGTTGTTGGGAGCACTAAGCTCGAAGTTGTTGACGAGTATATTTACCTGGGACAAATAGTCCGACTAGGTAAGTCCAACTTCAACCGAGAGGTCAATCGACGGATTCAACTCGGCTGGGCAGCGTTCGGGAAACTACGACATATCTTCTCGTCAGACATACCTCAAAACCTTAAAACGAAATTGTACAACCAGTGCGTGTTGCCAGTGATGACTTACGGATCTGAGACGTGGTCCTTCACTGCTGGCCGTATGAGGAAGCTCAAGGTCGCTCAGCGAGCTATGGAGAGGGCTATGCTCGGGGTGTCTCTGCGTGATAAACTTACAAATGAGGATATCCGCAGTAGAACCAGAGTAACCGATATAGCCCAAAAGATTAGTAAGCTGAAGTGGCAGTGGGCCGGTCACATAGCTCGAAGAACCGACAACCGATGGGGAAGAAAGATTCTTGAGTGGCAGCCTCGTACCGGTAGGCGAAGTTTAGGGCGACCCCCCACGAGATGGAGTGACGACCTGGTAAGACATGCAGGATGTCGATGGATGCAGGTGACTCAGGACCGTGCTTTGTGGCATTCCTTGGGGGAGGCCTATGTTCAGCAGTGGACTTATGAAAGACTGTAATGATGATGATGATGATGAGGTGGCACACGCATCGCACCGAATTATTTGAAAGTTGTTTATCATTCAAATTCAATGAATGTATTATCATTCCTAATTAAACAATATAACTCGTTATATAAATGTAAGTAACTGAGTGGCAGAGTTTTAGTCGTCGTTAGAAAAAGAAACTAAAATTTTCTTAGGGATAAAACCTATCCAGATAAACATAGAAAATAAAACTTTGTGTAAACGGAAAACTTCATCGAAATCTTAGAGCCGTTTTCTAGAAACTGATTACATAAGTATAATACAGGTAAAGGGGAATATGTGCATTAAAAATAGGATGAAATTAGTCAATGCGTATTATCTGTCAAGAAATAAATAAATTATAACTATCAGCTAAGAGACCAGTTTCTGCTATTACATGCTTAACAATATATATATCGTATATATAAACTAGCTGGCCAGGCAGACGTTGTTCTGCCCTCTCCGACGACCCTTTGTCCTTTAAAAAAATCCTTAAATTCGTAATAAAAAATATTGAAGGTCACTTATCAGGATAAAAACTATCCTCTCAAGTTAGACCAGACTGCACACATTGTGCATAATTTCATTGAAATCAATTCAGTAGTTTAGGAGTTCATCGCGGACATACAATGTAACACATAGTTTTTATATATAAAGATATGAAATAGTAACTAAAACGAAAGATGGTTTTATTTCTACTGCACGTCTAAACAAACAAGACATATTCATAGCGTAAAATGCTAAAAGCTTTCTTAACTGTTTATAAATTTTGCGCAGTATTTCACCTGGCGGCGTTGAATCCCGCTAAATAAACGGGACTATGCGACGGAAAGATAGCGGTAGGTTCCAAATTTAGCCCGGCCTGAATTGCGACGCACCGGGGACGGGTGATCGGTCACAGGTGAGATTTGCATGGCCCCATGAACAACAAGTACATCTATACACCTCTTGTATTAAGGGGTCTCTTAAATCGGGTTTTATTTGCACACTACTCGTAAACCATATGCCAGATAAGAGTCAGTACTGGCACCATACTTTTAAGCATAATAGCAATTAAAAAAAAGGTTTTAAGGTAATCAAAAATGTGATTTTAAAATTCAACCTTTCAACCTCATATATTCTACTATTTATATATTCTACTATTTAGTTATATTTTACTAATAGTTGGATGGAAGCACTAGGAATGAAGTTCGTGACGAGTATGTTTACCTAGGAAAAATTGTCCGACTAGGTACGTCCAACTTCGACCACAAGAGGTCAATCGACGGATCCAACTCGGCTGAGCTGCGTTCGGGAAATTATACATGAATGTAGCGACATTTGAATCTAAGACGTGGTCCCTCGCTGATGGTCGTATAAGGCGTCTGAAGGTCGCCCAGAGAGCTATGGAGAGGGCTATGTTTCTCTCCGTGGTAGACTTCTCAATAAGAATATTTGCAGTAGAAAATGACATAGCCCTACGGCTCAATGGAAGCGGCGATAGACGGGCCATATAGCTCAGAGAACCGACAACATTTAGGGAAGAAATGTACTCGAGTGGTAGAGCATCGTACCGGTAAGCGTAATGTATGCTTAAAAACCCTCTCAGAAAAGAGAGGAGTTACGTCCTTAACAGAGAAAAATATGTGCTGTAATTTTGTTCAAATTTCCAGTGGTTTCACAAAGCACAGTTGCCAGAGACGTACGTCGCGTATCCTAGGTTCAGATACAATACTTCCTCCGAAGTTAACGCAATATCGTTAAATCGGGTATAGGTAGATTTAGTGCGAGTGAATTGTTTATGGTGTACATGTTACAACTATACTAGAATTATTTTGTACGTGCAGTTTGGGTCATAAATTATCGGAGTATTTCGCTCTCTCTCACACTCACGGGCCTTAGGGGGCGAGCATAGTGATACGCATTATTGTTGTCGATAAGCGTTATCGATAGTGTATTTAGTTTTGACATTATGTCGGTTAGTAATAAAAATGAAAAAAAAATTTAGAAAAACAACGTATTTATTAAAATAAGAATAAAAATGATTTAAAATAAATTATTAATTAGGTATATATTGCGGCGACTATGTCCGATTGCCGCTACCGGACACAGCAACTACGGTTTCCTGTGATGGTGTGCTGTGTCGGTAACAAAAAGTGTCCATGTTTGCGCAGCGCCTTAATCAAGTGGACTGCACGCTCGTTTGTCACCGTAACGGATAAAACAATTGCAGCAAATAACCGAGTTCACTATTCACTTCTCACTTTTTAACATTGAAGCAGTCAAGCCGTCATATTTCGCAATATCAAAACGTTATATGTGAAAAAGTAACTACGACAAAAATAGCAACAAATATTGATTTTACATAAGCGCACCTTCTGTGCATCCTCATGGCCGATGTGTTTTTACTCGACTGCATCAGAAAGAGGGTAATGCTTTTAGAGTGTATGTAATGTATGTCTATTTCTTTGACACGCTCTACTCTGTAGCCTAAACAGCTTGATGGATTTTGACATATGGAGCGTCGTTACGTGGTAGTCTTAATTGTATTGTAATTTTTTCTCTTTTCAGTAAGCTTTTTGACGCAGTCGAGTCTTTTAATTACTGTGTTAATCATCGAGCTTGTTACACGTATTTCTTTCAGCCATTGGTTTTCATTTTTAGAGCGATATGGTCGGGCTATTGCCACTGCAGCTTATAGTCGTTGGGTTATGTTGTATTCTTGTTCTGCTGCTGATATCTACTTTGTGAATCCTACCATACAGAGTATAATCATAAAGAAATAGAATATTAACCCTTTCGCTGTCCCGTGCACTACATATAGGTCATTGCTATTATCTTACTATTGTGTCTGGAAACCGGACAGTGAAAGTGTTAAAATAAAAAACTACAAGATTTAACGCGGGTTAGTTGGTGTGTAAATTTTACTTTTTAATTTTCTCTATACGGTATATGGTTTCTAACTTTAATAACCTATGAGCATTCAACCGCAAAAAGAAGAAATTCTCAATTCGTCTGTACTTTTTCTCAATTCGACTGTACTTTGTTTAAGACATAGTGTTTGACCTAGTTTCTAAGATATAGTGTATAGAAGAATTTAAGCGCAGACTTTAGAATGAGAATTTTTATTTTAGTTATTTATTATTATTTTAGTCAGCTGTTAGTTTTTAAAAGCTAATTTAACGAAAATCTTAATTTCGTTTACGTATTTACTGTTAGGGTTGGAAGTTTTTCTTTAACTTAAAACAGACTACCTCTGATGTATTAGCCTATTTAATAAAAAAGAATCTTCAAATACGGTTCTTAATAGACGAAAATATCGCTTAACATACAACAAAAAACATTCAGTCGAATCTTAATCTGTCAAATCTTTGAAATCCACATGAGGTAATCCAAGGTCTGTTGTTGTACGCTCCAAAAAGTATGGTTATATTTAGAAAGGACCCCTCAAAACTGGTCGGTTTGTAGAACGCTCCAAAAAGTATGGTTATATTTAGAAAGGACCCCTCAAAACTGGTCGGTTTGTAGAACGCTCCAAAAAGTATGGTTATATTTAGAAAGGACCCCTCAAAACTGGTCGGTTTGTAGAACGCTCCAAAAAGTATGGTTATATTTAGAAAGGACCCCTCAAAACTGGTCGGTTTGTAGAACGCTCCAAAAAGTATGGTTATATTTAGAAAGGACCCCTCAAAACTGGTCGGTTTGTAGAACGCTCCAAAAAGTATGGTTATATTTAGAAAGGACCCCTCAAAACTGGTCGGTTTGTAGAACGCTCCAAAAAGTATGGTTATATTTAGAAAGGACCCCTCAAAACCAAAGAGTATATGATCACTACGTTTAGTAAGAACCATAGATGTTGAGCTCAGAACAATAATTTTTTAATTGTTATTTATATGAATTATAAAACTAAAATTTTATTAGAATGAGTTTAGTTACTAAATTACGCTTCTTTAAATTAACAGAATTTACTTCAAATGACAAGTTTCCGCCTTTACCTACGCGTCGCGTTTACTGCACATACTATTTCCTTCGCCGCGTGAGTGCAAGAGGCAACTACAAAAGTAAAAAAAATTAAGTGGGTACAATAGAAAGTTTTTTGTTAGTTTTTATATAAAAGGTAAGTAATTATACTGTTTTTAAAAGTTAATTCCTTATAAAATAAAAAAAGAATCATCGAAGTCAGTTTACCCAGAATGAGGTTATGAGGTAACACACATAAAAAAACATACAGTCGACTTCCTCCTTCTGTTAGAAGTCGGTAGAAAAATGGCGTTGGTCAAAGATAGCGTAATAAAGTATATACCTATGATTTAATTTATTTTTGAGACTCCTACTGAGTATATCACGTGTCGGAGGTGCGCGACATGAACTAGTTTAATCATTTTATAATTGCAATTAAATATTTTATTTGACAGCAAAGGATGGAAAAATTGGCATAATTAATGGAGTACTTTTATCTGTCGGCATATTATGTATGATGTAGAGCGAAGTTAAGTTTTTTCCACTTTCCCTCCCCCTCCCGGTTGAGCGTCCTCCCCCGCTCCCCACCCCACGTCCCAGAAAGTGTCCCAAAGCGCGGTTTTTTCCAGTTTTAAAGAAAACCGTACACAATACATGAAAAGTGTGTAGGCCTGAAACGATTCTTGAGCTATCAAACTCTTATACTTATTAATCAATGAAATTTTCAAAATACCATAGCAACGTTAAATGAAAGAGTTCAGAAATAAAGATGTAACTAATCATTGTCATAAAAGTACTCAATTAATTTTTAATTTATTTTAGCTATAATGATTGAACTAACCTCGCTCTTAGAAGCTTTCTATACTGGCTACCTCGCAGTTCTCACCGGACGGCTAGGGTTTAAGCGTCGTTCACGCGCCCAGCCAAGTATTGAATTATTTTAATTTTAAATTATCTCTTAAACTATGCGTCCAAATAACATTCTATAAAGAACAAAGTTTATCTTCATAAAATTGTCTTGATGATGAAGTAACTTTCGTTCGTAAGGATAAACAGGCCACGCCTAATAATAACGCTTATAAATCACTTTTAAATTTTCAATATTTTTTTGTCACAAAATACCAAATTATGGCTTATGTATAAGAAATAGACATAATATGGTATCGCGGACTTTTTTTTAAACGGAGTAAAGATCTATATTTTTCTAGAACATTGTATTTACGTATCCCTAACGATAACACCAGCGTACGCCGATAAATCATTTCGGGAGTGCTTTTTCTTCTGACTTGCTTAACAAATATCCATATTTAAGGCCAGCTAAGTAATATAGCTTAATCCTAGATAGCCTATACTATTCCACATGAATCTGGCTATAATATACAAAAATAATTTTTCAAATCGGACTGGTAGTTCCAGAGATTAGAGCGTTTAAACAAACAAAAAAACAAAAAAAAACTCTTCCGCTTTATTATATTAGTATAGATTTCTTTTCTTTACGAAAATCGAGTGTTTCTATGTCCTTGTTTCTTTCTTCAGAGTATTTATTTGATTTTAACATAATTATAGATATTGAATTTTAACATATGGCGATTCGTTAGATTTGCCTTAGTTTTAGAAGTGACATAATATTTTTTTTTTCTTTTCAGTAGAATTGTTTGGTTTTGTTATTTATTACTGTTTTAACCAATGAACTTGTTTACGCAACTATTGTTTAATAAATTGTTTGATGATGTTTGATGACTTTTTTACACACAAAAATTATTTTCAAATAAAAGATTAATCCCTCCCTCTCCTTACTGTTTCCTTCCACTGCTGGTCATGGGCCATGAAAATAAAGGGGAGCACAGAATTTTACTGTCACAAATACTACCCACCTTTGCAACGCTGCTCTAAACATCGCACGGAGTATCCGCGTTCCACCGAGATTAAATTTAGAAAAAATGTTTGCCTTTTTTTCTTCCCACATTTTTTTTGTAATTATTACAACAAAGACCGTTACATCCTATAAAAACCACCACTGAACATAGGCCTCCACTATATTCCTCATAGAGGGTATACTTGTCATAGTTGCCACGTTCTGTTTCACGGTACACGTACCTTGTTACACAGTAACAAGGTACGTGTACCGTGAAACTGAACAGTGGATCAGTCGCCTCTTACGAAACCCACGGAATGATATGAATATTCATACAGCGCCACTACACAGCAATTGATAATTTCTCGAGACATTTCATTTATCGACAATTCGTCTTGCAATCGTCGTTACTCTAGCGCTCACTTGACCTTCATACAAATAATTCGATATTTTAATTGTTGATAATTTTTTAATTTTTGATAAGAACATAGTAATGACTAAGTTATATTTACCATCTTTTAAAAAAAATGTCTGGCCTGAGCTACTATACTCTTTAGTTTGACCATAGTTACTAAGTATGTCCAATAAAATGTAAAGGTGTGAGAGGTTAAATCTCATTTTTTTGAAGTCGGCTATTTTTATTTATTTAAATATCGTTAAATAACGGTTTTCTTCTGCATCGTCGTTTTGGATACATAAATAGCATTGGATAAATACATGATACATTTATTAAACAATACATTTATAAACAACTGGAGTAATTATTATTTGTTGTTCCGTATGGTTAGTCGCGGGCAGTAGCGCCGCGCAGCAATCAAACAAAGCCCACGTTTTATTAAGTAGAGCCTAACCTAAACGACCATTTACTAAAAATATCAAATTACACTTTTGTAATATTGTGAAACCGTAAAATATTTAACGTGCAATAATAAAACCGCCAGGTGTGTTGGAACACGCATATAGTAGGGTTCCGTTTTGAAATGTCAATGTTACCAAGTGAATAAATGTTCAGGCCACTGCACTGAACGCATTTTTTTTCTTAATATTTTTAAAATTTTAATACTACTCTACTGCTACTGTGTACTCGTATGTGTGTTGTAATTTTAATCCAGGGATTCCAACCCGCGATCCTCAGCGCTGCAACACAATACTAAAAGCTACTGTGGAGCGGAGCTTGTTTACCAAATTCTTTTTCCTTTTTGAAATTTTAGTTAAGTATGAATTAGTTAATATAGTTAAATAAAAATTCAAAATTTTCTTAATCTAAGTTTAAGTAAAATTTATAATTTATGAGACTCCATAACAAAGTATTTTTAAACGCCTAAAGATATCCAAAGCGATATAAAAAGTCAAATAATATTTGCATCACTGTTTACATTTAGGGGTATTATGTAGCACTATTATAAATTTAAAATTGAGACCTACATCGAAATAAAATACGCCAAAATTTTCATCCAGTTAGATGAAAAACTGTAAAGGTTCCTTGGTAGTATGACAACTCAACTCTAAAAACAATAAAATGTAACTGACCTACTAACATTACAACAAACTTCAGACACAAACTGCATCTATTTCAGTTTCGCGATAACGGCGGGCTACATAATAGGTGCGTTTCATGTAGGTCAGTGGTTAACGTAAATGCCCGGGTCGGAAGTTCGAAATTCGAAACTATACCGTCGTATTGTGCATGTACCAGATGGATTTCTGGGTAGACAAGGATTCCTACCGCTTAGTGCTGCTTCCAGTTAATAAATCTAGGTGGTAATGTGTAGGAAACCATAAAATCTGTACCCTCTGTTTAGATAACATCCCATAGTCGGTCCACCTATCTATCCAGCGATTTCAGCCCATAAAAGTCCATTACTGAACATAGGCCTCTCTATAACATAGATTATCTCATTAGGACGATTTTACCCTAGTTGCTACGATTGGCAGGCGGGGTAGCAACCGCAGTTTTTATTTATGGTTGGGATATTTATATAGTTTTCTCATCTGGTTGGGTTGTATAAATAAATAAATAAATAAAACCCAACCAGATGGAAGCCCTCGTCAGGGGAGATCAAACGGCCGAGGGTTAAAAAAAGGGACAGAAACCGGCGGACAATTCGGGCGGTATCGAGGAGCACCGCCTTCTGCATTCGAGACCGGAGCAGTCCGATACGGAGTCCCAGTCGCCTCAGGTGACCCGAGAGGCTTACCGGGATTAGCCCGTTCTCACAAACGACTACAGATATAAATTCGCAGATCACCCCCACATATCGGTCACCTCGTGAACCAGGTCCAGATATTTTATTCGCTTTCGCTGATTCGGCATTTATTATTGAGTAATTGTAAAATGATGGTGCCTATTTTCTATTTTAGTTTCTCTCTGGCGCCTCTTACGACACCCACGTGACGTTATGGGGTAGTGGATATTCTTACAACCGCCACTACACCGGTTTACGCAACTTAAACTAAATGATCTACTATCAGATAAATGATCGGATACATTCAAACCCGATCTATCAACGGACGGATGGAGTCGGATTCTACTCACTAAGCCAGTTAGTTCATGTAAAACTTCAATAGACCACCAATTCGTTTCAAAATGGCGAATGGCCGAAAATACATTCGACCCGATTATCCAGAACATTGAAGCGTATTGACAACTGCCCCATAAAAGCTGGCTGCAAGACAAATCGAGTACGCGGCCGTAATACAGGATGAAAGAAACTACTGAAATAGGACACCGGATGTTTGATAAAAGACATCATGAGAGGGTTTTATTTTAAACTAGCAATACGCCCCGGCTGCGCCTGGTTGGGACCCGGATCTAGCAATGTGGAGTCGTTTAGATTTTTTTAAAAGGAACATTCCTTTTGTGATTTTTTAATTTCACAAAAAATATACTCCAAGTTTTTAAAATATAAAAAGATCATTCCTGCTCTCTCTCTATCTCTCTCTCTGTTCGTAAGGTTACATCACAATCGGTCCAGCCATTCCGAAGATTTGCCCGGGCAGACAGACAGACAGACAGACAAAATTTTACAATCGGTTTTCATGTCATAATGGCATGCAACATAATACCAGACCTCGATAAAAGACAATTATTTGGATATTACAGGCATACACTTCAATTTTATTTACATATAGAAGAAAGATAACGTAGCGTAGTGTAGTGGCTAAGCTTTCGCCTGCGGCGCTACGGGCCCTTGGGTTCGAATCACGCACGGAACGAGTTATTATTGGCTACAAATTGTTTCGCATGGATGTTAGTCCATACAAAATCTACGTGTGTAATACGTCTCCACGATACAGTAGAAAATCCTAGTGTGGGTTACGTTTAAATCAAATAGTTACAAGCCATCGTTTTTCCATAAACTTGACTGATAATAGTAATTTGATAGTGTAAACACAGCAAAAAGTTCTAATTCCAAATCAATACTGGATGTATCGCATAGATATAATTATATTTCTATGATGTATCGCCTTTCTATCCATGACCTATTAAAACTCACATTAGATACTTATCTATATACACATAAATAAAATCGAAGTGTCTGTCTGTAATATCGAAAAACTGTCTTTAAGTGAGCTAAGGAAATTATTCGCATGCCAAAATTTTTGTCTGTGTCTGTTTGTCCGTCCAGACTAATCTTCGGAATGCCTGAACCGATAATAATGAAACTACACGAACAGATAGAAATCAATGCCAGGAGTGATCAAGGCTTTATTTTATCCGACAAAGTTGATTAAAAAACCGATCGGTTGATAAATTTATCTGAACTCTAAATGACGCTACATTAACAGATCCTACCTAGGCGAAATCGGCGCCGGTCGCCAGTAATAGATAAAGTTTACAAAAGTTCGTGACGAGAATGTAAGTCAAAATATTTATAACGCAAAAATTTTAAAATCTCTGACTAACACTCGCCTGCTTTGTATTGGAATGCGTGATGTGAAAATAATGCAAGCTGGACTCGCTATTTTAATACGTGTCGATACTCGTATCCTCCGAGATGAGAACAGTTGAATAAATGGTTATTCATTCCGATCCTATATCTAATGGATTTCAAATAGTTGCTTTTTTGTAAATAATAGTAATGCTATTAAACATTACTAATATTCCCTTTAACCACTTCTGGTTCAGTAGGCGAATGCCGGATTCGAACCCACGACCTTTCGAGTTCACGGTCCGCACCCCGCCATAGGGCTACTGAAGCTGACGCTTTACAGCGTCGATGTCGATGCAATCCGATCGCTCCTCTTTTAGGATAAGCTTGTGAAATTCTAGAACCTATATAATAAACAAGGAATTTTCTAGTTGTTCTTTATAACAATACAATATGTAAGATACCTGTATATATTTTTCATGCAAGTTAATTGTAAAAAGTTAAAGGCTTAGGAGTGGAATAGATTCTTCAAGCTTAAACGGGTTCACCATTGACGTAAAACCTATTTAATATAAAAGAATCATTCACAATTAACAAATATATCGCTTAACATAGCAGTCGAACTGTGAACCTCCTTTTTTGAAGTCGGGTAAAAAAATAAAACAATCATAGTATTAAACTTGCTCAGCAGTTACCAGCCTAACCCCATTAGAGTGCAACAAACTGTCCTATCATACAATTGACCACATCCTTTAAAGATATGCCCGATGCTTATCGAAGCTACGTGATTCACAAATAACATTTCAATAGATACGTACTTAAGAGTACATACATGTCGTACGGCGGGTGTATGATCTTTATTGTTTCCATTTTTAGTGTAAATAGAAAAACAAACTGAATGACAGGATGAGAAAAGTGTTATTTGCAAGATGATGTTGTTAAGAGTGTTAAGAAAGGAATGCTTCAGTGCAATGGTCATGTAGAAAAAATAAACGAGGATAGGTTGACAAAGCAAATCTATGTTGCAGAAGTGAACGACAGAGTCGGGAAGGGATGCCCTAGACGGAAATGTTATCGACCAAATTGGCGATATATTGAAGATGGGCCAGATTAAGAGCACCCTTAACCGACGAGCATGTATGCGTAGGTATATGGATGTAAAGGAGGTGAGAGAGGTGTCCGGATCGTGTCAAATGGAAGCCCGTAATCTCTACATCCCCCTCTGGGTGACAGACGTGAGTGTTTACGTTTATGGAAATATTAAAACAAACAAAACCTACTGGAAACGGTAGATAATTGTGCGTTTTTAGTATGCATTTGATTATCCCAGTACGTACAATTACCTGATAAGACGTGCAGGAGGTCAATGGATGCTTCGCGTTTGGAGGGAGCCTGTGGTCAGCAGTGGACTTGTGAAGATCTGTGATGATGATGATTATGATTACCCCCACACTAGGAATTCTTTTAACTAGCTACTTTTTGCAACTAGGAATGTTTTTACGTGGTAGAGCCCATGCTGCAGCTATGTTAGTAGTATAGTTGTAGTACGAATGGGTCGGCTCGACCGGGGAAGGACCACGCTCTCACAGAATACCAGCGTAAAATAGCACCTTAACACTGCTGTGATTCGTATGGTGAGTGTAGAGAACCGGAGACCCTTTTTACTGGAAAAGAGGCATTCCATTTTAGTCCTCACGGGTGACAACGCATCTGCATTTTGATCCTTTATTGAGGATAGATGTGGATGCCTATGAGTCACAGCAACCACTTAACATCATGTGGACTGTGTGCTCGTTTGTCACCCTATCCTATAAAAAAAGGAACTTCTCCCTTATCGTGGAGGTGTTCTATATACATATAATCTACGTGGACAAACACTAAGATTCTCAATAATTATTTTTGGGCCATACTACCTTGTACTGTTATGTATTCTGTGGCCATACCAATACCCTTTCCGTGCGGGAATTGGACCAGTGACTTAAAATATCGCAGGCTAATGCTAAGCCTTAAATTTTGGGAATCTATATTTTTTAAGATGTTTAATTGCAAACAGTATGTTCCCATCCGCACTAGCATAGGTATTTCTCCGGACTTTCAAAGTCCCGGGACACGGGACAGCCTTTAATCAATGACCCGGGAATTCCGGGGACTTCGAGACTATTAAGAAAAAACTTTTTGTTTTTTTATAAGCTAAATGTTAAATGTTATTTGGTAAGCCTTTTTTTTAGAATTTTAATCGAGTTAATTTCTGGTGAAACTTATTAAGAGGCAATTTTTTGGAAAAAATAACATTTATTAACCAATTAAACAGAAAATTAAATAACTTTAACGTTAATTTCAGTCTCTTTTTTTTTTTTTTACTTATTATAAGCCAGTGCTTGACCACAATCCCACCTGGTGGTAAGTGTGATGCAGCCCTAAATGGTAAATCGCACTGGCTTAGCGTAACAAAAGCCTATTCACTCTTGCCTTGAAGACGCCCAGATTGTATTCGGACGGAAAGATAGACGCCGGCAAATTATTCCACTCCTTTGCTGTACGCATTACAAAAGACGAAGCAAACAGTTTGGTTCTAATGCGTGGAATATCGACATCAAAGGGATGAAGACCCGCCGACCGTCTGGTTGTCCTATGGTGGAAAGGAGAGGGAGGAATTAAAGCGTGTAATTCCTGCGCACACTCACCGAAGTGCATACTGAGAGACTGGCTACTCTACGCCTGTGCTCGAAGCTGACAAGATTGGTTTTAACCAAATCAAGGTCACCAATGAGCCTCTTAGCACGTCTCTCCACTGACTCCAAGGTGCCAGTTGGCATTTTGCAGCGCCAGCCCATATGTGACAGCAGTACTCCATGCACGACCGGACTTGCGCTTTATATAAGGTGCCCCGGCGTGAAGTACCGCCGCACCCTTGCAAGGACACCAAGTTTCCTTGCGGCTGCTTTGGCTCTGGACTCTGGCTCTAATGAACCGCCCATAGTTTAGGTTCGAAGAAAATTCAATCCCTAACAACTGCAGGCGGTCAGTGTACTCCAAGGATACATTCCGGAAAGTAGGAGCCAAGGTGAGCGGGCTCCTTTTAACTGTAAAAAGATACGCTTGTGTTTTGGAGGCGTTAAATCTCACGAGATTGGCATCGCCCTATTCGGAAACTGCCTGTAATGTGAGACGCTCAACTATAGCCTCTCTTTCTGACTGGATTTGATCCCGACTGGCCCAGGCGCTTGGTTGGTATCTCTCCACAACTGTGCTGTCGTCTGCATACCCATAGATACCGGGAATGAGCAAATCATTTATATGCAGCAGGAAGAGAGTTGCGGAGAGAACGGACCCCTGAGGAACACAGGCGTTAGTCGCCACAGTATCGGATGAGCAGCCATCAACGACGACCCGGAAAGATCGTTCACTCAGAAAGTTCTTCATCTAGACAATCAGGCAATGGGATAAGCCGAATGCTGAAAGCTTACCCAATAGACTAGCGTGCCAAACCTTGTCAAAGGCCTTCGAAACATCGAGGGAAACAGCAAGTGCTTCACCGCTGTTCTCGAGGGCTTCGCCTCATATGTGAGTGGCATACGCTAGAAGGTTCCCAGTTGATCGAATTCGGCGAAACCCGTACTGACGATCGATGAGGAGATCATTTTGCTCTAGGTATGCCATGAAGTGGGCGTTCAATATACGCTCCATAATCTTGCAGAGTATGGAGGTAATTGAAATTGACCGATAGTTGGCAGGGTAGGTACGGCTACCTTTTTTTGGCACCAGCTGCACATTGGCCTGCTTCCAAGATTTAGGCACTATTCCAGTCCTGAATAAGAGGCGGAACAAGCGTGTCAACACAGGAGACAATTCAGGTGCACGGACCTTTAGAGCTATAGCTGGTAAACCTACCATCAGGTTCACTAATTTGCATTTTGCCACACCAATTGCTTTGTTTATTTCTTTTAGTCACACACAAATGCACTTCTAAACAGTTAAATCTTATAGTTATGAAACGAAATTAGTTAAAAATCATACTAATTCTTAATAACTTTTCTATTAACTAGTAATTCTAGTATCTAATCATTGTTCATAATGTCATTGTTAATTCTCATAATCACCTATTTGTTTAATTTATTGTGTTGCGTAATCAGTAGTTACGTAGTAGACCAAGTACTTATTCGTTAAACTAACACATGGCGCTAGGCTCCTTCAATTATTTGAAAATAAAAATGATTACATAACAATTGCAACAATCTTGTCTCGTCTCGAGTCTCGACCCGAAAGTCCCGAGACAACTAAAATTACGAACCGGAACTTCGAGACACGAGACGTCCCGGGACCCAAACCCTATTCCGGACAAAGGGAGAGGTCCAGTCCAGTAGTAGACTTATACGTGATGATGTAGGAACGAAGAATTATCAATAGTTCATTATCAAGAGTTCCGGAATTTCGGTAGAAAAGTTACTTAGCAAGCGTGTGTTGGAAAATGTGTAAAGATGTTTGGATATTTATAACTCGATCACGAATACAACAAGGATTTAGATAAAACTTGGCACTCAGATAGACTTTATTGGATTAACACATTGAACTTTTTACCACAGAGAAAAAAGTTACCACAAAATATTTATTAGGCATGAAGGCGTGTCTTCTTCTGCGGGCGGATAAGTTTACGAAGTCAGTTTTCAAAAGTACTACATTTTTGTTCCTAAATTCACTTCAAAACAACTTTTCTTGTGCGTCAAAATTCCTGGTTGAAAATCTGGTTAATGTCCTTGGTGTGATACAATTCCTTTCTTTATAAAACTGAAGTGCCAAACGAACTTACATTCCACCTGTCACCTGTTCTTTATTAATTTATAGATACTTATTACACAGGGACAATAAAAGAGCAGAGGAGAAGACATAGGAACATAGCTTTTATAATCTCATCGCAAATACTTACCATTTTTGACACGAGACCGTATAACAGCCAATAGACCCATGCGGTAGACGACATGCTCCAGCAAAATGGCTCTGAAACAACGATACAAATATATCTTACAAAATATACATTAAACATATATACATAAACATATATGTGCATCCCATGTGCTAAAACCCCAATGCTGCTGTATCACAAATAGGTTGGCCCGACCGGAGAAAAATCAAGGCCCCAGAGAATATAATAACCTAAAAAAATCAGAATAAGGCTACTGTGATTTATATTGTGTGTGGCAGCAGCATTTTCTTGATAAGAGCTCAAAATAATAAAAACTGTAGTTCCCAACCCGCCCGCTATGAAGCAATCTATGATGGAGGGCCTACGTGCAGCAGTGGGCTTTTGATAAGCTGATGATAGTGAACGATGATGAATGATTTGTATGATGAGTGTCTAGAGGCGGAGACACTTATTGCTGTTTACGAGGCATTCCATCTTAGCCCTCAGGGGCGAGTTATAACGGTGGTAGAGCCACGCAGCAGCTTTTGCTGTTGCACGTATGGGCCGGCTCGAGCCGGGTTCCTACCACGACCTCACAGAATACCGGCGTGAAGTGGAAGCTCTGCTTCCGCGATTCGTCTGGTGAGTGCAGGTGACCGGAGGCCCAATCCCCCCCCCCCATCAACATGGTAGCGGAATTACATCATAAACTACCCCAGGAGGGTACCAGCACCCCTGGAGAATCCCTCGCTGAGCATCCACGACTATGCTATTCCACTCCTGAGCGTGGGTGCTCAGGCTGTCCCCGCGTATTCTGGGGGGGGGGGGGGGGCAAAATTCCGTTCAACACAATAACTGCTCGGGGCAAACTGAGCAACAAGACCAAGGCGACCCTGCCACGCTATCCGTGAATTTCTGCAACATCAGAGGACTTCACTCTAACCTAAACACCGTCCACTACCATCTCGAAACGGCGAAGCCGGCCTTGCTCTTTCTGACCGAGACGCAGGTGTCCTCTCCGGCTGATACTTCGTATCTCTCCTACCCGGAGTACAAATTGGAGCACTCCTTTGTGCCTCGGGCTGGAGTTTGCGTGTATGTCAGAGAGGACATCTGTTCTCGACGCCTCGGCAGTCTTGAAGGTTCGGACCTGTCCATCCTTTGGCTACGCATAGACAGCGACGACCATCCGCGCGTCTACGTGTGTCTCTGTAGGTCCCATAGCGGTAATGCCGAAACAGACCGACTCATCGACCACGTCCAAATGGCTACAGATTCCTTGCTACAACAGGTCCCATCCGCAGAGATCGTGATCCTTGGCGATTTTAACGCCCACCACGCCGAATGGCTCGGTTCACGTTTGACCTATCATGCGGGGAGATCTGTTTATGACTGCCTTGGCATATGGTCTGACATAACTGGTTACTTCGCCAACGCGGATTCCAGATGTTGAGGATCATACACCTTCCCTGTTAGACCTTCTGCTGACCTCTTATCCGGATATCAGGTTTCCGTCGATGCCCCTATTGGCTCTTCGGACCATTGTCTGATCCGGAGTGTGGTGCCACTCACGCTCCCCTCGCGGTTGCGTTCGGCAGGTTGCCGCCGTGTTTGGAATTACAGGTCGGCGGATTGGGACGGAATGCGGTTTTTCTTTGCTTCCTACCCTTGGGGGTGGGTTTGTTTCTCGCCGGATGATCCCAGCACTGTTGCTGACTCTGTCACTGATGTGGTGCTACAGGAAATGGAACTATTTATTCCATCATCTGTGGTACCCATCGGAGGCAGATCTCAGCCTTGATTTGGTCGCTCCTGTAAGACTGCATTACGCAGTAAGCAGGAGTGTTATCAAGCCTGGGCTACGGCTTCGGCGACTCGGGATGTAAATACCAGCATACTTAAAACGAAGTATAACTTCGCCTCCAGGTCCTTCAAAAGAGTTATTGCCAGGGCAAAGTCAGAGCACATAGGCAGAATTGGAGAGAAACTAGTTCGCCTTCCTTCGGGAACCCGTGCATTCTGGTCTCTCGCCAAGGCTGGCCAAGGGAATTTCTGTAAGCCATCACTACCATCTCTGCACAGGGAGGACGACACTGGCCCACGACGCAAAAGAGAAAGCCGACCTTTTAGGCACCCTTTTTGCGTCCAACTCGACTGTTGATGACGGGGGGAACACACCGCCGACCATCCCGCGGTGTGAGTGCTCCATGCCGGATGTGCGGTTCTCACAGCGCTCGGTTCGCAGAGCACTCCTCTCCCTTGACATCCACAAGTCGAGTGGGCCTGACGGAATCCCCCCAATTATGCTGAAGACGTGTGCTCCGGAGCTGGCACCGGTTCTAACGTGTCTTTTCCGGTACTCCTACTCCCTAACGCGTAGTCCCGAAATCATGGAAGACAGCTTTTGTCCACCCGATTCCTAAAAAAGGCAACTGCTCAGACCCGTCCAACTACAGGCATATCGCCATCACCTCCTTGTTCTCCAAAATAATGGAATCCGTTATAAACTGCCATCTCATGCGGTACCTTGAGGATCACCAGCTGATTAGTGACCGCCAATACGATTTTCGTCGGGGTCGATCAGCTGGTGATCTTCTGGTCTACTTAACTCATAGATGGGCGGAGGCAGTTGAGTCCAAGGGGGAGGCATTGGCCGTTAGTTCGGACATTGCGAAGGCCTTCGATCGGGTTTGGCACAAAGCGCTTTTTTCGAAGCTCCCTTCCTATGGGCTTCCCGAAAAATTATGCAATTGGATCACCAGCTTTCTTGCAGATCGGAGCATCAAGGTCGTTGTAGACGGCGCATGCTCCGACTACAAGCCTATTAACGCTGGTGTTCCACAAGGCTGCGTGCTATCACCAACGCTGTTTCTTCTGCATATCAATGATATGTTGCAAGCCGGTAGCATTCATTGCTACGCGGATGACAGCACTGGTGATGCTCTATACACCGGCCGTGCCAATATTTCTCGGTAAAACGTCACTGAGTACCGGGACAAACTTGTGTCTGAAGTCGAGTCTTTGCTTAACAAAGTCTCGGATTGGGGCCGACTAAATCTAGTCCAGTTCAATCTCCAGAAGACACAAGTTTGCACGTTTACCGCTAAAAAGAACCCCTTTGTCGTATCTCCTCAGTTTCAAGGGACTCCCCTTGCTGCCTCAGCTAGTATAGGAATCCTTGGCGTCGACATATCGAATAGTGTGCAGTTTCGTGGTCACTTGGAAGGGAAGGCCAAATTGGCCTCTAAAAAGCTTGGCGTGCTCAGCAGAGCGAGACAGTATTTCATGCCGGCACATCGCTTGCAACTTTACAAAGCGCAAGTTCGGCCCCACATGGAATACTGTTCTCATCTCTGGGCCGGGGCACCCCAGTGCCAGCTCCTTCCACTTGACCGCATCCAGCGCAGAGCGGTTCGAATCGTCGACGACCGAGTTCTTTCTGATCGGCTCGATACACTGGCTCTGCGTAGAGATGTGGCATCTCTTTGCGTATTTTATCGCATCTATCACGGGGAGTGCTCTGAGGAATTGTTCGGACTAATTCCAACCGCTCAATTTCACCATCGCACATCGCGACAAAACTTGCGTTACCATCCATACCATCTGGATGATTGACGGTCCAGCACTGTGCGATTTAGAAGAACTTTTCTCCCTCGCACAACTTCCTTGTGGAATCAATTACTACCAGCGAATTTTCCGGACCGATACGACTTAGGAACCTTCAAGAAAAGAGCTTACACCTTTCTAAAAGGCCGGCAACGCATCTGCAATTCCCCTGGTGTCGCAGTTGTTCATGGGTGGCGGTAGTCACTTACCATCAGGTGAGTCGTATGCTCGTTTGCCGCCTCTCCTATAAAAAAAAGGTAGAGACAGCTTAAAGACGCTTCTCGGTTGTGCAAAGATCTCTCAAACCTGAAAGGTTTTTAGAGCAATTAATGCATGCATGTTGGCAGGCTTCACATGTTACTAATACTAATTACCATAAACAAGGTATTTTTTTTATAGAATAACGATGACAAACGAGCACATAGTCCACCTGACGGTAAGTGGATGTTGTGGCTCATAGACATACACATCTATCATCGATTAAGAATCAAAATGCAGATGCCTTTTCATCCCTGAGGACTAAAATGGAAAGCCTCGATTCCAATAAAAAGGGTCCCCGGTCCTTTAATCTCACCATACGAAACACAGCAGCATTGACCTGCTATTTTACGGTGATGTTTTCAGTTTCCTTTACCGCTGAGCACGTGGTACTTAAATTTGCACTTTACAATTTCAGTAGTGTCGACGGGGAACAAGCTCAGTTTGTCTAATACAATAATCACCACAGAGTTTAGCAGTAAGTACTGCTAGAATACTTAAAAGTATACGTCTCGATAAAACATAAGCATAATCTTTTTTTATATAGCATAGGGTGACAAACGAGCACACAGTCCACCTGAATGGTAAGTTGTTGCTGTGACCCATAGACATCTACATTTATCCTCAATAAACAATCAAAATGCAGATGTGTCGGCACCCGTGAGGACTAAGATGGAATGCCTCTTTTCCAGTAAAAAGAGTCTCCGGTTCTCTACACTCACCATACGAAACACAGCAGTGTTAAGCTGCTATTTTACGCTGGTATTCTGTGAGAGCATGGTCCTTCCCAGGTCGAGTCAACCCATTCGTGCTACAACTATACTACCTACTAATATAGCTGCAGCATGGCTCTACCACGTATAAAAAGATTTCCACATAGAAGAGATTTTGCCATAGCTGCCACGCATGGCAGGCGGGTAGCAACGGCAATTTTTATTATTTTGAGTTGTTATCAGAAAGATGCTGCTGCTCATCACCTGTTCCTTTATCCTCTGCCGCCTCTTACGACACCCACGAGACGAAATGGTGCAATGGATATTCTTACACCGCCACTACACTTTACGGTAAACATAAGTCTAATAGTGATTTTGAAAGTTAACTTTTGTCTGTCATTTTTATCCTATTACAATGTAAGATCTCTGCAAGGCCAGAGTTAATAGGCTTTTGTTAAGCTAAGTGGCTTTAATTCACCATCTTCGGCTTCTTCATTACTTACCCTCGAGTGCTCAAGCATTGGCTTTTAAATTTTATGGTTCCGGATTATAATATAGTCGTCATCTTCGTTTGCTTAGTCATAATTAAGCTGACGCATCTACCTCAGTGTTATCACACGTCTTTACATGTATCATAATCTGACTGTTGACCTCATCAATACGACGCCTTTGCCTAATTAATCCATAAGGCCATATGACTAAAGAAACCTTACTTTGTGATAAGGCCACGGATTGTTTATAAAACAGTATAAAAACAATCGGTGTGTGTATATACGAGGGTGACACTGAAAGTTCTTAGAAAATCAAAAACTGAACAAACAAGAAAGTTATTAGTTATATATATTTTCAAAATAGTGTCAATTTACGGCAATACATCGCTGCATCCGATGGAACCACTGAGAAAAGCACTTTGCTCACTCGTCCTTAGGGGTCTCTTCGACGGCATTTTGAAACACAGCCACGCTTCCTCGGCGTCCATAAAACGTTTTCCTCGAAGTTTTTCTTTTATTTTCGGAAATAAATAAACATCGCAAGGTGCGAGGTCGGAGCTATAGGGCGGGTGAACCAGTAATTCCACGTCTGATGTCGCCAAGTAGTCGATTGTTTACTTGGCGGTGTGCGACGAGGCGTTGTCGTGGTGAAGGAGGATCCTACTGCGAGATCGTTTCTCCCGAACTTTTTGTAAGACAAGTGGCAAACAATTGTTAGTGTACCACTTTGCAGTAACTGTTTTCGATCGATCCTCTAAAATAATTGTTTCGTAATGACCAGTCCTTCCGAAGAACGAGACCACCATCTTTTTTCCAACGCTTCAACCTCTCTTCACTTTAGTTGGCAACTCCTCGGAAAGAAACACTCAGACAGCAGACTGTCTCTTAGTTTCAGGATCATAACAATAAATCCAGCTTTCGTCACGTCAAGTATGTCGAACACAACATTTGAGTCACGTCCGTTAAATCTTTGAACCATTTCACGACACCAATCAACACGACGGAGTTTTTGGGCCTTTGTCAAATTATGAGGTATCCACCGGGCACAAAGTTTCTTGACCGCTAAATGTTCATGGAGGATTTTGTGCACTTGACTCATAGCGATGCCTAAGCTTGTCCGAATCTGTTGATAAGTCACTCTTTTGTCAGTCGCTATCATACGCCGCACAACACTGATGTTATCTTCAGTGGTCGCCGTAGAAGGCCGTCCCTCACGCAGATTATCGGTGAATTATAGTCTTTGCGACGTTCTTTTTGACACTGCGTAATTTGCTTTATAATTTTTTTTTGCCTGAGCTGACCAACGAATAATTTATCGTCCATGCATCGTAAACACTGCATATTCGTCTATGTGAGTTTTTTTCCGTAAATCAGAATTTGTTGAACGATTAGTTCCAATTCCAATACATATTTAGGTGATTTTTATATATTTGATTTATTTCAAAACCGATTTTTGATAATCTGTGGTTGTTCGTTATGGCATGGCATAGTTTAGCGTGGCACATCACTGTCGTAAGTGGGCGGTACCCATACATGAAGTACAACAATATCTGTATGACAGTTTACCTAAAGAAATACAAAACTTCATGAGCGTGAGCTGTCACCCGCACCATGCTATAACGCTAAGACTATAGTGCGACCACGTTTAAACTCATTAAACCAGTTGTAAACAGTGGCACGAGATGGGGCTTCATCGTGAAAGGCCAATCGAAGTCTATCATAACTTTCTTGTTGACTTAAATGACATCTAAAGTCATAAAAAATCATTGTGCGAAAATTTTCTCGCGATAAATTCATGCTGACGTGACACAGACAATTTTCAATTTGCCGCCAAATCGTAAACAAATGACAAATTAATAAAATACATAATCTATACATATAATAAAACTGTAAATAGCAGATGTCTGTACATTTTATATTTTTGTAATAAAAGTGATTGAGGGGTACTAAAAATAAGTAATTAAATACATTTCTACCATTTTTAGAATTTTCTGTCTGTCTGTCTGTTTGTTTGTTAACGTATCACGTTTAAAGTACTAATTTATATCATAAGAATTGTTAAGGAAATTCTAAAGTGTACCTTCGGGTTACATTTAGTCTTTATTTCATTAAAATCGGTTCATTCCATCAAAAGTTATGATAAATATTCTGAAGTATGGGTGGGGAATTTGCTCAACGGTGGCTTTGTTTGAGTCATCAAGTTGATGTTAGCAGCGCCATCTCTCTTTAATTAAATATATACATATAATAAAAATGATGATAACATGTTGTGTCTCTTTCTGTAAAAAGTCTGTCTAAAGTAAACATCTTTTTTTTTTTCAAAGAAATCGTTAAGAAAATCATAAAGCGTATCTTCGAGTTACATTCAATCTTTGTTTTATTAAAATTGGTTAATTCTATCGAAAGTAATGATTATTATTTTAAAATGTAGGTTCGAATTTGTTCAATGGCGCCATAAAAATCTCAGAAATAGTAATAAAAAGATTTGTGTGTAAAAAAAACGTTCCATAATAATTAATATATTTATACTTAAAACATAAAAAGAGATTTAAAGAAGGATGTTTTCTCACACAAAGGACGTAATAGATGGAGTTGTACAAATTACAAACTTTTCTGATTTGCTGTGTTGAGATTTTTCGCCGATGAATCGTATTGAGACTTACTGAAGAAATTTGTATCTATCGAAGCCATACAACGGAACCCGAACAAAAATAACAAAATTGCAACGAAATGTCGTGATATTTTATTTATAATATACGCAAAATCAGTACTGCTATTTTAGCGCTTTGGGAACTAGACTTAGCGCTTTTTTGGAATGTATAGCGCGCATTTCGAAATTTTAGCACCTACCACTTAATCCAGCGCTTTTTGGTGTATTTAGCACACATTTCAAAATTGTAGCGACTAGCGGGTTATTAACTCTTTTATAGCAGCACTGTTAGTCCACATTACCGATAATAATAATAATGACCTTTATTATTTTTTTTCACAAATAGTACATTGCAGTTTATCTTTTTCAAACATATTTTTTCCACAAAACAAAGAGCATGGGAGACGAGTCCAAACTAGGATACCCTGTGCTATGGATCTCTTCTTCTTCTGCTGGCTTCCCCTTTAGGATGATCAACTTGATTTTTTTTTATCGACAACTATAAGCGGGGAAATCCTCTTCATTAAAGTTTTCATTCATGGTTTTGGCAACGCATTTATTTTGCTTTATTCAGTTTTAGTCAGTTGTTTAGAGCACAGCTAAGTTAAAAGTTACTTAGAGTAGTACTAACTACTGTTGACAGCAATTGCCATGATTATAAGTCGATGTCCTGCGAAGTATTGATACATCAAAAAATATTGCCAGAAAAAAACTTAATGTTGTTTTCTTTATTATGATTATTGTGATTTCTTTAGTATTTTCTTGAATTATAAATTATATTATTAAATTATTAAAAATTATAATAAAAACACAAACTTTGTTTGTAGTTAATTTAGCGCGAAATCTAGGGCTTTTTTAAAGCGCTGTTTTCATGAAATCTAGCGCTTTTTGTGTTGTCCTAGCGCTGAATGGGTTTTTTTGATCTGGCAGCACTGCCAAAAAACCCTCTATTAAGAAGTAACTTTGCTCTCAGTTTTAAGCGCGTTCAGTTCCCAGTTACAGTCAGCGTGTGTTATGCGATGACCGTAAATAAAGCGCAAGGTCAAAATTTACGCGTTGTAAGAGTGGACCTCAGTACTGACTGTTTTGCACATGGCCAACTCTATGTTGCTTTTTCCCGCGTTAGTAGCCCCCGTAACCTTTTTGTGCACACCCCGTCTAAGTCTACTTGTAACGTCGTGTACACCGAAGCTCTATCATAAACTACTTAGAACTTTGATGATAATGATTTATTTGTTACCACTTATTGATACAGTAATGAAATAAATCGTTTAATATTCTCTTACCTAAACGACAAATTCTTTATGTAAAATCTATATACGCGAGCTACGCCGCGGGCACAGCTAGTACACAATAATATTGGCAAAGAGTTCCATTTTCAAAATTTGAAGTTATGTTTTTATTATATCGTTTACAAGTGGCCAGTTCTAAAAACTTTCAGTGTCGTCCTCGTAATAAAGAGTTCCCTGTTTATCTTCTTTATATATAAAAATTACGTGTCACATTGTTTGTCCGCGATGAACTCCTAAACGACTGAACTGATTTCAAAATTTTTGCAAAATTTAATAATTTTGCACAATGTGTACAGTTTGATCCAACTTGAGAGATAGGATAGTTTTTATCCCGATAAGTGATCCTTAACGTTTTTTATAAGGAATTTAAGAAGTTTATTTGTAAGAGAAAAGGTCGTCGGAGAGGGCAGAACAACGTCTGCCTGGCCAGCTAGTAATATATATAATATAATATTAACAAATCGACAGTATAATATTAATCACATCTTTCTGGCGAAAAACTAAAAAAAAGCCTGCACTCTTCTCTTATTTCTGATAGGGTTTCTGGAGCAGAGAAGTCCGCTACTCTACCCTAATTCGTGTTGCCTAACCTTACCATGTTCTGGAAATACTTTTGTTAATTTCTCGAACATGCAGGTTACCTTATGACAGTTTCGCGTCTAAAATTTTGTCGGGGATCGAACTCGGCTTACTCGAGTACAGTGCGATTTTTTTTTTACATGGGAAAATGCTGCTGCCGATTTTTACACATACCCGCCTCGCGGGGCAAGACGAGTTATATCGGACTCGCACCGACTAAAACCAAATGGTGTTCCATCTTCGCCGCATATTGCCAGGGCCAAGAGAACGTTTTCGCACACATCCGCGGCTCCACCAGCGCTGTCCACCCGGTGGCGCAGCCCTTCTTCGGGGGAGGACTTCTCCTCCCCATTCTCCTTCTCAGGCAAGGCGCATCAGGAACACAAGACACGCCTTCCTACACGTCCTCCAACTCAACCTGCGTCACGCCCCCCCCCCCCCTCCGAGTCCGATACGCTGAGGCCATAGGGTCAGGAATATCGAGCACTTGGTAGCACCCACTTTCCGGTCTTGTCTTTGGCTCCGCCGCCAACCAAGTTTCGGCCGTGGAGGTTAGGGAGAGCGGCGCCTCGCAATACCGTCACTCCTCTCCCCCCGCGGCCCCGTCAGGCCCCACCACCACCGCATCAAAGGTGCGGCCCCGTCAGAATCGCGAAGAATAGGGCGAGTGGCACATCGCCATACCAACAATCCTCTTCCGCCGCGACTCCACCTCGGCTGCAGCGGTATGGAGAGAGGGTACCCCTTTCGCCGCAGCTCACCAACACACATCCGAAATGGACTCGCCAATTCCACTCGGAGTGGCCACCTCGGGCCGGCCCTACACAACGTGCCAGCCAAGGGGTTCCTCTTTGTTCACCGCGGGTGACCAAGCCACGCCACGGCTACAACGAGGGAGCGAGCGTTTAAAAATCAGTATAATATGTGACTGATTTTTTTAGCTTCATTTTTTTCTTATCTCGTAATTTTTTTCGATTACAGTACCAAATAAATGATCGGTAAGTTCAAGATATTCCTTTTTTAAGTCGAATAATAACTAATGGCGAGTTATTCGAGGGAATGACGATTAATCGGTATTCGACTATTCACTATAACAACTATTCGCGGCAACTATAATTTATACAATTTTACTAGATGGTAGGGTTGCTTTCTCGACGTGAAGTCCGTCTGGGTTGGTGCCGTACTGTTACTTATTTCTGCTGCAAAAACGCAGCACGCGGTAGCTGTGAGGTATCCCATCTTAGTGTATAGGGGTCACAACGCTTACGCATGGATGAAAGTCACTTACTTTTAAGAGGACTATGTCGTTCGTTACCCAAATTTTATCGAAAATTATAGTCGGGCTGCGATCCAATACAGATTCAAATAGATAAGGCCATTGTTAACAATTCTATTATCTAAATATGTTAGCTTTACCTATGTCGTGTCAACACTAGGTCACCGATTGTAATATTTCTTATACATAAACTAGATGTTCACCGCGATTTTATCCGCGTGAAATTTATTACGATTGATTTTTATGCGTTTTAGTTTTTTGCGTGGAACTCTTAATAATTCCATTTCTAAAATAAAAGTTGCCTAAGTTACGCCTTATAACATCAGCTATCTGCCAGTGAAAGTCCCGCCAAAATCGGTCCAGTCATTTCAAAGATTAGCCGTAACAAATAGACAGACAAAAATTTTGATAATTGTTTTTTTTTTGTTACATAAGTACCGTATAATTTACTTTCATATGCATTTAGTAAAAAGTTGTTAGTGTGACATTTACAAACAGACACTTCAATTTTATTTATTTGTATAGATGTAGTAATCTAATTCGCTGGAAGGGAATTAAAACTTTTTTTATTTATGTTTGGTGATATATTTTTATTGCGGTTCTGTAGTAAAATAATGAAAACTTTTTACTTTAATCTGCCATTCCCATGGTTTAGTAATTCGTCATCATATCAGATTCATATGTCAGATTCGAACTCAAGACTTTAAGTTTGGAGAATATACTCTTAACAGTAATAATACTGTTAGGTCGTGATGTCTCTGATTCAATCTCATCAGCAATACATTAAATAATCCTTCATCCATCAAATAGTTTCTTCAAAGCACTACTGAATGTAACCACTCAAGGAAAGTGCAGCATATTGAAAGTAACATAGCCTGAAACCATACTCACCAGCAACAGCTGTTTAACAGGTAGGTTTGTGAACACAGGACTAGTACCCTAACACAAATACAGCTTAGGGTTGTGGTTTGTGGCAATGTTTAGAAGAGCCTTAGTTTCAGAGGACGCCTTGTGATGGACAGAAAAAATGATGATGACATTAATAAAATCTCATGCGTCTATCAATCAGTCCAATCACCATATCAAATATTCTGGAATTCGCACAGTTTTAAATATAGTTACGATTTACAAAGTACTGATCAAGCTTAACTACCACAAATTTATAGACTATTTTTATTAATTTATATTAAAATTAAATGCTATAAGAATAAAAAGTTAGTAATAAATAGTAGATTGTATAAAAAATGAGACTATTAATAAAAGGTAAAAATACAGATTTTAAAAGAACTAAAACAATGAAATAATTTTTACATAATAGCTTCAGAAGTCTGGTTAATATGTAGTGTATTGAAATACAGAAGCGCCAACTTTAGAAGCCATTATGTGGATTTTAGCTCTTTGAAGTTCGCTTTCACTTTTTTTAAAGTCTAATTTTTTAATGCATTTGAGTAGACTAAGATACATAATAATAATAATAATAATAATAATAATAAGGCGTAGGGAAGTGACGACCCCATCGCCCGCTGACGTAATGGTTATGTGACAAAACTGCTACGTCAGCGCAGTCAGTCAGCATCTTGCCAAGAGGTGTGAGCGCCGTGCCTCGGCAGAATTGAGGGTGCTAATTTGGGCCCGCTTGTGCTTTCGGCCAAATCATGAAACGGTGCCGGGCCTGGGCGTCTCCCGTTAATTGACGCCCAATTTATGGATGATGGAAGGAAATAGACTGCGTTTAGGGCCGCTGCCTGGGGGTCACCGGGGCGCGTCTGGAGCTGGCGCTGGACGCGACAGCATGCGGGCCGCCAGCCGAGTGCGAGGTGCTGCACGACCACCTAGCAGCCCCTCGCATCCATCATCCCCACCAGCTGGCTTGGTGTTGGCAGGGTCTTCGCGGGCCCAGCAATCAGCACCCGCCACTGGTGGAGTACGCCGCATGCGTTGGTCAATGCAGATGAATAGCAACGCATTGCGGGCGTATTTTAGGGCGAAGGGGGGAGAAATTGGAGGTTTTGCGTATCGGGCTAGGATGCATCGACTTTTTGCTGAGCTGGAGCCATCTATAACCGTCACCGAGCAAAACCTGGCAGACCGAGTTCGGTATATCTTGCGCTCAAACATATTCGATAGCACCGAACTCGAACGGCTACGACGTGAGGCTGTACCCTCATCGGATGACAATGCTACGGCTGAGGATGCGGCGCCACAAAATGCAGAGCAACCAGCACACGTGGATGCCGCCGTGAATCTTTCAGTTATGGTTGGTTCAGACGATGATGGAACAGTCGCCCAGGAACTAGAACTAGAGCAAATGAGGAGTACATTGGAAGAGGCTATTTTGGAAACGCGCAGTATGCCTCTCGAAAATCGACCGCGACTCCCGCGCATTCCCCTAAGCAAGCGGAATCGGGCTGTCGTGAGGGCTCTCAACCCAATGCTGGTGACCTATTTGGAAGCCAGCCGGGACCTTTGCGAGACGGACTCAATTCTTTTTGGCGCCGCACTGGCAGTTTGCCGCATTATTGGCGCCAAAGTTCCCACGGCTGGACGCGCTACTAGACAAAGTAGCGCCATCCCAGGCTGGAGAAGAAGGATTGAGGACCGTATCGCAAAGGCAAGGGCCCTTATCGGCAGACTGATAAGCTTCAGGTCAGGCAATAATAGGCCGAGAATTGTGCGCTCCGTCAGGATGGCGTTTGCTGGGACAAATATCAGTTTGTCCCAGCCGGATATAACGCAAAAACTGACGGAGCGCATAGACGACCTGAAGCAGAGAATCGCTGCTTGGGGGAAGCGGATTCGGCGATATACCGAGAGGTCGACACGGTTCAACCAGAATCGTCTCTTCCAGAGTGATCAGAAGAGGCTCTATGAATCACTGGAGCGACCAATGGTACGTGGAAAGGGCCCAGCACCGAATCAGGCCGACACTATCGCATTCTGGCGCGGCCTGTGGTCAGAGCCCGTAAACCACAGCGAGGGCCCTTGGACGGAAGTCGTGGCGAGTCAGTGTGCGAATGTTACGCTCATGGACCCCGTCCTCATAACGCCGGATGACGTAGCTGAGGCGGTCCGTAGGGCTCCGAATTGGAAAAGTCCGGGACTCGACGGACTGCATCACTACTGGCTGAAGGGGTTCATGGTGTGTCACGCTGTGTTCGCCCGACAGTTTCAAGAGGCTCTCGACCAGAAGTCGCTCCGGAGCCTCTTCACTACTGTGATCACTCATTTGGTTCCTAAGGACCGGGATTCCACAGACCCAAGCAAATACCGCCCCATAACGTGTCTACCTACCATATACAAGACACTAACATCCATTTTGAGCGCGAGAATCATTCGTCACCTGAACTCAAACCAGGTGATGTCGCGCGCTCAAAATGGATGTCGGGGCGGTGGTCGTGGAACCAAGGAACCACTCCTCATTGACGCGGTCATTGGCAAGGTGGTTAAACGCAACCGTCGGAACCTCTCCGCCGCCTGGATAGACTACAAAAAGGCATTCGACTCGGTGCCTCATACATGGCTTAAGAGGGTCCTCGAGCTGTACAAGGTTGACTGTACAGTTCGAGACTTCCTCGGGCAGTGTATGGGGCAATGGAGTACGATCCTTTGTCATCTAGGCGAGCGGATGACGGCTGCGGAGAACCACATAAGGATAAGAAGGGGTATCTTCCAGGGCGATTGTTTGAGTCCAACCTGGTTCTGCCTCTCTCTGAACCCTCTCAGTACCTTACTGGAGGGCTCCGGGAGGGGATTTCAGCTTCGGAGAGGAGGTACAAAAGTGACCCACCTTTTCTATATGGATGATCTCAAATTATTCGCCTCCAGTCGCTCTCATCTTATGGAATTGCTAAACATCACTTGTGATTTTAGCAATTCTATTAGAATGGAGCTGGGGACGGATAAGTGTGCGATCCTCCATGTCGAAAGGGGAAGGGTTGCTAACTCTGAGGGCATAGACTTATCTATGCCCATCAGCATAAGGACCCTTTCCGAGGCTGAAACATACCGATACCTGGGTATGTCACAGAACATCGGTGTAGATGAGTCGGGTATGAAACGGTCAGTTTGCGATGTGTTTTGTGCACGCTTGACGAAAGTGCTTAATAGCCTTTTGTCCGGTGTGAATAAGACGCACGCATATAACGGTTGGATCATGCCTGTTCTCATGTATACCTTTGGCATACTCAGGTGGACTCAGACCGAACTGAACGCTCTGGACAGAAAAGTCCGCACTATAATGACGTCCCACAGGATGCATCATCCGAGATCGTCAGTAATGAGGCTGTACTTGCCGCGAAAACATGGTGGGCGCGGCTTTTTAAGCGCGCTTATCATGCATAATCGCGAAGTGTGCAGCCTCCGTAATTACTTTCTGACGAGAGCGGATGATCCATACTATAGGGACGTTATTTCTTGTGATAAAGGGCTAACCCCTCTATCCTTAGCCAACGAGCAATGGCAAGACCCGGCAGTACAGAGCATTTCCGACCGGGAGACCGTATGGAAGGAGAAGGAGCTCCACGGGAGGTTCTACAAGGCCCTTCATGAGCCTTTCGTAGACACAGTCGCCTCCCTCCACTGGCTACGTTTCAGTGACCTCTTTGGGGAAACTGAGGGTTTTGTCTGTGCAATACAGGATCAGGTTATTAAGACCAACAATTATCGGAGATACATCCTAAAGGATGGCACCGTCGACATCTGTCGAGCTTGTCGCCATCCCGGTGAGTCACTTAGGCATGTCATCTCCGGTTGTTCGGCGCTTTCTAACTCTGAGTATTTGCACAGACACAACCTAGTAGCCAGGATTCTACACCAGGAGCTCGCTCTGAAATACGGTCTTGTGGATCGGAAACTGCCATATTATAAGTACTTGCCGGAAGCCGTGCTCGAAAATGACCGCGCCAGGCTCTACTGGGACCGGGCCATCATCACAGACAGGACTATTCTTGCGAATAAGCCTGATATTGTGCTGATGGACCGGGCACAGTCAAGGATATTTTTGGTCGACATTACCATTCCCTATGACGAGAACCTCGTGAAAGCCGAAACAGATAAGCTGACAAAATATCTGGACCTGGCTCACGAGGTGACCGACATGTGGGGTGGTCTGCCGGCCGAAATTATTCCTGTGGTCGTTTCTGCGAACGGGTTAATCCCAGTTAGCCTCTCGGGTCATCTGAGGCGACTGGGACTCCGTGACGGACCGCTCCAAGCTCAAATGCAGAAGGCGGTGCTCCTCGATACCGCCCGCATCGTCCGCCGGTTTCTTTCCCTTTCCCCCTAACCCTCGGCCGTTTGGTCTCCCCTGCCGAGGGCTTCCATCTGGTTGGGTTTTTATATATTTATGTATTTTTTATGTATTTATTTTATTTTAATGATATTTATGTAAGTTTATATATTTTGTTTATAATTATATATTTAAACTGCCCAACCAGATGAGAAAACTTTATAGATAACCCCAATAATAATAATGTTTATTGATAAAACAAAATATGGTACACACTTATTATCTTATCCTTAAGATTAAAGTTTCGGGTAGTACAATTTTTTTTTATCAATAGATACTTGGATCCATAAGATGATGTTTCATTCGAACAAAAATCAAGTTTCACCACTAAGACTGTGAACATTTCTTAGAATGTAATTTATGTTGTGTCTTTAATTATACAGTTAATTGAAATTTTATTTAATTAAATTTTAATATTTGATAAATTGGAACGAAAAGTGTACACTAAAAGATAAGAATTGCTAGCATTTAAACTAGGCCAAGCCTGTGTCTTAAATGCTAGTTTCTTCCTTAAAGTAAATTAACATAGGATATACACTTAAATGCTTTAGAAATTACTACTTTTTGATATTGTGCTAATAATGTGCTTCTAATTATTTAAAAGTGTTTTATTTTAATTTAAGTTTAAATTTTAGAACTCAGCTCATTTTTTTATTGTAAATAGATCTTCAATGTCATCATAGGTTTGTGATTTAAGGCAAACTGTCAACTTTTCTTTGCAATTGTAATTATTAAGCGGATGTATATTAATCATTCGGTTAATTTTATTATATAGAAAAGGACCAATAAAACATTGAAACTTTTTAATAAAGTAAGTCCTAAAGGGAATATTAGGACACACTCTGTCCTTTCTTCGCGTTAGGGGTTGCTTTGGGTCAGAAGAGGCTTTCTTATGTTGGGATAAGATCGTATCAACTACGTACAGTTGTCTTACCGTCAGCACATCACACATAGCATACAATTCAACAGTAGGAAATCGGTAGGGTTTAAAAGTGATAACCTTAAGTAACGCACATTGGGCCCTTTCAACTCTTATTATATGAGATTTTTTAGTACCTCCCCACGCTCTTATGCAATATGATATTACGGATTGGGCCATGGCATGGTAGACTGATTTTAGAAGTTCAATGTCAACAACATGCCGCAACGTTTTGAAAATATAAATCAGTTTACTAATTTTTTCTGATATCATATTAATTTGTGGTATCCACGTTAAGGTTTGATCCAAAATTACACCAAGGTACTTTATTGTGGTTGTACGTTCTAATAATATACACTGACATGGTGTTATAAGTGGATGAAGTTTATTGCAAGTATGGGCTTGAATGTGTATTTTACTAGGAATGTTATTTTGTGCTATACCAAAAGTAATGAACTTAGTTTTTGACGCGTTTAGTGTCAGTATGTTTTTCTGAAGCCATTGTGTTGCCTGTTGCAATCCTATTTCTGCCTTGATTCTGTTTCCTCCCAAGTTTTACCATGAAAAACTAGCACTGTATCATCGGCAAATGTAAAAATCTTACAATTATTCAAATTACATACATATACATAAACACTCACGCCTGTCACCCAGAGGGGTAGGCAGAGACTACGGACTTCCATTTGGCGCGATCCTGACACACCTCTCTCGCCTCTTTCACATCCATATATCTACGCATACACGCTCGTCGGTTAAGGGTACTCCTAATCTGGCCCATTTTCAATGTATCGCCGATCTGGTCGATAAACCTTCGTCTAGGGCGTCCCTTCCCGACCCTGCCGTTCACTTCTGCAACATAAATTTGCTTTGTCACTCTTTCCTCGTTCATTCTTTCTACGTGACCAAACCACCGAAGCATTCCTTTCTTAATCCTTGTCACAACGTCATCTTGCAAACCACACTTTTCTCTTATTACACTATTTCTCACCCTGTCATTCAGATTCAGCCCTAGCATACTCCTTAAGGAACGCATTTCTACAGCATTTATTCTACTCTCATGCTTCTTCTGCCAGACCCAACTTTCACTACCATACATTAAAGTGGGTACTAACACAGCATTATGAATTGCCATACGTGCCTTAGTTGACACATTCTGACTCCTCACAATAGCGTGTAGAGCCCCATTCACTCTATTTCCTGCGTTCACTCGTCGTTCTATATCCTTATCATATCTACCATCCCTGCTAAATAAACATCCCAAATATACAAACTCATCCACTTGCTCAATCAACTCCCCTTCTATTCTTATTTTACATAAAGTTTTACTTTCTTCTCTTTCAAAAACCATCACTTTCGTCTTACTTGCGTTCACTTTCATACCCCTTTCTTTCAATGAACAATTCATTAAAGTAACCATCATTTGCAACTCGGCCGCCGACGATGCAAATATGACTTGATCATCGGCGTACAAAAGGCATTTGACGGTTGACTCACCCATTCTCAACCCACATTCTTCAACTTTCAAAGTTTGCAAACAACTGTCCATAAATAGGTTAAACAGCCACGGGGAAGCCACACATCCCTGTCTGACACCTTTATGAATGCCAAACCAGTCCGAGTAGACCCCGTTGATCCTGACACAAGCACTAGAGTCCCTATAAAGAGACCTTAATGCCTGTATCAAGCCAGCGCACAACCCAAATGAGTTCAGTGTTTGCCATAACACGTTCCTGTCCACTCTGTCATAAGCCTTTTCCAAGTCCAAGAACGCACAAAAAACTTTCTGGTTTTTAGCCAAAAACTTCTCCGCTATCATGCGCATGGAAAAGACTTGATCCGTACACCCCATCCCCTTTCTAAATCCAGCTTGCACATCCCAAATTTTTCCATCAGTTTCTTCCATAACTCTTTCAATTAATACCTTAGCATACAGTTTACCCACAATGCTACGCAAGCTGATACCACGGTAGTTTTTACAGTCCTGCTGCGACCCCTTTCCCTTATATATTGGGACTATAACGGCTTTGCACCAGTCTTCCAGTACCCGTTTCAGTTCCCAACATAAATTAAACAAGGTGTGCAGCAGGCCTGCAACCACACCCTCACCAGCCCTTAGCATTTCGAGTGATACTCTATCATATCCGGCTGCCTTACCTGCTTTCATGCTTTTCATTGCTTTCATTATTTCATCTACACTTATCTCCCTACCTCTCTCCACTTCTTCCGGAATTTCTATTTCACTTATTTCAGACGACTCTTCACTCTTAAACACGCTTTCAAAGTATTCCTTCCATCTCTTTAAATTCGAAACTTCATCATTCAGCATGCAGCCATTCTCGTCTCGTATAGCATTCATTCTAGGCTGTTTTGAAATTCCCCTGGCAGTTCTTACGAGCTTCCAGAACATTTTAATATTTTCCTGGAAGTTATCAGATATCCTTCTATCATTTTTATCTATCCTTTCTTGCTTTTTCCTTTCAACAACTTCTTTTACTCTCTTATTTATACGTCTAAAGTTTGCCTTTTTTCTTTCAATCTCATCATTCATACCGCCAGAATTACCAGCTTTAGTTGCTAGTAAATCTAGCCATGCTCTCTTCTTTGCTTCAACTTCCATCCGTACCTCATCATCCCACCACAACGTATTACTTTTCCTTTCATTCTTTCTCTTACTTACACCGCATACTTCGATGGCTGCATCCACCAGAACTCTCTTAATATTATTCCATACATTCTTCAATTCTAAATCATTCATACATAATTCATTCAACCCACTTATATTTTCCCTCAGTCTGCATTTATACTTCTCTTTCACACCTTCATCTTGTAACCTCTCTATTCTTATACGCTGTAACGCAGTGGTAGACACCGATGTCCGATGCCGCCAACGTCTGAATAGACCATTAATTCGGCATAAGACCAAGTAATGATCCGTCCCTACGTTGGACCCCCGGTAAACCCTTGTATCTACCACTGCGCTCCTCATTCTTTCATCCACAATTATAAAATCTATCATGCTTCTATCATCCCCTCTTTCCCATGTATACATGTGAATCCTCTTATGGCGAAAGAAAGTGTTCGCCACAAAAAGATTCTTTTCCACACATACGGTGAGGAGGTCTTCACCATTCTCATTTATTCTTTCATCGCCAAACGTTCCTAATATCCTTTCATAACCAGACCTCTTCACCCCCACCCTTCCATTAAAATCTCCTAACATAATAATATTTTCATTTTCCTTACATTTCATCAACACCAGCCTTACCATGTCCCAAAACTGCTCTCGGATATAAGTGGGCTTAGACATATCTGGGGCGTACACCCCTAGCACAAACAACTTCTTTAAGCCCACTTTCATTCGTATCCACAGCAGCCTTGGGCTAACACATTCATACTCTTTCACACATTGACCCATTCTTTCTGAAAGGATGACACCGACTCCCTGGCATGCCCGCTCGGTCTCGTCTACTCCAGACCAGTAAGCGGTATACATGCCATGTGCAGTGACATCTCTTCCCTTTCGTTTCGTCTCGTTTACACATAACACATCTATTCCTCTATCATTCATCATTTCGCATACTTCATCCATCTTATCATTCATTGCTCCACATACATTCAGCGTAGCCAGACGGGCCTCCGCAATCCACTTTTCGCCCCTCCGGGAGACAGGACGTGACGGGTGGCGAACCTTCAAATTAAGATTACATAATTCATTTATATATATTAAGAAGAGACTAGGGCTGAGGACGCTGCCTTGTGGCACGCCATAAGTGATGGGAGAATCTAGACTAGTCAGGTCTCCAACCTTTACCCTTTGCCTTATGTGAGAAATATAACTTTCAAACTGGCTTAATGGTTTCCCGCGTATACCAATTTTATGCATTTTGTCTAGAAGTATAGGAGTAGAGACCGTATCAAATGCTTTCGCAATATCTAAGAATACACCTATACATTTGTTTTTCTTATCAATTTGCTGAGCAATATAATCTGTTAACCCAGTAACTGCATCAAAAGTACACTTGCCAGCTCTAAAACCATATTGATTACTCGATAGAAGAGCATTCTTTTCCAAAAAACATATCAATCTTTTATTTATTACCTTTTCTATAATTTTTGATAGGGCTGGCAATATCGAGATTGGGCGGTAATTGTTGATGCAGTTTCTTGGTCCAGATTTATGAATAGGATAGATAATAGATATTTTAAATATTTGTGGAAATACACCTGAGGTTATACATAGGTTAACAATATGTGTCAAGACGGGTACTATATGATTGTTACAAATTTTTAAAAGTTTATTGGATATTCCGTCCCAACCAGTAGCGCTGTCATTTTTAAGAGATTATATATATACAACGTGTCCCAAAATTCAACGATAAGCCAACACCGGAGGATAGACCTGCCCCGGACTAATCGGGTAAAAAAAGAAAAAAAAATATATCCCAATTATATTTTAAGTTATATAAAAAAAATGAAATTCTTCAGAAATTGAGACCGTTTATGATATTTTTCACTACCATGACCACAATTTTTTAAATATTTTTTTCTTTTTTTTTTATAGGCAACCTGAATAGTACTGCTATCTACCACAATTCTTAAAAACTCCAGAATAACTCTTGTTTTATCACGAAAATTAATGAAACTTATTTTATTCCCTAAATTTTTTGAAGACTTTTACTTGTAACCAAATTTAACTTATCGTGGTGTAAAAAAAAAGTATGAACACTAGTATGGCAAGTTTTTTTAAAAATTGACGCAACTAACCAATATTCCAAAATGGTATAATACTCTAGGAAAACAAGTTATAAAAAAATATGGGCCTATTATTTCTTAACAGGGGCCAAATTCCTTAAATTGTAATTGTCAGTAATCACTTTTACTACATGCCCAAAATGGGTTCCTGTTACAATTTCTAGGAATTCGAATGGGGCATTAATACCTTAGATGTTAGAGAGAGATAGATAGATAGAGATATTTACGTTAAAAAGAGACAACAACAGGGCAGGTAGAGAAGCTGTTATTATTCTCAGCAAGTCGGTTCAGTACGCTCTGCTCCTTTGTTTACTGCGCACCGTACCCAATTCAACTTACGTGGCCCTCGTACATACTATCGACTTTTGGCTTGGCTTTTTGGACTGGAATCGACCTGCAAACTTAACTGACCTGGCATTATTTGGACTGGAAGTGATCTGCAAACTGAACTGACCTGGCATTATCTTGGACTACGATTGTGTGTTTTGTGATTTAGAGTTCTGGCGCATTTTGGACTGTTTGGCGTTTAACATGCCGCAACCGTACACACCACAGGAATACGCTAATATGCATTTAATCTATGGAAAATGCCGATGTAATGCTAACGCTGCTAGCAGACTGTATCCAGAAAGATACCCAAATGCTCAAAGATATCCTGATTATCGAGTGTTTATTAATGTGCATCAAGCGTTTTCGGAGGGTCGTATGCCATCCAATAGGAGCAGCGCTGGAAGACCTAGATTGGATCGTGATGAAGAAGTTCTCAAGGAGATAGAAAATGACTCGACTACTTCGGTACGTGCCATAGAAGAAGCTACAGGAATCCCGAAAAGTTCTGCACATCGAATATTAAAACGTCACAAGCTTCACCCATATCACTACAGGCGTGTGCAGACGTTATTACCGCGGGACTATCCGCTACGGGTCACATTTTGCCGTGTAATGCTGCAAAGGCACAGTGAAGATCCCCACTTCCTAGACAAAATTCTATGGTCGGATGAAACAACGTGCAAGAAAGATGGGTATTTAAATCTTCACAATCTACATAGTTGGAGTAATGAAAATCCACACTTGATGAGATAAGACAAATCCCAATATCAATTCAAGGTTAACCTATGGACCGGCATATTAAATGGAAAAGTAATTGGGCCCTTTGAGTTACAAGGAAACTTAGATGGCAATAGTTATTTAAACTTTTTACAAAATGACTTGCAAGAATTGTTAAACGACGTGCCCTTAAATGATCTTCAAAACATGTGGTTCCAAAATGATGGTTGCCCAGCACATTATGCCCGTCCTGTGCGAGAATATTTAAATCAAGAGTATCCAGGGCGTTGGATCGGGCGACTTGGTCCTATCTTATGGCCACCCCGTTCACCCGATTTGAACCCCCTGGACTTCTTCTATTGGGGTTGTCTTAAAAACAGGGTCTACTCAAAACCCATTGTGACATTGGACGAGCTTCGTCGAAATATCACTCAGGCTGCTGATTACATTAATAGCAGAAGATATGCAAGACAAATAAAACGATCATTTTTAAGGCGATGTCGTGCATGTATTAATGCTGGTGGCAAACAGTTCGAACATTTGCTATAATGTTAATAACTTAATAAATTACACGTGAAACTGTTTGTACCATTTGTTTTGAAATATTAAACATTTTTCAAGAAATAATACTTTTATTACACCCGACCGTCATTTGGCCCCTGTTAAGAAATAATAGGCCCATATTTTTTTATAACTTGTTTTCCTAGAGTATTATACCATTTTGGAATATTGGTTAGTTGCGTCAATTTTTAAAAAAACTTGCCATACTAGTGTTCATACTTTTTTTTTACACCACGATAAGTTAAATTTGGTTAAAAGTAAAAGTCTTCAAAAAATTTAGGGAATAAAATAAGTTTCATTAATTTTCGTGATAAAACAAGAGTTATTCTGGAGTTTTTAAGAATTGTGGTAGATAGCAGTACTATTCAGGTTGCCTATAAAAAAAAAAGAAAAAAATATTTAAAAAATTGTGGTCATGGTAGTGAAAAATATCATAAACGGTCTCAATTTCTGAAGAATTTCATTTTTTTTATATAACTTAAAATATAATTGGGATATATTTTTTTTTCTTTTTTTACCCTATTAGTCCGGGGCAGGTCTATCCTCCGGTGTTGGCTTATCGTTGAATTTTGGGACACGTTGTATATATATATATATATATATATATATATGTCATCTAAAATATTAGATTAAAAACTTAATCCCCTATTTTCTAACCTTGGGGGTGGTATTTTATCAAATTTATATTAACAATATTTTCCTTATTTTAGTCTTTCTTTGTTTTCTCTCTACTTATTTAGGGACATTTTTCTCAAACAGATAGGAATGTTAACTCTATGTACAATCTCAATTAACTTTATATGTATTATAATAATATTGTTGCATGTGTGGAACTAAATAAATTCTTTCCATACCATCTACAATAAATCTCTTTATAAAACAGGTTATCAATAGTGTTTAGATAAGGCTCCATGTGAGCAATACATTTCATCTAAGTGCATGGGCATAGTGCCAAATATATTTCAGTACCACTTCCATGATAATGCATGGTATATTTTTATTTCGAGTCAATATCCTAATGTTACATTATAGCAGGAAAACACTACAAAGTAATAGTTCTTTTAAAAATGCACATTTTATTGAAATAAGAAATTATACATAAAGGAGTTGTGATTTCTGTATGACATTTCTTAGCGTGAATAAACAAAAAAATATTTTGTTATCTAGCTTGTGCAATTATTCTCAAGTTTTTAATTTATTTTTTAAACTATTTTCATGTAAGTTTGTAATATATTTTTATGAGAATAAAGATATGAAAATCAGTGACTCGTTTGTAATATTAAAAATTATTAATTGGACTTTTCTTTATAATAATAATAAATATTCCAAAACTTAAGCATTTGTACTATTCATTAGTATTTTTTCTTAACATTAATATGCTTTTCTTCACGTATTAGTGTGGTATAAAAATAATAAACCAGTGTGACCTTGACAAGTTGACAGTAAAGTTCAACTTCTCCGCTTTGCATTCAAGGTATGCAGTAATAAAATGAAATAATAAATTGATTTAATGCTAATAATTAGTCACATCTCATGTAAATTTTTTCCCTCTAAACTGATAATAATTGAGAATTATAGAATTATTCCATTATTTAAATCATAGTAATAATAGTGGGCAGCTCATTTCATTTATTGTGTAATAATACAGCTTTGTTACATAACGGCAAGCAGATGAGAAAACATATAAAGTAAATAATAAAATTAATTTTCATCCACAAGACTTTCTATAGTCTACAAAATATAAGTAAGTAAATAAAACTAAGTTTTCCTTCCAACTGCATACTTAGTACTGCAATGCAGGCCTGCATGCAAGGTTGTTAGTAACCAAGTTACACAAAAGGCAATTGCGACATATATATTTTGATTAATTTCAATGCCGCACTCATTTTTTTTTTGTAACATTATCAGGTCAACAAGGTCTTTTCAGTTAAAATATTGTTGTTGTAAATTATATTGTACATGCAATTGTATAACCAACCCAATTGTTTTGGTTTATACATTACGTGAAGTCATTGACCATTATACGGACGTCGTGATGGGCAACTTCCCGTACAAACAATCTTATTGGTGACTCATTAATAATACTATATGCAATCGCAAATAGTAATATTATAATATGTATGGCATTCTGTCGACGTGACAGTTTTACATATTTGAATTAAGCGTACCTCGGATTTCTTATTTTTGACTTTATTTCAATATATATTACAGTGCTTAGGCAAAGAAAATAAAATTGCATTAAATAATTCAGATTATTTTACTCACTTGGTGCGGAATCCAGCGGTTCCGTATTGAATAAAAACATCACTTGTTTTCGGATGCATTTCTCTGGCGAACGCGTACACGACTCGAAGGCTACTTGGCGGCATCGTGTTGTGTGAAATTAATTTATAAGGCCGCGTATCACTCAGATACAATCACTTGGAATCAACAAACGCAAACGAGAATTTCACTTTCACATTCCCGCCTTGACACTGACAGACTGACAGCGGCAAACTTCGATTCGACTGGCTGACTGAGCAAAGACATCAAGAGTGAAATGACAAAACTGACAAATGTCAATTTGATTTTTCAAAACGGCCCACCTCCTTCCTCCGGCCATCTAAAATTGTCTATTGTTTATACTTATTTTTAAAGAAAACCGAAGCTAACACAAATAATCTAAACAGATTAACAGACACTACTGTACTACAAAATGTTGTACTTTTTTAGCTTTGACTTTATAACTCTCTAGCACATGAGTTACTCTTTACTCTGTGTCTCTAGTATAGTATTAATAATATATGATCTATATTTATAGCCTAGCCTTATCCTTATTATTATCATTACTAGAAATTAAAGACACCCGTGTTCGTAATGATATACAGTATAAGCACTAGATGTCGCTATACTGAATTAATTTTGAATTTGCTATTCGGTAATAGATGGCATATTTAACACAATGCTATGCAATATATAAATAAAATTAAAGACGTAGGTACATACATAGTTTACATTGTTTAGTATTGTTATTTGTTATGTCTTTGATCCCATTGCGCTTGTGGCATAACGTTCCGAGATCCAGAAACGTTGCCGTAAAGTAGTAAGTTTTTTTTGGTTTAATACAACGTTATTTCTTATATATTTTTTTCAGAATCATAAATGATGAATCAAATACACTTATTAAAGTAAGCAAAAATACCTATAATACAATTATACACGTTAGATTTCACGTTTATTGATTACGTAACTTTCTCATGAAATAACTTTTTTCTTCTCTTCTTCTGAGTTAGACGCTGCTTTCCATTAATGACGTAAATGAACATTTTTGAGATTTTTCTTTCGCAATCTCTCATTGCGTCACGATTTTTCAAAATTTCCTCCTCCGTAAGAGGAAAGTGCTAAGAATCTCCGGTGGAGGTTCGGTTGCCACCTAAGACGACTCGACCTGGCAACATACAACGCACGCACCCTGAGGACTGACGAGAAGATCGTGGAGCTGGAAGAAGAGATAGACAAGTTACGCTGGCATATTATAGGATTATCCGAAGTCCGAAGAGAGGAGGAGGACATGGTAATCCTCGAATCCGGCAACGTCCCAAGGAGGTGTCGGATATATCGTCCACAAGTCTCTCGTTAACAACGTTGTAAAGATTGAGAGTGTGTCGACGAGGGTTGCGTACCTTATACTCAGAATCACCAAACGGTATTTGCTGAAGGTCATACAGGTTTACGCAACAACCTCGGCACACCCCGATGAGGAGGTGGAGGAAATGTATGAGGATATCTCTAGAGCCATGCTTTCCTCCAAAACCCAATATACGGTGTTAATGGGAGACTTCAATGCAAAACTAGGCACAAGAGAGAACGGTGAGCTGAAAGTAGGGAAATTTGGAATAGGGCAACGGAACCCAACGGGCCAGCAGCTGGCCGACTTCATGGAGAAAGAGGGACTCTTTATGATGAACTCTTTCTTCCAGAAGCGGCCCCACAGGAAGTGGACCTGGCCGAGCCCCGACGGTTCGACAAAAAATGAGATTGACTTCATTATGACGACCAGACGACAACTGTTCAGTGATGTCTCCGTTATCGCGGGGGTGAAAACTGGTAGCGATCACCGAATGGTTAGAGGCACACTGAACCTAAACGTTAAGTTGGAGAGGTCTCGCCTAATGAAGTCAACGCTCCGTCCCCCTTGTGCTCTGTTCCAGAGTCCCGAAACCTTTCAGCTCGAGTTACAAAACCGTTTTCAGTGCCTAGAAGACTGCAATGAAGTGGACGATATGAATGACAAGCTCGTGGAAACTGTCCATGCGGTCGGAGCTAAGTTCTGCAAGACCCGCCGCAGAAGAACAAAAAAACTCTCCGATCACACTCTTAATCTCATGGCTGTAAGACGGGAGATGAAGCTATATTCTTCAACAGATTTGACAGCATACAGGCAACTGAACAGTCAGATCTCCAAATGCATGCGGCGGGACTTACGCAACTTCAATACAGCTTGTATTGAAGAAGCGATCGAGCGGAACCAAGGCTCCAAAGTTTTTGGCAGAGATCTGTCTGCCAGAAAGAGCCAATTGTTAAAGCTGAAGACCGAACGTGGCAGCATCGTTTCCGGGACACCTGAGATTTTGAGTGAGATTGAGAGGTTCTATGGGCAGCTGTACACGTCATCGTTGGAGCCACACGCAAGTGTGAGTAACTATCCAAGAGCGAGTCTTATCCGACACTATTCCGAAGATATCCCGGACGTCAGTCTGAGCGAGATTAGAATGGCTCTGCAGCACCTTAAAAACGGCAAGGCCCCAGGCGAGAATGGAATTACAGCGGAGCTTCTGAAAGCGGGTGGAAGACCGGTACTTGAAGTCCTTCAGAAGCTTTTTAATTCCGTCCTCCATGGTGGCACTACACCGGAGGCGTGGAGCACAAGTGCGGTGGTCTTGTTCTTCAAGAAAGGTGACAACGGTCTCTTGAAGAACTACAGACCGATTTCCCTTCTGAGCCGCGTCTACGTGCTGTTTACGAGAGTCATTACGAATCGTCTCTCGCGCAGACTTGACACATACATACCCTTCCGCAAATTGTACAGAAGTCGGAAGAGTACAATTTGCCACTATGTCTGGCGTATGTGAACTATGAGAAAGCCTTTGATTCCGTCGAAATTTGGACGTTGCTGCAGTGGTGCCAAGTTGACTATCGGTATATCGAAGTGCTGAAGTGTTTGTACAGTAGAGCTACGATGGCTATCCGAGTATAGAACCAGAGTACGAAACCTATCCAATTGCAGAGAGGTGTAAGACAGGGTGATGTTATATCCCCGAAACTCTTCACCGCTGCATTGGAAGACGTTTTCAAGCTTCTGGACTGGAAAGGATACGGTATTAACATCAATGGCGAGTACATCACTCACCTTCGATTTGCCGACGATATAGTCCTTATGGCAGAATCGCTGGAGGGCTTAAGCACTATGCTCAATGACCTCAATAGTGTTTCCCAACGGATAGGTCTTAAGATGAACATGGACAAAACAAAGATTATGTTTAATGTCCATGTCACACCTATGCCGGTAGTTGTTGGGAACACTAAGCTCGAAGTTGTTGACGAGTATGTTTACCTGTAGGCCAACGGATTAGTAAGCTGAAGTGGCAGTGGACCGGCCATATAGCTCGAAGAACCGACAACCGATGGGTAAGAAAGGTTCTTCAGTGGCAGCCTCGTACCGGTAGGCGAAGTGTAGGGCGACCCCCCACGAGATGGAGTGACGACCTGGTAAGACATGCAGGAAGTCGATGGATGCAGGTGGCTCAGGACCGTGCTTTGTGGCATTCCTTGAGGGAGGCCTATGTTCAGCAGTGGACTTATGAAAGGCTGTAATGATGATGAATGATGAAGAGGAAAGGTGAAAACAACATTATAAATCTGGGTTAATAATCTTCCGATCATTAGATATCACTAGTTGGTATTGACTGAGGTGAACTTATTTGTCAGACGTAATGTAGTCACCAACTATTTTTTTTAATAGAAATAGGATGACAAACGAGCACACAGTCCACCTGAAGGTAAGTGGCTGCTGTGGTCCATAGACATCCTATATATATCCTATACATCTATCTTTGATTGCGAATTAAAATGCAGATGCGTTGTCAGCCGTGAGAACTAAGATAGAATGCCTCTTTTCCAGTAAATTGGGTCTCTGGTTCTCTACACTCTCCATACGAAACACAGCAGCATTAAGCTGCTATTTTACGCTGGTATTCTGTGAGAGCGTGGTCCTTCCCCGGTCGAGCTGACCCATTCGTGCTACAACTATAGGTACTATTCATATAGCTGCATGTAACTGATAAAACAGAAATAGACATTAACCTTTACTTACACTTTTAAACAATTTAACTTCTTCGCCATGAAATTCTGTCAAAATATTTCACATAAATTAAAAGAGGCACCGCCCTTCTCGCAAAAAAATTGTGGAATGACGACATCCACGTGGCATCCACGACTTTTTCTGCCACCCGGGAGGCGCCACTGGAAAGTGAGGTATAATATTTTACAGATTTCATAGCAGGGAAGTTAATTTGTTCGGAAAATGTAAAAGTTATTGTTTATTTCTGTACTATTAGCTATATTTTATATTAGTAACATTAAAAATAAATAAACCAAGCCACAGATATTCATAAAAGTAGAAAAATTAAAAAAAAAACGTGAAAAAATGTACAAAAAATTAAAGAGCAAACCACTGACGCATTGTTTTGTGTATTAATTTAATACTCTAGAAACTGATAAACTTTTATTGAAAAAGCAACTCAATTAAATTACATTTGTAACAAAAACTTTACCTCAATGTCAACTAGCGACATCTGGTGAGCAGAAAATTATTAGCCCTCATTGACTAAATATCATATGTCTTCCAATAGATGGCGGCATGGGTCTGTACAAAACAATTTTGATACGTAGTTGAGAGTAGAGGCATGCTGCACCTGTATTGTGTTAAAGTTACTCTCATTTATAAGAGGCGAAGCAAGGAAATAACCGCCGTACTGCCCCAATGTGTGTTGGAGAAATTCACATGTCTTCGAAATAAGTACTTTTTTTCTTATTTCTCAGACATGCAGGTCACGATGTTTTTCTTCACCGCTAAGCACGTAGTTAACCAGCACTTAAAATTGTAATTAAAAACTTCATTGGTGCCGGCGGGGATCGAACCCGAATTGCTACTGTGAACGTACGTACGTTTTTTTATAGGATAGGGGGTGACGAACGAGCACACAGTCAAGGGCGGATCCAGCTTTGGCGCCAGGAGGGGGTCACATAGTCGTGGTCAAGTCAAGAACTTATAATTTAATTTTGATAATAATAGATACAAGTAAATAGTAGGTATTTTATTAATGTACGTAAGTACTGTACTTAAATATATTTATTCTTTATTGTACACTTGAAAAACTTAACACATAATAACTTGTACATATACACGTACATATTGCCATCTTCTCTTGAAGACATCCAGAGAAGCACTATCACGCATGGAATAAGGCAGCCTATTTATATTCCATAACCGTGGTGAATGATTTGTTATAACAGCTAGAGGTATGTCGAGGGGTATGACGCAAAACTCCGCAAAAGTGAAGAGGTGGTACGACAAGGGTTTCCAACAAACAAAATAGAAACAGACAAAATATATATATTTAAATAACCAAATCAATTTTTCTTTTACGTCTTCTCCCGAAACGCGTTATTACGTCATTTACGTCAATGGGTACGTCCACGATTTAATTCTGCGCAACGTAGAAAAAGACCTTTCTGCTGTCGCTACACTGACAGGGAGTGTAGCCACAATACATAAAAAATTTCTTATATTAGGATACATATCGATGTCACAATTTAAAATAAGATCAGAAATCGACTGCGGTATGTCCTGGCTCCGCTGCCACGCCTGCCACTTCACCATCCACAGCCGATATTCATTTACAATGACAGAAACTGGAGTGTTATCTAGTAATACTCGTAATATATAGTCGGTAACTAGTTCTTTCACAGTTTCAATGTCTTCATTACTATATTCACTTTTTGGCATGAAAACGCTTAGCTGAAACAAATTAAGTACATCAGGAGACAGGCGGTCCTGGAGATCACTTATTATTGAATCTAGAAAAGGGATGTATATAGCTCTGCGGAAATACTCTTCAGCAGATTGAGCAGGTTGGTTATTGGACCTATATATTTGTTTTGATACTATTCTGGGGCATTTAATTTCTACATCTAGCTGCTCAGCTACTTCTTTAGCCTCTTCAAAAAACTGTCGGTAGATTACGTCCACATTTTCTTTTTTATTTTGTAAAACACTTAAAGTATCATTAATAGTGTCCGTAGCTTTTTTTTTTAAATCAATTGAGTTCGATTGCAGTATTCTGCTTAAAGATACAGTAGTACCTGAAAAATAAAAGTAAGTGACTGTGACTGTAGTGCATAAACTAAGAATTTATAACTTAATATAAACGGTATGTACTCGTAGCATAAAATATTAACAAAACAACAACATAATTTTAAAGTAGGTTTAGTATACTCGTATAAGTTCATTTGCCAAACAATAAGAAACAAAATAATTTAGGAAAGTACCCACCTAATACATCACTTAAGCAGATGGAGGATATAATAAAGTCAGAACTGCGCAATGTTTGCAGCAAGCAATGCGCATCATTGGCAGTTTTATTGTCTTGCCAAGCAGAAATCTTCTCCAGAGCGCTACAGATTTCGTCTAAGTGGTATCCTTGAAATTGAAGATGCCCATTATGCCTCTCTACCCAACGTGTCTCACAAATACCTTGCATGGCAGCTCCGAGTTCTATTTTAAAAATTTCATGATTTTAGCGCATGCATTGGCAAATGCCACAACTTTTCTCATTGTGCAGATGTATTGCGATAGCAAACTACTTTGGATGGTCTTGCCAATGAGTTATTGAGCACATGGTTGTTGCAAGGGCAACGTTTAGCATGAATGGCTATTTTCATCAATTCTTGCACTGCACCTTTTGTATCTGATGCCATAACCGAGCAGCTGTCAGTTCCAATACCCACACACCAAGATAAATCTAAGTTAAATTTGGTACACAGATTTACAACGATTTTCGCCAATGCTACACCTGTCAATCGAGGCTCTATGTCACCTGAATTGTTGTCTTCACGTCTAAGAGCATCGTAGTATCACAAAAAGTCACAAAATGTTCCTTAATAATACCATCATGCAAATATCGGAATGATAGACTCAGCTGTGAGATATGTGATATATCTGTTGTTTCATCGAACAAAATTGAAAAATATTTAGCTTCCCGCACATTCTGTAAAATATTTTCCTGGATGATTTCTGCGCAAACATCTATCAACTCATTTTGTACAGTCTTGCTGATGTACGTTTTTACAGTCCACTGCATTTTCCATAAAGACCCTTACATCAAATAGGTAATACCTATTTACTTTAGGTAAGTATAGTGTTAAACAAGCAAAACAATTTCAGGTTCTCTAATATTCTATAGTTTTTAAAAATCTGTAATATACAAATAAAGTAAAAAGTAGTAGGTAGGTAGATTACTATTTACTTGTTGTAAATGCATGCCTGTTAATGAAGCGCAATGCTTTTGTGTCGCGCAATAGTTTGCATCGAAGTTTTCGCTAGATGCTTTTAAAAACTTTAACCAAGATTATTTTTAAGTTTATGCATATTATATTCATTCTGTTGGTTGCTCTCTTATTTTATTTTTAAAGGGCATTAAAATCAGTGTGGTCACGACGATACACATGATTTCATTGTGTGAATTTATCTAAGATTTTAGGTTAGGTCAGTAAGCTTAATGCTCTTCAAACTTCCTCGTCCAAAAAAATATATAGGTAGGTACATAAGTCACGCAGCACTCTTTCAGTAAGTAGGTACCCACATATCTTCCTCCGTACCTCATAACTTTATGAACATTAACAATAATAACATTTAATTTTAAACACACGCACTGGAATAATGACAAACTGATTACTTACCATTTCTTGTAATTAATGAATGTGCAGCAACAATTTTTAAGAATACTTATAAGGGTACACTTATAAACACATTATAGGTAGAAAGAAATACTAGTTTTTTAACTTAGAACTATGTTATGATATGTTGAAGCTTACGTAGTCGACAAACGCGCGCAAGTGTGGCGCGGTAAAATTCAAATTTTCGATACGTTCGTTCCCAAACGTTTGCATACGTTTGCATACACAGTTATTATACTATATTATATTAAATTAATTAAATATTGAAGGTATGTAGTTACATAAAATCTGTATGGTGACAAAATATATAAATAAAATCATTATGTTCAACTAATGGTCCACCTAAGTTCTGGAACCAGCTCAGGGGGGGGTCATGACCCCCATGACCCTCCCCCTGGATCCGCCGTTGCACACAGTCCACCTGATGGTAAGTGGTTACTGTGACCTATAGACCTATAGACATCTACATTTATCCACAATAAAGAATCAAAAGGTCTAGGTCTGATGACAATAGGAGATTTTTTTATAGAACAAGGATGACAAACGAGCACACAGTCCACCTGATGGTAAGTGGATTCTGTGACCCATGGACATCTACATCTATCCTCGATTACGATTCAAAATGCAGATGCGTCGTCACCCGTGAGGACTAAGATTGAATGCCTCTTTTCCAGTAAAATGGGTCTCCGGTTCTCTACACTCACCATACGAAACACAGCAGTGTCAAGCTGCCATTTTTCGCTGGTATTCTGTGAGAGCGTGATCCTTCCTCGGTCGAGCCAACCCATTCGTGCTACAACTATACTACTAATATAGCTGCAGCATGACTCTACCACGTACAAGAAACGTACTGTGAAATTTACCCTGAGATACCACGGCTCTTCTGATCTACCACGGCTAGGCTGTATTGTGCGTGCAGCATAAATGGGATTTGACGATAAAGCGAGGAAAGAATTTTTACTTCTTTAAGCAAAAAGTGGCCAAATATAGGCTTTCGCGAATTGCTATTTTATCATGACAACGTCTCAATACGAGTCAAATGAACGCTGTGTTCATGTTATTTTTTATTTAAATCAACTAATCAAATATATCAACAATTAAAAGCATTATAGGTATATATTATATCTGATTTGGGTTAGAATAACGGTTCGAAAGCAAATCAAGCATAAATTAGTATGTACATAGTTAACGTACGTATTACGTAGGTATTAATGATTACGTTGCTGCTGGAGAGGATCGAACTCGCCTTCCTTCTGAACTGTGCTTACGCAGAGCGCTTAAACCATGACCTACTACGGATCTATAAAATGCACCCACATTTTTTGATTTACGATAATTGGTTAATTATTTGTAGAGGTGACAGTTTCACGCTTCAGCGTATGACTGTAGTAGAAGTTACTCGACTGACTTTTTATTGGTAAAGAATCATTCCATCTGAATTAACAGCGATTACAACGCAACTGCAGTTTAATTCTTAAACGAGTGTAGATTTAGGTATCTATGGGTTACAGCAACAGCATTCACTTAACATCAGATGAACTGTGTGATCGTTTGTCACTCTTATATTATAGTACCTATATCCTTTACTCTTTACTCGACTCTTACGAGCTTACGACACCTACGGAATGACGCGGGCACATGGTGGCGATTCTCTCACCCCGCCGCCTCACAGTGGCTATGATTGAATTACCTTTATTACTACTTTCTTTTTAATTTTCTTTAAAAAGAACCGTTACCCCACACTAGGATTTTCATTGTTGTATCATGTAGGCAGTTTAAAAGCATAAATTGCACAAGGACAAATATCCACACTCACACACATATTTGTAGACCGTACAAATACCGCGGCCCCCAGCGCTGTAACTTATTGCTAAGCCACTGCGCCACGGAGCCGTCTTTTTTCTTTTCTTAATAACTGGCTTTACTGCTACGGCTGAATCTGAATGACAGGGTGAGGAATAGTGTGATAAGAGAAAAGTGTGGTTTGCAAGATGACGTTGTGACCAGGATTAAGAAAGGAATGCTTCGGTGGTTTGGTCATGTAGAAAGGTCATAGAGGAAAGAGTGACAAAGCAAATTTATGTTGCAGAAGTGAACGGCAGGGTCGGGAAGGGACGCCCTAGTCGAAGGTTTATCGACCAAATCGGCGATACATTAAAAATGGGCCAGATTAGGAGTACCCTTAACCGACGAGCGTGAATGCGTAGATATATGGATGTGAAAGAGGCGAGAGAAGTGTGTCAGGATCGCGCCAAATGGAAGTCCGTAGTCTCTTCCTACCCCTCTGGGTGACAGGCGTGAGTGTTTATGTATGTATGGCTTTACGGCTCTGGGATCTAGCCCTTCTGAGCCTGAAGTTACAATATATTATAATAATTATCTTTCATAGTATACTGCTTCACGATATGTTGATGCGTCACATTGTGCAGCCCTTGGGAGATTTTGACGGCAACTTGAGCCAGCAGACAGCTGACGGTTGGCGATGGTATCTCAAGGCGCCTAAGCAGACAGTCACCTTATTTTGAGAATCACATCACCATCAGAGCACTTGTTTCACCGTTTCCACTAATAGTTCACATGCGCAGACACTAAATACACATCGCACCACTTTTACATATCAATATCCACTTCAAACCATTATTTAAACAATAATACAGGAGCAGCAAACCGCCGCCGGTCATGTTCCCGCCAAAAACCCTCCACGGAGTCGTCAAACTTATGAACTTTGTCGACGGGATCACTCAATACGTCGTACATAAACAATTTTTTTTTTACAATATGCACAATTTCTGTCTGCTACCACCAAGCTATAACGTTTTCAACGACGTGTCATTAAAAAAAAAGTTACGAATCAAGCTTCAGAGGGACCTCATTACTTCAGAAACGCGCGATTAACAGCCGATTCGGTTACGACGTTCTTTTAAACGCTCGTAATCGTTTGGACGTTAATGCGGCGTGACGCTGGGGAAAGAAACCGACGTCTAATAATATCTCGTTTGTTGTTATAATTTAGATAAATAAGGACACATGTCTTCGTGTCGTAGCTAATTGATTTAAGACCGGCTTGTATACTTACGTGGAATGTTTGAGCTAGGAACGTCGCGCACGACTGTCTCAGAATATAATTATTTAAAATGTCCGCCACCCATGGACCATATATAAATAATATTGCAATACTTACTGTTTTAAAATCAATGAGGCGGTGCTTTTTATCTGACTTTTGAAATAGTGATTAGTAGAAACATATTCGTATTCTTCTTCGTCATCAGCCCGTAAAATCTCTTGCTGAATACAGGTCTCTCTCGTTATAGCAATTATAGCACAGAATAAATAATAGTTAAAAGAAGTTATAGTGAGGTTTTGCCTTAAGGCGAGGATCTCCGACGTTAAAAGCATTTAGCGTGTTATTTTGTCCGCTACATGCATATATTTGTAAAGCACAAAATATACGTGCGACATTCGGTGGATAAAAAGTTACGTTATTTTAAACGTTTTTGGTTATTATCAAGAAATAAATGATCTAAATAAAAATGTAGCCGATGAATAATCTAATTCAACAATATACCTTTCATACCGAAAAATATTATAAGGTTATCGCTTAAACAAAACAAGAACTTGAACGTCAATGTATTTTCCCAGTGATTAAATTTCTTTGTAGCTTGATTAATATTACGTATTTTAAAATCAAATAAATTAAGAATTTAATTGAGTATTTTATGTACTTAGGCATTTTGTTTTGCCGAACATATTATACTAAGTATTTTAAGAAACATTAACTATCGCACCTCAAAATTGTGTCTAAAATATGATATTTTGTCCAATTGGCCTTAATTCCACAAAATACACTTGGCTGGTGAATTGGTGATCGAAGTACCTACCAGGTGTCCCGCTGACTTTTTGACCAGGTGTCACTGCTCCCTGTCGCCGGTCAGGATATTTTACATATGGCGTAAAGAGATGGTTCAATGGTTAGCCATATAATTACTGATATATACGACACCTACGAAGAAATGAAGCATTGGATTCTGTAACGCTATTAGGTACCACACACCATAAAATAAACTTATTACAGTACAAACAAGTAGTAAAATATAAAATTTGTACAACCGACTTCAATATAAATAAACATCATCAATGTAGTCGAAGTCAATTAAATACTCATTATTAAGGATAACTCGAAAACTACTGGTTAGATCTTGATCAAATTTATATGGGACCACATGAGAAGCACCAGCTTTTAAATAAAAAAGAATCATCAAAATCGGTTCACCTAGAAAAAAAAAACACGAATAAAACACACAGTAGAATTGAGTATCTCCTCTTTTTTTATAAGATAAGGGTGACAAACGAGCACACAGTCCACCTGATGGTAAGTGGTTGCTGCGGCCCATAGACATCTACATCTATCCTCTATTACAAATCAAAATGTAGATGCGTTGTCACCCGTGAGGACTAAGATGGAATGCCTCATTTCCAGTAAAAAGGGCCTCCGGCCACCTGCACTCACCAAGCGAAACGCAGAGGTAAACCTCTACTTCACGCTGGTTTTCTGTGAGGTCGTGGTACCACCCCGGTTCGAACCGGCCCATCCGTGCAACAGCAAAAGCTGCCGCGTGGCTCTACCACTGTTTATTTGTTTATATTCCTTTTTTGAAGTCGATTAAAATTGCGAGTGAGGTGTGTTTGTACCGATCCGACGAAACATAATGTGAGAGTGTGTGACTTAGGACCATGATTTTTAGCAATCTGTTGGGGAGATCTGTGTTCGGAAGTAGACTTGTAGATAATGGGGTGTAATTCTGATAGTGATGAAATGTTTTAGATAGAGAGAGGTAGAGATAGAGAGATCAACTAAAAGCTATCAAAAATATCACACAGACTTAAGCTGCCTGCATATATCAGTCAGTTGTAATAGCGGCAACAGAAATACAGATTCTGTGAAAATTTCAACTGTCTACCTATTACGGATCATGAGATACAGCCCACTGAAAGACAGACGGACGGACGGACTGATAAATCTCCCAGGTCAAGTCTCAGGTCTGTCAAATGTCATTTTTTTTAAATGTACTTTCTTGTGATGAGGTTCTTTTTGAAATGAGGTTCTTGTGACCGAAGAAATAACTATAGTATATCGTATTCTTTGAATTTTTTTGCAAAAGTTAATGTCAATTAACCATTCCACAGTTTTTGGTATTCTTTGTATTTTTTTCAAAAGTTACCATTCTACAGTTTTTTACAGCAACTAATTTACAGTGCGTACTATCAAATTGTTGAATTCTCTTCCTACTCCTATCCGGCATGGGGGTAATTTCTCTGGTAATTCTCTACCAATTTTCAAATTCTTATTTACTGAGTACTTATATATATATATATATATATATATGTGTGTGTGTGTGTGTGTAAATATTATTAGGTGCAATTTATGTAGAATTTTTGTATTAATACTATCGATCCAACCCGGATACGTACGGGTGATTTCTGGATCTCGACAACAGCGCCACCTACCGGGTCCAAATGTGAATATAAACTATCTAGAAACGCATTCAAACACACAAAACATTTCATCAAAATCAGTCGAGCCATTTTTGAGTTTCAGCAAGACTAACGGACGGCAATTGATGTTTATATATAGAGACTAGCTGTCCCTCGCGACTTCGACCATGTGGAATTTACTACGATTTCATGGGTTTAAATTTTTGTCGCGGTACCCTAATTCTTTTTCTAAAATATAAGTAGCCTAAGTTACTCCTTATAACATTAGCTATCTGCCAGTGAAAGCCTCGTCGAAACCGGTCTAGCCGTTTCGGAGATTAGCCGGAACAAACAGATAGACAGACAAAAATTATAAAAATCGTGATTTTGTTATAGTATGATTTAGTAAAAAGCTGTTATTTTGATATTACAAATAGACACTTCAATTTTATCTATTTTTATAGATACTAGATTTTTGTAGTTTATTGTTTTATCTCGTAATATATTAATTTATTTCTAATGTACACCTCCGTTTTTAGGTATTTTATTTAAATTTCTGTTAATTCAAAGGTTGCCTGGAAGAAATCGCGTTTAGCGCTAAGGTCGCCCATTGAATAGCAGATTTAATACCTACACTTGTTTTTTCTTTTTTTCTGAAATCTGTTATAGTATAAAATAAATTTATATTTATTATTAGATATATGTAAGTACTTATAAATATTTCCTTTCATTAAGATAATGACTTTCTACTTCGTATTTATGTCTTTCTACTTTATATAGTCTAACAACAGTATTATTTGTTAAAATTATTTAAAATATGTTTGAGGAACTGGGAAGTTAAGGGAACATAGATAATATCCGTGCTCGACCGCATTAAATATTAAAGTTTCTTTAGTATGGCTCCCAAAATCTATACATATAATAAATCTGTAGAAAAGTCGTGTCTGTAATTTTAATATATTCTTGAAAAAACAAGTCCAGGGGACTAAATAAAGGGTTCTGAAACCAAATTAGTGGTTTTTAGAATTTTTGTCTGTCTGTCTGTCTGTCTTTCTGTCTGTCTGTCTGTCTGTCTGTCTGTGTATTCCGGATTCACGCAAAAACTACTGAACCGATTTACATGAAATTTTGTATGTAGGTAGTCAGTAACCCGGGGCAACTTATAGGCTACTTTTTATCCGATTACGGAACTTCAAAAAAGGAAGGTTAAGTATATTAATTTCCTTTAGATGTTAATTTTCTGTTGTATCTTAGTTATAGGCGGAATGACGGGTGTTTTTCAAATAAATATCATATTACCATATTTGTAAATAAAGTTTAAAATATAGTTATAATCTTGGTAAAATAATTTTAAACTACACCGATTTCGTATTCAAAACAGCGCCATCTATCATCAAATGGAAAAAGTTGTATATTTTACCTTCAGTTACTAATAAATGAAATAATATAAATAACTTACATTTATATGATTAAATTATTAGATTTTTAAAATTATTAAAAAATTATAACGTTCAGTTTTTTAGTATTTTGTTATTTAATGATTTCTTATATTTATTATATTTTACGCAGCTCATTCTGCTCATCCCGACGTTTCGGGTGCTGGAAAGCACCCGAAACGTCGGGAATATAAAAATAAGTTAATATACGCGATAAAATCCGTAAAATTAGTTTTATTTAAAAAAATTGTTATTTTATTTTAAAAGTGTAATAATTTCAATAGATAATAGTGATGTCTATCAAAAATATGAAAATTGATAAGGTATTTATTTCAATTACTAATATATATGTAAAGTGATAAAAACTGGTCTGTATGCAATTGTTGCAGAATTTTCATTATCATCATAGTTTTATTAAAGAGATTTTTATGTATGTCGTGGCCAGATCGTAGAATTGATCATATATCATAAAGTAGTCTATCATTTCGTGAAAACACTGAAAACATGACTGAAATGAATGTGTATTTAACACTATTTGATGATCGTGTCATTATATAGCTTGACCAAATCAATGAATAGAAATCTTTTGAAGTTACTAGTAACTAAACACAACGTTGCTATTTCATAATATGGTCATATTATGACGATATCGTTATCGTTTTTCACCGCTAGCGGCGCTGATAGCTTATTTTTAACAGAAACAGAACTTTTAAGAGAATTGATATCACTTTATCCCTTATTGATATAATAAATAAATGTTAGTTTCTATTGCCGATATTACTAGATGGTATAGTTTTGGCTTTCATTATTTCATGTAATATTAGCGCCACCTACTTACTTCTAAATAAATTAAAATGGCAAGACATTGATAAAATGAAATAATACAATGCTACTGAATATACGATGTAAATAATTGAATCATTTACATTACGTTCATCCCGCGTTGGAATCAGTGTAGCGAACTCTTTTTTGGCCAAAAACTCTACAGCCTGTGCCCAGTAGTAGCATGTATGTAAGCTGCTTTTTTACTTTTCATGGTGCAATATATTTTTTTTTTTTTTTTTTATAGAATAGGGGGCAAACGAGCATGCGGCTCACCTGATGTTAAGTGACTACCGCCGCCCATGAACAACCGCAACACCAGGGGAATTGCAGATGCGTTGCCGGCCTTTTAGAAAGGTGTAAGCTCTTTTCTTGAAGGTTCCTAAGTCGTATCGGTTCGGAAAATTCGCTGGTGGTAATTGATTCCACAAAGAAGTTGTGCGAGGGAGAAAACTTCTTCTAAATCGCACAGTGGTGGACCGCCAATCATCCAGATGGTATGGATGGTAACGCGAGTTTTGTCGCGACGTGCGATGGTGAAATTGAGCGGCTGGAATTAGTCCGAACAATTCCTCAGAGCACTCCCCGTGATAGATGCGATAAAATACGCAAAGAGATGCAACATCTCTACGCAGTGCCAGTGTATCGAGCCGATCGGAAAGAACTCGGTCGTCGACGATTCGAATCGCTCTGCGCTGGATGCGGTCAAGTGGAAGGAGCTGGCACTGGGGTGCCCCAGCCCAGAGATGAGAACAGTATTCCATGTGGGGCCGAACTTGCGCTTTGTAAAGTTGCAAGCGATGTGCCGGCATGAAATACTGTCTCGCTCTGCTGAGCACGCCAAGCTTTTTAGAGGCCAATTTGGCCTTCCCTTCCAAGTGACCACGAAACTGCACGCTATTCGATATGTCGACGCCAAGGATTCCGATACTGGCTGAGGCAGCAAGGGGAGTGCCTTGAAACTGAGGAGATACGACAAAGGGGTTCTTTTTAGCGGTAAACGCGCAAACTTGTGTCTTCTGGGGATTGAATTGGACTAGATTTAGTCGGCCCCAATCCGAGACTTTGTTAAGCAAAGACTCAACTTCAGACACAAGTTTGTCCCGGTACTCGGCGACGTTTTCCCGAGAAATATTGGCACGGCCGGTATATAAGGCATCCCCAGTGCTGTCGTCTGCATAGCAATGAATGCTACCAGTTAGCAACATATCATTGATATGCAGGAGAAACAGCGTTGGTGATAGCACGCAGCCTTGTGGAACACCAGCGTTGATAGGCTTGTAATCAGAGCATGCACCGTCTACTACGACCTTGATGCTCCGATCAGCAAGGAAACTGGTGATCCATTTGCACAATTTCTCGGGAAGCCCATAGGAAGGAAGCTTCGAAAGAAGCGCCTTGTGCCAGACCCGATCGAAGGCCTTCGCTATGTCCAAACTAACGGCCAATGCCTCCCCCTTGGACTCTACTGCCTCCGCCCATCTATGAGTTAAGTAAACTAAAAGATCACCTGCTGATCGACCCCGACGAAAACCGTACTGACGGTCACTGATCAGCTGGTGATCCTCAAGGTACCTCATGAGCTGGCAGTTTATAATGGATTCCATTATTTTGGAGAACAAGGAGGTGATGGCGATAGGCCTGTAGTTGGACGGGTCTGAGCGGTCGCCTTTTTTAGGGATCGGGTGGACCAAAGCTGTCTTCCATGAATTCGGGACTACGCCTTGGGAGTAGGAGTACCGGAAAAGACGCGTTAAAACCGGTGCCAACTCCGGAGCACACGTCTTCAGCACAATGGGAGGGACTCCATCGGGCCCACTCGACTTGCTGACGTCCAGGGAGAAGAGTGCTTTGCGAACCGAGCGCTGTGTAAATCGCACATCCGGCATGGAGCACTCACATCGCGGGATGGTCGGCGGTGTGTTCCCCCCGTCATCTAGAGTCGAGTTGGACGCAAAAAGAGAGCACAACAGATCGGCTTTCTCTTTTGCGGCATGGGCCAGTGAGTCGTCCTCTCTGTGCAGAGATGGGAGGGATGGCTGACAGAAGTTCCCTTGGACAGCCTTGGCGAGAGACCAGAATGCACGGGTTCCCGAAGGAAGGCGAACTAGCTTCTCGCCAATTCTGCCGATGTGCTCAGACCTTGCCTTGGCAATGACGCTTTTGAAGGACCTGGAGGCGGAATTATACTTCTTTTTAAGTGCGCTGGTGTTTAAATCCCGAGACGTTGATGCGTCAGCCCAGGCCCGGTAGCACTCCTGCTTATAACGTGATGCTATTTTACAGGAGCGACCAAACCATGGCTGGGATCTGCCTCCGATGGGCACCACAGAGGATGGAATAAAAAGTTCCATACCCTGAAGTACCACATCAGCAACAGAATCGGCAACAACGCTGGGATCTTCCGGCGAGAAGCAAACCCGCCCCCAAGGGTAGGATGCAAAAAAAGACCGCATCCCGTCCCAATCAGCTGACCTATAGTGCCAAACACGGCGGCAAGCTGTAGATCGCAACTGCGATTGGAGCGTGAGTGGCACTGTGCTCCGGATCAGACAATGGTCCGAAGAGCCCAGAGGGGCATCGACGGAGACCTGATATCCGTCCGGATGAGAGGTCAGCAGAAGGTCCAACAGGGAAGGTACATGGTCTTCCACATCTGGGATCCGCGTAGGCGAAGTAACCAGTTGTGTTAGACCATATGCCAAAGCAAAGTCGTAGACAGATCTACCCGCATGATCGGTTGAACGAGAACCAAGCCATTCAGCGTGGTGGGCGTTGAAATCACCGAGTATCACGATCTCTGCGGATGGGACTTGTTGTAGCACGGAGTCTGCAGCCATTTGGACGTGGTCGATGAGTCGGTCTGTGTCGGCATTACCGCTATGGGACCTATAGAGGCACCCGTAGACGCGGGGATGGTCGTCGCTGTCTACGCGCAGCCATAGGATGGACAGGTCCGTACCTTCAAGGCTGCCGAGGCGTCGAAAACAGATGTCCTCTCTGACGTATACACAAACTCCAGCCCGGGGCACAAAGGAGTGTTCCAATTTGTATCCCGGGTAGGAGAGATATGAAGTATCAGCCGGAGAGGACACCTGAGTCTCGGTTAAAAAGAGCAAGGCCGGCTTCGCCGTCTCTAGATGGTAATGGACAGCGTTAAGGTTGGAATGAAGTCCCCTGATGTTGCAAAAATTCACGGATAGCGTGACAGGGGTCGCCTTGGTTGTATTGCTCCGCTTGCCCCGAGCAGCATTAGTTACGAGCGGAATTTTGCCCCCCCCCAGAATACGCGGGGCAGCCTGAGCACCCACGCTCAGGAGTGAAGTAGTTTGTTCGTGGATGCTCAGCGAGGGATTCTCCAGGGGTGCTGGTACCCTCCTGGGGTAGTCTTGTATTTAATTCCACTACCATGTTGATGGGGGGGGGGGGGGGAATTGGGCCTCCTATATATGCAGTTTCTATTTCATTCGTGTTTTCGGGTATGATAATTTATGTTTTCACTCTACCGTAAATATTAAGGCTTGCAAAGATGAGTAGAACTCATTATCGTTAGCCTATCAAAAGTCCACTGAAATGAACATAGGCCTCCCCCATAAATTGTCAAGTAGCTGGATATTTGCTATAGTGGCGGGTGGGCAACCGCAGCTATTATTATTTTGATCTGTTGTCAAGAAGATGATGCAGATCATCCCATCTACTGTTTTTTTCCTATGTCGCCTCTTACGACGGGACGATATGATGTGTTGGATTTTCTTTCACCGCCTCAACAGTGCGAACATTTTTCACTTCCGTTCATGAGTGTAGTGTTCCTCACGTTCACTGTGTATAAAATTTATAAGGAATAAAAGAAATTTTAAGGATTTTATTCGCGTTTAATTTTAACTTTTTAAATTCCCGATGGTTTGGGCAATTTATAGCACCCATGGTCACTGGAGGGGTGGGAGAACTGAGGTGTTTGACGACCTGATGTCATAGTTAAAATAGAATAGTTAAAATGCAATAGTAGTTTGAATTTAATTTTATTAATCATGGAGTCCTTAGCAGATAGTAGCACTCAGCCATCTTCCCTATTAAAATTAGGATATTTTTAATTTCAATAGCCTCGCGAATCATCATTGGTAGGATTCGGTGTTCTATTGCAAGAATTTGTTGTATATAATGGTTGGGATGATACTATACTAAACATGTTGACATACTTTAGACTTCCCGGAGCTTCGGTGCTTTCATTCAGGAGTCAAGATGCGTAAAAAACCCGTAACATTAGTTTTAATCCATGTGTGGTATTCATTATTATAGAACTGTACATATGAAATTTTCAAGTCTACTCGAAGTAAATAAAAATATCTATATCTTTTTATGGTGTCAGTCAATATTAAATAGGACCAATGATATGAATAAAATGTCTCAAATAAACATTATATTACTTTGTTAAAACTAAATTTACTTTAACTATGAATATATATATGTAAAGAGTAAAATGTAAGTAATAATAATACACTTTGATTACAAGACTATTTTGCCTTTCTTATGGATACATCGGAATCGGAAGACACGCCATATATAAATAATAGTAGGAGTTTCTAGACATATTATAAGTATATTCACGTGTTTCTGTAGCATGTTACCAATCATCTACGTCTAATAGTATTTTAAAATGAAAAAAATCTCTGACAGACATAGAGACATAGACACCAAGGTGACTCTAAAAGTGATCGAATATTTCTAAATTTGACACGGAGCAGCATTTAATGATGTCCCTAAATTCAAGCGCACGCGAGCGAAGCCGCGGGTAAAAAGCTAGTCTGAAATAAATTGCCCAAAACTCAAACCATTAAAAGCGTAACCTACCTACGATGTAAAGAATATAGATGATATAAATGTTTTTAAAAATAAATAAAATCAATCTTTCTCTGACAAATCTTTTATAAAATGATTGATTATTTTTTAACTGAAATTCGTAATTTATACGATACAAAGGCATCCTATATATTTAAATCTGTTTGATACGATATGACGTGACAACAAACTTATCATCAATATTTTTTCCTACTTTGGCGACTACGAGTACCAGTGGTTTCAGCCGGCGTTTGCCAGCGTAAGTATCTGTTTGTTGTTTACCAATATTAATGGAGACATTTGTCTAGTTTCTTGCATAGATTTAGAATATAATGGCGTAGTTTCTTGTTATTTTTAAATTCATTCAATAAATCATTTGAATTTGAATTTGAAAAAAAATTGAACATTAATTTCTTCAGTCAGTTCCCTTTACGAATAACGAGATCGAAAATAATAAATTGAAGTTTAAGCGCCTATACATATTTCAAAATTTATGCGAGCACATGTAAGAGCACATGTGATATTATTTCATCCAGAAATAACAAACTAATGGCACACACAGAGAAATGTAGCTACAGCTTTTATCGTCGTATACAAAATGAATATAAATAAGATTCATCTTTATGAGTTGAATCTTAATTACTTAGTTATCATTTTATTTACTGTGTGTTAAAAGCAAAACTTAAATAACACCACACATTCTTAATACATAATGATAAGCACGGACTGCCTCTTAACCGGTACGCTAATAGAACAAAAACGGTAGGTGTGGAGTGTGTGCAATCTACCCTTACGTTTTACCTTTTATTTATTTTAAGAGTAATAAAAATGTTTAAATAAGTAGGTAATTGGTAGGTAACTTTTGTATAAATTTTGCACCATATATTGTTCAAAGCGTCACGGCTCGCGGCGTTACTAATTATCGTGAAGGCTTGTAGTTGTAAAAAGCTTTGGGCATATCTGATGATTTGTGGAAATAACTATTTTTTATATTTACGCGAACACTACACATTAAATGAAACAAAATTTACGGATTCTATCAGTTTATTTTAACTTTTTCATTCCCGACGTTTCGGGTGCTTTACAGCACCCATGGTCACGGGGGGACTGTCTGACGTCCCGTTGAATCCGTCGATTGACCTGTCGGTCGAAGTTGGACTTACCTAGTCGAACTATTTGTTCCAGGTTAACATACTCGTAAACAACTTCGAGCTTAGTGCTCCCAACAACTACCGCCACAGGTGTGACATGGACGATACACATGATCTTTGTTTTGTTCATGTTCATCTTAAGACCTATCTGTTGGGAGGCACTATTAAGGTCATTGAGCACAGTGCTTATGTCCTCCAGCGATTCTGCCATAAAGACAATATCGCAAGGTAAGTGATGTACTCGCCGTTGATGTTAATTGTTAATTAGATATTAGAAAGATGCTGCTGCCCATCTTCTCTCTCAGTTTCCCTCTGTCGCGTCTTATGTATTCTTACCCGCCACTACGCGGGGAACTTTAACTGTACTCATACATGTTTTCAGGATACAGTGGTACGCAATTCCTCAGTTCTGTCACAGTCAAGTGTTAGTAAATATCTTTTTACTTCTCTTGTACATTTATATTTATTAAGGTTTATCAATTTTTACAATAATGTATCGTGGCATCTTTGCATATCAACATATACTCGTATATACATATATGTATGTTGATTATGTCACATAATATATTAATAGCCCTTTTGAAAACAACGCCCTCTGCCGGTAGAAATGTGCATTCATCATAGACTAACAAAATACACTGCTAAACATAGGCCTTCCCATAGATTACGCCATAATGGGGATATTCGCTATCGTTGCCACGCTTGGCAGCCGGATTGGCAACCGCAGTTTTATATTTTCTGGTTGTTGTTAAAAAAATTCTGCTGCCCATCTAATTAGCTTCCCCTTGTCGTCTCTTACGAAATCCACGATATGGGGTAGTGGATATTCGTACACCACCACTATACGATCTATAGGCAAGTTATTTCCACAATTATATGAAAAATAATTTTACAGATTTTATCGCATTTAATTTAACTTTTTAATTCCTGACGTTTATGGACTGAGGTGTTTCATTATATATTAACTGCTTATATATGTAATTAAATCACAGAATAAAATAATAGTACTATACTAACGTATATAAATGTGCAACTTTCCCGTCACGGTCGTCTAGATGCGGCGTACCTCACTAATTGGTCAGGTCCGAAATAAATAGCTCTCGAATTTGAAGCGCTCGACGAACGTACATTCGCGTCGCTCGAGATCTCGTAGTGCCAAATTAATTAGCAGTATTAATTAGCATCTGCAACTCGTGCGTTATAATTGTTGTTCTATTGCCAGATTAATAGCGCAATTAAGATGCAACGTTGAACAATTATTTTGCTGCTTGCAGTTTTTTTTTTTACTTGGTTTTCTTTTGATTACGTAAGTAGGTACCTACTAACGTTTAACTGCAGCTGGTGCAAAAGATAATATTCCTCTGTAACGATTGAAAAGCGGCCCGACCATTGGATCTAATGTGGTTATTGTTGATGATTGTTAAGCTTTGAATGAAAGCTTTAATTTATGGTAAGTGTAGAGAACCGGAGAGCCTTTTTACTTGTAACGGGGCATTGCAACTTTCCTCTGAATTTTGATTCTTAAACGATGATAGATGTACCTAGGTATCTATCGACTATAGCATCAAGTACTTATCATCAAGTGAACCATGTGCTCGTTTGTCTCCCTTATTCTATAAAATAAGAGGTATTTCAACCAAAATACCTAGGGTTGAAGTTGAGTATGCCAATACGTGTTTAGACGGCCCTTTCTAATCTTTACTCGATAAAATTTGCTGTAAAGGATAAATAAATAAAAAATAATTTAAGTATACTCGAATATTCACCCTCATAATCATAACAGTCCTTTATAGGTCCACTGCTGAACATAGGCTTCACTAAGGAAGGCCACAGCACAGTAGCAAAATAACATAGTCTTCAACAGATGTCAGTATAACCAGCGTAAAAGTGCACGACGTCTTTTAAGTCTTTTTTGCTATGGGCCGCAGCTATCACCTGGCGACCCATAGACATCTACATCTATGCTCGATTACGAATCAAAATGCAGATTCGTTGTCACCCGTGAGGACTAAGATGTAATGCTTCGTTTCCAGTAAAAAGGGTCTCCGGTCCTCTACACTCACCATACGGAACACAACAGCATTAAGCTGCTATTTTACAATGGTATTCTGTGAGAGTGTGGCCCTTCACCGGTCGAGCTGACCCATTCGTGCTACTAATATAGCTGCAGAATGGCTATGGCGTATTTTAAGGCTAATCCACCCTATTACTGATACGCAAGAAGAGTACACCCTAAAAAGTGTAAAATTGAAATGATATACCACGATAAAAGTATAGTTTTTACATATTATCTGATATTATATATGTTTACTGCGTCGTTTGTATAGTGATCGTATGTGCGAATTGTGATCATAATGTCCCGGGTTCGTATGTCAGGTCGGGTCAAAATCAGTTACTGGGTGTTTTCGTCTAGAAATTTTCAGAAGCGACCCGAAGTTAGGAATTTAGCGGCGTTTCACCCGTGCCACCGGAAAGCACGTAACGCAGTTTCACCCTCGTGCTTTGGAAATCATATAAAGCCACCAGCCCTATGCCTCATCTCTCTTCAGACTGCCGTCCCATCGGACTATGAGAGGGAGTCACGCACAGGTGCACGCTCTATTCTCTCACTCAGTGAGGGAGTAAGGGAATAGAGCGTACACCTGTGCTTGAACACACACTCGTGCACTATAATTATGTCCTACGCAAATGGCTCCGCTGAGACTGGCCGCCGTGACCGAAAATCGGTCTGGGGACATTATTTATATTACTATAATATGCGTTAATTGTCCAAAAACTAATAAAAAATAAAAAAAACCGCTAAAAAGTGGTCAGCTATCGCAGAGTCTACTTCACCTGACCGGAACACGTGTCATATTATCGACGGTGGTGTATCTTTCCTAGTGTAATGGTGTTGGGAGTAGTGATGCGGGGATTAGTGGTGACGGGATTGTGCTCGCAATGAGGGCTAATAATCTTCCACTCACCAGATGTCGCTAGTTGTGACTGAGGTAAAGTTTTTTCTTACACAGTGTCAGTTAATTGAGAAATTCATTTTAAATAATAATTTATCAGTTTCTAGAATGTATAATGTGAATTTTGTACTTTATACCTCTTATTCAATTTTTTTTACTTTTAGTTATATTTATAGTTTGGTTTATTTATTTAGTTAATACAGAAACAAACATTAACCTTTACATTTTTCTAAAAAAATATCTTCCCCGCTATGCAATCTATCAAATGATTTGCCTCATTGCCAAGTGGCGCCGCCCTGGTGGCAGAAGAATTTGTGGATGCCCTCATTGAGGTAGGGCGGGAGGTGGTCTTCAAATTAGCTAAGACACAACATTTTATTTCATTAAACGGATTTATGAAAAGTAATTTGTACATACCAACTTTAATATTCTCTCATGGGGCGTATATTGCCATAGTTGCCACGCTGGCCAGAGCGGATTGGCAACCGCAGTTTTTTTTATTGGTGTTTTGCTATTAACAGAAAATGCTGCTGCCCATCTCCTGCCTCAATTTCCCTCGGTACTGACTGACTGTCGGTATATCGAAGTTTCGAAGTGCTTGTACAGTATGGCTACGATGGCTATCCGAGTACAGAACCAGAGTACGAAACCTATCCAATTGCAGAGATGTGTAAGACAGGGTGACGTAATATCCCCGAAACTCTTCACCGCTGCATTGGAAGACATTTTCAAGCTTCTGGACTGGAAAGGATACGGTATCAACATCAATGGCGAGTACATCACTCACCTTCGATTTGCCGACGATATAAGCACTATGCTCAATGACCTCAATAGTGTTTCCAAACGGATAGGTCTTAAGATGAACATGGACAAAACAAAGATCATGTTTAATATCCATGTCACACCCATGCCGGTAGTTATTGGGAGCACTAAGCTCGAAGTTGTTGACGAGTATGTACCTGTACCTGATAAGTGTGTACCTGGGACAAATAGTCCGACTAGGTAAGTCCAACTTTGACCGAGAGGTCAATCGACGGATTCAATTCGGTTGGGCAGCGTTCGGGAAATTACAGCACATCTTCTCGTCAGGTATACCTTAAAACTTGAAAACGAGACTGTACAACCAGTGCGTGTTGCCAATGATGACATATGGAACTGAGACGTGGTACTTCACTACTGGCCGGATGAGGAAGCGCAAGGTCACTCAGCGAGCTATGGAAATGGCTATGCTCGGAGTTTCTCTGCCCAACGGATTAGTAAGCTGAAGTGGCAATGGGCCGGCCATATAGCTCGAAGAACCGACAACCGATGGGGAAAAAACCCACTAAATGGAGTGACGACTGGCCATATACAAGGCAACTGAGCGGATTCTCTCTAGCGCGGAGACAACTTTCGGGGTTTACAGTGACTCTAGGTCTGCTCTAGAGACCATTGTGAACCAAGACTCCCAACACCCTTTAGCAGTCAAGACCCGCAAAAACATTCAGAACATCATAGGACAACAAAAAACACTACAACTTTTTTGGATTAAAGCCCATGCGGGTCTAATAGAAAACGAACGGGCTGATGAGCTGGCTAAACACGCGGCGCTGCGAACAAAAAGACGCCCGGACTATGACCTGTGTCCGGTCTCTTTCGTTAAACGTCTCATTCGATCGGAGACGCTACAAGAATGGAACCAGAGGTATAAAGAGGGAGAGACCGCTAGAGCAACCAAAGCCTTTCTGCCGGACATTGAGTCAGCCCACAAGCTGATTAGGGAGACAGCACTGTCTCCGACGATGATCCAGGTAATGACCGGACATGGTGGGTTCTCCGAGTACCTTTACCGGTTTCGGTGCAAGGAGAGCCCATCATGCATCTGTGAGCCTGAAATCGAGGAAACATTGCTGCACATCCTCTTGCAGTGTCCTCGATTTGATAAAGCCAGATACGAATTCGAGTCGGAAACCGATATACAGATAATAAAAGAAAATTTATACACATTGTTGACAGAAAAAAGGACGCTAAATAAAGTTTATCAAATTTTGTGAGGGTGTAGTTAAACAAGTAATTAAAAATAACCAGAATTGAATGTAAAAATTTTAAAATAGATTGTAAAATAATTTATTATGACGAATATTTTTAATGTGATAAATATCACTATTGATTATTACTGATTATTAGTATTGCTATTGTTGAAAAGTTGTTAATTGGACTAATTGTTATTGTAATTATAATTTTAGGACTTAAGATTAAATTTAGAAATGCAATCGGTGCTTCCTTGTGTTTATACTTATATATACAGAGAGAATGCACTGAATCCAAATTCAAAATTTATAGTTATAAATAAATTGTATGTTTTAAATATAGAGGTATGTATATGTAAGAGACTAATGTTGTTGCATGCTTTAGATTAAGAGTAGTAGGACTCCCGAACGAAAACCCGGAGTCCTCTACACCCTCTATAAAAATTAAGGACAAAGCAAATAAAAACACGAAATCAAAGTCCATGTCAAAGCTGACAATCCCTGACCTTATCCTGACCTCCATGTCAGAGGGAAACAGCAATACATACATAAAAAAAAATGGAGTGACGACCTGGTAAGATATGCAGGAAGTCGATGGATGCAGGTGGCTCAGGACCGTGCTTTGTGGCATTCCTTGGGGGAGGCCTATGTTCAGCAGCGGGCTTGTGAATGGCTGCAATGATGATGATGATGAACTTTAATATAATGGATTTCCACAAAGTAACGCCTGATCCTATTAATTAACCTAATAAAAAATTATTATGATTTTTAATACGTAATTAAGGTCGAACGTTGGCAATAAATATTAGTACTAATATATTTTGCGATACATAATCATAAATTTCTTGGCGACGTATCGCCATTAAAATGAATTAATTGAATTTCCAAATGCTTTATACATTGTGCGGAGCACAGTTGGCGTGGACATATGACTCGGCATTTCTCATCGTTATCTTCATCAATCCTGTGTAGTGCTTATTCTGAAAGCTGTAATTACGTAAATAGAAATTAATTTAACTCCGGAATGAACCCCACATACCCAGGTGCATTTTTTCTTTCTCTTAGAGCATTATTTTTAATAAAGTATCTTCGTAATTTTTAAATAGTTTTGTGGTGTCCAGTAAATCTGTCATTATTTTCTAGAATTTATCACTATAGGAGTTGAAAAATTATATAATAACGGGCTTAGGTATAGTCTACCTAATGGTAGGTGGCTACTGCAGTCCATGACACAGAAACAGTAACCTAAAAAAAAAGATTATAAATAATACTTATTCAAAGTCGCTCTTTTGTTTAATTACCACTGGTTCGAAAAAAAAACCTCTGTCCTGGGAAGAACCAGCAAGAAACCCAGCGGGACATTTTTTAAATAACAGCTTACAATTATGTATGTTACACAATTAACAACACAAAACAAATTAGAAATAGCTTGGTACCGATCATCTCATTCCCATGCGTTATAATCATCCATAAATTCCTTAGTATTGTGATAAACCTTTTTATACAAACTTGGTTTAATAAAGTTTCTGAACTTTGAGCAGGTGAAATATTGTTTATTTTCTGGAATTTTGTTATAAAAGCGTTAACATCGCGCCAAGAATGAATTACTAACTCGGTGGAGTCGATTAACTGGTACTACTAGCATGTGTCTGTTACTAGTATTTACAGAATGAATATCACTTATTTTTGTAAAAATACTTTTATTTTGTGTACGTACATTACATTTTCAATAATTTATTGAGAGGCCAAAGTTAATATATTAATTTCCTTAAAATTTTGTCGCAGCGAATCATAGATTGCTCTTATGGCCCTCTTCTATAAAACAAATATAATTTCAGTGTCAGTCACGTGTCCACATAGCAAAATACCATACGACATTATGCTATGGAAATAGCTAAAGTAAACTAGTCTAGCTGTTTCAACACTGGTAAGTTTTCTAATCTTTTAGATGTTCTGCAGAACTAAGTCTGCTTGCTAGTTTTGATATAACTAGTTAGTTAACGACGGGCTGTTTTCCGCGTATTTTTCGTGTGGGCAGGAATAATACATTTATTCGAGCCATGAGATATCCATGAAGAAGTTCAACAGTTCTCTGTTGTTGCAATTAACTTCGGGGAGTGATCTTGGCGTGCCGAGATGTTTAGCCCTGTATGCAGTGACTTCCAGACATGTCAGCAACACGTAGGCCGCCGTTTCTTCCTCCGTCATACATGCCCTGCACAGGGGATTATCTATAACACCTATGGTAAATAAATGTTTGTTAAAGGTGCCGTGTGCTGTGATAGCACTTGTTACTATCCTGATGTTCAGTCTCATTAGAACCTTGGTTAAACAACTGTTTATTTCAGGCAGGGCCTCCCTAGCTTGTCTACAGTCTAAAAGATGCCATTTTAATACAAATTATTAACATTGAACCAATTTACTAATTTAGATATAGCATTATTTACTTCGTCATATTTTAGTAATTGTCGTTTTAATTTGAAAATTAATGAAGTATCATCAGCAAATAATACTATATCATGGTTATCCCCTACTATGTAACGTAAGTCATTAACGTATACAAGAAACAGAGAGGGGTCGAGAATTGAGCCTTGAGGCACGCCTATTAGTACCGTCGACCCGGAAAGGCTCATTCTGATAATGACAAATTTTTGCGTTCTGTTACTTAAATATGAAATAATTAATTTAAGAGCATCACTTCTTACACCGTAGTGTCGAAGTTTCCTGATTAATGTTTCATGGTGAACACAATCTAAGGCCTTGGATAGGTCACAGAATATACCCAAAGCATCCAGTAAAGTCTCCCATGCATTAAAGATATATTTAATCAGTTCAACACCGGCATCAGTTGTCGAGCGATCCCTTGTGAAACCAAATTGATTTTTAAGAAATAAATTATTTATATTTAAAAAAAAAATTCATTGGGTTATTCAAAAATTTTATTAAGTGGTGTTAGTACAGAAATAGGTCTAAAATTGGCGGGGTCTAATGTAATACCAGATTTAAATAAAGTTATAACTTTACTATGCTTCATTAAATCAGGAAACACACCATATTCGATACTAGTATTAAAAATAATAACTAGCTATCAAAATATGAATATTGTTGCTATTTAAAATATATTTGGTATATTTTGAGACATATTATATTTTCAAATATACAAATATATCAAAATATACAAGGCATGATAGGCAAAGCCTGTAAACAATTTTTATTATCACTATGTGGAGTCATACAATGAAGTTTGTAAGCTACATTCTAAATTATTTAAATTATTATAACTGCAAGAGATTACCTCTATTGTCTCATTTAAATTACTTGGAACTGATTCCAAAATACATATTAAGTCATTATATTGCTCAATAGAAGCAGATGTCTGTGTAGCGAAATCCTTGGCTGAGTTAATAAATAAACAATAAGATTTGCTATCTGTCTTAAATTATATTTGCACTAAACTACAGGCTAAACTAAAGGATGCTCCAGGCATGCAACAATTACTGATCAGATGTCTTTTTAAACAGTTATTTAACATCATGCCCCAATTTTTGTCTATGTCATCACTATACATAATATTTTTTTAAATATTTAAATTATAGTCTGAGAGCTGGCGACGAATTTCGGAAAGGTCCTTTGGGCATGTTCAAATTGTGAAAAAATATAATTTCGTCTGGCGAATTCAGTCCCGCGAGTCTGGCAGAGCGTTTGTGGTTATTTAGTTACTGCGCAGCATATAACATTTGCAAAAAAAAATCCAAAAAAATGTTTATGTGGCAATTTGATTTCTTTCTTATCTTTTAATTTAGTTGTTATATAATTCCAAAAAAGTAATCCCAGATGTTTTTGTCGGTTATAAAGTACTACCAGACTTCTCCAAATATATTTTTTTTAAATTCCCAAAGAATATACTTTTGGCAATCTCGAATTTTAATCACGTATTTATTTATTTATTAAAATTATACATATTATTTATATGTATAATTTTTAATAATACTTGCAAATCGCCAGACGAATTAAGCGGTTTTAAACAATTCCCAGACGTGAATAAAGTTTACAAATGAATACGACAAAAAAGTCTTATGCGTAGCGATAAGTGCGAGAAAGATAGCTTATCGAAGCATGCCGACAGCGGATGGGGGCCTTAGCTCCTCGCGCTGTGATTGTTTATTAAGAAATATCTTTTTTAAAGATTTTAAGACTAATTCTTGTTTTAGGATTTAGCATGTATCTATGCGCATATATGACCACGTAAATACCTGTGTATATAGTTTGAATTATTTTAGATCAGTGCTGTAATAATTTGTATAATAGCTATTACTTTGGACGATGGATGGATATGGACACGTGCAGTCAAATTCAAGCACATAAGTACAGTTTATTTGCTTGAAGTTGACTGCTTAAAGCTACAGGTGCGTTGCCACCTCTGAGCACCAAGATGAAATGACTCACAGGTCTTTTATTTTATTATTACTAGTCTTAAATACTTTTTTAAAGTTTAATTACTTGTATAAATTATACTTCTATCAGAGTCTTAGCGCACGTTCAATGCACTAGAGGAGTAGTGGTTTATAACGAACTGGTAAGAAACAAGATTTACCTTTTTATTTTACACAAAATTTCACATTCTATGTTAAAACTAGCTGTGCCCCACGGTTTCACCCGCGTATATTACTCGTCTGAGCCGCGCGACATGATATGACACCTCACTCAAAGAAACGTTTAATGCTGGTATCTCTCGGTTCTCATCAGGCGGCTAGGGTTTATGCGTCGTTCGCGCGCCGAGTCGAGTGTTGAATTATTTCAGTTTTTCATTATCTCTTAAATTATGAGTCCAAATAACATGCAATAAAGAGCAAAGTTTATTTTCATAAAATTATCTTCATGACGAAGTTTCGTTTGTAAGGATTGATTTTGCCATTCCTAATACAATAATGCCCATAAATCAGTTATTAATTTTCAATATTTTTTTATCACAAAATATCTTATTGTGGTTTATGTATGAGAAATAGGCATATGGCATTGCGGACTTTTTTCAGATGGAGCAAAGATCTATATTTTTGTAAAACATTGTATTTATCACTAATGATTACGCCAGCGCACGTGGATAAATCATTTAGGAAATGCTTTTTCTTCTGACTTGCTAAATAAAAATCAATATTTAAGGCTAGTGCAGAAGTGTTGCCTAGTGCTAAATACCCTATACTATTCCCCATGAATAATGGCTATAAAATACAAAAATAATTTTTCAAATGGTACAGGTAGTTCCAGAGATTAACGGGTTTCAACAAACAAAACAAAAAAACAAAACGCTTCCTCTTTATTATATTAGTATAGATATAGTGCATACTATAGTAAATAGTAATAGTGTAGATTAGTATAGATTGAAATATCAAAAATAGTTAACTAGTTATCCATCCATCCATTGCAGCCTATAATTCCGCTTTATTATATTAGTATAGATATAGTACATACTATAGTAAATAGTAATAGTGTAGATTAGTATAGATTTAAATATCAAAAATAGTTAACTAGTTATCCATCCATCCATTACAGCCTATAAAGGTCCGCTGCTGATTATTGGCCTCCTACATAGAAAGTTAACCTTTTTATATTATTATTCTAATACTACGTAGCTAAGGCAAAGCTTTTTTGCTGAATTTTGGCGTCCCCAAATTTAGTAACGAAATGGTCATCGTGTGGGTTATGATTACTAATGAATTTTCTTATATCGATGGTCTAGATTCTAGACCTATAAAATTATTCATTTGCTAAATGCAAAATTTTGTGTTTTACGCTTTTTAATGCCAAATTCAACATTCTAAATATATAGGCCGCATCTTCTGTACTTATCGGAAAGCCATAACTCCATCTCTTTCGGTCCAAATCGAACCTGTACACTATTAAGTAATCTGTGCCTGTACTGTAATAAGAAACGTGAGGCACGAGACAAAAGAATTAAAGGCGCTTATCTACCTAGCTTTAAACCACTTTATCTATAATGATAGGCAATTGACACTTAAAACCTAAAATTGGTACTTAATTTACATGACAATTTAGATGGAATGTCATAAAAATAAATATGTTAATTTAATAAATTTTATTTTAATTTCTAATAATTATATAATAATTGAAAATCATTTATGCTATACACAAATACACTCAGTTAACAACTGAATAACAAATAATAATGATCAAAAGTATTAAGTGAATGTAATTTATATATATATATATATATATATATATATATATATATATATATATATATATATATATATATAATAGCAGAAGTATAAAATACGTTACACTGCTCCGCTTTACATACTAACGGGTCAAAATTTAAAATGTATCTAAACTGCTCTCCTGAAAACTTACAATTTCTGTAATTAATACATTTGTCTTCTAGACTATCGATATGTTCATTATATAATACCAACATACTGCAGTATGTTACTTAATATATGACTCAAAATTGTGTGTAATGATATAGCTGTACATTCATTTAATTGGAATTATAGGTTGAATTTACCAATATTATGTGAACCGTATTGTTCTTGTACTTAGAAATTACAATTGCATGTACAAAATGTATCGACTTTATTTCATAAGATGTAAGTCTCAAACTACAGCGCTACATTAATCAACAATTTTGTTAAGTACGGTAAATGGAAGTTACAATATAAAATGGGAGTTCGATTATAATTGGACGTTGGTCACAGAGCATTAAGTTATTTAGTTCCATGTCGGTAGCCTGGTAATTATGTCGTTTTGTAATATCATATCTTTAATAATACAACACCGGTAAAAGCGATTAGAAATTGCCATTGATTTAGGAAGATTTTATTAGACAGCTGTATTTTTCCCATCGATCCGTATTTGATGAGTACATTTGAAAGTGAGAGAGATAGAGAGAAAGATATTTTCTTTCTCTCCTTAATTATTGGCGATAGGCTGGTTTTTTATTTATACATTGAATTAAATCTGTAGAAAATTTGTGTGTTCACGATTCACACAACGGCTGCCGGACCAGTTAGATGGTTATAAATTTTGTACACACCTTCGAGCACATAGAGAACAGTGTAAACAGCAAGCAAGCAAAACAATAATTTATTCTACGTCCTTATCTTTCCTCATCCAATTAAATACTACATAATGTAATAATATCGGAGAGGTTCCACGTAGCACTCTAAAAAGCTTAGATTCTATTTCAATATTTTATATCTAAAGAAATGTTCAAAAATGTCTAATTTATGGATGAAAATTAAACACACGTGTGTTAAGAGCTTATCTATACAAATAAATAAAATTGAAGTGTCTGTTTGTAATGTAAAAATAACAGCTTTTTAGTAAATGCATATGAAAATATATATGTGGTACTTATAACAAAAACACAATGTTTAAAATTTGTGTCTGTCTGTCTGTCGGTCTGTCTGTCTGTCGGTCTGTCTGTCTGTAGGTCTGTCTATCTGTCTGTCTGTCTGTCTGTCTGTTTGTTCCGGCTAATCTCCGAAACGGCTGGACCGATTTCGACGGGACTTTCACTGGCTGATAGCTGATGTTCTAAGGGGTAACCTAGGCTACTTTTGTTTTAGAAAAATAATTAGAGTTCCGTGCAAAAAAATTAAAACCCATAAAATCCAATCGTAATAAATTCCACGCGGGCGATTTCGCGGGGAACAGCTAGTCTAACAAAAACACAATTTTTAAAATTTTTGTCTGTCTGACCGATTTTGACGGGACTTTCACTGGCAGATAGCTGATGTTCTAAGGAGTAACTTAGGCTACGTACTTATATTTGAGAAAAAGAATTAGAGTTCGGAGCAATATAATTAAAACCCTAAATTACACGCGAGCGAAGTCGCGGGGAGCAGCTAGTTTAATATAATATTCATAGTATTAAGCCATACCTGTTTAAATATTCACGTGTGGCATCCTCGTACCGGTATTTCCCCGACTAGACGGGGTGACGACTTAGTAACATATAGGTACTCGTACAGTACCTATCTAAGTCGACGAGCGTACGTGGCTCAGGACTGTGATTTGTGGCATTCCTTGAGTTAGGCCTAGGTTCAGCAGAGGACATGGTTGCCAATGGTAATGATGATGTCATACCTATAAATTAATATGGAATGAGAATAAGGTCGTTATAGTTATTAAATATTTTGTTCAATATGTACATGTCAAAATATGTGGCGAAAGTTCGGAATGCGTTCTTAATGCGTGTGGTCTTTTCATACAATTAGATATTAATGCGCGGGTCTTTTATAGCGCCGCCATAATATAGAGCTCTACAAAACCACGTCGATAAAAGTTTTGAAAGGTGTGACTGGTTATTAATTATATAATAAAGAAACCATTTTAAAAAATATATAAAATTATATTCTTTCAGTTTATGGGCGAATATTTTTTAAATATCTTATTGTTCAATTTTATAATCTTCTTAATTTACTTAAGATATTTGATATCGTTACCTACATATTTTTTTGTAAAAAATTTTACAGCAAATGTTATAAAATAAATATATTATATAATATTTGTGATAGTGTACACCAAATAAAGTAAAAACTGATTATAAAAGTAAAATTTTTAGTTTACTATTTTAGTTTACTACTCTATAATATATTACACTAAATTTAATCGTGAAAAAAATATACCTACCGTGCTTAGTGGCCGTGTATGAATATTCACTACCTCATATCGTTTGCCAGGTATCATAAGAGACGACAGAGCGAACCAAACCAGGCAGCGTCTTCCTAATAACAATAAAAAAGTTAAAAACTGCGGTTACCAACCCGCCTGCCAAATGTGGTATCTATGCCAAATGTTCTTCCCACGAGGAAATCTATGGGGGAGGCCTATGTTTAGCAGTGGGCTCATGATAGGATGTAACGATCACGATAATTTTAATCGCATTTGGCGATCGCAGTACCATACGTTTCGCACGCTGTTTCTCGTCACTACAGTGTAGATATTTTACTTCTGGCGTAGGTAAACGAGATTGTTATACTGCCATTTATCGATAGCCATGAAATCATTCTGGGGTTTCACATATCGCCTCTTACGACACCCACGGGATGATACCATACCATCACACGGCTAACATCCAAAATACAAAAATGTCGAATACAAATCCCACAGACTGGTAATGAGGAGCAGCATTCTTCTATATTAGCTGTGCGCCTATCAGTTAGTCTGCACACCAGCTTTGGCAATATGGGCGATATCTTCTAGAAACGCATGCAAATATGCATTCTTGAGAAGACCTGAGTCCAGCTGTAAACTTTAAAAAGGCTAAAGATGTGATTAGTAGAATAGTATAAACTTTATTTTAATTATCTGACTTTAAAAAAATATTAAAAATAATAATAGGTAAATTTTACGATCCTACAGTTATCATTGCAAAAAAGAATTTTGGAGAGAACGGAGCGGTACGGTAAAATCATTAACATAATCAAGACAGACCCGTGTTCGCTTAGTTGGCAACACCGTACATATTCGAGTTAATGTTTCTATGATATCACGATTTCAAAAGGCGCACGCTTCGTGGTGGTCCTAATTTAATGTCGATTCGTGTGAAATAATACGGTATAGATATAGATTTATAATTACAAAGTAAAAGAAACGTTATTTGAAACCCCAGATTAAGAAACGTATTTTGTAATTACAAAGCATAAGGAATGTTGAAAAAAAAATATAAAGAGATATTGTCCGAATTTATAGTTTGTACATTGCATATTATATTGACATATTTTATGTAGAGCAAGATTCCAGGTTCACCAGACATCACATATTTTCTGACGAACGAAATGTGTTTGATTGAGTAGTGTTAGTATGTACCTACTACGATCGCATGCCTACCTGTTAGCTTGGCCAGAGCAGAGGGCCATTTTCCAAGTATCACATAATCAAAGTACGTAAAAACATTAATCACCCCACGTTCAATCTTCCAGCTGATTTTACGTAAATGTTAGATAATATCTTTAAAAATCTGTCACCAATACTCCCAGACACTTTCCGTCGGCATTATCGCTAAGCAGACGCTTTAAAGCTCTCCAAAAAATTACTCAATTTCACTTATATTCTGAAGGTCCATTTTTTATATATGTCAGCCAGACAACTAGTCTAAAACGTTTTACAAGAAGGCAGACCGATCCTAGGGTCAATCATCGCCTAGATCTAATCCTAACACTACTCTTCCTAACATATTTCGTTCGTCAGAAACTAAGTGACGTCTGGTGGCCCTGGGATCTTTGACTAATATAATTATGCTGTTGTGTCAGGAAGTTGCGGTGTTTCACCCCCGTATCTCGAAAAGTCCGTAAAGCCTTCGCCTGATATCTCTCCAGTAGTGTCGGTTTACCGTCCCATTGGACTATGCGATGAATTGAATAGAGAGTGTACTTGTGCTTGCGCATACATTCGGCCACTTTAATCCTGTCTTGCTATAGCTAGTCTCCGGAGACTGATAATAATAAGTCCAGTCCAGTCTCCGGAGACTGGACTGGACTTATTATTATTATTATGTTGACATAAGTTTCGCCAGCCGATTTCATACTAGCTAATCAAATGTGCATGTTGCATTACGAGTATATTGTCATAAAAATATAATGCATGAAAGGAAAGGTGCGGCAGGTTCGTGCCAAATGGAAGTCCGTCCCTGCTTACCCTTCTGCGTGACAGGCATTAAAGTTTCTGGCTCACAATTCTCTCTTTTCCCATGCTATTCAAGTGAGTATCAGCAGACTTCATATAAAGTAAAGTAAAGTTACAGCCTATATACGTCCCACTCCTGGGCACAGGCCTCCTCTCATTTCTGAGAGGGTTTTAGGGCGGAGAAATGTCCTCCATGCTGCCCCAATGCGTGTTGATTAACTTCATATATCTTCGAAACACTTTATCTGATTTTCTACGTGCTCGGCGGTGAAGGAAAACATCGTGAGGAAACTTGCATTTCTGGATTTCATGTCTTGGTAATATTTTACTTTTCAGACGTGTAAATTTCCTCGCGTTATTTTTCTTAGTGCTATAAGCAAATGCGTAATTAATGGGCCCTCAATGAACAAAAGCCACTGGCAGCAAACTTTGTGGAAGTAAAATTAAATTTTTTTTACAACTTTCAACTCTGGCTTGACCATAGGTTTGACTAAGTTGGTGGTGGTTAATGTCGCGGCTTGAGTGGTTAAATCAATCTTGATTTCTTATATTTACGCGAACACTACACATTGAGTAAAACTACTTTTACGGATTTTATCGCGTTTAATTAACTTATTTTTCTTAATTTTTATTAATTCCCGACGTTTCGGGTGCTTTCCAGCACCCATGGTCACGGGGGACTGAGGTGATTGACGTCCCGATGTCAGAGTTAACCCGGAGTACCTTCAGCTTTTTTAATATATTACTTTTGATCCGATCTACGCAGAATGAACTTACCGTGTCTTGAAGTCTTTTTTTTATAGGATAAGGGTGACAAACGAGCACACAGTCCACCTGATGGTAAGTGGTTACTGCGGCCCATAGACATCTACATCTATCCTCTATTACAAATCAAAATGTAGATGCGTTGTCACCCGTGAGGACTAAGATGGAATGCCTCATTTCCAGTAAAAAGGGCCTCCGGCCACCTGCACTCACCAAACGAAACGCAGAGGTAAACCTCTATTTCACGCTGGTTTTCTGTGAGGTCGTGGTACCACCCCGGTTCGAGCCGGCCCATCCGTGCGACAGCAAAAGCTGCCGCGTGGCTCTACCACTGTTAAATGTTGCAGTGATATGTTTGGGTTTAGTTTTAATTTTATTAATTACAGGATCCCAAGCAGGTGGTAGTACCCAGCCTCCCTCTCTATTGAAATTAGGATGTTTTTTAATTTCAATAGCCTCACGTATCATCCTTGGCAGGAACCGATGTTCTTTAGCGAGAATTTGTGGTTTATTAAAACTAATGTAATGGAGGGGGCCGAGACTTCCCGGAATGTTGGTGCTTCACGTCAGCTATGTGTTCTTTTACGCGGGTTTTTATCGATCGTTTTGTTTGCCCTATATATGAGAGACCACATTCACAATCAAGCTTGTACACTTTTGCATCTTGTAGAGGAATATTGCACTTGATGGATGGTAAGAACTGACTAATCTTCTTCGGCGGCTTGAAGAATATTCTAATAGAAGCTCGCTTCAAGATGTAACCAATCTTGTCTGTGACACATCTAGCATATTGTAATGACGCAGGCGCGGGACCTGAAGCTTCTTGTCGTGCAGAACCTGCTTGACGTGCTGAGCTCGGCGGCCAGGTGTTTGCAGTCACAGATCCCTCGTGCTCTCTGTAACAATGATTTGCCCACGGTAGCTAACTGTGAAGGGTGATGGTGGGTTTCACCGTTTAAATATCGGTTTGTATGGGTCTTTTTTCTATACACAGTGTGACCTATGGTGTTATTAGGATTTCGAATGACTAACACATCTAGGAAAGCTAAAGAATTATTTGCTTCTAACACCATCTACTTGCTTGTAAAACTCTTCCTTCCATAATATATAGCCAGATGTAAGGCCATGTCTGGCTTATATAAATATAATTTTTAATTAGAATTGGTATACACTAATTAAAAATTATATTTATATAAGCCAGTTCTAATTTTAATTCAGCGTTAGAGATGAAAGTGATATGGCCTTAAATAATGTTACCAACTTATGGTTGTAAAATTAGTACAATGCTCTAAAACACGATGATAAATCCTGGCCTGCTAACAGAAAGGCTATTAAGACCACCTTTCAACCTGCATGGCGAGTAATAAATGAATAAAAACAATTAAGGTGCCACAAAAGTTACAATACACTCGTAATTCACATCTAGCTCAAAGAAACTGCAACGTAACTCTATATAATTAAGGTAGATATTTGAATACAAATGAGAAACATAAATATTCTAAGCCGCACAACGAATAATTTAAAATTGAGACTAGAGTAATAGAGAGGTAGCGATTTTATGCAGGTGACCAAGGATGACCAACGAAAACATAATACGCCTACTTGTTGGAAAGGGATTTATTTTTAAATATTTAATTAAACATAAGCTGTATAAAAAGGGTTATTATAATATAAATGAATACATGATTGATAATAACCCCTGGAAATGAGGTGGTCGCTTCCAAACTGTTTCTAATATAAATTTTGTAAATAGTTTGTATTCATTTGTATCTTAAAATTTATTTTTAAAAAAGAAGTTCCGCTGGGTTTCTTGCTGTTTCTTCCTAGGACTGAGGATGTTTTCGAACCAGTGGTAAAATTAAAAATGACTTTCAATAAGAACTACTTGTAATCATTATTGAATAAAAAACTATTCTATTCTATTCTGTTTCTGCGAACAATAGTTGAAATTTTTATATAGAATAAACATTATTCTATTGTGTTTAAAAATATATTATTTCCAAAAGTGAGTAAATAATAAAGTAAGGGAAACAGACATATTTGACGTCGTAAATTTATTTATTTTTTATATATAGAATTCTTGTGTCCGTGTGTATGTGACTGAAGTCCTCCTAAGCTGGACCGATTTTGATGAAATTTTGTGTATGTGATTAAGTTCATTTGAGAATGGTTTAGATACATAATAAGACCCGTTGTCGAAATCCAGAAATCACCCGTGCGCAGCCGGGGCGAATCGCTAGTAACATTATAATACATTAGTGGAATATTTTCATAACGCGGCTCGAAGTAATTTTCAATTTAATACTACGAGTGTTAACATAATGGACGTTGCATAAAATCATCTCGTCTTCGGAGTTGAATATTAACAATTCAATTTTATTGAAATCTGACCGCTTGCTTCTTCCCTTATACTCGCACCCGCCCGCTTACTTAACTTGCACGCAGCCTGCGTAAAGCGGCGAGATGAAAGCCAAGCGGCGCTTTTGATACGCGTATTGCGGTGCAATTAGGGCCCGCCGTAATGAGAGAAGCGACACAGCCACCGCTAATCCCCGTTAAGGGCGTTAAAATGCCGATTGAAACAATTTACATGATTCATTAAGATTAAGATAAAAAGAAATTACATTTTATATACTTTTTTAAAATTCACATAGGCTTTTAAATAAAACTAATTTTACGGATTTTATCGCGTATGTTAACTTATTTTACATTCCCGACGTTTCAAGCACTTTACAGCACCCACGGTCACGGGGGGGACTGAGGTGTATGACGTCCCAATGTCATAGTTAACCACGGCTACCTCCAGATTAAAAATTATTAATTTTTGTTCCGATCTACGCAGTATGAACTTACAGTATCATGAACTCATGCAGCTGTATGCTTGGGTTGGGATTTAATTTTATTAATAATGGGATCCCAAGCAGATGGTAGCACCCAGCCATCTTCTCTATTCGCCTCGCCTCGCGAATCATCCTTGGAAGGAATCGGTGTTTTTTAGCGAGGATTTGTGGTCTATAAAATCTAATGTAGTGACGGGGGCGATCCTGTACGTGCTCACAGACTGCAGACTTCCCGGAGCGTCTATTCTTCACATCAGCTATGTGTTCTTTAACGCGGGTTTTTATGGATCTAAAGAGCTGTAAAGTACTTGAAACGTCGGGAATGTAAAATAAGTTAATATACGCGATAAAAGCCGTAAAATTTAGTTTTATTTAAATGTGTAGTGTTCGCGTAAATATAAGAAATCATTCACATAGGCTTTTAATTATTTTTTTAACTCATTTCTATAGAATCTGGAATTGAAAGAATTAATGTAATAATCTTTCAAGGAATCCCTAACGACAAATCCCGTTAACTTTCTTGTGCCAGAAAATACACTTGCAGAATAAAAGAACTTAGATAGATATATTAGACCTAGATATACTTATGTATAAAGAAAGAAAACATAGTCCTGTTTTCCAAACAGAATCATCGTTAATAAGATATTAAAAATTGTCTCCATTGATTAGTTTTGAGGTGTTTGCCAAAGTTAACTACTTAAAAGTTATAGATCCACTGTAGTTTGGATATTTTCTCAAATTTTTTGTCTTCATAATTTTAAAATTTAGCATCTTTGTGCTAATTTTGGATTGCGATGGATCTATATAATATATGTATGAAATGACGTATAAAAGAAATAAAAAGATGAATTTCGATTTTGGGAGGATTTGAGTCATGAAAATTTGTTTTCAAAATTTCAAAATGACAAAAGAAATGAAAATGAAGGTTACTGAAAGACGATAAAATGTATTTTCAGTGTTCAGAAAACATGAAAAATGTTAAATGACTGAAAAATAAGTGTAAATTTAGCTAAAGTTAACACGATTTTATTTGTGAGTCTAACAAAATAATTCACTGAACTGAACACTAATTTCCAATATAATTATTAAAATTATATCGTTATGTATCCACAAATCCTTTTAAAGTATATTATGAAGTGCACCATTTTAGCGGCCTCAAAGCTCAGTGTTTAACCCTGAAATGACTCGGGCATTAGCGGAATGGATCCGTACTCACAATCGGGTTGTACTTAAAATCGGCCCTGAAAGGTGCCCTATGATGTTGTAGTGTCACGCATTTTATTCAACAATTTTTTTTAACAGAGCTCTTCGAAAGAGGTCTATTATTTAATAGGTTTAGCTATTTAGGGAAATGTGTTCGTTTTGACCTCATGAGTCATGACAATCTCGAAAATGAGTGCTTTTTGTACTGGTTTTATATGTTATTTAAATTTGTATAAGGAAAGAAGCTATAAACCCCTTCAACACGGTGAAACTAAATGAAATGATTATAATAAACTTTTCGACGTTAGAAAATAAAATTTCATTTCGGTAGCTCCACATGTCTTCACAAAAGAAAAAAATCCAACACTTCCTAGGAGTGTTTCAATGGAGTTTGTGCTCGTTTGATCCCACTCGGTAATAATGTTACCACCCAGGCTATCGCCTGATCTAACAAACAGGTATTCGCCAGTGTACCTATTAACAAATGAAATCATACGCACCAAGAATATCGAACAAGTGTTAATCCCACTAAAGTGGACCCCTGGTAATCCGACATACCTATAACATGTATGTACAGTCGAGTAGCGTTAAGCCGCGTCTCCACCAAAGTTTTGTTGTCAACACAACAGTTGCCAACAAAACATGTTTCCATTTTCGGCGGCAACATCAAAGGAATACGGTTGTTGCCAACATTTGTTCCCTCGGTGGAGACGCTTGTTGACAGAAACATTTGTTGGCAACACGTGTTGTGTTGGCAACAAAACTTTGGTTGCCAACACGCCAAAAAGACGCGGCTTTCTGAATCCCCCAACTGTGGGGACGGGGGGGAGGTCCTTTTCGAGTACGTGGACATACAGGTTGTGCCTAATTCGCACCACCACGAATTTTGCTTGTTTGAATGTGACTATGGTAGCGGTCTAGCGGGCGTTTATTATTTACTGTTTATGATTACCACATGATTTTTTTATAATTTTATATTTTAATCTGTAACTTCTCGGATTTGAAGGTAGGTACTCGTTTTCAAACAGTTCTGGATTACCAGGGGACTGTGACGACAAAAAACCACACCGCCTTGCATAATGTAAATATTGTAAAAAAGATCAATTTGTACCAATTACTCCAAAATCAAAATTTCAGAGCTACATTTCCAAATGTTTCAATTACATTGAGTATGTGCATGGTGTTGCTGGTATCTAACTGCACTGGGGAGCGGTTATCTACGAAAATAAAAATTATAAAAAATAAACTTCGAACTACAAATGACACAAAAACGCCTATCAAAGTTATCCCTACTGAGTATTGTAGGTGATTTACTCTGAGAACTGAATTGCACCGAAATTATTTACGATTTTTTGACGAAAAACGCTTTCAGTTTCATTCGTTTCACATTTATCTTTTTTTCTTTTACATATTTTTAGTATTATAACAGGTACCTAATATTATACTCGAAAATTATTGAAATATACACGTTGTAGAGCCATGCTGCAGCTATATTAGTAGTATAGTTGTAGCACGAATGGGTCGGCCCGATCGGGGAAGGACCACGCTCTCACAGAATACCAGCGTAAAATAGCAGCTTAATGCTGCTGTGTTTCGTATGGTGAGTGTAGAGTGTAAGGCCGGAGACCCTTTTTACTGAAAAAGAGGCATTCCATCTTAGTCCTCGCGAGTGACAACGCATCTGCATTTTGATTCACAAACGAGGATAAATGTAGATGTTTATGGGCCACAGCAACCACTTACCATCAGGTGGACTGTGTGCTCGTTTGTCACCCTATCCTATATAAAAAAAAGAAAACTGTAAAAAAATATTTTCATCTGTTCCAATAATATTTCGGGTTCTCTACCAATTGGTTCAGGGCCCAGGGCCTCTACAACTTTAAATCCGGCCCTAATTGTATCATATTTTATTATAAATATTTCCCTTTTTCAGATTTTTGTTTTTTTTTTCTTTTAAATTTTGTTTTGCTTGCTTTATTAACATTTTGTGTCACTGAAAACGTGAAAGACGTTGTAGCCTGTACCGCATTAACTACCACGGACTAAAGAGCTTCAATACGACTCCTGTCTGTGTTATGTAAGAAACAATAGATGTTATTGTGGCGACGCTGTCGTCGCGCCACAAGCGAAACACATCGAAGCCTAAATCGCGCTAACAAAGTTCCGAAGTTAAAGCAGTATATATAGAATAGCTCCGAACTAGGTACCCATTCCTAGACATGGGCAATGTGTATCACTTAAAAGAAAAGATTGATATGTATCTTTTGATCACTTGGATATGTATCACTCTTTTATATCTTTATATCCTTATGTATCAGTAGATCAAGCTCGCTTTCACGACACGCATCGCATTACGTTGCGTTGCTCACTCAGCGTGGCTCGCTTCGCTCAACTCAATCCTATCAGTAAGAGTGATAGATAAGTACCTATAGAGCTGTTTGCATTTTGCTTGGTCGTAACATTGTGTATCTTTCTGATATATTTGGCTGTTGTTTCTTTCTAGGTATCTATTTGTTATGATTAAAAAATTAAAGTTTTCCTATTTCTCAGACATGCAGGTTTCCTCACGATGTTTTCCTTCATCGCCAAGCACGTGGTAAATCAGCACTTAAAATTGCAATTAACAATTTCATTGGTGCCGGCGGGGATCGAACCCGGGTTGCTCGAGTACTGTGAAACTTACAGCGAGCGCTGTTATTGTTATGATTGATAAATATTACTAGGCACTTATTCGAGAAATTAACTTAAATTTTTAGTTTAAAATAATAATTAAATTAATGATTAACGTAAATAACGTAGGTAGGGTAGGTATTGTTTGTATTAATTTGTAGAAAATATATATTATATAGTTTCGGCTTCTTGAAAACATGCCTGCTGCGTTGGCTGTCTTTTAGCTACGAGGGGTACTGTGGGGAAGGTTACCACAATTTCCAGTGGGTACATTTAGCATGTTCGCACAATAAAGGCATTTTGCTTGTTTTTGGTTCCTCAAAATGATTCCACACTGCGCTTCGTTTTCGTGAACCCGTTTTTTTTTTATTAACATAACACTAACTGCACAAAATTATTTACACTTAAAATAAATGATGGGATGATGAGGTACGGATGGAAGTTGAAGCAAAGAAGAAAGCATGGCTAGATTTACTAGCAACCAAGGCTAGTAATTCTAGCAGTATGAATGATGATATTGAAAGGAAAAAGGCGGTTTTTAGACACCTAAATAAGAGAGTAAAAGAAGTAGTTGAAAGGAAAAAGCAAGAAAGAACGGATAAGAATGATAGAAGAATATCGGATAACTTCCAGGAAAACATTAAAATGTTCTGGAAACTCGTAAGAACTACCAGGGGACATTCACAACAGCCTAGAATGAATGCTATACGAGACCAGAATGGCTGTATTCTGAATGACGAAGTTTTGAGTTTAAGGAGATGGAAGGAATACTTTGAAAGCGTGTTTATGAGTGATGAGACGTTTGAATTAAATGAAATAGAAATTCCGATAGAAGAGGAAATAGATAGAGATATAAGTATAGATGAAATAATGAAAGCAATGAAAAGTATGAAAGTAGGTAAGGCAGCTGGTTATGATAGAGTATCTCTCGAAATGCTAAGGGCTGGAGAAGGAGTGGTGGCAGACCTGCTGTACACCTTGTTTAATTTATGTTGGGAACTTAAGCGGGTACCGGGAGACTGGTGCAAAGCCGTGATAGTCCCAATATATAAGGGAAAAGGATCACAGCAGGACTGTAAAAACTACCGTGGTATCAGCCTTCTTAGCATTGTGGGAAAACTGTATGCTAAGGTACTAATTGAAAGAGTTATGAAAGAAACTGACGGAAAAATTTGGGATGTGCAAGCGGGATTTAGAAAGGGAATGGGATGTACGGATCAGGTCTTTTCCATGCGCATGATCGCCGAGAAGTTTTTGGCCAAAAACCAAAAAGTTTTTTGTGCGTTCATGGACTTGGAGAAGGCTTATGACAGAGTGGACAGGGATGTGTTATGGCAAACACTGAACTCATTTGGGTTGAGCGCTGGTCTGATACAGGCATTGAAGTCTCTATATAGGGACTCTAGTGCTTGTGTCAGGATCAACGGGGCCTACTCGGACTGGTTTGACATCCATAAAGGTGTCAGACAGGGCTGTGTGGCTTCCCCGTGGTTGTTCAACCTGTTTATGGACAGTTGTTTGGAAAATTTGAAAGTAGAAGAATGCGGGTTAAGAATGGGTGAGTTAACCGTCAAATGCCTTTTGTACGCCGATGATCAAGTCATACTTGCGTCGTCGGCAGCCGAGTTGCAAATGATGGTTACATTAATGAACAGGACATTAAAAGAAAAGGGAATGAAAGTGAACGCAAGTAAGACGAAAGTTATGGTTTTTGAAAGAGAAGAAAGTAAAACGATATGTGAAATAAGAATAGAAGGGGAGTTGGTAGAGCAAGTAGATGAGTTTGTATATTTGGGATGTGTGTTTAGCAGGGATGGTAGATATGATAAGGATATAGAACGACGAGTGAATGCAGGAAATAGAGTGAATGGGGCTCTACACTCTATTGTGAAAAGTCAGAATGTGTCCAAAAAGGCACGTATGGCAATTCACAATGCTGTGTTAGTACCTACTTTAATGTATGGTAGTGAAAGTTGGGTGTGGCAGAAGAAGCATGAGAGTAGAATAAATGCTGTAGAAATGCGGTCATTAAGGAGTATGTTAGGGATGAAGCTGAATGACAGAGTGAGAAATTGTTTAATAAGAGAAGAGTGTGGTTTGCAAGATGATGTTGTGACCAGGATTAAGAAAGGAATGCTTCGGTGGTTTGGCCATGTAGAAAGAATGAATGAGGAAAGAGTGACAAAGCAAATTTATGTTGCAGAGGTGAACGGCATAGTCGGGAAGGGTCGCCCTAGGCGAAAGTTTATCGACCAAATTGGCGATATATTAAAAATGGGCCAAATCAAGAGTACCTTTAACCGACGAGCGTGTATGCGTAGGTATATGGATGTGGAGGAAGCGAGAGAGGTGTGTCAGGATCGTGCCAAATGGAAGTCCATAATCTCTGCCTACCCCTCTGGGTGACAGGCGTGAGTGTTTATGTTATGTTTTTTTTTTTAAAATAAATGAAACATTCACTAACTGTACGTACAGAACAAAAAACACTTTAAACTATTTACACTGAATGTCTTATTTATCTACATTTAAATTAAACAGTCACTAAGTATACAAAACAACTTTAAATATTTTTCTATTCGATGCAATTAACACAAACAATATTACTCTCGTTCCCAAACCGAGATTAAGGTTGAACTAATGAAGCAAACTGATATATTTGTTTAATTTTGTAAATCACAAATCTTTTTTCTACTTTTTTAAGGATATAAACGACTATTAATTTCGATTATAAAACTTTCTTAAAACTATGGTTTTATAACTGAAATTAGTTTGCATTGTTTACTAAAAAAATTATAGGCAAAGTACATATAGGTACAGTTCAAACCAGTATAATACTTAAATGTTAACGTACCGCTTAATGACTTTAAGCCCTATGCACCAGTCGTAGAGTTATCAATTTACCTTTTTGTGCTAGCGTATTACAGTTTATAATGGTCAAACAACTCACTCTCTCCGTTTTGCCAAAGCGCGACAGAACATTTTAAATAGTGACCTGCGAAAGAAACGTCTGTACTATGGACTTTCAGAAATCTTCCTAGAACGACCGGCCGTGCCGGCCGAGGTATAATAAAAATCAGTGTGCGCAATGTGCGACACAGATGTTAGAAAAAGTTAAAAGATGTCTTGAAGGAATAAGTTGTAAAGATATACTGATACAGTGATACATTCGGATGCGGATGGATATAAAGAGTGATTGATGGAAACGGATTGATTCATATCTTTTGTATCTATCTCTCCTGAGTTACCCATCTCTACCCATTCCGCCTGTTGCACTGCCCCCGAGCGGTTGTGTACAGGTAGTTCGCGTGCCTAGCGTCCCAACGCTAGTGCCCCCCGCTCCGCGCCTCGCGCTTTTCAGATAGTGAGCGCCTAGCGCTGAAGTCCGGTAAGTGTTTTCCTGCTAACTTTCAGTTCTCACCCCCCGCCCTCGGTCGGGGAGGTTGGCTGACCGCTTGTTTATATTGTAGAACACTAGATACTAGTGTATAAGTTTATTAGTATATTTTATTACATATCTGTTTATTATATTCCGTGTATCTGTTTCTTGTAAAACGTTACTTGCTCTTTTCAGAGCAAGTCCCTGTTCTTTTGAGAACAGGGGTCTGTTTCTTGGATTAAGAGCGTCCCGTTCTTTTCAGAACGGTGATCCCTGATCCCTCACGCCATACGATAGTTCTAATTTTTAGTTTATTTTTTAGTTTAGTTGTAGAATAGGTTAAAATGTCCTCTCAGGAACTGCAAGGTTCCATTATCGAAACCATCCGTAGGGTGCAAGACCCGCAGGCTCTTGCCGCTATTCTCAAAGCCCTTCAGGCTTCTCCCGCCCTTCAGGCACCGCCGCCCGTTATAGCGGCCTACCTAGAGTCCAAGAACTCTTTCGCCGCGCTTGAGATAGATATGGAGTGCTCTCACTCCGACACCGCGTCAACGTCGTCAATATCTGCCTCTCGGAAGAGGCCCGCCGCAGTTTCCAGTACCAGGACATCGGAACCCTCTGATTCCGATGACACCGGTGCTTCTTCGAACGAATCGTCGTACACCACGGTTTCGTCAAAGCGCGCAGCGAAGCGCGCCGCGAAAAACCGTTCGCCCCCCGCCGAAGCGGCCCGTGCCGCTCCCCCCACCCCCGCAGCCCCCGCCGCTGCCGCGTCTACCTCCGCAGCCCCCGCCGCTGCCTCGACCCCCTTAGATATTGCAGCGCCGTCGAAGCCGGCTTCACGTTGCGCTCCGCAACTCGCGAAAAAACCAGTTCCGCCCCCTGTCTTTTTGAGAGACAAGGCCGAGTTCACCAGACTGAGCAAGATATGCTACGACTCTGGAATTAAATATGACATAGCTACGAACATGGGCGTAGCGATAAAAATAGTTCCCCAATCTATTGACGATTTTCGCCGACTCACTAGGCTTTTTACTAACGAACGAGTATCGTACCATACATACGCTCTTCCGGAAGAGCGTAAAGTCAAGGCCGTCATCCGAGGCGTCCCGTTCGAACTCTCCAACGAGGAGATTCTTGATGACCTTAAGTCACAAGGATTCCCCGTCGAAGCTGTTCATAAAATGCACAGTAGGACCGGGTTGAGATACCCGATAGTCTTAGCTATCCTTACCAACGTTCCGGAGGCGCAATCCATCTTCCGGCAAGTACGCACGGTGTGCGGCTTGTCGGGAGTTAGGGTTGAGTCACCGCATAGGCGCGGTTTCCCGGCGCAGTGCCACCGCTGCCAACTATATGGTCACGCGGCGGCCAATTGCTCCGCCCCACCCAGGTGCGTTAAGTGCCTAGATCCACACATCACCAAAGAGTGTCCCCGGCCTAAAGATGCCGTATCCCCGCCCGCGTGCGTCCTGTGTCAACAGACAGGCCACCCGGCAAGCTACAGAGGATGCCCGTGCGCTCCTCGTCCTCGTATAACTAGACAGGTTCCACCGCCGGTAAATGACCGTTCATTCCCGGCGTTATATGTTAGGAGGCCCCGTCAGGGCGTATCTCAGCCGTCTCAGGGCGTTGCAAGACCCCCTCAGGGTCCCCCGAGACCACCAAAAGCACCTATTAGGCCACCTCCGGGCTTCTCAAAGCCTACACAGGCTCCAGTTTTTCCCTGGGGCCCCAAAAAGGTCGAAACACCGCAGGCAACCTCTGCTCCGCAGCAGAAACAGCCTACAATCGCCGATGACATTAACACGGTTTACGCCGCGATAAGGAACATTGACGTTAATGAAATTGCTATATTAGCAAACAAGTTGCGCGCCGCGCGGTCCCCTCAGGACCGTCTTCTGGCTCTCGTAGAGCACAGTAACCTATTGCGTTCGTTGTAAGTTAAGTTAACTTAATTAACTTAGCTTACAATGACAGAGCCTTCCGCTCTGCCTAAAAGTCACGGTCGTATCAAGCCCAAAGGGCTATCGCTTATTTCATTTAACATTCGCGGATTGCGAAATAACCTCCCAGAGCTTAAGCTCTTCCTTAAAGATCGCGAAGCTGATTTTCTCCTCTTACAGGAAACCAACCTTAAAAATAAAGACACTAAAGGCTTATCCATTAAAAATTATTCTCTTCTTCGTAATGATAGGCACGACCGCCGAGGCGGTGGCACGGCCATTTATTACAAGAAGACACTACATTGCTCTCTTATTGATACTCCGCAGCTTACCAATATGGAAGCTACGTTATGCAGGTTATCTATGACGGGACATCAGTCTTTAGTCATAGCCTCCTGTTACATTCCCCCTAAAAACCTCCCCCTCAAAGATGATTTTGAGGCAATCTTATCTCTTAGTAATTCAGTCATTATGTTTGGAGATTTTAACTCTAAACATACTGAATGGACATGCCGTACGATTAATACTAATGGTAGGATACTGCGTGATATAACGCAGTCTCTTGACTTAACCGTTTTCAGCCCGCTCGGTGCAACGCACTATCCCGATGCTACCGATTTAAACCCAGATGTACTAGATTTTGCGTTACTCAAAGGAGTTTCACTCAACCTCAGGTCTATTGAGACACTAGACGATATAGGATCCGATCACCGACCGGTCTCCCTTATTCTTGGCCATCAGCCTCCCCCTATTATAACTACGAAAACCTTTACTAACTGGAAAGGTTTCAAGGACTCCCTAGCAAAAGCTATGGACTCGCAAGACTCCCCTAATTACCTATCGTCGGATTTAGACTTAGACAGTCCCGTAAAAATCGACACCGCGGTCGAATCACTTTCAACCCTAATTAAATCCTCCCTTAAGGAGAATGAAAGGGTCGTCCCGGTTGCTAATACTAATGGGCTTCCCCTATATATTAGCAACATATTAAAAGCTAAAAAAGCTGCTTTCCGGAGAGCAGCTAAATATCCCACCCCCGAATATAGGCATACGGCTAATCGTCTTCAACGAAAACTCCGTTTGCACCTTTCTGAATTTCGAGACCTCCAAAGGAGTGAACTCATGGAGAATATAACTCCTTCTCATACAGCGTACTATCAGATGGCTAGAGCCTTCCGTATAGACGCTACAGCTCACACTCCCCCTCTCTCCCGCCCCGACGGTACGGTTGCCTTCGAGGACGACGAAAAGGCTGAGTGCTTTGCAGACAGCATTGCCGCACAATGCTCTCCTAGCTCCCAACCTGTCGACCCCTCACACATTCAGGAAGTGGAAGATGAGGTCCGCCGCCGGAACTCACCCCCCACATCCTCTGACCCTATCACTGTGTCCAATGATGAGATCTCATCCATCATCAAAGGACTTAAGCCCAAAAAGTCTCCGGGCGCGGATGGCATATCCAACCAAGCCCTTAAAAACTTTCCAGAGCAGGTGTTAACCCTCTTATCTATTATCTTTAACGCCTGTTTCAATCTTAGTTATTTTCCTACTACTTGGAAAGAGGCAATTGTCATTGGTATTCCCAAGCCAGGCAAGCCTCTTAACCTCCCCTCCAGTCATCGTCCCATTAGCCTCCTAAAGGCCATGGGCAAACTCTTTGAAAGAGTCATTCAAAATCGAATGAGGCGCCATCTGTTTCCCACAGACGGTGACCCCCTTGTCATCCCACACCAATTTGGTTTCCGTGCGAAACACTCGTGTCCACAACAAGTACACCGCATTGTGGAATATGTCCTCAGCGGTTTTTATCCACGTCGACTAAAGACAATCGCGGTCTTTTTCGACATTGCCAAAGCCTTCGACCGCGTCTGGCACGAAGGCCTTATTTTCAAATTATATAAGATAGGACTCTCCGATCGTCTAGTACGTCTCGTAGCCTCTTACCTACAACATCGTAACTTTCGATTTAGACACGAAGGCACGTTATCCTCTCAGCGCCCCATTAAAGCTGGTGTTCCTCAGGGATCAGTACTAGCTCCCCTCCTGTACATCTTGTACACCAACGACATTCCAATCCCGTCGAATGGTGTACAGCTCTCACTCTTCGCAGATGACACTGCTCTATACTTCAAAAGTCCTAGAATATCTTCAGCAAGGAACAAGATCCAAAAGTCAGTCGATGACCTAGGAGATTGGTTCCAAAAATGGCGTATCGATGTGAACCCGGAGAAGAGCTCCGCAGTTCAATTCGATATTAAAAGACGCCGTAATAAAAACAAGAAAAATACTCCACCTATACGAATGCTAGGGACCCCTGTCCCATGGCATATGTCAGCAAAATATTTAGGCGTCACCCTTGACTACAGGCTTACTTTTGAGTCTCATGTCAAAAGAGTAACACGTCTAGCTCGTTTATACCTAGGTAGGCTTAACAGTATGTTAGGCCGACATAGTAAAATGTCACTAAGAAATAAGCGAACCCTTTATAAGGTTTGTATACGTCCCGTAATGACTTACGCGGCCCCCGTATTCGCACACGCCGATAATAAAATTATTAACGAACTACAAGTAGTTCAAAACTTATTCTGTCGTCGAGCTACGAACGCACCTTGGTACGTCCGTAATGCCGATCTTCACCGGGATTTAGAAATCCCAACAATTCAGCAATTTACTAAAACTCTCTCTGAAAACTTTTTTAAAGTTTCAGAGTCGCACAATAACTCATTAATTCGTGAGGCAGTAACTTATACCGCCCCACTCCCTTCCCGCTATACCGTCCGCAGGCCGAGAAACACTCTCTCGGACCAGCCAAATAAGCTTTCAAGCGACCTGAACTGCCTTCTGGCGGCTCAGGCCAATACTAATTAAAGTAAAAATTATTTAAAATCAATATGCCTTCGTAGGCAGTCCCTAAACGGCACTTAGCCGTCTGCGCCCTCTTTTCCCAAAAGAGGGTCGCTTTAGATATGGCATGTGAAGCTTTCAACAGCTGGTTGCCAGTCCCCAAAGGCAATTTTTAGAGGGTATCACTTAGGTTCCCCTTGTAGGTAGTGAGTCCCTCATAACCACGATGGACCGGCCATCGTGGTATGCGTAATGCATTTTCTGCCTCCCTTCGGGGTAGCCCATTTCCAATTGCTTCGGGCGCAAAAAAAAAAAAAAAAAAACTAGGTACCACTCGGAGCGCTGGCCGCTCGCCGGGCAGAACACCTTGCCCGGTGGGAGATCTCCCCTTTTCCTTCCACCCGCCACATTATATATTATATACAATTATATATCGGATATATATGATTAGGTGGCGCTAAGAGTTTCTCTCTAAATTCACTTCGCACTTTCTACAATGTATGTAAATATAAAATTAATTAATGACTACATAACAGCATATACATTATAGGTATGAATCATCCTTTCAATAAATCAAATGAATTTTGGCCTCCACGATCATTAACAGATGCACCAACGATTTCTTATATTAATATATTACATATTATATTGAGAGCTTAGAGTGATAAATGATAACAATACATATTATGTTATTGAGAGGCAGCTTTAAATTACATAAGGGCCTGAGCTACCTGTATCCTTTCATTTCTAACCAGGATGTCAATCGTTCTTTAATGAGTGTTGCCTCACACTGTGTTCGTCGTATAAGATTCAAATACTGTTTATTAAATACTCTTAATTATTTAATAAGTTGTATCTGTATTATACTTTCGCACATTTGACTGAAAAACAAAAAAATATTTTGCCCAGGAATTGACGACGGTTGGATGTAATTATTAATATATGTTGTATGTATTGAATATTGCCCAAGAAAACACAGGGTTTTCATTTGGCATCTTGGAATCTTGGAGCATATCGACAAATTTATTCGTGTTTAAATATTCATTACTATGATGAAATTCAAATGTAGAACCCGTGACCAAATAGACAGACGAGCCGAACAATTTGCTCGTCGTAGTCTGGATACACAATACACTGTCAACGAAAAGGCGATCTCATTTAAGAAGCATTCATCAATTAGAATCCATTTTGATGTCAATTTACACCTCGTGAACAATCCTTAAACACGATGTAACCATTATTGATCGACTCCTTAGAAATCTGTGACTGTAAATGTTATAGCGATTATCATTTATTATCGTAAACCATTGCTTGTTTTTAATGTATAAGCCTGTTAAATCTACTATCAAAATCACCAATAGATATCGTTTTTCTCGGTGCCGAATTGAAAACGTACGTTTTATAAAAAATAACCTCAATTCTTTTGTAAATCTCAACTCATAATGTGACAAGCGTCGATGACAGATGACCGTCCCTAAATATGAGACACGAAGAGATTTTTCACTGTAAAATGAACCTTATTTATAAGAAATTTGCACCATTACTATTTTTGTATGTGTAGTGATGAAATGTTTGTTTAATTTGAAAAGGGTTTGAAAAGCAACCTAAATACGGAGGCGCTAAAAGGTGGTCCTTTGAACATAATTATTTATTTAAAAACGTTAATGGAATGTTGACTCTACGATGAAGACATATTGTTGTCAGATTGATTTGTGAAAATTCGCTTTGAATATGTTATTATCTAATCCATTTACATTTTCGACATTAGGTAAAGGAATTTTTGTAAAGTGTTAAGGACCGGGGAAGGACCACGCTCTAACAGAATACCAGCCACTGCTGTGTTTCGTATGGTGAGTGTAGAGAACCGCAGACCCTTTTTACTGAAAACGAGGCATTCCATCATAGTCCTCATGGGTAACAACGCGTCTGCATTTTAATTCGTAATCCAGAATTCAACGTGGTAGAGCCATGCTGCAGCTATATTAGTAGTATAGTTGCAGCACCAATCGGTCGGCTCAACCGGGAAAGGACCACGCTCTCACAGAATACCAGCGTAAAATAGCAGCTTAACGCTGCTGTGTTTCGTATGGTGAGTGTAGAGAACCGGAGACCTTTTTTACTGGACAAGAGGCATTCCATCTTAGTTCTAACGGGTGACAACGCATCTACATTTTGAGTCTTTATTGAGGATAGATGTAGATGTCTATGGGTCACAGTAACCACTTACCATCAGGTGGACTGTGTACTCGTTTGTCACCCTATCCTATAAAAAAAAAGAATAGATGTAGATATCTATGGGCCACAGCAACCACTTAGGTTGCTCGTTTGTTACCTTTATCCTATAAAAAAATACCGTCGTCATCGAATAAATGTTGGGCTAAACTATCAAAATATTCAAAAACTGAATCATTTTGTACAGTAATCTATGTATATACCATAATGGCCAACTACTGTACAATGGCAGAAATACTAACCATTGGAGTCCATAGCCAACCAAAGAAAAAAAATTATGCATTTGAATTTTTTATATAGGTATTATTCGTTATATTTTCAGAGTTTTTCAAATTTTTCAAAGCAGCTTATTATCTTATATCAGCTATATCATATATAACTTATTACAGCTTTTATTATTATTCCAAAAGTTAGTTTAAGCACAAATTTTTGTATCATTTAAATTTCAATTGAAATTGATATTTAAAAACTCGAGAATATTATGCCAAATAATTGCAAGCAATAAATAAATAAAAAAAAAGTTACGCTTAAAAATGAGTTCACAGCCCCGACATGTATGGATAAAAGGCTGTTTGAGGCATTCATGAATACTGATTGAGCCACATCATTCGGCAAGTTTATCATCTATCTATCACTCCCTGGGTTTGAATACTGACACTAAATAATCCCAAGTACATCGGTCACACTTAATTACGTGGGCCCATATTGTTATTTGTAGGACTACCATACTTAGTTTTTAAAATACAGGATTAAAAAGAAATTATTTTATTCAAGCCCCCAAGCTTTTGCAGCCTAATGGCAAAATGCAGACTGTGTACTCATAGATCATGGGTTCAAATCCATCTTTCGACTACTGTCGTGAACCATTTCCAACACAAGTATTTTAAGCTTATCCAAAGTGCCGTTAAGGCAATGTTAGTATTGTTAATTTTTATTTATTTAGAAAAGTCTACTTATTGTGTACAATATAGAATTCTACATAATTAATTACTTTATTAATCTGGCGATAATTGATAAATAAAAAGCCAGTTGCCATAAAATAGAAAGTTACGAGTTTTGATACATTTGACCATGATACATAAGACTTCAAAATTTAATATATACAATAAATTTGCTCTCTGGTATAGTAATAGATTTCACAACATTTTGTAACTACCTCAAATCATAATGTGACTATTTTTAAAATTATTATTTCATAATTAACAGATTGTCGACTATTATCATTGTTATAAAAAATTAAAGCCGTTATAGTTTACAATCAAACAATCCAAAATAAAAAATATCATCTAATAAAAATTTCATCCAAAATGAAGGTCACCCTACACCACATAACATCTGCGGCACTACAATACAAATGATTAGCCATGTCGGATGCGACTATACCACCGAAGTCGCCGGTCGCCTGTCACCACGTCGCGCTTGCTCTCATGTCGCCTGTCGACGGATTCGGTCGTCGAGAGAATGGGACTGATGACAATCGGTGTGATAACGCCGTTATAATATAGATATATAGATTGAGGGATTCGAGTACGTAGCTATTAATTTTTGGATATACATGTATATACTATATTTATTTGCTTACGTAAAAATCACGAACAAAATATAAATACGTCTTATTAGTATTAGGAACAAGTATGTAATAATAAATGGTAAATAAAAAAAATGATTTTCAATAAGTATTAAGTACGTAATAATCTATATCTAATAAAAAGTCATTCTATTCTATTCTAATAACGTCAGTTCATCCTTACCCCCAAGGGCACAAGGAGTACGAGGCCTAACAGAGGCTCCGAATTGTTCAAACGCATGTCAATACGATTTTCAATTAAGTGACGCCCCAGACGAGAGTTAATCGACCAAATTGGCGATATATTGAAGATGGGGTCAGGTAAAGAGTACCTTTAACCGACGAGCATGTATGTATGGATGTAAAGGCGGCGATAGAGGTGTGTCAGGATCGTGCCAAATGGCAGTCCGTAGTCTCTGCCTACCCCTCTGGGTGACAGGCGTGGGTGTATGTTTTAAAAGAACATTTGTTTCTCGTATATTGTGTACAATGGTCAATAAATAAAAGTATTTTTAAATGTTTTCAATTTTGTTTTTGGCTTACTAAGAGACCCGCAGGCCCCCGATTTAGGGCCCTTTAATAAGCCAAAAACTAAGAACTAAGACTAAGACGATATAAGACTTCTAAGACGGCCCCGCATTTAGTACCCCAGATAAGTTGCGACAACTTGTGGAGCTCAAAGAAGCCACTTGATTCTTTGTTTACTTTACGAATTTGTTTAGGACATTCTACTTTCCAGACTACGCGAAACCTACGTAGGATGAGAAGTGAAAATGCGATGCCTGCGGCTCGACAATGCAATGGTGTAAAGTTTACACTGTAAACGATTTGTTGTGAGCATGTTGTCTGAAGTCAATTAATCCTAAGAAGTAATTGACGTAGTTTATTTAAAGAAATCGTTAAACTTTAGACTCTAATATAATCTTTTTTACTTTGAAGTTGAGGTTAAAGTTACAGTCTATATACGTCCCACTGCTGGGCACAGGCCTCCTCTCATTTCTGAGAGGGTTTTAGGGCAAGGAAATGTCCGCCGCGCTGCCCCAATGCGTGTTGGCGAACTTCGCGTCTTCGAAATATTTTTTTTCCTATTTCTCTGACATGCAGGTTTCCTCACGATGTTTTCCTTCACCGCCGAGGTTGCTACTTTAATAATGATTATAATTTGTAATGATTTAGATGGCATTGGTACAATAAGTCAGTAATAAGTGGGTTAGTTAAGAGTTAATCACAGCCATAGTTATAACTAAACCTTGTTTCTGTGTAATTATTTAAATGATGTTAAAAGCCATGGAAATCCAATGGCAAATGATAGCAGATTATCTTAAAATTAAAATATCAAGATCGGGCTGATCCTACTGTAGAGTTTGGCGATTAACCAATCTGTAATCAGTAATTGTATGGTGGCGTCTTGTCTTGTCTTGTTAACCGTGTAGTGGCGGTGTAAGAATATTTATTTATTTAATCTTTCATGCACAAAGTTGTACACATGGCGGACTTAATGCCATAGGGCATTCTCCCCCAGTCAACCATTAGGCTTAACAGAGATAGACAAACAAGAGGCGGTGCAGCAGTAATCATAATAGAAAGGGCTAAAAAATGTATATACATATAAATATACATATACACACACATACATACACATATATACTTAATTACACACAATATATACATATATAAATACATATATATGCATATATTGTGTGTCCACTCTATCTATTTTCTGTGATGTTGGTGATGTTAGCCTATACGGCTCTTACAGCTTCATGAGGGTTCGCGGCCACGAGCTATTTAAAAAAGTAAAAGGCAATGAAGATGAGGATTATGATGATGATGATGGTTCATGATTTGGTATTGTTACCAATCATCATGCCCCCTCTGTGAAGGTTTTTGAGATATCTAACCGCTGTCTGAATGGGAGGGTGCGGATCCCCTCCGTTTTTTTATAGGAGAGGGGGCAAACGAGCATGCGCCTCACCTGATGGTAAGTGACTACCGCCGCCCTTGAACAACTGCAACACCAGGGGAACCAAGGGAATTGCAGATGCGTTGCCGGCCTTTTAAAAAGGAGTATGCTCTTTTCTTGAAGGTCCCTACCGCCTATGACTGTTTAGCAAGTGTCGGTGGATGTTCTGGGTGGTGACAACCGCCTAGGAGAATAATATCCAATGCCGCATATCGTCCCGTTGGTTTCGTAAGAGGCGACGGAGGAAAACTGAAATAAGAGATGGGCAGCGGCACCTTCCTGATAAGAACTCAAAATAACAAAAAAACTTCGGTTGCCAACCCATCTGGCGAAATCACCCCTTTTGGACTATAATGGATAGATGGATCGAGGCGTTATTTAGCGAAAAATATATTGGTAATCTTGTTGGGGGTAGTGCATGTTGGGTTTTGTGGTGGTAGTGATAGTGCACGCAGGAGGAAGATGCTCTTCAAAACGGATCATAACTAAAAAAATTACTTTTTTAATTTATATATAATTACTCTATGGTTACACGGCAATAGACAGACACTCACAAATAGAGATATAAAATACATACTACGATTATTCTATGCTATATTTAAAAATAAATATGTATACATATTATTGAAATGGAATGAAAGACATTTCAAAATGGCGACAGTAAATTCTTCCAACGTAGGTAGTAGTTTAAGTCCATTTAGTTGGAATTGCATTACATTACCTGAGCGATTGTTTGAATTGTGAACGGTCTGATAGTTTACGGTTGCACTTTGTACCCACTTGATGATTGCTTTGAGGCATTATACTGTCGTGAATGATATAGGAATGGCCTTTCGATAATAATGCAGGATATTAGGTATATACCTACGTATATTTTTTTAAGCTGATTAATAGAATCTGAATTAAGAAATCCATTATATTAATATACGTGTTAGAGCCATGCTGCAGCTATATTAGTAGTATAGTTGTAGCACGAATGGGTCGGCTCGACCGGGGAAGGACCACGCTCTCACAGAATACCAGCGTAAAATAGCAGGTTAACACTGCTGTGTTTCGTATGGTGTGTGTAGAGAACCGGCGACCCTTTTTACTGGAAAAGAGGCATTCCATCTTAGACCTCACGGTGAGAACGCATCTGCATTTTGATTCTTTATTGAGGAGAGATGTGGATGTCTATGGGTCACAGCAACCACTTACCATCAGGAGGACTGTGTGCTCGTTTGCCACTCTATCCTATAAAAAAAATGTTAAAAATTAATTTACCAAGACCCCGCGTAACAAAACCTACCTAGTTCGAAGGTGCTCTTCAAACTAGGGTTCATTCGGGATAATATTACGACACATCTTCTTGGAAAAACACTTCTCTCCTCAAAATTTGAAAACAAGAGTGTATCGACATTTAGATTTGAGACGAGAACCTTCACTGCTGGCCGTATGAGAAGACTTTAGATCGCTCAGCGAACTATTTAAAGAGCTATGCTCTGAGTTTCTCTGCGTGTTATTCCCTTAAATGAAAATAACCACAGTAGAACCAGAGTAACCGACATAGCTCAACAGATCATTAAGTGAAGTGGCAATGAGCGGGCCATATAGCATATAACTGACGCGTAATAAACGCGCGCGGTTTTATTACGTGCATCTTAGTAAACTAATAAATTAATTTTTAACACTCACAGAATACCAGCGTAAAATAGCAGCTTAACGCTGCTGTTTCGTATGATGAGTGTAGAGAACCGGAGACCCTTTTTACTGGAAACGAGGAATTCCATCTTAGTCCTCACGGGTGACAACACATGTGCATTTTATTCGTAATCATAGATGTCTATGGGCCACAGCAACCGCTTACCATCAGGTGGACTGTGTGCTCGTTTGTCACCTTTATCCTATAAAAAACATTTAACATCTTTAATTTTTTAAGCATTTAACCGAGTCCAATAACACGAGACGGCTCATATTCGACAAATTCTAAAAATAATATCTAACAGCAATAAATAAGAAAGATTTAAGCATCTATTTTTCCATCTATGCAGTCCAAAGTAATCCATTGTGTAGACTTCTCCCATTGTGGGTTCTACTGCAGGTAATCATTGATTCATTGACTAAAACAAAACAGAGTAGTACGGTACCTAGGTATTTAGCCGCAAAAAGTTGACCACGTAAACTACGTCTAACTGACGCACTATCATGCTGTTACGGTTAGCGTTCCTGTTTACATAAATTAATTGCCAAATAATGTCTTAGAAGAATAATTTAAGAAAAATATTTGTATACCTATACTAGCTGGTATCTCAAAACATTATTCCGCCTGTCGCACCGCCCCCGAGCGGTTGTACACAGGTAGTCCGCGCGCCTAACGTCCCTACGTTAGTGCCCCCTCCGTACCGCGCTTCGCGTTATTTAGTGGACGCTGGATAGCGTTGAAGTCCGGTAAGTGTCTTTCCGCTAACTCTCAGTTTCACCCCCCCGCCCTCGGTCGGGGAGGTTGGCTGACCGCTTGTATTATATTGTAGAACACTAGATACTAGTGTATAAGTTTATTAGTATATTTTATTACATATCTGTTTATTATATTCCGTGTATCTGTTTCTTGGAAAAACGTTACTTGCTCTTTTCAGAGCAAGTCCCTGTTCTTTTGAGAACAGGGGTCTGTTTCTTGGTTTAAGACCGTCCCGTTCTTTTGAGAACGGTGATCCCCCACGTCATACGATAGTTCTAATAGTTTTTAGTTTATTTTTAGTTTGTTAGTTGTTAGTTAGTCCCCAACGACAATGTCCTTGCAGAATTTATTAGGTCCCCTGATCGATATAGCCCATAGGTTACATAATGACCCGCAAGCTCTTACAGCAGCCATCACAGCCCTTCTGGCTCCTCCCGCCCTTCAGGCACCGCCGCCCGTTATAGCGGACTACCTCGCGTCACGTAATTCGTTCGCGCCGCTCGAAATCGACATGGAGTGCTCTCACTCCGATTCCGCGTCATCAACATCTGCCTCCCGGAAGAGGCCAGCCAAACAGTCCAGCACCAGGACATCGGAGTCCTCTGACTCCGATGATACCGGTGACTCCAATACATCGTCGTACACCACGGTGTCGTCAAAGCGCGCAGCGAAGCGCGCCGCGAAAAACCGTTCGCCCCCCGCCGAAGTGGCCCGTGCCACTCCCCCCACCCCCGCAGCCCCCGCCGCTGCCGCGTCAACCTCCGCAGCCCCCGCCGCTGCCTCGACCCCCCTTAGATATTGCAGCGCCGTCGAAGCCGGCTTCACGTTGCGCTCCGCAACTCGCGAAAAAACCAGTTCCGCCCCCTGTCTTTTTGAGAGACAAGGCCGAGTTCACCAGACTTAGCAAGATATGCTACGACTCTGGAATTAAATATGACATAGCTACGAACATGGGCGTAGCGATAAAAATAGTTCCCCAATCTATTGACGATTTTCGCCGACTCACTAGGCTTTTCACTAATGAACGAGTATCGTACCATACATACGCTCTTCCGGAAGAGCGTAAAGTCAAGGCCGTCATCCGAGGCGTCCCGTTCGAACTCTCCAACGAGGAGATTCTTGATGACCTTAAGTCACAAGGATTCCCCGTCGAAGCTGTTCATAAAATGCACAGTAGGACCGGGTTGAGATACCCGATAGTCTTAGCTATCTTAACCAACGTTCCGGAGGCGCAAACCATCTTCCGGCAAGTACGCACGGTGTGCGGCTTGTCGGGAGTTAGGGTTGAGTCACCGCATAGGCGCGGTTTCCCGGCGCAGTGCCACCGCTGCCAACTATATGGTCACGCGGCGGCCAATTGCTCCGCCCCACCCAGGTGCGTTAAGTGCCTAGATCCACACATCACCAAAGAGTGTCCCCGGCCTAAAGATGCCGTATCCCCGCCCGCGTGCGTCCTGTGTCAACAGACAGGCCACCCGGCAAGCTACAGAGGATGCCCGTGCGCTCCTCGTCCTCGTATAACTAGACCGGTCCCACCGCCGGTAAATGACCGTTCATTCCCGGCGTTATATGTTAGGAGGCCCCGTCAGGGCGTATCTCAGCCGTCTCAGGGCGTTGCAAGACCCCCTCAGGGTCCCCCGAGACCACCAAAAGCACCAATTAGGCCACCTCCGGGCTTCTCAAAGCCTACACAGGCTCCAGTTTTTCCCTGGGGCCCCAAAAAGGTCGAAACACCGCAGGCAACCTCTGCTCCGCAGCAGAAACAGCCTACAATCGCCGATGATATTAACACGGTTTACGCCGCGATAAGGAACATCGACGTTAATGAAATTGCTATATTAGCAAACAAGTTGCGCGCCGCGCGGTCCCCTCAGGACCGTCTTCTGGCTCTCGTAGAGCACAGTAACCTATTGCGTTCGTTGTAAGTTAAGTTAACTTAATTAACTTAGCTTACAATGACAGAGCCTTCCGCTCTGCCTAAAAGTCACGGTCGTATCAAGCCCAAAGGGCTATCGCTTATTTCATTTAACATTCGCGGATTGCGAAATAACCTCCCAGAGCTTAAGCTCTTCCTTAAAGATCGCAAAGCTGATTTTCTCCTCTTACAGGAAACCAACTTTAAAAACAAAGACACTAAAGGCTTATCCATTAAAAATTATTCTCTTCTTCGTAATGATAGGCACGACCGCCGAGGCGGTGGCACGGCCATTTATTACAAGAAGACACTACATTGCTCTCTTATTGATACTCCGCAGCTTACCAATATGGAAGCTACGTTATGCAGGTTATCTATGACGGGACATCAGTCTTTAGTCATAGCCTCCTGTTACATTCCCCCTAAAAACCTCCCCCTCAAAGATGATTTTGAGGCAATCTTATCTCTTAGTAATTCAGTCATTATGTTTGGAGATTTTAACTCTAAACATACTGAATGGACATGCCGTACGATTAATACTAATGGTAGGATACTGCGTGATATAACGCAGTCTCTTGACTTAACCGTTTTCAGCCCGCTCGGTGCAACGCACTATCCCGATGCTACCGATTTAAACCCAGATGTACTAGATTTTGCGTTACTCAAAGGAGTTTCACTCAACCTCAGGTCTATTGAGACACTAGACGATATAGGATCCGATCACCGACCGGTCTCCCTTATTCTTGGCCATCAGCCTCCCCCTATTATAACTACGAAAACCTTTACTAACTGGAAAGGTTTCAAGGACTCCCTAGCAAAAGCTATGGACTCGCAGGACTCCCCTAATTACCTATCGTCGGATTTAGACTTAGACAGTCCCGTGAAAATCGACACCGCGGTCGAATCACTTTCAACCCTAATTAAATCCTCCCTTAAGGAGAATGAAAGGGTCGTCCCGGTTGCTAATACTAATGGGCTTCCCCTATATATTAGCAACATATTAAAAGCTAAAAAAGCTGCTTTCCGGAGAGCAGCTAAATATCCCACCCCCGAATATAGGCATACGGCTAATCGTCTTCAACGAAAACTCCGTTTGCACCTTTCTGAATTTCGAGACCTCCAAAGGAGTGAACTCATGGAGAATATAACTCCTTCTCATACAGCGTACTATCAGATGGCTAGAGCCTTCCGTATAGACGCTACAGCTCACACTCCCCCTCTCTCCCGCCCCGACGGTACGGTTGCCTTCGAGGACGACGAAAAGGCTGAGTGCTTTGCAGACAGCATTGCCGCACAATGCTCTCCTAGCTCTCAACCTGTCGACCCCTCACACATTCAGGAAGTGGAAGATGAGGTCCGCCGCCGGAACTCACCCCCCACATCCTCTGACCCTATCACTGTGTCCAATGATGAGATCTCATCCATCATCAAAGGACTTAAGCCCAAAAAGTCTCCGGGCGCGGATGGCATATCCAACCAAGCCCTTAAAAACTTTCCAGAGCAGGTGTTAACCCTCTTATCTATTATCTTTAACGCCTGTTTCAATCTTAGTTATTTTCCTACCACTTGGAAAGAGGCAATTGTCATTGGTATTCCCAAGCCAGGCAAGCCTCTTAACCTCCCCTCCAGTCATCGTCCCATTAGCCTCCTAAAGGCCATGGGCAAACTCTTTGAAAGAGTCATTCAAAATCGAATGAGGCGCCATCTGTTTCCCACAGACGGTGACCCCCTTGTCATCCCACACCAATTTGGTTTCCGTGCGAAACACTCGTGTCCACAACAAGTACACCGCATTGTGGAATATGTCCTCAGCGGTTTTTATCCACGTCGACTAAAGACAATCGCGGTCTTTTTCGACATTGCCAAAGCCTTCGACCGCGTCTGGCACGAAGGCCTGAGAATAAGTCTCAAATTATATAGGATTGGACTCTCCGATCGTCTAGTACGTCTCGTAGCCTCTTACCTACAACATCGTAGCTTTCGGTTTAGACACGAAGGCACGTTATCCTCTCAGCGCCCCATTAAAGCTGGTGTTCCTCAGGGATCAGTACTAGCTCCCCTCCTGTACATCTTGTACACCAACGACATTCCAATCCCGTCGAATGGTGTACAGCTCTCACTCTTCGCAGATGACACTGCTCTATACTTCAAAAGTCCTAGAATATCTTCAGCAAGGAACAAGATCCAAAAGTCAGTCGATGACCTAGGAGATTGGTTCCAAAAATGGCGTATCGATGTGAACCCGGAGAAGAGCTCCGCAGTTCAATTCGATATTAAAAGACGCCGTAATAAAAACAAGAAAAATACCCCACCTATACGAATGCTAGGGACCCCTGTCCCATGGCAGATGTCAGCAAAATATTTAGGCGTCACCCTTGACTACAGGCTTACTTTTGAGTCTCATGTCAAAAGAGTAACACGTCTAGCTCGTTTATACCTAGGTAGGCTTAACAGTATGTTAGGCCGACATAGTAAAATGTCAATAAGAAATAAGCGAACCCTTTATAAGGTTTGTATACGTCCCGTAATGACTTACGCGGCCCCCGTATTCGCACACGCCGATAATAAAATTATTAACGAACTACAAGTAGTTCAAAACTTATTCTGTCGTCGAGCTACGAACGCACCTTGGTACGTCCGTAATGCCGATCTTCACCGGGATTTAGAAATCCCAACAATTCAGCAATTTACTAAAACTCTCTCTGAAAACTTTTTTAAAGTTTCAGAGTCGCACAATAACTCATTAATTCGTGAGGCAGTAACTTATACCGCCCCACTCCCTTCCCGCTATACCGTCCGCAGGCCGAGAAACACTCTCTTGGACCAGCCAAATAAACTTTCAAGCGACCTGAACTGCCTTCTGGCGGCTCAGGCCAATACTAATTAAAGTAAAAATTATTTAAAATCAATATGCCTTCGTAGGCAGTCCCTAAACGGCACTTAGCCGTCTGCGCCCTCTTTTCCCAAAAGAGGGTTGCTTTAGATATGGCATAGGAAGCTTTAAACAGCTGGTTGCCAGTCCCCAAAGGCGGTTTTTAGGGGGTATCACATAGGCTCCCCAGTTAGGCGTGAGTCCCCCATAACCACGATGGATAGCCATCGTGGTATGCGTAATGCATTTTCCGCCTCCCTTCGGGGTAGCCCATTTCCAATTGCTTCGGGCGCAAAAAAAAAAAAAAGCTGGTATCTTGCTGCCGCAGAAGAAATAATTGTTGAAATATCGTTTTAAATTTGGAACTGTTATATTGTTTAATTAGGAATGATAATACAATAATTGAAATTGAATGATTTATAGCTCGTACCGGCAGGCGAAGTGTAGGGCGTCCCCCCACTAGATGGAGTGACGACCTGGTAAGATATGCAGGAAGTCGATGGATGCAGGTGGCTCAGGACCGTGCTTTGTGGCATTCTTTGGGGGAGGCCTATGTTCAGCAGTGGACTTGTGAAGGGCTGTAATGATGATGATGATAGCTCTTAAATAAATTGTTGGTCCGACAAGCGCGCCACCTACCGTAAGTTTATTGTACTACTATTGTACTAAGCTTCTCACAAGTTCAAGCAATAAGTAGACAAAGGTTTAGCGAATTCTGATGAACGGTTTGACAGCACATAAAATACGTATAAACGGACACCGAGTATATTTACTATTTACGCAACGTAATTAAATTGCATAACTAAGTAATATTTCAATGGAACAACTGCCTCTATGTTCGCTCGTACAATTCAAGCAAATCTTACACCGAGTCAAAAATAATCAAAAAAAATGCCATGACAACTATCTCAGATCGCGGTGCTATGCTACCCTATACTTAAGTTGCGATCTATTTGGTCTAGATCATTAACGTAGACCCCACTACCGCATTATGATGCATGTCTGCGCTTTCGACCATTAAAGCTCTCTAGCAACCGAATGTACGGAATAGCCCACCTCTCGTTGCTGTGATCGCATTCGGTACATGTTAATAAATTAAAATTATTTGCATAGTAATAAAAAGAAACGAAATTAGTTTTTCGGATAATGATAAAAATATACAATACTTTCTGATTTAATTCAGACCGAATAGATTTATTTTCTTAGTAGAGAGAAAAGGTCGGAAAGAAATCTTATTTTTATTTATCTCACGCAGGCGGGCGAGACTTGCTCTTCTGCGTTGCAAAGGATATATTAATTACTTTCTTACATCACTGTGAACAACTTTTCTTTGCAATAACAATTTTTGATTCACGAAATCACGCACACTAAAATTATGTGCTTGTGCACTCACACTACACGTAAGACCAACTCGTCATTATAAGATAAATAATAATAATAATAATTTATTTGCCAGAAATATGGTGGTTACAGACAATATATGTAAAAATGTTATAACATGATTTATTTAATTGCAGCTACCATAAATTATCACTGGTACACTGGTAAATACATACAATATACACCCAAAATTGACTGGTAAAGAAAGCCGACTTAATACCTATTGCATAAGTCCGCCTCATAGAAAGGATTTTGCCATAGTTGCCACGCTTGGCACGCGGGTAGTATTAATATTTCAACTTGTTATCTGGAAGATGCTGCTGCCTATCACCTTGTGAGTTAGCCCTTATCGTCGCCTATAGATGTAGGTGCTAAATAATCCATATTGCAACGTAAGCCCTTACAACCTGTTTCAGTTTCTTTCTGTCACCTCTTACGACACCCACAGGAAGATATAGGGAGGTTGATATTCTTACACCGCCACTACACGGTTTATAATACTATGCAATCCCTCCTGTGATGCAATCTACGTGGGCAGCCTATTTTCAGCTATGGACTTTTATAGGCTGTAATGGGTGGATGAATTGATTAAGTCCGTCCTTTGTAATCTTTATTTCAATAAAAAAAAAAACAAATAAAAATATTTAGATTTGTTCCATTAAAACAGCAGCAACGAGAGCTCTTCTGTTGACGATAGTCATAATTTCGGGTGCGGTCATTATAACACGTCTCAATTTAGTTTTAACACATAAATTGTAATAAGTAGAGGCGGCGGATGCGGGTGGCCTTTGGGATTATCATCGCATTAGTGGCATACGTGATAGGTGGTAGAATTCACCGAAAGTGCATTAATTTTCTATAGTGATTATTTTTTTCCTTACAGAAGCTAATACTACAAAAATATTGTCATTTCTATAATCTTATACCTTTTATCTGTTATTCATGTTAAGATTATTTCGATATTATTATTTAATGTTTTTTTTAACTATGGACAATAATTTAATACTTGTGTGGTGTCACAAAAAAAATTTCAATTGGTAAGTAAAATACATTACAAACATGCTAATGAAGTTATTCGCGTTTCGCGTTGCATAAATGTAGTTTAAAAACTTCAGCTATCAAATTGATTTTCTGTTTCACAGACAGACAAATAATTTTCTGCCTGTACGAACTAAGATCGTTACCGTTACAGACTATTTAAGTCCATTGCTGAACACGGGCCTCCCCCATAGATTGCATCATAGGGGGGATATTTCCATAGTTGCCACGCTTGGCAAGCGGGTTGGCAACCGCTGTTTTTTATTTTTAGTAATTTTTAGTAAGATTCTGCTGCCCATTTCCTGATTTGTTGCCCTGTGTCGCCTATTACGACACCCACGGGATGATATGGGGTAGTGGATGTTCTTACACCGCCACTATAATGGTACAAACTAGGAACGAACGAACGATAATGGTACAAACTAGGAACGGTTGTACAAAATAAATCTACCAACCAATCGTTCAATGAAATAACTTTAACAATCTAATATAAGCCCAATAATTTATCTACAGAGGGAAGGCGTTGGAAGCGAGTAGTGAAAATTTTGGCAAAATTACCGGATTTTTTGTTATAATTTTCTTTTATTTTTTTAATTTTGATTAAGGGCGGAAATAAACATCCCGTGGGCGTATTACGTCATTTGCACCGACGCGTCATATTACGGGATCGCTCCAATTTCCGAGTCGGTCATTACCACACGTCTCTATTTGTGTTCGACACGTAACACAATGTGTGGCCATTAATCGGTTGTCATTACTTGCCGTCGCCTTTTTTTATTAAGTTCATTTTTTCTTTTTAAATATTATTACTTTTTATCAAAAAATTTAACCAGCCAGTTCGGTTTTATTATGCTTATATCCTTGGAAAGGAAAAAAGGTTCTTAAAAGTAATGTTGAATGTATGCACCAAATTAAAGAATACAGTAAATACTTGTCTGCCTAAGTATTCGTCTAGGGAGATAACAACCTCTTACCTATATCTGCCGGGAAATAGCAGTGCTTGCACTGCTTTCTTTCGGTTTGAAAGGTATAGAGCGTCAGTACAATTATAAGCTGTGATGCATTCCATCTTAATCCGCAGAGGGAGTTTTTACGTGGTAGAGCCATGCTGCAGCTATATTAGTAGTATAGTTGTACTACGAATGGGTCGGCTCGACCGCGCAAGGGCCACGCACTCACAGAATACCAGCGTAAAATGCAGCTTACCGCTGCTGTGTTTCGTATGGTGAGGGTAGAGAACCGGAGACCCTTTTTACTGGAAACGAGGCATTCCATCTTAGTCCTCACGAATGACTACGCATTTGCATTTTGATTCGTAATCGAGAATTGATGTCTATGGGCCACAGCAACCACTTACCATCAGGTGGACTGTGTGCCCGTTTGTCACCCTTATCCTATAAAAAAAGAAGGGACAACGCATCTATAGCCTACATTGTTTATGTTAGCTGCAGGTGTCCATGGACTGCAACTTACCATCCGTTGGACTGAAAGTGCGTTTGTCACTTCAATTTAATACAAAAAAATACAAAAAATTACTCATCAAACACCGTCGCTCAGGAATCGCTTTTTTGGGTTTTGCTTCGTCGCCGCCGAATGCACTTGAAGTAATGTGCACAGGAGTCGCTTTTTGGATTCCATCTACTACCAATTACGTTGATAAACTGCGCACATGAATAATAACAGCGTTTTCTTAGTCACATTAAACAAAATCAGTGTTAGATTGTCGATAACAACGTTCACTGTTTACAAAACAAAGAACTAGTCTTCTCGCTCGCTTGCAGTCGACTTAAGAATTTACAAGTTTATTACATTTAAGAGAATTGACCGTAACTTAGTGCGCAGTGTATTAAGTACCGTAGTGCCTTTCAGTAGTCTTTGTCTTGGACCAAACATAAATAACCAAATAAAAACATTAGATACTGAACAATAACAAATAATTATATAAAACACCTCAGTTAATGGTCTCTAACAATTGTGTTACCATAATACATACATACATAGAATTCTAAATTGTAGTCAATATCGACGGGTGAACTACGCCGGAAATCGATGATGACCGGCCAATCATGGCACGGGGAAACGGCGTCAGTTCCGGTCATAATGCTTAATGGGAAATAGCGCCAGTAATCGAATATTGGATTACTAACCTAACAGCCGAACACAATTGGTTTCTTTTGATTCTATGTTTATTTTAATTGTTTTATGAGATAGTAAAATACGTTTTAATTTAATTAAATCATTAACTTGTATTTATTGATTTAAATGTTTCATACTCTTCTAAGTATTTAAAATTGTTATTGACGTTGCAAACAAACTAACACAAAGTTTTTTTAAATATAGGTACAGTTCTATAATTACGTATACATACGTAGTAGAGCCACGCTGCAGTTATTGTATCTATAGTTGTATCACTACTATCTACTATCACAATGGGCCAGCTCATCCGGGGTAGGACCACGCTCTCACAGAATACCAATAAAAATAGCAACTTAATGCTGCTACGTTTGGTGAGCGTAGGGTACCGGAGACCCTTTTTTAATGGCAAAGAGGTATTTTATCTTAGTACTCAGGGATAGCAACTACGCTTGCCAACTCCAAAAAAGGCATTTCCGGGATTACCCAGCTCAACATCCGGGACTTGGGTATATTACGCGGTACACAACACACTACATACAAGTTGGTTAGAGAAAAAACACATTGGTTGTAAAATTCACTTCATTTTTTATCAAAATTAATGTTAATTTGTAGTTCAGCCTTGACGTGGTCAACAAATAGCTTATTTCTGCTGTCTTTCCATGCATTTCTAGAGAGAAAACACTCTCTCTGCTGATGCATTTGAAAGTGGTATCGAAGCTACGATTAAGGTGTAGTTGGTAGGAGATAGATACTAATATCATATAATCACTGAAAGCCGTAACCCTTTGCGGGCAAAAGGTGTCCCGCAAAGGGTTACGGCGGGACGGTCCAAAATTTATCCAGACGCCGGACGTCCCGGAAAATCCGGGACGGTTGGCAAGCCTAGTGACAACGCATCTGCATTTTGATTCTTAATCGAGGATCAATGTAGATGTTTATAGGGCAAAGCATCTACTTATTACCATCAGGTGTATTGTGAGCCCGCGTTTATCACTGTTTATTATAATCTAAACGTTTCTTCGTTAAAGAGCTATTATAAACTGTAAAGCTCTTCAATAACAAAAAAAAAATAGATAACGATTTCTTATAGGTATTTACGGATACTCGAGTACATGACATTGAATAAAATTATCCTTATTAAAACTTCGGGAATTAAAAATAAGTTTAAATTAAACGCGATAAAATCCGTAAAATTAATTTTATTCTATAAAGACTTAAATTAAGTTCGCTGTTAAAATCTGCACCACTCGCGATAAAATTTACGATCGCTAATTAAAATGGTGATATTAATAATATGACTGCCGCATTCAAGAAGTTATTTTAAGCTAAATATCTGGTCAATTTATATGCGCCATAACGTACACCGTAGCACATATAAATTGACGTATAATTTTCTGTAAATATCACTTATGACGTGTGTAACGTATATACGTGTTAGAGCCATGCTGCGGCTATATTAATAGTATAGTTGTAGCACGAATGGGTCGGCTCGACCGGGGAAGGACCACGCTCTCACAGAATACCAGAATAAGGTAGCAGCTTAATGCTCCTGTGTTTCGTATGGTGAGTGTAGAGAACCGGAGACCCTTTTTACTGGAAAAAAAGTATTCTATCTTAGTCCTCACGGCTGACAACGCATCTGCATTTTAATTCGCAAACGAAGATAGATGTAGATGTCTATGGGCCACAGCAACCACTTACCATCAGGTGAAATGTGTGCTCGTTTGTCACCCTTATTCTATATAAAAAAATATCTGTATTACAACTTTATACGTCTCACAGCTGGGCAGAGTTCACTTCTCATTTCTGTGAGGGTTTTAGGGCAAGGAATGTCCGCCGAATTGCTGGTGGACTTCAAATATCTGTGAAATATTTTTTCTTATTTCTCAGACATGTAGGTTTCCTCACGATGTTTTCCTTCACCCCCGAACACGTGGTAAATCAGCAGTTAAAACTGCAACTAACAATTTCATTGTTGCCGACGTGGATCGAATCCGGGTTATGCGCATACTGTGAAATTTACCTGAGCTGAGCTACCACGGCTCTTATAGTATTTGTAGATATAATATAATTCTATCACATAACCTTTCCCATAAGCTGAAAAATTGACTAAGGATTGTCAGTGCTTGTCTACCATCCCACCTGATGGTAAGTGGTGATGCAACAGAAGATGTTAAACAGCACTGACTTATCTTAAGAAAAACTATTCACTTTTGCTTTGAAGACACCCACATTGTAATCGAATTTTTCATTTCTATCTGTCGTCTTCTACGTTTTCTTTTCATTTTGATACTGTTTTCTTAATTATATGAAAGTGGCAGACCAGTTTACAGTTACAGTCCACTTAATACTACAGTAGCCCAAGAACAACTGTTATCAGCTTAACATAAAACAGTGTACTGATGCCGTGGCACTCTAAGGGATAAGATAAAACGCCTAACATCTTCTAATTATAATACTTAATAGTTCTTTGTATCTTCCAGACTGGAACATAGCAGTATCTAGCTGCACTGCTGCTTGGCGGCAGAAATAGAGAAGATGAGGGTATCGAGCCAAACAGCAAGCAACCAAGCATCTCAACTTTTAAATTGTAACTTCTTCTTGTCCACAACTTTCTGGGTTTCGTTGGATTTTCTCCTGTATCGTGGGGGCAGTTTACATACATAAATTTCACAAGTACAAACATCCACACACGGAACAATTATTTGTCCATTTTGTAGTAAAATATTTGTACAATTATACATACACGTATATACTTGCTCCGTGCGGGATTCGAACTCGCGTGTTTCAGCACTGCAACGTATTGCTAAACCACTGTGCCACTCAGCCGTGAACTGAAGAGATGTAATTGCACATTACAAAATACAGCCGCGTCGTCACCCGTGAGAATGGGTCTCCGGTTCTCTACACTCACCATACGAAACAGCAGTATGAAGCTGCCATTTTAAGCTGGTATTCTGTGAGAGCGTGGTCCTTCCCCGGTCGAGCCGACCCATTCGTGTTACAACTAATACTACTAATATAGCTGCAGCATGGCTCTACCACATACAAAAATAGGTAAGGGTGACAAACGACTACACATTCAAATTGACGGTAGATAGATAAGTGTATGGCCCATACACATCTACATACATATGGATTACGGATCAAAATGTTTATACGTTGTCACCGCTGAGGACTAAGATAGAATGCCTCGTAATGAGTGCTAGTTCTACTCAACACATATCGCTAGTTGACACTGAGGTAAAGTTTTTTGCTACACAATGTCATTTAATTGAGAAGTTAGTTTTTAATAAAAGTTAATCATTTGATAGAGGATTATTTTAATACACAAAACAACTCAGTGGTTTGCTCTTTAATTTCGTGCACATTTTTAACTTTTTTAAAAATTTTCTAATTTTATGAATATCTGTGGTTTGGTTTATTTATTTTTGATCTTATTAATATGAAATATAGCTAATAGTACAGAACGAACATTAACCTTTAAATTTTCCGAACAAATTAACTTCCCCGCTATGAAATCTGTCAAATATTATACCTCACTTTTAAGTGGCGCCGCCCTGGTGGCAGAAAAAGTCTTGGTTGCCCTCCTTAGTAAATAGGTCTCTGGTACCTCTACTTTAATTCACTATACGAAATACACCAGCATTAAACTGTTTTTTTACGCTGATATTATATTAGAGCGCGGGCCTTCTCCTGTCGAGTCGTTCTATTCGTGACACAACCATAATAATATATCTACAGCGGGGCTCTGTTATGTTAATATCTCTTAATAGTATATAAATGATTTTAGATGTTATAGAGCCACGTTGCAACGTATTATAGCAGCAGCACGAATAGATCGGCTTGACTGGCGAAGGGCCATGATCACAAAGAACGCCACAATGATATAGCAGCAAAAATGCTGTTATGTATCGTATAGTGAGTGATGCTACTAACAATATTATTGACAAAAGTCTGAAATAAATCTATTTTATTTTATTTTTATTTATTTAAAAAAAGACTGTCAAGAATTAGACTGCTATAAATAAGAGAACAGAATACGAGGAGAAATAATACTACTGTTCCTCATGTGGCGAAAAATACATACCCACCGAATGAAGAGTGGACTAAATGTAGTGTTTGTGGTAACTGGTGGCACGACCAGTGTAGGTACTAGGTTTGAACACGGCACTTTTTTTGTGATACCATTAAAGTTTATTTATGCTTTTACACTATACCTAACTAATTAACATCTTTTTGTTTCATTCACTATGAAATTTTCGATTTTATAGCTTTTTAAAACTTAAGTACACACTCTTGACCCACATGACTCTACCTATGCCTACGTTATAAGTAAAATTGATGTGTCTATCTATAATATTAAAATTTCACGTGGTAGAGCCATACTGCAGCTATGTTAATAGTATAGTTGTAGCACGAATGGGTCGGCTCGACCGGGGAAGGACCACGCTCGCACAGAATACCAGCGTAAAATAGCAGCTTAATGCTGTTGTGTTTCGTATGGTGAGTGTAGAGAACCGGAGACGGAGACCCTTTTTACTGGAAAAGAGGCATTCTATCTTTGTCTTTACGTCTGACAACGCATCTGTATTTTGATTTGCAAACGAAGATATCTAGATGTAGATGTCTATGGGCCACAGCAACCACTTACCATCAGGTCGATTGTGTGCTCGTTTGTCACCCATATTCTATAAAAAAAACTGGTGTGTATTATGCTTAGGGTGTTATGTGCATCATGTTATGACATAAATAGCTATTTATAAATTTTTGTCTGTCCGGGCTAATCATCGGAATGGCTAAATCGATTTTGATGAAGCTTTACGAACAGACAGCGAGCAATACCAAATTTTTATTCGAAAAACTTGAAATCTCTTGAAAAAAAAAACGAAAGCTTTATACAATAAATGGCGATTGATTATTATCTAAAATCTAAATAACGTCACATCAACAGATCCTATCCAGGCGAAGCCGGGGCGGGTCGCTAATATAAAATTAATTTAAGTATCTACCACGTTGCGTATAAATGTGTTGTGCATTTCCTAGCGTTAGTTATAAATGCTTCATTATGCCTCACTTGCCTACACTACTGTAACTCTAGGTACACACTACACTTTATTTTTTATTTACGTTACATTTATTTATTTATTACAAACAGTCATTTACAAAAAATCTTGTAATGAATTACAAAAATAGGTACCTAGATAAATATGTTTGTGGTCTGTTACTAACCGGTACCTATGTACCGAAATAGAAAGAGATAAAAAAAGAAGTTAAATCTCAAATTAGATTACTTTTCCACGTCTGTCACCCTATAAACCACGAAGCGTGAAGTTGAACCGAAAGTAAACAACTATTTCAAAATGGCGTCGACAACAGTAGGCAACGAAGGAAATCGTGTCAAAATATTCAAAACAATTTGAATTTTAAATCTAATTCAATGGAAATTAAGACTAAAATTCCGTTTCAAATTTCTGAAATGTAGTTAACGTTGAAATGAGGGTGACTTTAATTAAATAGGGGAGACTAGCGATTCCTCATTGCGGCTTTTCCACCGTTTTAATAGTCTTATACCTATTACTAACATCTATAATGTTAGATATTACGGAGCATAATTGTCGAAGTTGCAGGTTCTAGGTTTGTGTGAGTTTTTGTAAATTGACAGAAAGTCAAGCAGAGTCAGAAAGGCTGGCAGATTATGCATCACGAAAAACGAAGCAAACCGTGTTAGTTAGAATGCATAGGATGATAACAACAAAGGTGTAGAAATCGACCGAACGTCTGGTTCTTCTATGATAGAAAGGGAAGGGACGAATCAAATCATGTAATTTCTGCGCCTCCTCTTCTTAATCTATTCTGTAAAATACCGGCTGGATACTTGGCGCCTGTGCTAGAGAATGACAAGATTGGTTTCAACGAAATCATGGTAGCATTTACTAAGGTAGCATTTTGCAGCACATGTTCATATTTGGCAGCATTAGATACTTGCACAGACTTGCGCTTTATTGAAGGTAAGAAGTGGTTGCGGCCGCACCTTTGCAAGCACACCTAGCTTCCTTGCAGCCGTTTTGGTCTTTTTTGGACTTAAGAAACCACCCAAAATTTTGATCAAAGAAAACTCAACCCCAAACAACTTATCTAAGGTAATTAGTTTATTTTAAGAAACATACCGGACTCCATTTTGCGATGAAAAAACGCATTTGTTCTTTGGAGCTAATGAATCACATAGATTGACATGGCTCCATTCAGAGAATCTGCAGTGAGATATGTACACGCTTAATTATAGGTAAGCTTCGCTTTCGGACTGGATTTGTACTTTCGACTGACGCGAGCGTTCCGTTGGTATCTTTCCACAACTAAAAGTTTCCAAAACACCCACGCTAGGAATTTCTTTTCAGGTTCATTTCCTTATGGGATTATATGTAGGTACAGTTTACTTTTTTTATAGGATAAGGGTGACAAACGAGCACACAGTCCACCTGATGGTAAATGGTTGTTGTGACCCATAGACATCTACATTCCTATCCTCGATTACGAATCAAAACGCAGATGCGTTGTCACCCGTAAGGACTAAGATGGAATGCTTCGTTTCCAGTAAAAAGGGTTTCCGGTTCTCTAAACGCACCATACGAAACACAGAAGCGTTAAGCTGCTATTTTACGCTGGTATTCTGTGAGAGCGTGGTCCTTCCCCGGTCGAGCCGACCCATTCGTGCATACAACTATACTGTTAATATAGCTGCAGTAGGTATGGCTCCACGTAAAAAAACTTTGAACCTTAAAAAGCAACGAGAGTCTGTAATGTCTGTAAGCCGTGTAGTGGCAGTTTAAGAGTAGGTATACACTACTCTATCATACGTCCCGTGAGTTATGAGGCGACAAAATGAAATAAACCAAGAGATGGGCATCAGCATCTTTCTAAAACAACAAATAAGAACTGCGTTTGCCAACCCGCCCACCAAGCGTGGGAACTATGGCAAATTGGCAACTATGGCAAAAAACTATGAGGCGGACGGTGGAATTATGCCAGGCTGTAACGGTAACGGTAACGGAGACTCGTTAAAATTATTCGTGGCCTTTAGAAACACCAAGTTACCTGCTTGTTCCGCGCTGGATCGAAGTCGTAGCCCGCAGTAGGTACCCCAGACAAATATTTGTTCAAATATTTGGTATTGTCACACCGTCTATAAAGAAAAAGTTTTTTTTTTATAGGATCGGGTGACAAACGAGCACACAGTCCACCTGATGGTAGGTAAGTGGTTACTGTGACCCATAGACATCTACATCTATCCTCAATAAAGACTCAAGATGCAGATGCGTTGTCACCCGTGAGGACTAAGATGGAATGCCTCTTTGCCAGTAAAAAGGGTCTCCGGTTCTCTACACTCACCATACGAAATACAGCAGCGTTAAGCTGCTATTTTACGCTGGTTTTCTGTGAGAGCGTGGTCCTTCCCCGGTCGAGCCGACCCATTCGTGCTATAACCATAATATAGCTGCAGCATGGCTCTACCACGTAGAAAAAAGTCTATAACTTGAGCATTTTATTTAGAAGCAATAATGCTGGTACTTAAAATAAGGTAAATCGCTTTTAATGGTCGGAAAACGACCTGATTTATAACAGTTCAAGAAATACGACAGTTTATATTGTAGAATAGGTACCTAGATACAATTTAAAAAAAAAACTTTTTTTTGAAATCCGCTATTTTGATTTCAGTTGTGTATAATAACTTTTCGGATTAGTAGCGGGTGGTAGATAGAATTTTTTGTAAAAAAAATATTATTAACTGTTTTTATTTTACGAATTCCGAACATTGACTATGTTCAACTGAACTGTAGTGCAATCTATACAAACTAAATATTGCGTAAATTGAAGATTTGTGAATTCCATAAAATAATTATTATTACATTTTATTTCGAAATATGTTTGTTTAGATTGAATTAAGATATTTTATAGTAAATTCTTATATTTATTTTATATTAATATCTTATTTTATATTAAATAAAGTCTTCGCTTATGCGCGACTACTACTCCCGCGCATGCATGCAGAGTAGGACACAATTTTTGTTTGGAATGGCTTCTCTAGTACGTAGTACATATAACTCAATGGGGAATAAACATTCGATGTCCACCAAGAAACTCTAAAGACAAAAGCCGACTAGAAACCACGGTTTATTATTTTTATCTATTATTTATTGATAATAATGATCTGATATTACGTTTAGCTATAAGCAGATAATAACTTAAGTTATGAAACTTATGAATTTATTTGTAGGTACCTACGTACAAACAATGACAATACTTAAATGATTGCCAATCATTAATAAAATATAAATATAATACACATTAGGATTTAAATTTTTATAGTTCAAAATTGAGCACAGAGTAATGTGGACACGCTTATTATCCGAACAAGCTGTAATGAGCTGTAATCAAGAAAATTGATGCGAAAATCAGACGATAATTTACATAGACTATTGGACATTTAACCTTAATAATCGGTTTCACGCCTCCCACGTCGCCAGCTGATGTCGAAATACAACAATTAGCCGATAAATTATAAATGACGAAAAGTGACAATTTCTCCAGTGACAAAGGTCGGTCTTATCGACGCTAAATAATGGAGCGCCCGTAGTTAGAGTCTCGTCTTCATCTCGGTAATTAACTGACTCCCCCCTCACTCGTCATCCTCGTCCCGCACCCGTCCGCAGCGAGCTAAATTAATCACACCACGAATCTCGCCCCCCAATCGAGGGACGGATTAAAAAGTTTTATTGGAGCGTCTAGTGTGACAAGCGGCCTCGCCTTTCGTCTTTCCGCCAACCAATCCCAATAGCGGCGCGTTGTAATGGGGCTATGCTATTGGTCCATCTTGGAACGTGGAACGCCTCGCCGCGCCGCCCGTGCCGGGTTTGACACGCCACGTCAGTTGCTCGAGGCGCGTCGAGTCGTAAGCCGTATCTTGTGAACGTTCCGCGAAGAACCTCCGATACCATTGTGACTTTTGTGTGATGGATGTGAATTGAACTATGGAAGAGGAGTCGATGTCCGGACACAGCTGTTCCGAAGACGATATCAGTGTAGGGCGACCCTCGCCGGCGCCTTCGAGGTCGCCATCACCTCAAGATTACTTCAGACCGTTGAAGCGCTTAAAAATGGCCTCGGAGCCGGTGGAGGAGCGGCGTGGTGAAGGCGTGAAGAGTTTCTCTATACTGGACATTCTATCGCACAGTCCACGCACTCCGCCGCGTATAGTGCGACCGTGGGATGCGTCGGGTTTTGAAAGACTACAGCGCTTGCAGCGCTTGGCTGGCGCTGCGCTGTTGGACGGTGAACGTTGGAGGTTAGCAGCTTTGGGGCTGCTCAGGCCGAGGGAGATGGCCCCGGCGGAATGTTGTGATTCAGCTTCCGAGAGGTCGTCGTCAGCATCAGATTGCTGCTCGGAGCCGAGGCGAGTGCCGCAGAGTTCTAATGCCCCCCACACGCCTCTTGACGCCCTTTTCCACATGACAAGTAAAACCTTCGAGGCGAATAATACTGACAATGGAGGTAAGTAAGTCATTTGTTTTGGTAGCAATACAAACTTGCGCCTGTTATACCTAGATTGGTTATAATGTATACATATGACTTAGATACTACTTTGTAATAAGGCAAAGGGACTTGAAAATCTTAACAAGTTTAGGTAGGACTAATAACTGTTTCAGAGGCTATTCAAAACAAAATTGTAAACATATTAATCATACTTAATTTAAATTTGAATTAGTTCTGGAAACGATGTGATTGTTTAAAATCTATGAAGTTTTTTACAGTAATATCAATTTACAATTAATTTTATATTTTTAATGTAACACCACAGAATAAATAATAGTAGGTATAAGGTAATATGCTAAGAAATAGAATATTTTAATACAATTATCTAGTAGGAAGGAATCTATGAAAAATATAGGTATATAATTTATTTTAAATGCAATACTTAATGTAGAGCTGCCATACTGAAAATCATTGCTCGCAAATTTAAGATTACAAATATTTTTATCAGCTTTATACGTGGTAACAAACTTTGAATGGTTTAATAGTTATTTATTTTAAAGCAACACGTACGTATAAAATATGGTTAACTTTAACTAACGGTTTGCATGACTCTATTTGGCGTTATTAACTATATCGATGATCTGAAATTTTACGAGTATTTACGGTAGGTACTATCTTATTACCCAAACAAATAAAAGAAAATGATGATGATGATGCTGATATCCTTCTCACCGAGTTCGACCATTGCATTGTTTACTGCACATTATGTATTAGATATCATGTTGAAAGTTTTTAATTACAATCAATATGATAATCTGCCAATACACCTACCTATCTGTGCTCTACATATTAACAACACAGCAAGGCTTGTGTCAGCATACCTTCCGCAAATAGTTCTGGGTGTGAATCCAAGCCAATATTTATACACAAATAATTAGTCTTCGAGATTAGAGTTATTGTGTTTTGTACTGTGTGTTTTCAAATGTTGTATTAAACTCTACCTCCTGTCTCAGGGACTCTCCGTGCCTCTTCGTAACGGATACAGTTGTCTGCTTCGGCACTTTCATTATCAGTCTGTAAATAGTATACTACTAGACATAAATGCTCTCTCAAGTTTGAAGGATTATTGGCGAACACAGTACAAGAGCGCTTACAACCTAGGCACCACTTTAATATCACCTGTCTAAATATTAAGTCTTGCGATTTTGAGATAATTAATCCATTATCAGTCTTGTATTACAAATTTTTCTAATACCTACCGTTTGTCAATTTTTACGTAACTTAAGAGACGACTTAAGGTCACAAAAGCTAGAAAATAATAATTTCTCGTTGTAACTAGATAATGATGAGGAGAATCTATGCGTGTGTCTATCATTATGTTTGATTTTTAATTTCGCGCGAGGTCTTAGGTAGTGTTAATTTTTGATTGATTTATATTTTTTTCTTAAAAAAAAAGTGATTTGTTTTTATTAATAACATCTTTAATTTAAATGTAAGAGTATATTAGGAGATGAAAATACTCAATTAAAGATGTTATTATTATTTAAACTTTATTGTAATACCAAATCATTTTTATTTTTACGGGAATCTTAGCTAAATAAATCCATCCTCTTCATTAAAATGGATTTCCACAAAGTTCTAAAGCTTGATTCCATTACTCTTAACGCCTACATTTTAAAAATATTAAATTAATTTTCACAGAGTAATCAATTTTTGCAATGAAAGTTGCGTATCCGTTGGTCGCGTTTGCTAATGATCCACACGCTGACGATCCAAATGTTGTTTTATTTATTTGTATTTGAAACATCATTAGCGGCGAATTTGAATTCGATTTGGTGCTCGAATCTACCAAACGACGGTCCGAATAATACATATTTGATTACTTATTTAAAATACGCTGATTTCCACGATATGGGCGACTGAATATGATTTGAAAAATCTAATTTTTCATTCAATGATAGATACCTTGTTGCGTTCAGCTGAACTTTATACTATATTATATATCATAAATAATATTAGATAGGTACTCTACCTTATGTTTAATCTATCATTATCTATCCATTATAGCCTATAAAAGTCTATCGCTGAACATGGGTCTCGCCCATAGATTTCCTCATAGGGAGGATTTTGCCACAGTTGCCACGCTTGGCAGGTGGGTTGGTAACTGCAGTTTTTTTTTTATTATTTTGAATTTTTATGAGGAAGCTCTTCTGCCCACTGGACGATATTGGGTAGTGGATATTGTAACACCGCCGCTACACGGTTTAATATTTAATCTTAACAGAGTTAAACATGAAAATGTTTTATATACGTTAATCATTTGCTCAAAACGCCAATACATGAAAACTATTAAAATAAATGTGTTCAACATACTATCTCAACGCTAAGTCACGTGAACGGAACAGGCAGACAGACTCAAAGATTTTTTCAAGTTTCGTTAAGTTTTTTTAGGAATTTAAACCGATACTTACAACATTTATCATCATAATAAAAATAAACTAAAACTGAACATTGAAATAACATTCACACAACAGTCCTACTCCCCACAGTAGGTATAGTGCCAAGAACGCTGTTGAGTTTCCTCACTGTATTGCTATAGGTACTTAGCCTTAGAGCGAGAAAAGAACCAGCTCTCTTATCACCAGCAGTGACGACAAGTCACGAAATAAGTTCCTTTACAAACTTCTTCACACGTGGACTCCATGGCTCAATAGTCTCTACAACAAATGGTACAAATTTAAAATCGATTTCATTAATTTTCATATTTTTCTTTAAGCATTAATGATTCTAGAAAATCAACATGACTAACGCCGCTGAACAGAAGACAAACGCGGAACAAAGATGGTGGAAGTGAGAGAAAGCCTTCTGCGCGATAAATCTATGGTTTAAATCAATGGCTTAATACTTTACGTAATGTTCATTGACAGCACAAATATTTCAATTAGGTGCGTAATTATTTAACGTTATGCCTCTTAAAATTAAGTAACCAAAACATATAGTTACCTTGCCTAAACCAAAGCTTTTCTTTCACTTAAGCATTGCGAAAGAAATATTAATGTCTATAAGTCACTTCAAAAATGGCTTACGTTCGATATGTCGTCATTCAAAGAAATCGACAAAGATAACTGATATTGGTAATGGAAAACAAAGACATACTTTAGCGCAGATAATACTGGCTCGTATAACTTCGGAATAGGTGATTATGTTATGATTACAGAGCGGCTCCGAACATAATTGAAAGATATGTATTTGAAAGACGCATCTGCGCAAGCGGGAATGCGCGGGCTGTCATTAAATTTGAGCACGCCATTTTTATTTTCGTGTCATCGGTGATTTTGATATTGATGATGAACTTTGCAAAATTATTGACGAACACAAAGGATTACAAAACGTGTAATGATGTTGTAAACAAAAGCGTCCCTAAGGATATAATGACTTTTATATAGGTACTATAGAATGTGATTCAATACGTATACAGAACCCGCTAACATTATTATTTTCGTGATATTATAAATATTGCAGACAGAACTTAAAAAAGTCAATAAAACCTTTAATAAAGTAAGATGTTTTAAAAATTACCGTCTTAAGATTATTCAATTAACCGTATTTACAAAAATTAACCACTTAAAATATAAAAGAGCAAATGAGCTCTTAAAAACCCATAATAAGCCCAGTCATTCAATAGTCCCTTTTAAATACTCTAAGTGTAATTTACACGGATTCTGCAAAAAAAACTATTGTTGCTGGCACAAAAGAAAAAGAAGACATCATAACGGTTAACAATGGACATTCCAAATTTAAAGTTACATCAAAGAAAGGCGGGATCCTATGCTCCATATGTTTCAGATTAAAATATTACACGGGCAAAACAGTCATCTGTCATTGGCAGCACGGCACAAGACCGCTTGATTGAGGAAGTCATTTCTTGTATTTCTGAACGGAAATAACATTTTTTAACATTCCCCTATATGCGCTGCGGGACATTAGAGATTATTGTTGGGTAGATATCTCTATCATTATTACACGTACATTAGATAAATGAGAAGGGATTCGTATCACGGATATAATTACAAGAAAATAGAATATGAAAACGTCATTTCCAGGTGTTGAAAATTTATGTTTTATGTGCGTTTCAATCAAAAATGAATGGCTATCGAAATAAAATAAAATAAAAATTAAGATTAGTAGGTAATTTTTAATTTGCTTAATTCGATACCTACCTATATCTTACTTTAAAATTCTAAATGTTCAGCCTACAGTCTACACTACAGTCTTGACGTAAAATCGATGATTAGCCGGTGATCTTCTGGTCTACCTGACCCATAGATGGGCGGAGGCAGTAGAGTCCAAGGGGGAGGCGTTGGCCGTTAGTTTGGACATTGCGAAGGCCTTCGATCGGGTTTGGCACAAAGCGCTTCTTTCGAAGCTCCCTTCCTATGGGCTTCCCGAGAAATTATGCTATTGGATCACCAGCTTTCTTGCAGATCGGAGCATCAAGGTCATTGCGCACGGTGCATGCTCCGACTACAAGCCTATTAACGCTGGTGCTCCACAAGGCTGCGTGCTATCACCAACGCTGTTTCTTCTGCATATCAATGATATGTTGCAAACCGGTTGCATTCATTGCTATGCGGATGACAGCACTGGTGATGCTCTATACACCGGCCGTGCCAATATTTCTCGGGAAAACGTCGCCGAGTACCGGAACAAACTTGTGTCTGAAGTCGAGTTTTTGCTGGACAAAGTCTCGGATTGGGGCCGACTAAATCTAGTCCAATTTAATCCTCAGAAGACACAGGTTTGCGCGTTTACCGCTAAAAAGAACCCCTTTGTCGTATCTCCTCAGTTTCAAGGTCTTGTTGCCTCAGCCAGTATCGGAATCCTCGGAGTCGACATATCGAGTGACGTGCAGTTTCGTGGTCACTTGGAAGAGAAGGCCGAATTGGCCTCTAAAAACTTGGCGTGCTCAGCAGAGCGGGACAGTATTTCATGCCGGCACAACGCCTGCAACTTTACAAGGCGCAGGTTCGGCCTCTCATGGAATACTGTTCCCATCTCTGGGCTGGGGCTCCCCAGTGCCAGCTCCTTCCACTTGACCGCATGTAGCGCAGAGCGGCTCGAATCGTCGACGGCCGAGTCCTTTCCGATCGGCTCGACTCATTGGCGCTGCAAAGAGATATTGCATCTCTTTGCATTTTCTTTCGCATTTACCACGGGGAGTGCTCTGAGGAATTGTTCGGATTAATCCCAGCCGCCAAATTTTACGAACGCACATCGCGGCAGAACTCCCGATACCATCCCACCATCTGGATGATTGGCGGTTCACCACTGTGCGATTTAGAAGATGTTTTCTTCCTCGCACAAATTCTTTGTGGAATAGTTTACCACCAGCGATTTTTCCGGACCGATACGACTTAGGAACCTTCAAGAAAAGAGCCTACTCCTTTTTAAAAGGCCGGCAACGCATCTTAAATTCCCCTGGTGTTGCGGTTGTTCATGGGCGGCGGTAGTCACTTACCATCAGGTGAGCCGCATGCTCGTTTGCCCCCTCTCCTATAAAAAAAATGTAGATAGGTACAATAACAAGAAAATCTACACATCTTCACATTAAAAATATCTACATCATTATTTTAATAACATAATCTAATATATAAAAATTAATATTTTTTTGTTCGTACCTACTTTATGCGTTGCCATAACGTTGATCAGATTGCGGTAAAACTTTGTCAACTTATTGCTTGCACTTACGCGAAGGTTTAGGCATAGTACAATAATTATCTTATAGTAGGTGGCGCGCTTATTATACTGACAAATTTAATTGAAAGTTATAGTAGTGGTAGAGCCACGCGGCAGCTTTTGCTGTTGCACGGATGGGCCGGCTCGAACCGGGGTGGTACCACGACCTCACAGAAAACCAGCGTGAAGTAGAGGTTTACCTCTGCGTTTCGCTTGGTGAGTGCAGGTGGCCGGAGGCCCTTTTTACTGGGAATGAGGCATTCCATCTTAGTCCTCACGGGCGACAACGCATCTACATTTTGATTTGTAATAGAGGATAGATGTAGATGTCTATGGGCCGCAGCAACCACTTACCATCAGGTGGACTGTGTGCTCGTTTGTCACCCTTACCCTATAAAAAAAAAAAATATATCATTCAACTTCAATGAATGTATTATCATTCCTAATTAAGCAATATAACTTCCAAATTTAAAACGATATTTCCGCAACTAGGTATTTCTTCTGCGACTGCAACGCGCCGGGTGCCAGCTAGTTATTATAATAAGTTTATATGATGCACAACTTAAAATATTATAAAAGATAATAAAGTTCGCTTATATCAATGACTAAATTATTAAGCTTTTACTTAAATTTTCGAAATATATCTAGTTAAATTAGGTAAACAATAATTAGAAATAAACACAAGATCATTTTAAGAGGCATAGATATAGCTTGGGCGCTCGCATTACATTTCTTAGTAGTCTCACTATTATATAGAGTGAAGAAGATCTGGTAAGAATTTTAGCGGTAAATAAATGGTAGATAGGTGCTCCTGTAATATCGCTTAAATAATGTTTTGAAAGGATTATGAAAAATATGTTACTTAGAGCGTTAAATGTGTTTTTTTTTCGATTGACGGCCTTTCAGCCAATATGCATAATATGTAGGTATATCACTCACTTATCTAGCCTAAACAGGGAACGTACAAAACGATGATAGTTTAGATTGAAGTAAAACACAACCGATAGATATAATTGTATTCTTAGGATATTTACATTGCTACAATAAAAAATGCCGTATAGTGGCGTTTAGAAGACTCCACTGCACCATATCTACCCATGGACATTCTAAAGGTGACGGAGGGAAACTAAGCCAGGAGAAATGAAGCAGTTTTTCCTGATAATACCTTTTAAAAAAAATTGCGGTTTCCAAGCCATGGAACTATGGCAAATTATGTTCAATTGGTGTCTTGTGATGTATCTAATGAATGAAAAAAAAAACTGTTGTAATCATTTAGCTTTCGTTATTACATAGTAAATACTGAAACCAAGGTTACAGTTATTAAATTAATCTAACACAATCATTTCTAGTTGAATATGACATTAACTTCAGTTGGTGGAATGTTATCTGGATAATGATCGTGTTTAATACCGTAAACTATGATATTGTCTGAAAGCAGCAAACACAATGTATCAAAAATGTTGTACAAAAAAAAAGTAATTGACATAATTGACTTTGAAAAAGATTCTAAGCAATTGCAATCATAATAATTGCCAAGTAGCACTTTAATTAATGTTTACAATGATCAGTTGTGTGTTGTAAATTAGGATATCTATATAGATGTAGGTAGGGGAGACCGGGGCGAAATTATTAAATATTAAGACTTTATTTTAATGTGACATGATGCTTTAACTATTCAAGTATCATGTTATTAACATACATCAAACATAAAATAAGTGATGTCTTAAATGGAACATTATTTCTCAAAAAAGTCAGTTGTTAATTCTTACCCCATCAACGGGGCTAAAATTAACAGCTCTGAGGCATTGAGTTATATGTATTACGTACTAGAGAAGCCATTTCAAACAAAAACTGTGTCCTACTCTATGTTTTCGCGCATGCGCGGGAGTAGTAGTCGCGAAGACTTTAATTTGATATAAAATAAGATATTAATATAAAATAAATATAAGAATTTAATATAAAATATCTTAATTTTATCTAAACAAACAGGTTATATTTCTAAATAAATGTAATAATAATTATTTTATGGAATTCACAAATCTTCAATTTACGCAATATTTAGTTTGTATGGATTGCACTACAGTTCAGTTGAACATAGTCAATGTTCGGAATGGCTTCTCTAGTACGTAGTACATATAATTCAATGCTCTGAGGTAAGTATTAACATTATGTTATGCCAAATATTCAAGAAGAAAACAAATATTTGTATGAAATTATTTTTTATTAATAAAAGTGCTATTAATACAGATGTGTTTGGAGCATCTTTTTTATATAAATTGACATTATAAATCACAAAATATCTAAACATGAAAAAAAATAAACCCGTTTAATTTTTTTTTATAGGATAAGGTAACAAACGAGCACACAGTCCACCTGATGGTAAGTGGTTGCTGTGACCCATAGACGTCTAGGTACATTTATCCTCAATGAAGAATCAAAATGCAGATGCATCGTCACCATTGAGGACTAAGATGGAATGCCTATTTTCCAGTAAAATGGGTCTCCAGTTCTCTACACTCACCAAACGAAACACAGCAGTATCAAGCTGCCATTTTACGCTGGTATTCTGTGAGAGCGTGGTTTTCCCCTGTCGAGGCGACCCATTCGTGCTACAACTATACTACTATACTACTAATATAGCTGCAGCATGGCTCTACCACGTAAAATTAATCGTTAAACTATTTTAGATATCAATATTTTTGGTCACTTTTTCTTAACATTTATCAGTTTTGCACCAGTCATCAGTTATAGTTTCTATGCGCAGAATTAAACAATTATGCAAACAACTTATAAATTGTCATGAGATGAGGTGGAAAATGGTATTTTCCTTTAACTTACACAACATGGATAAGATGTAGTTTTTTTATAAAATCAAAAAATACTAAAAAAAATATCAACGATTAGGAACTAATTAAGTATAACAAAAGGACATCTATTCGTACTCATCATCCGAACTACAATTCAGACAATTCAATGATGTGATATCACTTTTGATACACCCAGCTTGTGCTCAGCCATTGCAAGAGATATATTAAATCCTGTCACCATCTGATAAATCTTGATTATACCAGACGCCACAAACAATACATAGCTTTCTTTCCTGGAGTATCGGTGAGAATGGCAGATTTTTAGCCCACTTACGATTAAATTGAGCTTGTGGAGGAGCTTTTCAGTCAGAGGTCTTACAATTTCCAAGAAATCATTAGCATCATTTTAGCTTAGGGCTAGGTTTTTTTTGTACCTAACTCATTTCCACTGGTGCATCCGCTTTTTTTTTTTTACAAAATGGAATAGTGAAAATAGTAAAATTTGGCAGAGCCCAAATACTTTTGCTGCGTTTCGGTAATTTCTGTTTTGCTCCACGCTCCATTATTTCTAGTACAGTCAACTCGTAGACCCGTATATTTGGTGCCTCGAGTTGTTTTTCGTTTATACGTTCTCATGATGTCATAAAAACAAGATTATTATCTACTTATACACAAACAGTCAGTTTCCTTGTTAATACTAGACCTCGCATCCGGGGTTGGTATTAACACGTTAATACTAACCCCGCCGATTCGTTAATTATAGCCCCAAAGGCACATTTTTGGTTTTAATAATATAACCAAATAATGATTAATAAGTTAGTCAAATTAACAATGAAGCGTTATTAAGTATAAAATATGCATCTGAGGAAACAATAGACATTATCATAACGAAGTTTATTCTGAGCATAAATCAAGAAATTGTGAAGTTAAAAATGTTCGTTACTTGTGTAAAAAAGAAGTCTGGTACACAACTCAGTCGCACTATGCGCGGAGCACAATTGACCAATCCCGAGTCATGCGGCGTGATCTATTCGGTGTTTTAAAACACATGCTGAAAGTTTAGTATGTATAGTTTTAGAGAAATTCGCTTGTTAATACTTACCTCTGTTAGTTGTGCCCCGGCTTCCCCTACCTACGTCTAGCATTTTTAAATTTCTAAAAGTTATCTCTATATATAAAAATCAATTGCTATCCGTTAGTCTTGCAGAAACTCGAAAATGGCTGGACCGATTTTGATGATTTTTTTCAATTCTTAAAACGATTCACAATTGGACCCGGTAGGTGGCGCTGTTGTCCAAATCCAGAAATCACCCGTGCAAAGCCGGGGCGGTTCGATAGTTCTGAATAAAAACCATAACTTCGTTATTTTCTTTTTGAGAGTATCAATCATTATGATGCTACTTACGAAACTTCAATTCACGCTTAGAATTATTATATTTTATTACCCCACAAATTATTCCTATACAACCTCCTGTGGGGTCCGCAAAGGTGTCAGTCCCGACGCGTTTATATTACCCCTATTATGAAAAAAGCGAGTAAAAAACGCCAGCAAAAAGCCTGCGCCGCCATTATGCGGCGCATACACAGTGAGCTTTTACACGTATAAAGTGAGTTTTGGAGCGAATTCGCTGACTAATTGATTGTGAATGGGGGTTCTTTATTTAATTGGAAAGCTATGGGGTGTAGGCCTCTTCATTGGTTATTAAGAGTTTTAATTCGATCAATAATTTAAGTGTTTCGAAAAAAAAAAGAGATATATATCCATTTTGCAATTTATAGGGTATTATTTGATTTATCAATGATAGCGATTAGCGAATGTTTGTAACACTGACCGTGTTTGAATTTAAACGATATAACCGATAAACTAAAATGTTTTAGCTTTACTTGTTGTGTGGTTATGTAGGTAGTCAAAAATTGAGCTACATTATGTCAGACAAACGAGCACAGTCCACCTGATAGTAAGAGTATGTATAAAGACGTCTTCATCTGTTTGATTATGAATGAAAATGCAGATTTAAAACTTAATGTCATGTCGAATATCAGAGAGCTATTGTTTTGTATTCAAATTGCACTTTTCAATTAATAACAATTGCCTATAGTCTTGTAATATAATTATTTTATATTTCCAAACTAATTAGAATATAATTCAAAATTATATAATTTTAGTTATTATAGCGGTTAGTTTCTTAATTATCTCGCAGAAAAATAATATCTCCCCGAAAATTACACATTTTTATATAGGTAGGTAACGCTACACACACATGCGTTTAAAAATCATCAAATGGCCGGTACCAGAGTTTATCTATATAAAATTATGTTCTTGAGACAGTGTGGCTAAAAATTTAGTTTTTCCCAATGAGGGCTTAATCCATTCACCAGATGTCGCTAGTTGTGACTGAGGTAAACTTTTCTGTTAGACAATGTCACTTAATTGAAAAATTAGTTTTAATTGATAGTTTATCAGTTTCTAGTATGTTATGCGTCAGTGATTTGATTTTTAATTTTTTGGATTTTTACCTCTTTTTAAAATTTAGTTATATTACCTATTGTTTAGTTTCTTTTTTTTAAATCTAATTAATATAAAATATAACTATTAATATAGAAAAAAATATTAATCTTTACATTTTACTAAGAAATTATTTTCCCCGCTATGAGATCTGTCAAATTATTTACCTCACTATAAAGTGGCGCCGCCCTGGTGGCAGAAAAAGTCGTGGATGCCCTCATTCTTACGTGATATCCATTATAACAAGAACTTTCTCCTTAATTTTATAGACAGCTATGTATATTACATATTATTATAAACAGTATTATAATTATTACTCATTATAAAAATATTAACTTACCAATATCCTACATCAAATTACTTGTATGATATATTAATATTAACTTGCAAAATTAAATTTCTGATTTTTTTTAATGCAAGGTGTCTTTCATCTGTCCCTTTTACTCTTATTGAGTAAGAGCATGACAGGTCCCGAAATTAATTTAATTATAATATCCAGACAGTCATCGAATACTATCTCTTGTCCATCTGTGATGGAAGGTTGTAGATGGCTTTATTATACGCTCTACTAACAATAGTGGGGCCTTTATGAGGAACCGCCGATCAAGCACATGTTTTATTTAGGAAAAAAAAACAAGATTAGTTTTTATTCATTGTTTTAAAAAAGATAGGAATTTTAATACCTTTAAGTGAATAAGTTACATGCCGAATTTTCAGTTTAAAACACATTCATCTTTAAATTTAATAAATCTAATTATTACTTCGGGTAGGTAGCAAACAGTACACGAGCTACTGAGGTTCGAGTCCCGTCCAGCTCCGTGGGTAGAAATGAAATTGTTAATTAAATTCAAGTGAAAATTCAATGAAGAGTGAGAAAATCGTAAGGAAACCTACACTAAATAATTCGAAGACACGCGAAGTCAGCAGCATGCACTGTAGCAGCGCGATGGACTAATCGATTCATAACCTTGAAGACTTGGAAGGAAGCCTATGCCCAGCTGTTTGCAGCCTATATAAGCTGTATCTATTACTTTTTTGAAAGACGAAATATTTATAAGAACACCAGAAATATTTTGTTTTTTATAAAAAATTTAAACACATCTCACTGAGCTCTAAATTAATAACATGAAGTCGGCTAATGCAATATGTATTATAACCGTAGATAAGTTTTATCTGTAGTGAATGTAACATTTTAATACAATAAGTATTTTTATATATAAAAGGTATTAACTTTCGTTCACGAGCCAATTATTATGCACTGAAATAGTACATATTACTTCAGTTTTATTTTGTTATTTTATATAGAATAAGGGTCAAACGAGCACACAGACATTTACATCTATCATCAGTTAAAAATCAAAATGTAGACGCTTTTTTATAGGATAGGGTGACAAACGAGCACACAGTCCACCTGATGGTAAATGGTTGCTGTGACAGACATCTACATTTATCCTTAATAAAGAATCTGAAAATGCAGATGCGTCGTCACCCGTGAGGACTAAGATGGAATGCCTCTTTTCCAGTAAAATAGGTCTCCGGTTCTCTACACTCACCATACGAAACACAGCAGTGTCAAGCTGCCATTTTACGCTGGTATTCTGTGTGAGCGTGGTCCTTCCCCGGTCGAGCCGACCGAGGAATATATTACTAAATTCTATACTACTAATATAGCTGCAGCATGGCTCTACCACGTATAAAACGCGCTTTGTCCCCCCTGAGAACTTAGATGAAATGATTCATTTCCAGTAAAGGGTATCCGGGTCTCTACACTCACCATACGAAAACACAATAGCATTAGGCTTCTATTTCAAGCTGGTATTATATGAGAGCTTAGTCTTTCCCCGTTCGAGTCGACCCATTCGTGCTGCAACCATAACATAGCTGCAGCATAGTTTACTCTGTTTAAACTGCGGCTGCAGTATGGATTTACCGCGCCGGAAGTATTTTTTATCGATTTTGTGTTATATATTATAATTATATTTAATTAAACGAAGGTATTATGAGACAAAATATATACGTAATAGATAATTTTGATCAAAATAAAAAAAACTAACAGTGTTTTTTAAAAGAGAGCACATGTTAATAGCGAACATAGTGCAACGCATTATGGACGGCAGCGGCCCATTACTTAATAACCCGAAATTTGCCCGGACACCCCGAGAGCGGAATTATTGCCCAGTTTTTGTAAATAAACCGCCGGGCCTTTTATAAAAAAGGCGGTTATTTTCGGGTTAAATGATCCTACACCTAGAGTCTAGACATCATTTTCTTTGTATAATTAAACTGCAGTTATGATGTTAGAATCTATTCACAACATTACAATCTCTATATATACAAAAATCAATAATTCTTGTCCGTTAGTCTCGCTACAGCTCAAAAATGGCTGGTCCGATTTTAAAAAAAAGTTTCTATGTGTTTGAATGAATCCCTAGATGGTTTAGATTCACATTTGTACCCGGAAGGTGGCACTGTTGTCGAGATACCGAAACACCCGTGCAAAGCCGGGGCGGATTGCTAGTATGAAATAAATTATATTTACAGTATGAACGTTAACCTTACATATCTATGTTATATCCCCGTAGATATAATAAAAAAATGTAATCATCAATTAACTCTAAAGTATTTACTTTCTGAAGAGTATGTGTGTACCACTTCGAAGTGATGTACCTACCTGTGCCTTCATCCATAATATAAGCAACGAAGTGAAGCTGCATACAGACGCGAAAGGGATTATGTAACTTTCCGTTTGAAGAGAGAATGTAAAAATATTTGAAATAAACAGATTCGAATTAAGTCTTTTTAGAAACAGACGCCTGAACAAAGGTAGAACTAGCGCCGCGTAGTGTTTACGTAAAGGAATCCATGACCTCATATCATCTTCTATATATCGTTATAGGGACAAAGGGTAACTAAAACAGGAAACGGGCGGTAGTAACTTCCTGATAATCACTGAAAATAATACAAAATTGCCAATTGCCAATCCGCCTGCCAAGTATCACAACTATGCCAAATATCCCTAATAGGTAGTCTATGGAGTGGTCCTATGTCCAGCAGGGGCCTTGATAGGATGATGTTAATGATGCACTTTATCGTGCCGCTCGATGAAACTGAGTAACACACTAACAAACGCTGAAAGCCGAACGAAACTGGCATTAATTCAGTGTTTTTTTCTTTCGGGCGAACCAACACCTTGAAGCCACTACTAATAAACCAAAACTTTAGTTTTTTTTTTAAATTTTAGTTAGTCTTACGTATTTCTGTTACAAAACATTAGAGCCTGCACTACTGTGTTCTGCGATGGTCGAAATAATATAGATAACAAGCGTTATTACAGGCTGTGAGGCATTCCCACTTAGTCCTCGATAGTGACAACGCATCTGTAGCCCGTTTTTGTTTGAAGTTTCATGGACTGCAGTAGCCATTTACCATCTACCTCTACTAGGTGAGCTGTAAGTCCGTTTAGATCTACCAGGTGAGCTGTAAGCCCGTTTAGATTTATCAGGTGAGCTGTAAGCCCATTTAGATCTACCAGGTGAGCTGTAAACTCGTTTAGATCTACCAGGTGACCTGTAAGCCCGTTTAGATCTATCACGTGAGCTGTAAGCCCGTTTAGATCTATCATGTGAGCTGTAAGCCCGTTTAGATCTACTACGTGAACTGTAAGCCCGTTTAGATCTACCACGTGAGCTGTAAGCCCGTTTAGATCTACCACGTGAGCTGTAAGTCCGTTTAGATCTACCACGTGAGCTGTAACCCCGTTTAGATCTACCAGGTGAGCTGTGAACCCGTTTAGATCTACTAGGTGATCTGTAAGCCCATTAAGATCTACCAGGTAAGCTGTAAGCCCGTTTAGATCTACCAGGTGAGCTGTAAGCCCGTTTAGATCTACCACGTGAGCTGTAGACCCGTTTAAAACTACCAGGTGAGCTGTAAACCCGTTTAGATCTACCACATGAGCTGTAAGCCCGTTTAGATCTACCAGGTGAGCTGTAAGCCTGTTTAGATTTATCAGGTGAGCTGTAAGCCCATTTAGATCTACCAGGTGAGCTGTAAGCCCGTTTAGATCTAACAGGTGAGCTCTAAGCCCGTTTAGATCTACCACGTGAGCTGTAAGCCCGTTTAGATCTACTACGTGAACTGTAAGCCCGTTTAGATCTACCAGGTGAGCTGTAAGTTCGTTTATTACTTTAGTTTTATTAAAGAAATATAATTGACTTTAATAATGAACTCAGTAGTTATGGCTATGACATTGTATTTTTTGACTATATTGACATCTGGTACATGGCTACTATCCAACACGCATTGAGGCAGCGCTGCAGACACTTCTTTGCCCTCCAGAAATGAGAGGAGGGCTGTGATCAGCAGTGGGACGTATATAGGCTGTAACTTTAACATGGCTATAAAGTTTATAATATAGTATAAACAGTAAGTCACTCATACAGTTTGCGTGACATTACTCAAACTTTTATTCTGACGTACGTTGTATGTGGCATGGCATATACGAGTATTGCCCTCATGCAGTCCTCTGCTTGCTCTTATTTCATCTTAGAGTTACTTTCTATAATAATCAATAAAAATGTCCTATTGCACAAATCAAAGAAGAAATTTTAAAATAATTTTTTTATGCAACCTAACAGAAGACTAATTGCTATTGGCTAAAATTAAGTGTTTATAGTTTAAAATTAAACATTTTGTACAGCCGACTTCAATGTAAGTTATTAAGAATAACTCAAAAAATTATTGGTCTGGCCTTGATCAAATTCATATGGCACCACACGAGAAGTACCAGCTTTCAAATAAAAAGGAATCATCGAAATCGGTTCAGCCAGTAAAAAGTTATGAGGTAACACACATAAAAAAATATACAGTCGAATTGAGTACCATCTCCTTTTTAGAAGTCGGCAGAAAATATAGGCCATAAGTCGATTGCTTGAAAGTTCACTCCCTGAGGCATTAGGTAGTTATTCCATTTAGGATAGGATTGCCTTGCATTGCGCTTGTTGGCAAGCGTAGGCGGTCTAAATAATTAGATTTAATGTTGGCAATATTATATTATTATTATCTATATAAGTAAAATGATAGAGGTTTGCAGTTGTACGCGCATCGCGGAAAATCTACTGGATAGATTACAATTAAGTTTTCTAAGTTTTATTTCTTAGACACTTGAGCAATACTTAAAAGAAAAAAATATTGCGATATCTTCATTTAATATAAAGTTATTAAAGTTTTAAGAAACAATAATTTTTATAATCACTACGTGTTCAGTGATGTGCGACTTTGTCCGCCTTGCCAGCTAGTGCTATAATAAAAATTAAACCTTTTGTCCTTCGCTCGGTATATTGTACCCTGAGAGAAAAATGGTTGCCCAAAATTAAAATCTTATGGTTGTAAAAAGTATGCCCTCTTATGTATTTTATGTAGCGAAGGTAAACACATTAATGCATATATAAATGTAAAAAACAACAGGAACTCCCTAACGCCATTAGAGCCACACACCTTTCGAGGACTGTTCCTTTATAGATATTGATTTAGATAACCCATCCCTAACCAATCGATTAATTCCGTTTTTTTGTTGAATCGACTGTTTGGAATAATTATGTAATTCTTCCGAGGGGTTTGTCGGTTTTTGGAGGTCAGGTGTATTCTTTTATTAATGTTAGGTTGTATTTTAAAATGGGGTGGGTTTCTTTGGCTTTATATACAATTCCTAGTAAATGTTCGTGGATGTAGGTACGTACATTGAGAAAAAAATGCTGTAATTTTTTTTTTCAAAAAATAAAGAATGAAGCCATAATGAAGCTTATCACAATAACTTTGTGTTAAATCCGGTTTCCTGTACCCGTATCGAATTTGAATTAATTAATTATACGAATAATGTATAGGTATTATACTTTGTTGCATTGAAATGGTCAGATGTATAAAATTTTGGACACCAATATTTTGAACATATGCGGATAATTATTACGATGTTAACGAAAATTCACAATACATAACAAGGATTCACGAACCCAAAGGTCTAAATGGGGTTAAATATAGCGTCATTTCCAAAAATTACGCACAACTTATTCATCGCCGTCACGATTCCCGTCCACGGAACAATAATACTCACCACTAAGAGTTCCCATCTCCTTTATTAAAACATGCAATCCATATTACAATATAACATTTCAAATTATGAATATCGCTCGAAAATATGTGCTAATTGACACCATGCAAGAAAATGGCGCCCGACAAAAGAATTTTAAACGACAAAAGACGTTTCAATTGAAGAGAATATCGACAATTAGTGTCCTATATTTTCGATTTCGAATCATCGATTGTTATGACTTCGAATTATATCTCGGTCACGATTCGACTGTAATTATTTCATTATAATTTAAAAGCTTTTATTCTGCTAAAATATAAAATGGTTATTATCAATAATTATTTTATACGAAAGAAATTTAATTGCAAACACATAACAACGATTTATCCAAGAAAATCCTTTGTGTTTTGTATTGGTTACCTTTATTTGTTTCCCTTCTTTTCATGTATTTTATCCATAATTCCGATGAAATACACAAGGCGGGAAGATATTTTACCTAGGATTCTTAACTCGGTAGACACGACCACATCCCATATAATATATCTACCTACCGCACTAGTGTATACGTAATAGAGCCACGCTGTAGCTATATTAGTTGTAGCACGAAAGGGTCAGCTCGACCGGGGTTGCTCCACACGCTCTCACAGAATACCAGCGTCAAATAGCAGCTTAATGCGTAAAATTGCTGCTGTGTTTCGTATGGTGAGTGTAGAGAACCGGAGACCCTTTTTACTGGAAAAGAGGCATTCCATCTTAGTCCTCACGAGTGACAACGTATCTGCATTTTGATTCGCAAACGAGGATAGATGTAGATGTCTACGAGCCACAGCAACCACTTACCATCAAGTGGACTGTGAGCTCATTTGTCACCCTTTTCCTATAAAAAAAATCTATGTGGAGGCCTATGTTTAACAGTGGTATTATCATACACCTTTCATTCTAAGCGCTATAAATTTGTAGCTATTGTTTTCTACACTCTTTTTAAACGTGATAAAGTAACCTATTAACTACAATTTCTCACACACGATAATGAGAGATAAGCGGCGCAAAACACGGTGAAAACCGCTTAATTGAATTATGTTTATAACACATGGACATTTAACCACGGCGCGACGGCTTGCTTCGATACCAAAAGCTTCCTGATTGGTCGATTTAAGAGTAATAGAAAAGGAAAAATAGCGTACAGTTAGATGTTACTAATTATAAACGAATTTCGGATATGGATTACATCTAGATATATTTGATAGTAGCCTTGTTAGATTTAAAAGAAATTTACGTGTTTCTCTTAATTTTTAATGTATTTTTTTATCTTGTTTATTTTTGTTATTCTACTGGAGTTAAATTATTAGGCTGTTTACACTTTTTTGGATTGTAGTTTAGATCAACACTTTCATCATCATACTTTTAATTTTAGAACTGTATATAACTACTGTCTGTTTGTGTACCTTATTCAATAAAATAAAATAAATTAGATATTTCAGTTGCTACTGGAAACGAGGCCTTCCATCTTAGCCCTCAGAGTTGATAATGCATCTGCATTTTGATTCGTAATTGAGGATAGATGTAGATGTGTATGGGCCACAGAATCCACTTACCATCAGGTGAACTGTGTGCTCGTTTGTCACCCTTATTCTATAAAAATCCCCCTGAGGCAATCTATTTCCCCCGTGGCTTAGATTCAAGAGTAGTCTTTTGATAGGCTGTGATGATGATGATGAATGATGTCCATAAAAAACTGTTCGTTCGATCTGGTATATATCTACATTAAGAATCACCAGACAATTGGTCTCCTAATTCACATATTGCAGACGGATATCATCGAAGTTTGAACAAACTAATAAATCAAATCAATGAACTATTTACGTCAACCATAAATCGCTGAGATTTGTCTAGAAATAACTGGGTTGTGTATATAGTTACAAATTACGAAACATGTTCATGTTTTTATTAACGTTTTGGCTTTGTTGTTTCTTATATTGTGTTGTTTCATTTTACTTTATTCGAAAATGAAAGAAAATTAAATTAATACATGTACGTTTATAATCTCTCGTGTAGTGGCGGTGTAAGAATATCCACTACTCCATATCGTCTCATGCGTGTCGTAAAAGGCGACAGAGGGAAACAAACCAGGAGATGGGCAGCAGAATCTTACTAAAAATGACTAAAACTAAGAAACAGCGGTTGCCAGCCCGCTTGCCAAGTGTGGCAACTATAGAAATATCCCCCTATGATGCAATCTATGGGGGAGGCCCATGTTCAGCAATGGACTTTAATAGGCTGTGCTGGATAATGGACGTTCATAATAAATATGTATTTAATTGTCATATAAAATTGGAAAACTGTGTTAATGATCCCGATATGGACTTGAATTAAATGTTGACAAACATGTTAATAAACACTAGCTGGTACCCGACGCGTTGCAGCCGCAGAAGAAATAACTGTCGAAAAAATATCGTTTAAATTTCGAAATCATATTGTTTAATTAGGAATTATAATACATTCGTTGAAATTTAATGATATATTAGTTCTGTTTTTTAGTCCTTTTTAAAAAATGTTACCCCCACACTAGTATTTTCTCCTGTATCGTGGAGGCAGTTTACAAACATAAATTGCACAAGGACAAATATTCAGACCCGGAACAATTATTTGTACGCTATACAAATACTTGTTCCGTGCGCGATTCGAACCCACAGCCCTTATCGCTGCAACTCATTGCTAAGCCACTGCGCCACGGATCTGTCGATATATATTATATCTTTCAAATAAATTTGTTACCTACTGTAAGTTTAGGTATTGTATCATGCCTATAACGTTCGCGCAATTTCAAGCAATAAGTTGACAAAGTTTTACCGCAATCTGATGAACGGTATGGCAGCACATAAAACACGAACAAACTGAATTTTTATATATTAAACTAGCTGGTACCTGGCGCGTTGCTGCCGCAGAAAATAAAATGTGGAAATATCGTTTTAATTGTTTTAACAGGAATTATAATACACTTTCATTGAAATTGAACCAGATATTATGACTTCCAAATAAATATATCGGTACGATACGCGCGCCACCTACTGTAATTTAATTGTACTATGCCTATAGCATTCGCGCAAGTGCAAGCAATAAAGTGACAAAGTTTTACCATAATCTGATGAACGGCATGACAGCGCATAAAATACGAACAAACAAAATTTTTTTTTCATGTGGATTAAATTAATATTAATATAAAATAAAGTTAAATTATATTTTACTATTTAATTTAAACTTGTTTAGAAACTAAAGACCTTTTGGAAATTCAGGACCTTGATACAAAAAGGAAATTCCCTGCTCTCTTAGCAGCACCATTTGTAAATAATACATCGATACGGTGGCACAATAAGTCGTCGATTTGCTCGACACAAAAGCACAAGCCGATGGGTGCTTGGTTTAAATATAGCCCATTGTTGTTCTAATACCAGTTGACTAATCGTCCGGGCCCGCACTTAAGCTGGGCTTGAAGGTAATGAGCAGTAATAGCAAGCTTTAATTAAACGCGCTACGGCGGCCATTCGTGATTGAATTTGACGTAATGTATGCGCCATTTTGTTTAGCTGTTGCACTGCGATATCTTTAGCTGCAATTATAGTTTCTAGTGAAAAGGCGATTGGAAAATTATTTTTAATAATCTAATATTTTTGGCCATGTGTTTCTGGATCAGATATATATATGTATAATTTTGTTTATAAATCAGCAGCATTACCAGTGCAGTTTATGCATAGGTTACGCGCTTACCAATTTGCCTGGTGAGTTCGAGTCAATACCTCTATGATAATGAATGTCAGCTGGAGCATTCTTATAAAAAGTCCTATCATGCAGGGATCTTTACGTGGTAGAGCCATGCTGCAGCTATATTAGTAGTATAGTTGTAGAACGAATGGGTCGGCTCGACCAGGGAACGACCACGTTCTCACAGAATACCAGCGTAAAATAGCGGCTTGACACTGCTGTGTTTCGTATGGTAAGTGTAGAGAACCGGAGACCCTTTTTACTGGAAACGAGACATTCCATCTTAGTCCTCACAGGTGACAACGCATCTGGATTTTGATTCTTTATTGAGAATGGATGTGGTCTATGGGTCACAGTAACCACTTACCATCAGGTGGACTGTGCGCTCGTTTGTCACCTATCCTATATATAAAAAAAAGAAACTTAAAAAAATATAATAGTATTTAATATTTCTACGTATAGCTAGTCCGTTAGCAAAGGTTTATCAAAAGTTTTCTGTTGAAAATATGACTCTATGGGAGATTGCCTTATATAATATTTGCCATAGTTGCCTTGCTTGGCAGGACGGTTGGCAATCGCAGTTTTTATTTTTAGTTGTTATTAGGAACACGCTGTTGCCCATCTCCAGGTTTGTATCCTACAGACGCCTCTTACTACGCCCACGGGACGATAGGGGCCAGTAGATTCTTACACCGCCACTGCATGGTTATTATACGTTTTAAATCAAATTATACATATATATTATATGTGTATATATTTTTTAATCCTTTCTACTTCATTGCTGCACCGTCTCTTGTATTTCTGTTTCTGTTTAGCCTAACGGTTGATTGGGAGAGAATGCCCTATTGCATTAAGTACGCCACATTACGTATATTACTTTATACATGAGAGTTTAAATAAATAAATAATTGATATAAACTTTTCATTATGTGCTCTTTGTAAAATCTTATTGATAAGAGAACGATTGTTACCTATAAAGAAAAAATATTATAAGGAATAAATTAAAAAAAAAAACTATTTTTATTTAAGGTATTCCTGTAGATGCTTGTAAGGCAAGCAATAATCAGGTTAATGCTTCACAATTAGTTCCAAGACCGACCACCAGCGGCGAATAACATATGCTGTTTGTAAGGGAAATATCAAAACCGGTTCGAATTGAAGAGAATCTGGTGAATATAAAAAGTGTCTGAAACGGCGGCGTCGGGTAGTCTTTTGTGCTTTGCGTTAGGAAGAAAAGGGTACGAATCAATATTTTCAAATTAATTATTTTCTAACTTGCGTGCTAGTTGAATGTTGGCTGCCAGTGGCAGTGACTCATAGAACACTACTGCAATCTAATATATTATAAAAATTAATTTATGTTTTTTCGTATTTTACGAGCTGCCATACCGTTCATCAGATTGCGATAAAACTTTGTCAACTTATTGCTTGTGAGAAAGTTATAGGTATATCACAACTAACTTACAATAGGTAGTGCGCGTGTCGTACCGACAAATTTATTTGAAAGTTATACATCACTCAAATTCAATGAATGTGTTATGATTCCTAATTACCTAAACAATATAACTCTTGCAAATTAAAAACGATATTTCGATAATTTTTTTTCTGTGGCATCAACGCGCCGGGTACCAGCTAGTACCATGTAAAAAAAATTAGAGAAAATTATTGCTTATTCTTTTATAATGTTTTGTTAGACGTGGTAGAGCCAAGCTGCAGCTATATTAGTAGTATAGTTGTAGCACGAATGGCTCGGCTCGACCAGGGAAGGACCACGCATTCACAGAATACCAGCGTCAAATAGCAGCTTAACACTGCTGTGTTTCGTATGGTGAGTGTGGGAAGCCGCCATTTTAGTCCTCACGGGTGACAACGCATCTGCATTTTGATTCGCAAACGAGGATAAATGTAGATGTCTATGGGCCACAGCAGCCACTTACCATCAGGTGGACTGTGTGCTCGTTTGTCACCCTATCCTATAAAAAAAAATACATCAAATGTTTTCTAAACAACATGTATGTGACTAATCACTAAAATGATTAATTATTATGTATTACCTATTACAAACATAAAATATTATTTTACAAAATATTTTCAGCGATTTGTACACTATGTTTGTAGATGTATTGGATAATTAAAATGTTGCTCGTACAGTTTTTCATAATAATTATAACTGAGAATATATTTCGTATAAGAAAAAACATATACCTACTTACCTATGACGAAAATTTGACAAGGTCCTTATGTTTTGTTCCATAATAACTGTAATTTGAATTATAAATCAGCGTTGATTGGAGCATAATATGAAGAGAGGCAATTAACTGATTGATATTGTTCTTGTAAACTTTAAATTGGTTAGTGCAAATAAATTATCTTAGTTTTCATTCAATTTTATTTTTAGAATCAAATAATACCACGCGTCCTAGACAAAATACGAATCGAATCCCATTAATTTTTTGTTTCGATTAATCAGATGGTCATCATGATCATCATCATCATTACAGCCTTTTATAAGTCCACTGCTGAACATAGGCCCCCCAAGGAATGTCACAAAGCACGGTCCTGAGCCACCTGCATCCATCGACTTCCTGCATGTCTTACCAGGTCGTCACTCCATCTCGTGGGGGGTCGCCCTACATTTCGCCTACCGGTACGAGCCTGCCACTCGAGAACCTTTCTTCCCCATCGGTTGTCGGTTCTTCGAGCTATATGGCCGGTCCACTGCTACTTCAGCTTACTAATCCGTTGGGCTATGTCGGTTACTCTGGTTCTAATGCGGATATACTCATTCCTAAGTTTATCACGCAGAGAAACTCAGAGCATAGCCCTCTCCATAGCTCGCTGAGCGACCTTGAGCTTCCTCATACGGCCAGCAGTGAAGGACCACGTCTCAGTTCCGTAAGTCATCACTGGCAACACGCACTGGTTGTACAATTTCGTTTTAGTGTTTTGAAGTATGTCTTACGAGAAGATGTGTCGTACGTATGTTACGCGATATCTTCAATTGTGAACCGATGTTAATGATAAATCCCCCAAAAAAGAACTGTAATTTATAATGTGACTATTTTTACGACAATAAGAATATGATATTTCATCCACTCAAATGAGTAAAAAATAACCTTTAAGAAAAAGTAAAAATCGACTTCAAAAAACTAAAATTAAATGAATTTTTTTCAAAATTTAAAATTAGAAACGGAGCTTTAATTTTCCTATATACTATGTATGTCTTCCGACCGACTGTGAATGTGGCACCGATTTCAGAATTTGAAATTATGTCATTATTTTAAGTTTGATTATGGGTTTAATTTTTATAAAGGTAAGTAAAAATATTCCATTTTCCAGCGCTAGCCTGTGTAAATTCGGTCTTCTCTAAGTAAAGGCTAATATACTTTGACTCTATATATTTGTTTGTCCTATTTTTAAGTGTAATCGTGCAGTGTGGTCTAATTTAGAAGTTCCAACCAATACTGTATTTTGTATCTTGATGTCTTTATTTTGATGTCGAGACAAAACAAAAAAGGCTGAAATCGAAATTAATTCGGTGTCCAGCGACAAAAATGATGATGAAATAAAACGTGATACCTTGATAATTAATGAAGATGTCAAATTCAATTAAATAGGTGATGCCGCTACTACTGTGTAACACAAAAAAATCTAAAAATCGGACTAGAAAATTACAAATGACTCTTTGTAATTAAATTAATTACAATTTTGCTGCACAAATTACCCATGATTAAATTCACGAAATGTTTTCATAGCTCTGCTAATTTGACCACAACTATACTATTTAAAATTCAAGGATAAGTGTTCTAATTGAATCAAGGTGATGAATTTATAACTTGATAGATTTGATTACTTGGCAATCATTAAAATGATATCCAATTATAATTCTGACGTTTGTTAAGCAAGGTGTATTTTAAATGCTACCTTTAGTTTTTTTTTAAATATTCCTAAACTAAGTTTTATATTCTATTTTTATTTTTTATAAAATTTTTTGTAATAAGATAATTGAATATAAACTACAAAAGTATCATCATTTGTACAGACAAATTATATAATACATATTTATTATATTACATAATTTGATTATTTGTACCTATTTCCTATAAATTTTCAGTAACACACAGAATTCATGATCAGACCAAAACCTATAATGGATTATTAATATAAAGAATAATAATAGATAATGAAATAAAATAATCGTAAAAAATATTTATATTTGTTATGTTGAATGAATAAATTATCTTATAATTTATGTTCTTAAATTGAGTTGTATATTTAATTTTATATTTGGTTTTCTCCTGAAACCAATAAGAACATGACCTATTTTAAGAAGGCCATAAGAAATATAAAATACTATCACCATGGCCACCCTACTCTGAAGATTGAGCCATTTCATCAACGCCCGGGGATCGATGCTATCTAGATCGATCTCCTTGTTCTTTTTGTACGAGCCAACTCTTATTTTGATGCTTCACAACCTCTCATTATGAATTAGAAGCGCCTTGCCCGGGTTAAGCGGCTTTTAAAACGTTCAATGTATGTATTATTGCAAGTTTTCTTCCTATTATCGTATCGAAATATTCCTATTTAGTATTGTGTTGTATATTTATTATTGAAATTACAATAAAATCTTTAATAACTGTTTGTAAACTTATCACGATTTTACTTATAAATTTTAATACTAATAATAATTTGGAATAATACTCTTGAAATCAGAAATCTAAAAAAGTATAAAAGTAAAATTTGAATTTTATTCTATTTTTTTTTTTTTAGTGTACCAGACGCATAAATATTTATGCGTCGAATTAATTAAAAAAAAAATCTTTTACATGGTTAGTTAATCTGTTGAACAACTTTTTTTTTCCTTTAAAGTTTATTTTCAAAGTAGGTAGTTCCTTTTAGTATTTTTATCAGATGCGATAGTGATTGAAGTCGTTAAATATTTCATAATCTTTCATTACCTGACAAAATAATGAATTATTTTAATATAAACAGTTTGAAAGATTCCAACACGCACTATGTGTTATCTCAGATAATGTAATAAAACTTATATTTTGTTGTTATTATTATAAATCATTAGCGTTTTCATTAATCTTTTATTTTATGTGAAAATACTAATCCCTACTTGTTTTTTAATAATTATCTCCATCTTCTATCTTTATGGAATTCTCTATGTCGTACAGACGATGTAGTTGTTTTGATTTAAAAAGAGTATTCGTATCAGAGTAAAGTGAGAGGTATAAAGCCTTGTAAGTTAGTGTGGAGGGCGAGTCTAATGCGTACGAAATCGGACTTAGTGTCAACACTACTTCATGGGTGATGACGGTAAATGAGTACCTACAACCACGATATGGCGGACCCTTTGTAGCTTAAGTTTATCTTTTACGCTCCTTTGAAGATCTTTCTTTATAGGTAAACGTTAAAACCAACTCCATTTTTAACAAAGTATGTCCTGTAACTGTGTTCGCCATTATAAAGTAAATTTTCTTGAGCATCAGAACAGATATCAAAACTAATTGTGTGTTCGCATTAATTTGTATTAGGTTATAGAATATAATAGTTTTTTATTCAATATAGATTACAAGCAATTATAAATGAAAGTGATTGTTTTTACTTTTGCCACTGGTTAGGATCTAACTTTTTACCTACAAACCACAACCCAATAGAGAGGTAATAAAACAGCCAGCCACTCGGTCTTTAATTTTAAAATGGCCCAAAATACTGTTGGCATTAATCATATTAAAAAGGCCATCGCCTAATTTAGCCATAAGAACGATACATACGCAACATAACTGACTTATTTATAAAATATATTAATTTGAAATGCAGATATTATTGGTGACTTTTGGATATAGAATTATCACCTTTAAATGTGACGTTCATAAGAGCTTTTAATAAACTTAAACCGCTATAAAATATTTTTGACGGACTTTGATCCCTTGTCAAAGTATAATAATGAAGAGCTTTTAGTACAAACGGAAAAGTTTTTCTCATGTGGGGTCCAATAAGCATCCTATAAGAATTCCATTATAACAACACACAATGGCTGAGTAATCCAGACTCGTATCAACCGCAATACTAAGTGATCTCACAACAAAAGCCATACTAATTGCCAAGCGCGGATCTCGCGGTGAAATTAATCAATCGCCCGCGAGTACCTGTACCTGCCTAATATAAACGTTGTAGTGTCGGCGTTCTTTGAAGTCGCCGCGGTCTCCAATTAGCGCGCGCGCCGACGCCTTTGTACCGGCCGCTGTTATGTCTCTTGCTCACGCGCCCGTCGTCTCTTTTACACGCCTCTAAGCCTTTTAGGTCCTTGCTCGTACGCTTCTTTAACAGTTTTTTACATTGGGAATCAATGTACTTGTACTCACAAAGACGTTCCACGATTTCCTTTATGGTTTTTATTATTAGATATTTTTATTTGTAACTATATTAAATAATCGATGCAAAGGTTAAAAATCTAAGAAAAGAGGATAGCATATCGTTACTTATTACAAATTCACGGATTCGGTGCTTCTAATTTTCATTTAATTTCCTTAAATGTAGAAGTCTTGAAAGGTACCTACTGGCTAAAATATTTAAGTAATCTCTGTGGCTTTTATTCATACTTCAAATTCATAGACTTACTATATGAAATAAAGGTCACTATCATTCATTAGAGTATGGGTTTCTAGAGTCCAAAAAACATTTATTTAGTTTTTACACTTTTAATTTTTAGAGTTTTTTTTTTACTTTTTTACGAAGACTATTCTTAAAAAAGTAAAGATAGATAAGGTATATTCGGTTTTTAAATTATATCATTCTTACATTAAATTTTGTAGGTATATTTGAAAACAAATGCAGCCATTTAAATTCTTAAAAATAATAAAAAATCCCTTCAATCCAATTTCGCACAGAGGTATCGTCATTTAAGTTTCATGAATGGCGGCCGCAACCTTGCTTCCTTTTCCTTTTACCTGCCACCACAACGAATTAGTAACGTGTGTGGGAATTGTTCAGAGGCTCCAATATCTGGTTGCGCGGGAACCCCTAAGATTATATCAGCGGAATGCACGCAAGTACAATATGAATTTTTGATAGGATTTGTGTTTTTAGAGGAAACATTAAGAATCACTACAAGATAAAACGTCAAAAGTAGATTTTTGTAGAAAGCCTTCAAATATTGATACTTCTTTTTTTATGAAATAAGTGTGACAAGCGAGAACGTAGTCCACCTTACGATAAGTGGATGCTGTGGTTCATATACATCTAGTTATCCTCGATTAAAAATCAAAATGCAGATGCGTTGTCACCCCTGAGGACTGAGATGGAATGGAATGGACCTCGTTTCCAGTAGATAAAAAGGGTCTCCGGTTCTCTACAATTACCATACGAAACACAGCAGAGTTAAGCTGCTATTTTACGCTGGTATTCTGTGAGGGCGTGGTCCTGCCTCGGTTAAGCCGACCCATTCGTGCTGCAACCACAATATAGCTGCAGCATGGCTCTACCACGTAAGTCGTTATTCAAAATATTATAAAAATTTTAATCATAAAAAATTAACATGAAGATCTACTCACTTCGGTATAATGTTAAGAACACTGGCTGTGTTTCCTCTCTAAATGGCTGGCTAAACTTAGCCATTGGAATTTTGGACGAGAAAGGCACAAGCCCTATTGTCACCAGGAGCGACGACCAGCCGCGGATATAGTTCCTTTAGTGACTTAATCATGCGTGGACCTCACAGACTAGAACAGTCTGTACAGTAAATGACAAAAAAATATAATACAGTCGTCTCTCATAAACTCATATTTACTGCATTTAATAATTTCAGTTCTGTTTTACTCTGATATTCGCCTCGAGTTATTTCCTCTTAATTATTCTATGTGGTAGAGCCGTAGTGTACCTATGTTATTACAGATTATGAGGCATTCCATCCTAGTTCTCAGGAGTGACAACACATCTGTAGTTTTCTTTGTATGAAATTGGTTGCAGTTATCCATGGGATCGTAGCCACTTACCACCTGGTAAACTGCTAGTTCGTTTATTATTGCAGTATCATTTAAAAAAAAAGGTATTATATAGCTGATGAAACCGTATATTCACTTTTAACGTGAAAACCAGCGTCAAATAACAAAATTATGCTGTTGTGTTTCATATGGTGAGTGTAGAGAACCGGAGACCCTTTTTACTGGAAACGAGGTATTCCTTCTTAATCCTTAAGAATGACAATTCATCTGTATTTTTATTCTTAATCGATGATGGATGTAGATAGATGTCTATGGGCCATAGCATCCCTTTATTATCAGGTGGATTATGTGCTCGTTTGTCACCCATATTCCATATTTTTTTTCAATCATCATCATTATTATCATATTTACAGCCTATCACAAGTTCACTGCTGAACGGAGGTCTTTCCCAAGGAAAGCCGCAAAGAAGAGCCACCTGCATCTTCTCGAGTCTTAGCATATAGTCAATATTTTAATACTATACCAGTTTAACAGTGGTAGAGCCACGCGGCAGCTTTTGTTGTCGCACGGATGGGCCGGCTCGAACCGGGGTGGTACCACGACCTCACAGAATACCAGCGTGAAGTAGAGGTTTACCTCTGCGTTTCGCTTGGTGAGTGCAGGTGACCGGAGGCCCTTTTTACTGGAAATGAGGCATTCCATCTTAGTCCTCATAGGTGACAACGCATCTACATTTTGATTTGTAATAGAGGATAGATGTAGATGTCTATGGGCCGCAGCAACCACTTACCATCAGGTGGACTGTGTGCTCGTTTGTCACCCTTATCGTATAAAAAAAATACCATACATCTAATTGCAGCATTAACAGGATTGGTACGTCTGTTTGTTTTACTATTATTTTATACTTATTTATTTAGCAATAAATCGACCAGTTTACGAGTACCATAGGATAAGTAAAAATTACAATAAAAATAATCCATAAGCATTAAATTTAGACAGAGTATGAAAGCCGCAAAATTAATTTATTTCGAAGTTAAATAAAATATATTATTTACGTGTTTATTCCAATAATTTGTTAACATCGACTTATTTCTGCTAAATTTATGGAATATATGTACCTATAAAAAATTAATTAATGATAAACACGTTTTGATACTGGTTGTAAGGTGAAACGTGTAAGCAACCACATTAATGTCTCAGAGATGTTTCAGAAAATTGAAAATGAGGAGTAGCTCGCGTTTTGAACACCACTAAAGCGGCCCACCCTCGTTCCAATAAATCTTTACAACACGATCACTTTTATTTTGCATTAAATAAAACTAAATTATAACAGCCCTTTGGATCGCCCGGTAGCCGCCGGATAATATTGTAACCGGTACAGAAAATAAATTAAAAAAAAAAAACATGTAAATGGTAAAAGAAAAAAAGGTCGGATATCAAAGAGTTGCCGCGGTCACGTACAGTGTTATGACGAACAGCGGGTGCTTTAGTCGCTTCGCGTGGAAATTAAAAATTATAGGCACTAGGTGAGATTAGAAAATATCAAATACGTTTCTCGGATTTCGGAGGGAAAAGTCGAACGAATTTGCTAATTGTAACTTTTTTTTAAGCTTTACACAATCGGAATACGTTAGTTTCTTCTGATTATAAAGGGCTTGTATTTTTTTTTTATAAAACTGAAGTGATAAACGAACTCACAGTCCATCTAATGGTAAGTGGCTCCTGCAGTCTATGGACAACCGCAGACAACTTCAAATAAGTCTACAGATTTTTTCACGTGGTAGAGCCATGCTGCAGCTATATTAGTAGTATAGTTGTAGCACGAATGGGTCGGCTCGACCGCGGCAGGACCACGCTCTCACAGAATACCAGCGGAAAATAGCAGCTTAACGCTGCTGTGTTTCGTATGGTGAGTGTAGAGAACCGGAGACCCTTTTTACTGGAAAAGAGGCATTCCATCTTAGTCCTCACGGATGACGACGCATCTGCATTTTGATTCTTTATTGAGGACAAATGTAGATGTCTATGGGTCACAACAAACACTTACCATCAGGTGGACTATGTGCTCGTTTGTCACACTATCCTATAAAATAAAAAATAAAAAATAGATGCGTTGTCATCTCTGAGGACTATGATGGAATGTTATCATATTAGCTATCCATACCCTTCAAACCAAACCAAGGCAGTGCACTGCTTTATGGCGGCAGAAATTGTTAGGAGGGTGGTACCAACGCAGACGGACTCCTGGGGTTCTGCCTACCCCCAGTGACATATGTTTAATCCATATATAACCAACACTTAAGTCATTGTTGTAGGTTGAATGTAAATACGAATAGTTACTGACTACTTTTCTTATTTCTGTAGCTTTTTGAAATTAATATATCTGAAATATATATTTTTTTATAGGATAGGATGACAAACGAGCACACAGTCCACCTGTAAGTGGTTGCTGTGACCCATAGACATCCACATCTTTCCTCAATAAAGAATCAAAATGCGGATGCGTTGCCACCCGTGAGGACTAAAGGTTAAAGGTTTCCGGTTCTCTACACTCACCATACGAAACACAGCAGTGTTAAGCTGCCATTTTACGTTGGTATTCTGTGAGAGCGTGTCATTCCGCGGTCGAGCAGACCCATTCGTGCTACAACTATACTCTAGAGGGCTCTACCACGTATAAATTAAAATTTATAAAGGCGTTAGTTAGTACCTAATAAATATATTAAGAATCCAATGAATCGGTATAGTACTAAGAAATGTAAATTGTTATTTTATTTATTTGGGTAGTCTATTTCCAAAAAATACTAAAAACTTTTTAAATAATCTTTACATCATACTTACTTTATTATATCTACAAGTAATATTTCATAATCTATACTTAGGTAGGCACCGAGATCATTTTATTCTCATAAAATAACGATCCTCCAAACTTCTGAATGAAAACACAAAAAATCATTGAGAGAGACATTCCGCTGGTGATTAGCGCACGAGCGGCTATTCACCGCGTTCACAGTCTGCCATAACACTGAGACCGCCATGCATTCACAATAAATGTTAAGGATTTATTGTAACACAGAAGTCGGACATGCGGAATGAATTCTGCATACCAATAAATTATTTATATATGCTAACTGAACTTAAAACGATTTAAAAATTCGTAATTCGTAAGCAGAAATGTTGATCATGTCGGCCCGGGTTCGAATCTCGGGTCAGGCCAAAATCAGTAACTGGATTGGATTTTTCTGTTAAGAAATTGTCAGTAACAGTCAAGAGTCACGAAGTTGGCGGTATTTAAAACCGTTGGTCCTGCGCCTGTTCTCTCTCTGGCCACGTCGGATTGCCATTCCGTTGGCCTATAAGGGTAAAGCAATAGATGAATAGTATCTGTTAAGAATTACCAACTGGAGGCCATTTTTATCACTTTATATAGTAAATGACACTCAGAAATCGCACATAAAATAAATATAGAAAAACAAGAACAGCTTCTTGCTCCGCTATACTATTTATTTTTGTCGCTTTATTTAAACCTTTTCGCTTTTTGAAGGCTAGCTTGGTATAACCATGTTATGCGGAGGAAATAAAATCATGTAACAAGAAGAATGTTTTTTATTTTTATTTTATAGAATAAGGGTGACAAACGAGCACGCAGTCCACCTGATGGTAAGTGGTTGCTGTGGCCCATAGACATCTACATCTATCATCGTTAGAGAATCAAAATACAGATGTGTTGTCACCCTTGAGGACAAAGATGGAATGCCTCTTTTCCAGTAAAATGGGTCTCCGGTTCTCTACACTCTCCATACGAAACACAGCAACATTAACCTGCTATTTTACGCTGGTAATCTGTGAGAGTGTGGTCCTTCCTCGGTCCGAGCCGACCCATTCGTGTTACAACTATACTATTAATATAGCTGCAGCGTGGCTCTACAACGTATAAAAATGTTGGATATAAAAGTGAGTAGACTCTGTGAGGAATATATGACAGCTGATAGTGTAGATTATAACAAGAATACATATAATGCTGACCTCAAATAAATTGGAATAATGCCTGGATAAAGATGATTTTCTTTTATCCCTTTCAGCATAATAACTAAGTTTGGAAATTGTAGCGATAACCTCTCAAGATCAGATCTCTGTTTAAATATTATGTTTAATAAGTTCTAATTACATATATTAATAATGTACACATTATCTTCTTTGGCACTGGGCTCGAGTATATTTAAATTGGGCTTTCCTGTAACAAAATTAAGTCAAACAAATCAAGTCCATACAAAGCAAGATACTGTAACCATACTGCTATATATATACATATTATAAAGTATATTTTTATACAATAAATTAAAAAAAATCGCATCGGTCATCTTTGTTTCTTGGATAAAATAAATAAAAAATTCGTTAATAATATTTATTTATTCGCATATTGTTGATTGTCCTTATTTAAAATATTATTTATAGCTTTACATAGGTAAGTATCGTCTTATTGTCACTAATTTGCATTTATATTATACTATATTTTGCAAAGGTCATAACACAGAAATAAATTTTCGACACGTCTAACAAAACTAGCTTCTGACATTCCGACACAAAGCACTGGAGAAGCGCATCGCCTTTGTAAAACGCCGCTGCTATTAAAATGCGATTAAGCCGGGCCCCCGAGACGACTTGGCTCCCACTTTCGATTTTACAACTGTCTAAAATTGAACCCGCCCTATTCTGAATCTTAACCATAGACTAATCTACCGTTGTCTTCTTTTAAACCTACAAAAACGAGCGAGACTAGACTTGAATTTAAAATTAAAGTTTAGCTGTTTTAGTGCACTTTTTGGGTACTTTTTTATGCTGAGTTAACCTAAATTACTTATAGGGTTATATACTATATTAAATTAAATATAATTGTTAAACTGAGAAAAATAATATTAATATCGTCAAAAAGTGACTATTATTGTTTCTTAGAAATCATGTGTTTAATAAATAAGGATTTTTTACCGTGTAATGCCGGTGTAGAAATACCCACTACCCCATATCATCCCGTGGAGATGACAGAGGGAAACAAATCAGCAGTATGGGTAGCAGCGTCTTCCTAATAACGACTTAAACTAAAAAAAAACTGCGGTTGCCAACCCACTGCAAAGCGTGGCAACTATGGCAACTATGAGGCAATCTGTGAGAATAAGCCTCACTGACCTGATCCTCTGCTGAACACAGGCCTCCCACATGTTCAGCAGTGGATTTTAATAGGCTGTAGGTACCGGTGTAACGGTGTAAATAAGGATTGAAGAGTGAAATAGTTTTTTTTATAGAATTTTATATTTCCATATCAAGTGGAGTTTCACGAGAAAAGTTTTTTCAAATATGAACACATACAAGCTTAAAATGTTAAGGTTTATGTAGCCTTAAATGACCACTCTTAGGCCCGCCACATACTTACATACGGAATTCCGTTTCGAGTTTCCCTTTCGGAATTCCGAACGGGTCGGCCACACATACGGAATCTTGTTTTACCCGCAAAATTTGGAACGGAAAACTACCGTACGTGTGTGACGGGTCATAGATTTTATATGGACTTGCTGCGTTCGGAATTCCGAATCGAAATATCGAAACGGAATCCCGAAACGGCATTCCGTATCTATGTGGCGGGCCTAAAGCTTTAAGAGCTTTAATTAAGATAAAATATAATCTGCACCGCGGAACCCTTACCTGAACCGAAACCATACTCAAAATATACTTCCAGAATTGTTATACAATCTATGTATATAAAATGTAAATGTAATTTACACGTGGTCCATAACCACAATATACCTCCACGCCACGCTGGAGGTACATTACGGTTGTAGCAAAAAAGGGCAGCTTAATGCTGCTGTGTTTCGTGCGGTGAATGTAGAGATCCGGATATCCGGAGATTTAACAGTGGTAGAGCCACGCGGCAGCTTTTATTGTCGCACGGATGGGCCGGCTCGAACCGGGGTAGTACCACGACCTCACAGAAAACCAGCGTGAAGTAGAGGTTTACCTCTGCGTTTCGCTTGGTGAGTGCAGGTGGCCGGAGGCCCTTTTTACTGGAAATGAGGCATTCCATCTTAGTCCTCACGGGTGACAACGCATCTACATTTTGATTTGTAACAGAGGATAGATGTAGATGTCTATGGGCCGCAGCAACCACTTACCATCAGGTGGACTGTGTGCTCGTTTGTCACCCTATCCTATAAAAAAAAAAAAAAAAAAAAACCCTCTTTACTGGAAACGAGGCATTCTGCATCTAGATTCTTAATCGAGGTTAGATGTAAATGTCAATTGGCTTCAGCATATGCCATCAGGTAGGCTGTGCTCTCGTATGTCACACTTATTCTCAAAAAAATGTTCGCTTGTTTTTTATACATTGCTTTGAAATTATGACACAACGTTGCATTTGAATACGCGCTTGTTACGTACTTTAAACAAAGTTGTGCCGTGGCAACGCTTAACCGAGTACTTACAGGTAATTATAAATATAATCATAGTTCAAAATCCAACCCTAGTGCAACAGCTGTTAATAATATTACATTTCTTGATCCACTTGGAATGTCGTAATGAAATAAATTCGTATTATGGAAATTAATGAGGCCAATGTCATTTCCGTAATATGAAAATTAGCATGTAAGTATACGCTACCAAGTCCTTTGATATATACCGCCGCATTTGATATATACCTAATATATTTAGCAAATTGATCGATGAATAAAAATTTAGCGACGTAAGTGGAAATAAATCACATTACATTTATTCTATAGTTCTTGCAAACTCTTAACAAAATAGTATAAACTATATAAACCGTTTAAACAAACTGTTTTATCACTTAAATGTATTTAACCTAACATTGTGCTATACTTTTTGTAAATGGTAGAGTCCAACATCAGCTATTTTATGGTTGTAGCACGAATGAGTAGGCTCGACCGGTGAAGGACCTCGCTATCACAGAATACCAGCGTATAAAAGCAGTTTGATGTTTGTTCTTCCCAGGGCAGAGGTATTTTCCGAACTACTGGTAAATTAAACATAAAAGTCACTTTCAATAAGTATTATTCATAATCTATATTGAATAAAAACATTTATATTTCTATTTATATTTCTAAATCCCTTGAATAAATTATGTCACGTTTATGCGCACATTAGCTTTTACTCGAATTATAAAATATATTTGTTTATTCTTTGAAAAATTTTCTGTCCATATTGATGTTCGATAACATAAAATAAACGAGGTCACCACCACACTCTCATTTTAGTCAGTAATTTATACAACACTGTTAAAGTAAAGTAGCTTCAAATCAATTGTACTCGGAATGAAAGCGGTGTATCAATTCGTACATCGTACACCGGCCTTGCGAGTGACTGAAACGACGAATGCTGGGGTTACTAGCGACATGCACATTGCAAACAATACACGAACGGTAGTGAACTTCAACAGGTCAGTGCCCGATAAATTGGTACGCGAGTTTTACAACACGCTTTATAAAAATGTGCATGTGTTTTTGTATGAGGGTTTAATTTGCAACTTCAACCGTAAATTGATAAAGTTTAGCCTGTATCCAAACGTTGACTTATTACCGTCCGAAAAAGAATATGATTAGTGTCATCCAACGTAGTAGAGCCATGCTGCAGCTATATTGTGGTTGTAGCACGAATTGGTCATCTCGACCCGGGTGGGACCACGCTCTCACAGAATAAAAGCGTAAAATGCTGCTGTGTTTCGTATGGTGAGTGTAGAGAACCGAAGACCTTTTTTATTCGAAACGAGGCATTCCATCTTAGTCCTCAGGGGTAACAAAGCATCTGCATTTTGATTATTAATTGAGGATAAATCCACTTACCATCAGGTGGACTCTGTGCTCGTGTCTCACCTCAGATCATAGAAACAACAGGAGATATGCCCGGTACATTAAAATGTATCGGCACCTGTTGTCGCCAGTTTGTCCCCGCCACTCGCCAACTACTACACATGCAGTTCAGTAAAATCAATAGATATACAGTCGCGCACACATTCGCATTTAATAAATCAGAACGTACAACACAACGAATTATAAACCTTATCCTATCAAACACAGCGTCCATTTACCATGAACCGTACAACTTACTCATCCAAAAACATCTGTCCCTATCGTTGTGCTGTGCAAAAGGCATGGATTTTACGTAGACGCTAGTGATTGACTGAATCGGAAAGTTGTCGATTCTTCTATTTATAATTGTACTAAAGATTTTTTGGGGTCATGATAATAAAATAAATAAAGAACGATATGTCCAGAAAATATTATAATAAAAATGTACAATATGTAGTTAAAACAAAATATTAATAAATAAATTATAATTAATATTGTGGTTCAACAATATTAATCAATACAATGGCTTTTTCAACTAGTTGTATATACAATGCCTTGAGGCTTTCTGTGTACACTAAAAAGCTAATAAAACCGGTTTTTCTTGGTGTACTGATAGCCTTTTTACCGTTTCGAAGCTTTATAGAAGTTAAATACCGTTTCGCTTTTTCTAAAGTTTCTTAGTAAGTACATATTATAATAGTAAAGAATATTGATTTTTCTTATCTCCATTAAACGACAACTCTCATTAACATAAAATGCGCTGTTACTTACACTGTAGTAACAAATTATGTTTTACAATAATTAATAGTATCATGCATAATCTTTCGTACTTAGAAGAATCGTATAAAATATCGACAACCATCACATTACATCTCTAACTCACAAAAGCCGGCAGCGGTCGCTTCACGAAACTATCGTTTGAGTGAGAGTATCAGTAAAACACTTATCCATTGCGCTATTAGACCAGCCGATTCACTAGTCGATGTGTACTAAGCAAGCATTGGTTTTTGTTCCTAATGAAAACATTTGATTTGGTTTTTCATCGTGTTTCTAGTACCACGAAGTTATGTTTTAATAAATTTAATAAGAAAAACATTAATATTTTAGTATTTACGTTTGAAATGAGATGCCATCTTTCATGTAATTCACAATATAGCTGTTAGTATTGCAAACGATCACTGAACAACGCGGCATTTTGTCAAAAATCACGAGCAGTAAACACGTCGCAAGTTGATATTCGACTAATTACTGAAACTGGCATCAGGCCGCTTTGCGGCCAGATGCGTTCGCAAGCGCCACGCCTCCTTGCCATATCTCCTGTTGTTTCTATGATCTGAGTGTCTCACCCTATTCTATAAAAAAAATCCAATGATAAATGACTAAACATGCTAAAAGTTACAGCCTATATACACACAGACATACTCTAATTTCAAAGAGAGTTTAAGGCGAAGGAAATGTTCACCGTCTGCCCAAAAACCGTGTTGACCGACTTCTTAAAATTATAAATTAAACTGCCAAACCGCTTGCCGCAAAATCCTGGCTACTATAGCAAAGTAGTGGATATTCTTACACCGCCACTAAATGGTAAATCAATCGTGTACCTACTCACGATATTGTATTATGTACTTTCACACTGGACTCGAATAGTTCATTTGAATTGGGCTTTCCTCTAACGAAATTAGTGCAAACAAATCAAGTAAATACAAAGCTAAACGTTTGGTTGTCGTCATCTACACAACGCCAAAAGCTCAAGATGTTGTGTAAACATATTGCTTTATAAATTCATATTACATGGTATATTTTTATACAATAAATTTTAAAAAATCGCATTGATTATCTTTGTTTCTTGGATTTATTTATGTGTTGAAAATATCTGATCGATATTAATTAAAACTCGCTACTACACGGTCAACAGTGCTTCTATAATCAAGCAAAAATAAGTTATTAACGTTATGGCGCGGTGACCGCAACTACATCCCATTATGACCACTATACAGTTTTTACTTTGCGTTATTTCTTTATAACTAAAAACGTTTCACTAAACCATTTATAAGATTGCAGATTACACGTTTACGGAGCAATAAAGAATTTATATTTAATTGATAATTTACAATGTTAAAAACATTGTGAAGTATCAATTAGCAATAATTTGAACCTACTACATTTTATAATAATTCGATGTTAAAGAGCCATAATATAATGATAAAATAACACAATACGCTCTTGTTGTTTGGTACAAAGCGTTTACAGCTCTTGCATTAAATTATCATACATCCTTGTATACTGTTACTGCATTCGATTTTCGTAATTAAACGTGATTGAACTTGACTATGGGCCGTGGTAGCTCAGAGGCGTCCTATTAATTTTATAGTACCTACTCGAGTAACCGGAGTTCGATTGTTAATCGCAATTTTATGCGCTGATTTTATCACAGGCTCGATGGCTTGACAGCAAGCGTCCGAGAAATTAAAAAAAAATTCATTGACACGTGAAATCCAAGAAAAACTATTTTAGAAATGGGGCTGTACTCAGTTTTATTTGGATAGACAAGACAAAAAGGCATAGTACATTGATTTTGCGTTTATGTGTAAAGCGAAATAAAAAGTATACACAAAAACTTTTAGTATTAAGTAAAAGCCGAGTTCAAAGAACTGAAAAGGACAAAATAATTGCCATATAAAATCTTCAGAATTCGGTGCTAAGATAAAAAAGTCCCGAATTCAGAAACTCTTATGCGAAAATTTCCTTAAAAATTTTTAGCTTTTCGAAGTCAACTTTTACTTTTTATTAAAAGTTTCATTTTTGTCCCTTATAAGTGAACTAGGGAGTATTATAGGCTGGTAAGAATTAAAATGTTATCCCAATAATTATATTTAAAAATTTCATCACTTGTTTTTTTTTCTATATCAGGCCACCTCGGAAGTAATATTTCAAAAAAGTCATTAAATCTGTTCACAGTTCACGATGATATGCATAACACACATAAAGACATAAATATAAAACAAGAAGAACATACAGTTAAATCGAGAACCTCTTCCAAATCGAGAAAATACACTACAAGTTTAATATTAACTATTTAATATTACATTATACTATTATCATACTCGTATTAACTGATTTTTATCGATTCACACCTTTTATACGTGGTAGAGTCACGTGGCTTATACATACGAGTATGTAGCACGAATAGGTCGACTCGACCGGGGAAAAACCGTGCTCGAACAGAATACCAGCGTGAATTTAATGTTGCTGTATTTCGTATGGTGGGTGTAGAAAACTGGAGATCCTTATTACTGGAAACGAGGCATTCGATCTTACTTGTTGAGGGTGATCACGCATTCTATATTTTAATTCTTAATGGAGATGTCTACGGAACACAACATCCACTTACCATCAATTGGACTGTGTGCTCGTTTATCACCCTTATGCTATAAAAAGCACCTTAATTTTGTAGGTTTTAAAGACATAGTTATGAATAGATACTCTCTTCATAGTATATCACATTAGAAATACCTACTCAGGTGATTAAATATCAAATGTTCGACGAAGCAGACAATACATTACATATTATTGTTAAAGTGCTGGAGGCGACTCGCATTACACATTATCTGTGTCAGCTAACCGCTGTAACCTGTAATAGAGCTGTTTAGCCAATGTTTAGCACAAGTCGAGTCTAACGCCTAATTGCATTGTTACAGTTGCTGACAAAGTTTAAAAATATATAATTTGTAAATTACAGTTTCTGTAATATGTATTTGAAATGATACACGAAAATTCGTATAAATAGTAATAGATAAATTCTACCCAGAACATCTTAATTGCATTCGATTGAATTTAGATGGCGTTGTAACCAATTCATAATATAATACGCCAGACGAAAATACAAAAGACTGATAACGAGGAGCAACGTCGTCGCGTAGTGGCTTAACAATATATTATACAACCCGGAAATGAAACAGCAAGATAAGTAGCAACATCTTTCTGATAATAACTCTAACATAATGTTTTTTATTAGCGATCGATGAACATAATACATAAAACTGCGGTTGCTAGAGCGCGCCAACTATGGCAAATATTCCTGTCAATCTAAGGGTGTGACCTTTGTTCAGCAGTGGACTTTTGCAAGGCCGTAATGAATAAAAGGATGAATGATTAAGAAGAAGACAAATGGAGGCGACGAGACATAACTATTTTGAGATATCGCCACTCGAGGTCTACGTGTGGTGATGTTCTAAAAATACCGTATCAGTGAATGTTTGTGGCCGGTGATGATGAAGGGGAGAGACTGGTTGTTTTACACCACAGACTAACCTAAAAAAGTATGTATTTGCATTCAGCAAGAAAAACGTCGGGTTTGTTATTTATTTGTTTTAATAATTTGTGTGCATGTTATGGTAAAAATTAATAGAAAAATATTAGCCTCAACTAGGAATAGTCTTAACCATTGTACTGCAAAATATTTGTAACGTTATTTAACGTTATCATATATTATATAACGTTATATATACAGGTTAATTGTAACGTTGCGCCACCTAGTACCTACGGCACAGTGTGATTAATTATCTTTTTTAATATACAAGATTGTGACATCGTTGTCACCTCATGTAAAAACATTTAATTATTAAAATTAAAACCACAGTAGGTCACCTGAATTAAAAAATGAATACACATTAGAAATTCATTTTTTTTCAAATAGAAAGCGACTAAATAGCATTCCATCATAATATAATATTATAAAGAGAAATGAGTCGTATGTAGGAGAATTATTTAACCCATTTCAAGACCGTGGGTACAGTAAAGTTCAGGGAGGATAATAAGAGCCTTAAAAAAAAATGTTCAAAAATATGTCTTGAATGTTTTGTTGTATCTAACCACTAAGTTTCTCTGTTCACCCACAAACTAAACAATGCCCCGTATTATTAAGAATTGATAATCTTAGATTGGTAATGAAAATTACTACTTACGTAGCGAAAATGTGTAACGTAATGTAATTAATATATTAATTTAGAACATTTTTAAAAAAGTTTAAAAAAGTAAAAAAATACTCATTCACTTTTATATACGTATTATTCTTTTGTATTTTTATATAAAAATTTTTAATTATTATTCTCTCCTGCCGAGGGTTTCCATCTGGTTGGGTTTTTACTTATTTTGTATTATTTTATGTATTTATTTTATTATATTGATATTTTATGTATTTAGTTTATCATTTTCATTTACAATAGAGAAAACTATACAAATACCCCCAATAATAATAATAATATTTTTTAATACTGGTTTCAATATAAAAATACGATCATTCAGACGTGTGTATTTAAGATCTTTCAAAAATGTTTTTAGCAACTGGATATTTACTTATATTCACTGAATTTGCACTCTAACCGCAGCATTAGCAACTAACCTGCCAATTATATCATTAGTTCTAGTTAGTTCTGCAGTGCGTGGCTTCGGGCCTCGTATCTTTGTTTTCAATTAGATAAATAATTTCGTAATTAGTTTAATTTATATGATGCTTGTTTCCTTGACAGATAATTCATTGAAATAGGACTTATATTTGATATATCGATAAAATATTTCGACGTGTAGAAGCGGCTTAAGAGAATCCACTTCCTCAACTCAATAATAGAAAAAATGCGGTTGCCAAACTACGGGGGAGGGCTGTTTTCAGCAGTGAACCTTTGATGTATTTAGTTTTAAGATTTTTATGGTTATGCAACTTTTATGTAATTTGTTGTAATTGTAGATCAGGGGTAGCGAACCTTTATATATCAACGTGCCATTTTTCAAAAGAATAATTTAATGAGGCCATAGACGTGCCGTAAAATATTTTTTACGTCGTGATTACCGCCGTGCCCAAACACTCCGTAGCGTAGGATCACTCCCGTTCGTTCGTAATATAATACTTCATAGTGAACTTTGTGATCGGTGGCGTGACCAAAATATTGTGTCGCTGGCACCGATGGCACGCGAACCATTTGTTCACCATCCCTGTTGTAGATTATTTGTATAATCAGCACTAAAGATATTTAAAATTGCAATTTCAAGTGTCCACTGCTGGACAACATCTCTCACAGATTAGACATCATCGCCACACTTGGCACACTTAGATCTCTACCTGTAACAATCTCTATACAGGGTTATTTTTCAAAGAGTAGCCAAATTTTAAACTTAAGTTGAAATATATAAATAATGATATAGCGTTATGACAGTTTTTGACAATACAAGTAAATAAGGCGTCAACTTTTATTTGAAATTATTCCAAATTCAATTTGATTTTTTTTTTCATTCATAGATTGCTTGAAATGGCTTTGTCGCTGATGCGTTTATGCCACCCTGGTAATTACAAAAAAATCTTAAATTAAGTAGTACTAACAAAGAGAGTTTTTGGCATCTTAACGGGTCCGATAAAATAATATTACTACTAACCAATTAAGGACAAATGATTTGCATTTTCACGCACGTATTTTCAATTTAAAATATAAAAATGACGGAATGTTTGAGATTGTTTTGTAATTAATTATTCTTCTCCATTGGTCCATATTATTTATTCTGAATTCTGAACCGTCTCTGCAAATTTAGGCGCTTACTGTAAAATAACCCTGTATATAAAAATGAATTGCTGTCCGTTAGTCTCGCTAAAACTCGCAGCTGGCTCGACCGATTCTGATGAATTTTGTATGTGTTTGAGTAGGTCCCTGGATGGTTTAGATTCACAACTGAACCCGGTACGTGGCGCTGTTGTCGAGATCCAGAAATCACCCGAGCGAAGCCGGGGCGTTCGCTAGTAAAATTATAAATTAGCAATTTTGAGTACCAGGTACACAGCAGTGAAAGGAACTTTCGGTAAGAAAAATATGCATGCCTGAGTAATAATATAATAGTAATAGGAGTTTTTTTATAGGATTAGGGTGACAAACGAGCACACAATCCACCTGATGGTACCTAAGTGGTTACTGTGGCCCATAAACATCTTCATATATCCTCCATTACGAATTAAAATGCAGAAGCGTTGTCACCCGTGAGGACTAAGATGGAATGCCTCGTTTCCAGTAAAAAGGGTCTCCGGTTCTCTACACTCACCATACGAAACACAGCAGCGTTAAGTTGCTATTTTACGCTGGTATTCTGTGAGAGCGTGGTCCTTCCCCGGTCGAACCGACCCATTCGTGCTAGAACTATAGGTGCTACTAATAAAGCTGCAGCACGGCTCTACCACGTAAAGAAAAGTCTCAATGGTATAAAAATAACCCTCTCTTAAATAAGGCACTTATTTCGATATTACAGACAGCCACTACAACTGAAAACAATTTTTTATTTACACATGTACCTATAGATTTAACATTAGTTATTTATTCGTTGTCGACTTATCCAGATCTTATTACTTTAGATCGAGAATTTATCGAGTTAATGTTTTTATGTTTATATAGATTTATTTCATGTTACCGGTTTCACTTTGATAATTTATATACCGACAGTGAGCCATGCTTCGTAATTTAACCGTCCGTCCAACAAAACGTAAAGTACTGTCGACTATAAAATTATGTTAAACACATAGACAGTCAGTAACGAGCGCTGGACACTTCATATAGAGGGAACTAATTAGCGGCAATGTTAATGTTTCTGCTGTTATATGAAAATGGGAAACCGGTGGCTTTTAAATTAAATTAATTTAAGTGTTGCCGTTTTACTGAAGCCTCCGTGCCAAGATGTCGTAAATTATCGTCTAATAAAAACTTAATTATGTAAATTAATAAGTCCAAGGAATTAATGGTATATGATGGTGCAGAGTAGTGAGAAATGAGAGCTAGATTATTAAAAATAAACGTATAAATGAAAAGATCGCAGTCATGTTATTTCAAGTTTTTCAATAAAAGTTAAAAGTTAAAGTTACAGTCTATATACGTCCCACTGTTGGGCACAGGCCTCCTCTCATTTCTGAGAGGGTTTTAGACCAAGGAAATGTCCGCCACGCTGCCCCAATGCGTGTTGGTGAATTTCACATCATGTCTTCAAAATATTAATATAATAAGTTATGCAATAAAAATGAAAAATATGTAAAAAAAACTTATCTCATATACATTATAAATTAGTCTTATTGAATGTCTCTTATGCTTTAGCCACCGCTTAAGAAAATCTTCCTTTTCGTTGTCTTGAGAAGAACCAGCAGGTCGTTAATCGCAACAAACACTTTCTCGTATCTTTAAGTTCCTCCTTCTAAAGCTGCAATAGACGACTCGGTAGAGCACTGAAAAATTCACATAAAAAATATACAGTCGAGTTGAAAACATCCTCCATTTTTTGAAGTCGGTTGAAAATATATCCTGTACTTCCGATGTTTAAATAAACCGGAAAATATTGATTACCTTAATCATATTGAAATTTGAAATAAATTTTTAGCTTCTCCAAATCTCAGTTAGGTCCGCACGAATCTAATCAACATTTAACCACCCAATCGATTGAGAATTAAAAAAGTAATAACCTCGAAGCAATATTTCGGAATTGCCCAATTATTAAAATATACGAGGCGCTACATCAAACACAATTAAATTAAAATTATCGTTACGTTTTTACGCCGAGATTTAGTAATTGGTCGATTACCGAAACTCGAAGAAGCGATATGAAATGCCTCTTTACACGTTAACTACTCTGTGTATAGGTAGTTAGTAGTTACCAGTATATATGTTTGTCGCATGTTTTTCAGCTATATTTTTTTAAAACCCAAGTAGAGCGTTTTAGTGGAAGTTATAAAGCAAAATCTTTTGTTTCTCTTTGATTTAAAAATAGACGCTAGTAATGATTATTTATAAAATCTTAATATAGGTATTATCACAGTTTAAAGCTTTTATTAATCTGTGGTATTACATACGATCAAGAATAAGATAAAAAAGGTTCTCGAGTGGCAGCCTCGTACCGGTATGCGAAGTGTAGGGCGACCCCCCACTAGATGGAGTGACGACCTGGTAAGACATGCAGGAAGTCGATGGATGCAGGTGGCTCAGGACTGTTCTTTGTGGCATTCCTTGGGGGAGGCCTATGTTCAACAGTGGACTTGTGAAGGATTGTAATGATGATGAATAATGAAGAATAAGATAAAAACCAAAAGGCGTTTTAAATTTTCAATGTTACTTTTTACTTGGAACAATATTTTAAAAGGATACGAAGGAAATATCAGTAACTTGATCAGTGTTTACTCTTAATAAAGTTATTTAATTAAAATTTTAATAACATGTTGACGGTTCGGCGATTATAAATTTAACCGCGTAATAAACCTTTATTAGGTGTTCCTTGAATACTTCTAAACTGACACGTTTATAATTATTAATTGTGGTTAAACATGTTTAAGCTTATGGCTCGTTGTCATCATAAGATCCCATTTTAAGCCCACTGCTGAATAAAGGCTTGCTCCAAATTTATATAAATTATTAGAGCTTCCTGCACTTCCGAGCACGGACCTGACTTAAATGTAGCACGCTTTGGGATTTAATGCAGTGTGTGTTACACGCACACTGCATTACGCCTACGCCGAACTTTACACGCAAGCAATAAATCGAATACAAATAGATTAATATGAATCAGTGCCTCTGCACTGAGATTGCCCGTCGCATTACTTTTTCTGCACTACATTTCTTGCGCGCACTTTTTCGCCGATGAAAACTTTGAATCCCTTAAAACATTATTTTAATATCTTGAACACACTGTATTTATTTCATCTAATTGAAGAGCGAGTAGAGAAAGAAAAAAGTAAAAACCGACATACATCCCACTGCTGTACACAGGAGGCTTTTTTTGGGAAAAGCATTTTTTTAATTTCTTAGACGTGTGGGTTTCTTCATTGTTTTTCGTCACCAAACAGGTGATGAACCTACGCTTGAAGTTGATATCAACAATTTCATTAGCGCCGGAGGGGATCAAACTCGAAATGCTTGTGTACTATTTTTTTTTAATGCGAGCGAATATAAGTAACTAAAAGTAAGATTTTAGTGTGTTGAACTTTAATGTTATTCATAGGTTTTTGTATTAAAGAAATATATTAAATTGTACCTATACCGCTATCAAATATAACCCTTCCCAGAAGAAAACACAAAAGGAATACGTTGTATCTCATTATATTATTATCTACAAAGGTGCCCGCGTTCGTTACTTCTATCATAATAATTAATTGTTCTCGAAAACTCTCCATAACGTCGAATTGTGAAACACATGGCAAAACAGTGTATCTAACAACAGACTATAATTGTGAGAACTACAGTAGAAATCAGGATGTTTCTTATGTGTACGACTTAATTAGTTCGAAATTAAGCATTTAGTCAGCTAATTACATAGCTAATGGTTTTAGATGATGCCAAGTTAGATAACACGTGGAAATTATTATTGTTGAGTTGCCCAATCACAACTGCAGACTTATGTGTAAGAGAAATCACTTACGTCTTAACGTATGTGAACTGAATAGCTAACCGCAACTGTATAAAAGTTAAGGTTATATTACATTGTTGTAAAGTTATATTACATTGTCAATTCTCTTAGTGTTCCGACGTAAAATTAAAAACTATTTTATCTAGACATCAACATGTGAGCCCAATAATTATAATAATTGAGTACTTAAATAATATAAAAATCAACAAATTATAGAATAGAAGTTTTCAGAATGGTTTTAAAATTTACAACTTCACTGGCTTACGTGATATGAACAGTATTTCTTTTTAATTAAACTAAAGTGACAAGTGAATTTATAGGTCACCTGATGGTAAGTGGCAACAGCAGCCCATGGACATCTGCAACCAACTTCAAACAAAGAAGGCTACAGGTGCGTTGTCACTTATGAGGACTAGATGGAACACCCAAAAGCCTGTGATTAGTTACTGGCTCTATATGCTAGCCTTCATAGCTTTAGACCGAAACAGTACGCACAGTTTATTAGCGGCAGAAACATAGATCACTAATAAAAATCTAGATACACAATCCCATGCAAAAGTTCTATAAAACTGTCGCTAATTGTTTTGACGTAATTCTGGTTGAAATAAATATACATTAATGTAAATTTGACCTTAATTGCATTGTCTAAAGTTGTATTCACAATGCTACGTACAAATTAAAAGCGCACCCAAATGTTCAAGTAGGCGCTCATTCGGTAAGGACATTTTTGTCACTGATTGTGTATCTAGTTTTTTATTAGTGATCTATGGGCAGAAATAAGTAAGAGAATGATACCAACCCACACGAACCTCTAGACAAAAAAGGGGCCTTACCATCAACTGTAATACTTAGATTTTACGCAGACACGCAATGCTATATTTATGTTGCTATCATAAGCTTTATTTAAGTTTTATATCAATGAGTCAAGAGTTGCCATTCAACATATTAAAAAAAAAATATTAATTTGTATTTATATTATCTTGTATTAACTTGAGGTTTGAGTTTAAGTACAATTTCTCTGCACCCTACCCCACATGAGACGATCGGGTTACCAATTATACAGGTAACGAGGACGAGCTCCTCGATTCCGAAATCATTAACCTGACTTACGTACGTGACCCGTACGAGGGATGGATGTGTGATTATGTTTCCGTTTCTTCGAGATTTTAGTAACATTGTGAAGTAAATACATGAATTCTAGAAGAACAGTCAGTTTAAAATTCATTCATTAAAATAATTTTGAATGGGCTGTGAGTAAATAAGAGTCTGATTTTTAATGCCTTATAGTGGCGGTGTAAGAATATACACTAACCCATATCGTTAAGGCGATACTGCAAAGAAAAACAGATGGGCGGCAGCATATTCCCGATAACAACTCAAATTAAAAAAACTACGATTGCAAATCAGCCTGCTGAGCGTGGCAACAATGGCGAAATGGTAAGAAAATAATTTAAAATTAAAAATTTTGTACAACCGACTTCTATATAAGTTATTAAGAATAACTCAATAACTATTGGTCTGACCTTGATCAAATTGATATGGGACCACACGAGAAGTACCAGCTTTCAAATAAAAAAAGAATCATCGAAATCGGTTCACCCAGTAAAAAGTTATGAGGTAGCACACATAAACAAAACATACAGTCGAATTGAGTATCGTCTCTTTTTTGAAAGTCGGCAGAAAATAGATTGTCTTTACGGATTTTATCGCGATTAATTTACTTATTTTTATACATTCCCTTCTTACTAGTAAAGAGGCATTCCATCTTGATCCTCAGAGGCAACAACACATCTGCATTTTGATTCTTAAACGAGGATAAAATGTAGATGTATATGGATCATAATATCCACTGACTATCATGTGGATTGTGTGCTCGTTTGTCACCTTGATCCTATAAAAATTACGTCAATGCTTAGTTAATGTCTTAACTAATGTTTGTAAACGTTAAAATGGCCACATCTGCTTAGCGCAACTTACGAAAAATAGTAATAAAGGCTGTCTTTGTTTGTGTAAAAATGTATTTACCTTAGTCTCGAAACTTGCACAATCTGTGTGGTCGCCTTTTATAACCGATTTTTTGTTTTGTTTCAAAATAAACAGAACTCAGTAAAGTAGCTGTTAAACATTACGGCGTTAAGAAATATTACATCCGTTCCGAGTAACTTTTTTTTTTAATTAACAATTTTGGGAATTACCATTTTTCCTCAAGTATTACATGTATATTTAAGGTTGTGTAACAGATCTATAAAATAAGTATATTAAGATGTATCCATAATTTGAAGTACCTTTATAAATTATGTTGGTTTTTTTTCACCTTATCCATAATAATTTATGCAAAAGTAGGTAATAAAAAATCCGAAGAATTTGCATGTAAATTAATTGACTGAGATTGATAAAATAAAATTAATAAATTAAGCATTTTGAATATTTAATTAAGTCTGCTGATATCCATCATTAATTAATATTCTCTATAAGTTATAATTGTATATTTTTATTTCTATTTTTTAATGATAAAGTTTAAACAAGCTGATAATCAATCTGATATTAACATGCTATTCGTAGACTATACCTGCATCCAAAAAATATTTTAAACTAGCAATCCATCCCGGCTTCGCACGGGTGATTTCTGGATCTCGACAACGGCGCCACCTACCGGGTACAAATGTGAAGCTAAACCATCTAGGGACCCAAAATCCGTTGAGCCAGTTTTGAGTTGTAGCGAGACTAACGGACAGCAATTTGTTTTTATATATGGAGATAGAGAAGACCACATACACATTTTTACTGAAGACTAAAATGCAAGTATGGTTCTCTTACTCCATACCGGAACGCAGCTGTGGGTGCACTGTTTATTGGCGACAGCCAGATACGCTGTTGCGAGCCGGTCACTATTATATACTGGGTCTCAATGTCGGAAGATATACCTAAGGAAGAGTGTTAGGGTGGTATCAAACACGATGAACTTCTAAGAAGAAAATTGTATCACATAGTGTACTTATTATAGAATTTTGATTTAACTTATAAACTTAAAACAAAAGCCGTAACATATAATAGTTGTAAGTATACGGAGGAACATAGACGCTTAAATTGCATACCGTTACCTTTACAGCCTATTAAAGGCCACTGCTAAACACAGGTCTCTCCCAGATATTGTCTCATAGGGTGGATATTTGCCATAGTTGCCACGCTTGGCAAGCGGGATGGCAACTGCAGTTTATTTTTATTTTTAGTCGTTATTAGGAAGACGCTGCTGTCCGTCTCCTGATTTGTTTCCCACTGTCGCCTCTTACGACACCCACGGGATGATATGGAGTAGTGGATATTCTTACACCGCCACTACACGGCAAATTGCATCTCCAACTGAAATAAACTGTTTATGATTGAACATATTGATACGAGTTTAAATGCAAAATTCAATTTATTCAGCAATAAATCAATAATGATACATTAAACGTCGATCAAGGAGCGTAGAGGCACACTTACCGCAAAAGGTTCTTATCTAAACGCCACTTAGCATCATGTCATAATATTGGAACATGCTTGGAGCCTGTTTAATGTTCCCGGCGTTAGACTCTTGTCAAAATATTGGCGCCAGTAGTCGGGTTTGGAAACACAAAAAACGTGGTATGTAAGCACTTTTTCGTTTTCATTTGTGTGAACACGTCAAAGTCTGGGAAGAGATTGAACGTTGATTGAACTAATTTAATACTTGTATATTTCATAATTAACTTTTATACAACATGTGACCTCTTCAAAGTTCAAAAATTGTATGAAACAAAGTTTGTATAAGAAAGGGTTATTATAATATTAAGGAATTTATGGATGATAATTTCCCTGGGCATAAGGTGATCGCTACCAAGCTATTTCTAATTTGCTTTTTGTTGTTAGTTGTGTAACCTAGTAGGTATATAATTAATGTTTTTTTTTCAAAAAGAAATTCCCACTGGGTTTCTTGCTGGCTCTTCCCGGGACAGAGTATTTTTTCGAACTGGTAAATTAAACATAAGAGTGACTTTCGATAAATATTATTTATAATCTAATATATTAAAGTTAATGTTTTTTTTTGTTCGCATTTTATGTGTTGCCATACCGTTAAACAAATTGCGATAAAACTTTGTTCACATATTGCTAGCAATAATTAACGCGCGCGTATTGCACCGACAAATTTATTTGAAAGTTATATTATATCATTCAATTTCAATGGATGTATTATTAGATATTTATAATTAAACAATCTAACTCTTCCAAATTAAAAGCTATATTTCCACAATTATTTCTTCTGCGGCTGCAACGCACCGGGTACCTACCTACCAGCTGGTACCTAACTTCCTATTGAATAAAAAAGTTTCTGTTTCTATTTCTATTGCAACGTTTAGTTCAATGTAATGTTAGCTCTTACGCTCTTACTTAATCTGTACCTATTAATTCTTCAACATGATCAATGTGTGTCCTCAAAACTACTCCTGAATTAAATTAGCCAAAAAAAGCCACTTCATGAATTCCAGAACAAGAGCTTATTTGTTTCTTCCTTGATTTCTTCACATTGATTGCTGCAGTAATTAGCATTAAACCAGTACCTAGTTCTACCGCAAAGCAATTTAATTTTATCGCTCAAAATTTGCTAATAACCGTTCCCATTCATTACAGACTAACTAATTTAGCTCTGTCATTGTTTTGGTTTTATGAAAGATCATCTCCCTGAATAAATTGGAAACGGCGTAGGTAAAACAAACGGTCCTCTTTCATATTAACGTCGACTCACCGTCGATTGGATTCGATTTTTTTATATTAAAAACATTCGCCGGCGCCACGTTCTCTGTCGCTAATGAAGATTTCGTATGCACCCGTCCTTTTTTGTCAGCCATATCTGTTTGTTTTTGACTCACCATCAATTATTAGCCAGTTTTAAATTAGCTGTGGGCTACACCGGGCTATTTCTGTCTCGTGCGGCCGCCGGATGTAGCGTATGTGCGTCCTTGTTACTTTCGTGCCGCTGGAGTTTGTTTTGTGCGTGACGCGCCACGCCCACAGTTCTTTCGAGCACGGGCGGCTGCTTTGACCAGTAGGTAGCAGCGACTTGTTATCCATTTGTTTAGCTGTGTGTGTCCAAGCTAATATTATTTGAATAAGACGAAAAAAAAAACACAAAGTCGTAAGCTAAAATACAGATGTTACGTTTACTACTACACTAATTACCTCAGACTATTTCGTTCCTCTGAGCAGACAAAAACAACTTGGCAAATTGAGTTCTTATTATTTATACTAGCGACCCGCCTTGGCTTTGCGTGGATGGGGTCTAGTTTAAGATAATCATCAAAGACTTTTTTTAATTTTTCATTTTTGACGTTCTTAATGTTTTACCACACTTCGATAAAGAGCAGAGCCAGCCAGCCAGAGACCAGTACTTGTCCTAATCTGGTATATACGAGATAACTTACCGCCATTTATCTCGAGCTCCAAAATCTATCTGATTTTTTCCATAGGTGCCACTCACGACACCTACGGAACGATATGGATTTTTTTTTTATAGAAGAGGGGGGCAAACGAGCATGTTGCTCGCCTGATGGTAAGTGACTACCACCGCCCATGAACAACCGCAACACCAGGGTAATTGCAGGTGCTTTGCCGGTCTTTTAGAAAGTAGTAGCTCTTTTCTTAAAGGTCCCTAAGTCGTATTGGTCCGGAAAAATCGACAGTGGTAAACAATTCCATAGAGAAGTTGTACGAAGACGAAAACTCCTAGTAAAACGCACAGTGGTGGACCGCCAAGCATCCAGATGGAATCGTGGAATCGATTCCTTAACGCCTACTCTATACGGAATATAATATTGTGATTAGTTATTGTGTACAATAATAACAAATAACAGATAGTACAAACTAAAACAAATTTTGGGGTCGTCAGGGATTGAGATCGGTTTGGTTATGATATTCTAGGACTGCTTATTCTTGGAGTTTTTGTTATTAGGTAGGTACCTACTGTAGCTAGCTGGCATCACTTACTTACATCAGTGTAATATAATATACTTTACTTTTTTTACTACTATAAGCCAGGGATAGACTGCTATCCCACCTTATAAAAAAAAAATGTATCTTTAAAAATAAAATATGGTGTGAAATATGCCAAGTCTAATTGTGGGTGTGAATCCGCCATTCAACTACTATCGTAAACCACTTCTTACACAAGTATTTTGAATTTACTTCGTGTGGTTGACGTTGACTTGTCGAATGTTAACAGCGTTACTAGCATATTTTTTTTTTAGAAAAAACCGCCCTAAGTAAATTCTTTTAGCGTGCGGACGATTTATTCATACTTATGACGTTTTCCGCCCAAATATTACCGCTAATGAGACATATTTCGTAATCCAAGTGATTTGTCGCCAGGTGGCGTGTGAGTTGTGCTTGACAGATCTCATCACTGATACCTACAGGCAGTTCGGAGCACGCGATACTTTGTACCCGAATAGAGAATTATTTCTATGCTAATTACCTATTGTTGTAGTTGTCGACTTGAGTTGCATTAAAAAAACATTTTTTTATATTTCTGTCAATTATTATTCACAGATATGCAAAATATAGGTTTGTTAAATAAATAAATAAATATATATATATATATATATATATATATATATATATTTCATTTTAAAGGCGTTTTTATTGTGATTATAATGGCATATTAAATAATTAAAAATATAATTTACTATGTTTTTTTTTAAATCACTTCTTAAGGTACCTATACTTACTTTTTAGGTATAGGTACTAAGTATTTTAGGTATATTTTAGGTATACCTACTTATAAGTACCTAAATATAATGAAATCGACTTAAGTGTTTAATAAAACACCCAAGCAATGTTTTTCATTATTCCTAAAATCTTATAAGAGATTGATCGATCGAGTTTTACTGACTCTTATTTTTTAATTATTTGGATTAATCTTAGAATCATTAATATATTTTCCTCTAACTGGAATTTCTATGTACGACGTATTTACCTATATGTATTTAAAAAGCTTGTGAATTATGACAATTAATTCTATATCTTTTAATTGGAGATCGTCTACTATTAATAATAGTTATCATTTATATTTTTGTAGAACTAAATACAATTTTAAATATTATCCAATAAGATTGCTTCAGTAGAAAGGTATCAGCTAAATGGAATTAATTCTTTTGTTATCAACCATATGTTGCAATAAATTTAAATTAAAAAAAAAATCTTCTAATGAAAAGAAACGTTAATTTAAACAGTTCTAAGGCATTCATTTTTGATAAAGTTATAAAACTTAACAGCACCTGCCAACTAAACACATCTACATTTATTCAATTAGCAAGAAAATATTTTTAACGGGTGCTCGTTTTATTGTCGATTTAAATAAAATAAATCATTTGTCTATGTCATGCGCGTAATGTATTAACTTCCATTTTGTTATTTATACGACATGTAAAACACTGATAAAGCAATTTATCTTTACTTTTCGAGTGATATTTTTTTATTAAAGCATTTAGAGTAGAATAAATATTAGTAAAAGGGCCATAATATCTGTGAATTCCATTAGGAAATCATGTTGTAAGCTATGAGAATATCTTCTTAACTTTCGAATACTGACTGGAGGTATGTACACAGGGACACTTTGGCCAAATACTCAAATGATGGGTAGGTACTCAAATTTAGGATGTCGTTAAATCTCATGGTCTCACAGTCACTTTGACTTAAAATTGAGTAGCATTAAAATATTTGGGTATTATTCCTTCTAACCTATGTAGCATGTAGCTACGTGTGTCAGGAAGGCTAATATGCACTGAAGACCATTGTAAGTAACCGTATGGAAATTTTCCATTTCTAATATTTTCATCATTATAAAATAATATGTATTTAAACAATAAGCTTATATTTCGATACTGACATGATTTAATAAAAATAAAAATAACTGAGTAGGTAATTGATTTATTATTAGATACCTAGGTTCATGTTATTCTTTTATTTTTTACTCTCTTTGACAGATATTAGTAAAAGAAATCATATAGGTGCTTTGTTTAAACATAGTTATACAATTTTTTTTTAAATAATTCTATAAATAAAAATCTACGGAAAATAGACATAGCCATTTACTTTCATTATTTTTAATCATAACAAATAGTTCGTAACTGAATTTCAATATTTAAAATTTTTAAATAGTATAGACAGACAGATACAATAAAATATATAAGATACTAGCTTTTTACCCGCGGCTTCGCTCGCGTGCGCTTGAATTTAGGGACATCATTAAATGCTGCTCCGTGTCAAATTTAGAAATATTCGATCACTTTTAGAGTCAACTTGGTGTCTATGTCTCTATGTCTGTCAGAGATTTTTTCATTCTAAAATACTATTAGACGTAGATGATTCGTAACATGCTACAGAAACACGTGAATATACTTATAATATGTCTAGAAACTCCTACTATTTTTTATATATGGCGTGTCTTCCGAATCCGATGTATCCATAAGAAAGGTAAATAGTCTTGAAATCAAAATGTATTATTATTATTTACATTTTACTCTTTACATATATATATTCATAGTTAAAGTAAATTTAGTTTTAACAAAGTAATATAATGTTTATTTGAGACATTTTATTCTTATCATTGGTCCTATTTAATATTGATTGGCACCATAAAAAGATATAGATATTTTTATTTACTTCGAGTAGACTTGAAAATTTCATAAATACAGTTCTATAGTAATGAATACCACACATGGATTAAAACTAATGTAACGGGTTTTTTACGCATCTTGACTCCTCACCGAATGAAAGCACCGAAGTTCCGGGAAGTCTAAAATATGTAAACATTAGTATCGTCCCAACCATTATATACAACAAATCCTTGCAATAGAACACCGAATCCTACCAATGATGATTCGCGAGGCTATTAAAATTAAAAATATCCTAATTTTAATAGGGAAGATGGCTGAGTGCTACTATCTCCTAAGGACTCCATGATTAATAAAATTAAATTCAAACTACTACTGCATTTTAACTATTCTATTTTAACTATGACATCAGGTCGTCAAACACCTCAGTTCTGCCACCCCTCCCGTGACCATGAGTGCTGTAAATTGCCCAAACCATCGGGAATTTAAAAAGTTAAAATTAAACGCGATAAAATCCTTTGAATTACTTTTATTCCTTATAAATTTTATACACAGTGAACATGAGGAACACTACACTCATGAACGGGAATAGAAAAATGTTCGGACTGTTGTGGCGGTGAAAGAAAATCCAACACATCATATCGTCCCGTCGTAAGAGGCGACATAGGAAAAAAATAGTAGATGGTATGATCTGCATCATCTTCTTGACAACAGATCAAAATAATAATAGCTGCGGTTGCCAACCCGCCACTATAGCAAATATCCAGCTACTTGACAATTTATGGGGGAGGCCTATGTTCATTTCAGTGGACTTTTGATAGGCTGACGATAATGAGTTCTACTCATCTTTGCAAGCCTTAATATTTACGGTAGAGTGAAAACTTAAATTATCATACCCGAAAACACGAATGAAATAAAAACTGCATATATTGCCCCATGAAAAGTAAAAAAGCAACTAACATACATGCTACTACTGGGCACAGGCTGTTGAGTTTTTGGCCAAAAAAGAGTTCGCTTCACTGATTCCAACGCGGGATGAACGTAATGTAAATGATTCAATTATTTACATCGTATATTCAGTAGCATTGTATTATTTCATTTTATCAATGTCTTGCCATTTAAATTTATTTAGAAGTAAGTAGGTGGCGCTAATATTACATGAAATAATGAAAGCCAAAACTATATCATCTAGTAATATCAGCAATAGAAACGAACATTTATTTATTATATCAATAAGGGATAAAATGATGTCAATTCTCTTAAAAGTTCTGTTTCTGTTAAAAATAAGCTACTCGTATCAGCGCCGCTAGCGGTGAAATACGATAATGTCATCGTCATATGACCATATTATGAAATAGCAACGTTGTGTTTAGTTACTAATAACTTCAAAAGATTTCTATTCATTGATTTGGTTAAGCTATATCATGACACGGTCATCAAATAGTGTTAAGTACACATTCATTTCAGTCATTTTTTCAGTGTTTTCACGAAATGATAGACTACTTTATGATATATGATCAATTCTACGATCTGGCCACGACATACATAAAAATCTCTTTAATAAAACTATGATGATAATGAAAATTTTGCAACAATTGCAGACAGACCAATTTTTATCACTTTACATATATATTAGTAATAATTGAAATAAATACCTTATCAATTTTTATATTTTTGATAGACGTCACTATTATCTATTGAAATATTATATGTATAGATAATAGACAGATGGGATTCACCAATGTTAGGGCGTTGGATAAATCTGTATACTGTAATTTAAACACGCCACGACCTACAGTAGTATTTTAATTATAATTTTAATTTTAATTGTAATTTTATTTAATGTTTATATTTATTAATTTTAATTTTCTAAAATGTTATAGGTATTTAGATTATAATTTTTTAACAAATATGGATAATTGGTCTGAAATAAATGAATTATTATTATTAGTAGTACAATTTTTCCAAATGTTAACGTAATATTGGTTTAAAAAATTAGTGGGGTTAAACAAAGTGCCTAATCTGTTGCTAATGTTTTATTACTCACACTTGCAAAGGGGTGATTCGCCATGCCGACGGTAGATTACGCACTTTGTAAAATTTAATTTGGTACAGGGAGCAGCTGGAATAATAGGGGTTCGAAAAAAAAGTCAATTTTATCTTTCTAACTAACAATAACAGTCTGGGATTTTCTTAGTTTTTGCCTAATTTACACAATATATGCTTATTTATGATAAAATCTTATCATTTCTTTAATTTAAAAGAATTTACGTGAAATATTTTATTAGTTATCTTACTTCACAAGTCTTCAATTTTTTTTAATTTCTCACTCATGTAGGTTTCCAGCCAAACTATGAAATCGTTAATAGCAATTATAATTTATTTACCAGCACGTTTTCAGCGGCGGTGCTTTGATATAATTATTTAAACAAATGTTACGAATAAACAAATCTGTACTAATAATTTAGTTGTCCAATCAATATGACGACATATTGTGTTAAATCCTCAATGTAAATAAACTTTAAATGCTAAAAAAGCTCAGAAAAAAGTTGCTAAACGCACAAAGGGATACTGCAGCACTAAAGAATTATCTCTTTTATTAGGGCTAACCAAAGAAATGTGTAAACAGCAATAAAAGAAGCAATATGTCCGTGTAGTGGGTTGGAAAATGACAGAATAACAAAGTGTTGCCAGCACAAAGCCATGATTGTTCGCGCGCAGTCGCGCGGCTAAATGTCACTTGGGGGTGATATAAAATTATTTTTGCCAAAAATATTTGTTGAATGGAATGTATTTTTATTACTGAAATACAATATATAAAACAGTAAGTATATGAATTCAGAGTAACAAAAGTAGGTACTTAGATTTTTTTCATATATACCTATAGTTAAAATATTGTTATCATTCATTTATTACAGTATATCAAAAGTCCTTGAGTCCTCTGCTGAAAATAGGCTTCTTTAGAAAATGGGGGCGGGGGGGATTATTTGGCATTGTTGCAACGCTCGGCAGGCGGGTCTTCTTCGGGGTGACTTCAAAAAGGAGCCGGTACTCAATTCGACTGTATGTTTTTTTTTATGTGTTTACCTCATAACTTTTTACTAAGTGAACTGATTTCGATGATTCTTTTTTGTATTTGAAAGCTGGTGCTTCACATAAGGTAACATATAAATTTGATCAAGGTCTGACCAACAGTTTTTGAGTTTTTCTTAATAATTTATATTGAAGTCGATTGTACAAAATTTTTAATTTTAAATTATTGTTTTCATCTTCTAAAATTTGCAGGACTAGACGATGTGTCCTTTGGCTCACTTAATTTTTTTTTATAGTTCTTGCTGAGGTTTTAATTCATTGATTAAAACAAATTATTAAATATTTTATTGTGATTTCTTTTACTAATTTTTTTTTTCTGCAAAGCATTTGAAAGCACAGGAAATTAAATTAAATTGAATTAAGCCGATGTAACCTGAAGAAAATAATTATAATCAGTAATACGAAATTGCTGTGAACAATTGTTCTTTTCCCAAAGGATAACAATATATCTTTTGGGATATACTTATGGTACTATTTTTTTTATATAGGATAAGGGTGACAGGCGTGCACACAGTTCACCTGATGGTAAGTGGTTGCTGTGGCCCATAGACATCTACATCTATCCTCGTTTAAGAATCAAAATAGATGCGTTGTCATCCCGGAGAAATAAAATCTCCTCTAGGGTCTCTTTGTTGACGGGCTGATGCAGAAGGAACTAGGCCGGAGTCAGGTTTGGCTTGTTGCACTACATTTATGAAAACTAGGCACAGATGTAGACAATGCCATTTTACGTATAACTGGAGCCTTAGTTATGTATAAAATTGGTTAACACAAGTGCGTTTGTGGTATGATGGTGGATGGTGGTTGCTGATGGCACGTTTGAGCCAGGTGCAATTCGGGATGGGCTTTTTGACTGTTAATATCAATATTTCGTATTACTTTAATGATATTATATATATTTAGTATTACATGCTATACTGAAAATAAATTTCAATATATTTCGTATTTTCCAATTTTGCTCAGTTATGCAAGTGACAACTGCACGTTGTATATACCGTGAAAAGGAACTTATTTATATAATCTCCATATTCCGTTAAACGGATATGTCAGACATACTTTCCGACAATCGCACGTTGGATCTAAATGAACAGATTTAACTCCATCGCGCTCCGGATCTCTGGCACATTTCCACGATCTTTTAGCTCTGTTTAATTAGCGTCATTTTGCGCTTTTTTTACATTGGCCCGTAGCGATTTATCTCCTCTTTGAATTCACGCTTGTTGCTTTTAAGTAACTATAAGAAGAAATGTTTGGAAGAAATGTTTGGATACACAATGCTTATTTTCAGTGTTTTACCTTAAATTCACCACGAAAATGGCAATTAAAAAGTTGCCTACATAACGGTTGTTAAATGATCTGCCTGTAACTCTTCACTTTTGACCACATTACCTACACTTTTAGTATAACAGTAAGCAACATTGTGCTGTTAATGAGCACGTCAGCTCATATTACTCTATTCATCTACATCACCATCTATATAAATACCTATAATGATAGAGGTTTGCAGTTTTGCGCGCATCACAGAAAAACTACTGGATAGATTTCAATTAGGTTTTCTAAGTTTTATTTCTTAGACACTTGGGCAATACCTAAAAGAAAAAAATATTGCGATATCTTCATTTAATATAAAAGTTTTAAGAAACAACGATTTTTATAAGCACTACGTGTTCAGTGATGTGTGTTTTGGCTTTGTAAATATGTCAAGCAACGCGGAAGAAGTCGCGGGTATCAGCTAGTCTTGAATATAACTCTTCTAAAGAGAGAGGACACCGTATTTCTCAGGTGTTGAATTCGAGCTTGGTTGACAATATATACTATCATCGTTATAGCATTTCAAAAGCCCGCTTATGAACATAGGCCTCCCCCCAAATAATACGAGTACTTTAATAATATAATTCTGTCTTTGTTTAACCATATCCATGAGACGAATAGATTATTGATTCTCTCATCTTACTACCATAATATTACAATAACAAGCCCAAAAAAAATATTTGTTTCCTATAATAGGTACATGTACTTACATTAAAAGTATTTGTAATATTATAATATCCCATATTTATTGCATTAATAAACGAAAAACTAAACTAAAAACTTCAGTTATCATACAGTCCTACTCCACAAGGTACTCCACCTACAACAAGAACGCTGGCTGCGTTTACTTTTGTATGGCTATACTTAGCTTTTGAGCAAGAAAAGAACCAGCCCTCTTATAACAGTAATTATTATTTATTATTTGTGATTCAAAGTTAAACGTGTTATCAAGAATGTATCAAAATACATATACTTTCCTATTAGTGCATTAAACTTTATAATAGATGCGGATGGACTTAAAAATAACTTTTGAAAAACAGCATTTTGATGTTACTTTAACGTAGAGGTTGAAGCGGTAGCAGGGGTGAATCTATATATGGGCTTTCTGGGCTGCAGCCCAGAGCCCAATGGATATAAAGGGCCAGCCAATGAAGACGATGGCTATCAAAGCTTTAAAAATAATTCTGATGATATTATGAGTTTTATAAGTTTTAGTGAAAATGAGGATGAGATAGTTAATTATTGAAAAGAGATACATTAGTCATCAATAAAGAAAATAGATTTTTGAAAAAAATGGCCATTAGTATTTACGTGGTAGAGCCATGCTGCAGCTATATCAGTAGTATACTTGTAGCACGAATGGGTCGGCTCGACCGGGGTAGGACCACGCTCTAACAGAATACCAGCGTAAAATAGCAGCTTAACGCTGCTGTGTTTCGTATGGTGAGTGTAGAGAACCGGAGACACTTTTTACTGGAAAAGAGGCATTCCATGTTAGTCCTCACGGGTGACAACGCATCTGCATTTTGATTCGCAAACGAGGTTAGATGTAGATGAGCCACAGCAACCACTTACCATCAGGTGGACTGTGTGCTCGTTTGGTCACTCTATCCTATAAAAAAAATAGTTTGATTAATTAGGTAGGCCTCCAAGTAGTGTTAGCACAGGGCCCCATAAATTCGTATTCCGCCACTGAGCAGTAATCGAATGTTAGTGTTCATTTTATCACGCATACATTTCTACACATTTTAACGTTACTTCGTCTCTATATGATGATATTTTATCACTGTGTATTAGCATAAAATCAACAGACCATAGACATAGAGGCGGTTCCTACATACGAGTGAGTAACAGAGTATATATGCATTTATACAAAAAATATATATTTTTCATACTGCAATTACACGGTCATTTAATATCCTGATTTATTAAATAACCTTGAGAATTTATACCATATTTTATACACGCAAATCGAGATCCTTTTTTGTTACGCTCTTAATTTACTTTGTTATTGTTTGAAACTCGACCTGGCAACATATAACGCACACATCCTGAGGACTGACGAGAAGATCCTGGAGCTGGAATATTATAGGAATATCTGAGGTCCGAATAGAGGGTGAGGATATGGTAATCCTTGAATCCGGCAACTTGTTATATCACCGGGAGGGCGACCATCTGTCCCAAGGAGGTATCGGATTTATCGTCCACATGTCTCTCGTTAACAACATTGTAAAGACTGAGATTGTGTTGATGAGGGATGCGTACCTTATACTCAGAATCACCAAAAGGTATTCGCTGAAGGTCATACAGGTTTACGCACTAACCTCAGCACATCCCGTCGAGGAGGTGGAGGAAATGTATGAGGATATATTTAGAGCCATGCATTCCTAAAAAACCCACTATACGGTGTTAATGGGAGACTTCAACGCAAAAATAGGCACAAGGGAGAATGGTGAGCTAAAGGTAGAGAAATTTAGAATAGGACAAGGGAACCCAAGGGGTCAGCAGCTGGCCGACTTCAGGGAGAAAGAGAGACTTTTTATGATGAGCTCTTTGTTCCAGAAGCGGCCCCACAGGAAGTGGACCTGGTCGAGCCCCGACGGTTCGACAAAAAATGAGATTGACTTCATTATGACGACCAGACAACAACTGTTCAGTGATGTCTCAGTGACTGCTAGCGATTACCGCATGGTTAGAAGCACACTGAACCTAAATGTTAAGTTGGAGAGGTCTCGTCTAATGAAGTTAACGTTCCGTCCCCCTCGTGCTCTAATCAAAAGTCCCGAAACCTTTCAGCTCGAGTTACAAAACCGTTTTCAGTGTTTAGAATACTGCAATAAAGTGGACGATATGAATGACCAGCTCGTGGAAACTATCCATGCGGTTGGAACCAAGTTTTGCAAGACCCGCCGCAGAAGAACACAAAAACTCTCCGATCACACTCTTAATCTCATGGCTGTTAAACGGGAAATCAAGCTGCAGTCTTCAGTAAATTAGATATTGCAAATGAACAGACAGATCTCCAAATGCAGGCGGCGGGACTTACGCAACTTTAATACTGCTCCTATTGAAGAAGCGATCGAGCGGAACCAGGGCTCCAAAGTCTTTGCCAGAGATCTGTCTGCTAGAAAGAGCAACTGTCAAAGCTGAAGACAGAGTGTGGCAGCGTCGTTTCCGGGACACCTGAGATTTTGAGTGAGATTGAAAGGTTCATCGTTGGAGCCACATGCAAGTGTGAGTAACGATCCAAGCGCAAGTCTTATTCGACACTATTCTGGACGTCAGTCTGAGCGAGATCAGAATAGCTCTCCAGCACCTTAAAAACGGCAAGTCCCCAGGCGAGGATGGAATTACAGCGGAGCTTCTGAAAGCTGGTGAAAAGCTGGTACTTGAGGTCCTTCAGAAGCTCTTTAATTCCGTCCTCCATGTTGGTACTACTCCGGAGGCGCGGAGCAGAAGTGCGGTGGTCTTGTTCTTCAAGAAAAGCGACAATGCTCTCTTGAAGAACTACAGACCGATTTCCCTTCTGAGCCGCGTCTACGTGCTGTTTACGAGAGTCATTACGAATCGTCTCGAATGCAGACTCGACGACTTCCAGCCTCCCGAACAAGCCGGTTTCCGAAAAGGCTTTAGCACCATAGACCACATTTACATACCCTTCGGCAAATTGTGCAGAAGTCCGAGGAGTACAATTTGCCACTGTCTTTTTGCTGCAGTACCTCCAGCGGTGCCAAGTTGACAGCCGGTATATCTAAGTGCTGAAGTGTTTGTACAGTAGGGCTACGATGGCTATCCGAGTACAGAACCAGAGTACGAAACCTATCCAACTGCAGAGAGGTGTAAGACAGGGTGACGTTATATCCCCGGAACTCTTCACCGCTGCATTAAAAGACGTTTTCAAGCTACTGGACTGGAAAGGATACGGTATTAACATCAACGGCGAGTACATCACTCACCTTCGATTTGCCGACGATATAGTCCTTATGGCAGAATCGCTGGAGCAACTAAGCACTATGTTCAATGACCTCAGTAGTGCCCAACGGATAGATCTTAAGATGAACATAGACAAAACAAAGATCATGTATAACGTTCATGTCACACCTATGCCGGTAGTAGTACGGAGCACTAAGCTCGAAATTGTTGACAAGTATGTCCTGACCTGAGACAAATAGAGCGACTAGGTAAGTCCAACTTTGACCGAGAGGTTAATCGACGGATTCAACTCGGCTGGGCAGCGTTCGTGAAACTACAACACATCCTGAAAACGAAATTGTACAACCAGTGCGTGTTGCCAGTGATGACTAACGGATCTGAGACGTTGATCCTTCACTGTTGACCGGATGAGGAAGCTCAAGGTCGCTCAGCGAGCTATGGAGAGGGCTATGCTCGGAGTTTCTCTGCGTGATAAACTTAGAAATGCGGATATCCGCATTAGAACAAGAGTGACCGACATATCCCAACGGATTAGTGAGCTGAAGTGGCAATGGGCCAGCAATATAGCTTGAAGAACCGACAAGCGATGGGGAAAAAATGTTCTCGAGTGGTGGTCTCGTACCGGCGGACGAAGTGTGCCCTACACTACGTTCCCCACTAGATGGGGTGACCACCTGGTAAGACATGCAGGAAATCGATGAAAGCAGGTGGCTCAGGAACGTGATTTATGGCATTCCTTGGGGGAGGCTTATATTCAGCAGTGGCCTTGTGAAGGGCTGTAATGATGATGATGATGATGAATGTTTGAAATGTTTCTTATTATTATCTCCTTATTTTACGTGGTAGAGCCATGTTTCAGCTATATTATGGTTGTAGTTCGAATGGGTAGGCTCGATCGGGGTGGGACCACGCTCTCACAGAATGTATAAAATAGCGGATTAATGCTGCTGTGTTTCATATGGTGAGTGTAGAGAAACGGAGACCCATTTTACTGGACAAAAGGCATTCCATCTTCTTCTTCCTCACGGGTGACAACGCATCTGCATTTTGATTCTTTATTGAAGATAGCTCTAGGTGTCTATGGGCTACAGCATTCACTTACCATCAGGTGGACTGTGTGGTCGTTTTTCACCCTTATTCTATAAAAAAAAATCTTTTTTACTTTAAATATCATATATTTCATTAGGTGGTTCTGTCTGTCTGTTATTATTCTGTCTAGGAATCCGTCTGAGTGGTTTTGTTTCTTACCTATTTCTGCTGCCACATAGAAGTGCCTGCACTAGTGTGTTCCCGCCTAAAGGTCATACAGAGCCAGTATAATTATAGGCAATGAGGTTTTTAGTCCCCAGGAGTGGCAACTGTGACTTCTGGTATTTTAAGTCGATTATTTAGATTCATCGGCTGAGGTAGCCTCTTACATCTGGTGGAAGTAACACAATCCATCTAATGGTAAGTAAATGCTGTCTCCATAACCCACATTTATCCACGTTTAAGAATCAAAATGCAATGAGTTGACGAATAAACAAAAAATAAATCTAGTCTATTAAAGATATTTAAACTCTTGTCGCTTTTCCTACAACGGAATAACTGAACGGAATGCGATAAAACCTGAGCATTACGAATCAAACGAATGATAAAGTCGCGTTCTATTTTCAAATTGTCGCAGCTCCGTTCTTCTACCAGCATCGCACCCGTCACGGGAATAATTACTAAATGCACCCCACAGAGATTTAAATCGATTCTGGCCTAGCATTAAAATCAATGCCCAAACTCTTGATTTATAGTTTAGAATATTGAAATTAAAAAATATCTAAATGTTTTGTACTTAAGGAAAATTGCTCCCTTATAAATTATAGGTATGAATTGTTCTACGAAACACATCAGAATAAGATTACCTCTATCGAACGAAGTATGCGGATCGAATGTTCGATATGTTACGTTCAATCAGACAAACGAGTTCCTAGAATGACTTAATAGTCTACTCGATTGGACAATAACTAGGTTTTTTATAGCCTCCGGTCACAACGCAAGGTGCCAGTCAGTTGTCACGACGCGCCGTAACAGACGCGTTTACTTGCTTCAATGAAAAGGTACTTTAATGTTTCAAAAAAGAACTATTTCATTTTACACGCGGTGACGCGGCTGATATGGGGTCGCGGCTCATATGCGCTCGCTGTAAATTTCACAGTACGCAAGCAACCATGGTTCGATCCTCGCCAGCGCCAATAATACTTATTATTTATAGCAGTTTGTAGTGCTGTTATTATGTTAACCCTGCATGTCTGAGGGATAAAAAAATCGTAGATATATAAAGACCGGTAAAATTCACTGGAGCGCGACGGGCTCTTTGGTCTTTAACCCTCTCGGAAATGAGAGGATATTTGTGCCCACAAGTAGGATGCATATAAGATTTAACTTTCGTTTTTAGTTTTTAAGAATAACTTAAGATTCAATCACTATAGGTACTAACTAACGCTAATGTTAATTCGCCGCGGATTTTAAAGTCTTCGCATAAAAAATGGCCTGGATTTTGTCAATATTGCAATGTATGTATCTATAACGCCTTCACAGGAAATCCTAATGTACGAATGACTTTATTAACTTCCTTCTGCGTAGCATTGAAAGGAAGTTAATGGTTTTAGCTGGCAGTCTGTTAGTCTGTATGCCGACACCATAACTTCCGTTCCACTGGACCGATTGACTTTAAATTTGGTATGTGGATACCTTGAGGTAGTAGCTCGGTCGAGTTTGAATTTGGGTTCTGTAGGTCAAAGGGCACCAGAGATATGGGATTCACGCAGAAGGAAGTTGTTTTTCTTGAATTATTAATTCAATGTTAAAAACCTACACTACATTCCCAAATACATAAATTCAATTTAATCACATACTATAAACACTTCTACGTATTTACCGCTTTGATTTTTCATTATTGTAACATCTTTCTGAATCGAAACGTTACTGGCATAAAACAACACATTTAGGAAAGAAAAAAATGCGCCGCGCGATGTTGTAAACAATCATAAGTAGTGTTTAAAAACAGAAAGCTGCAATTACTGAGCACGCTAATGACAATGCTATGTTGACTGAATGGTAACGTTGGTGAACTAAATACCAGTTAATAATTAACTATACATTGTTGGCAAGTAATGTTCACTTCCATATACAAAAGGTAAGTATTCCAACATAACAATTAAAGTAATGAATTATTTTCTTGAGTTATGATTTTTCAAGGCAATCTTCCTTAACTGCATTCATCTATCCATCCATTACAGCCTTTCAAAGTGCACTGCTAAATATAGGCAATCTATGAGAATTTATGAAATAGATTGCCTTATTATAATGGCAATCTATGACATAAACATATGGCAACCACAGTTTTAATTTTTTTGGTTGATATTAGAATGACGCTGCTGCCCATTTCGTGATCTGTTACCTCTGTCGTCTTCTACGAAATCCACGTAGCGAATGGGGTAGTGTATATTTTATAATGGTTGTAGCACGAATGGTTCGGCTCGACCGGGGCAGGACCACGCTCTCACAGAATATCAGCGTAAAATAGCATCATAATGATCCTCTGTTTCGTATGGTGAGTGTAGAGAACAGGAGACCTTCTTTACTGGAAACAAGGCATTCCTGAGGGATGACAACACATCTGCATTTTGATTCTTAATCGGGGCTAAATGTAGATGTCTAGTGTGTTCGTTTGTCACCCTTATTGTATAAAATACACCGCAACCACACGGTAGTTATTTCCCTTACAAACAATAAATTCAATTTTTTGTCAAAATGAAAATTGTCTTCTAAATGTATAATGTAAATAAGTTCCTATATCTACTATATATATACAAATTATTAATATATTATATAAAAGAAGTTCTTTCTTCGTAATCAACAATCAAAAACCTCATTCATAACACATACCAATCGTGTGTAGATACACTAATAAGCTGAAATGAAAATCAATTATCGCGAAGACGGAGAGACAGCGGTGTTAAATCGAATCAATTTGTCAGTACAAAGACTTTCGCGCACTGGTGAGGTCGCCCCAATCCAAGTGACAGTTATGACGTACCAGGGCGTGTCTGGGATTGCCCCCGCTTCATTTGTCGAACCATTTGCTCCACGGAATGCGGTGTCATCAGTGGCGAACGGAGCGTGAAATGGAATACGCCCCTCTTGTGACAACCCTCGGGTCACATCCCCCCTAAACCCCTTGACGTGTTAACGAAAATTTCTTGAATTTACCGGATTAAACCTACGGTTCATATACTCAAACAGGCGTTGTTAATTACGAAAACAGTTAAATTAATTGTTCAGTATTATAAAAACGTTTCTTTAAGGGTTCTTATTACCGAAATCCTTCTTAAAGGATTCTGTTATAAAATAATTCATTAAAAAAAGATTAAATTAATTTAAAATATCTTTTGCTTATTATTAAGATACAGAAACAGAAACAGACACTTTTTTATTCAATATACCTAAATTATAAATAATACTTATGTAGCCACTCTTTTGCTTAATTACCACTGGTTCGAAGAAAAACTCTGTCGTGGGAAGTCCCGGCAAGAAACCCAGCGGGACTTTTTTTCAAATAACAGGTTACAATCATGTATGTTACACAATTAATAACACAACAAATTAGAAATAGCTTGGTAACAACACAATAGTAAGACAATAACAATGACGTATATACAACATGTAACAAAAACCCTGTGGTTCCCTTAAGTACGTTATCAGGATCAGTATTCAAACCTATAGAAATATTTTTTTTTTAAAAACTCCACCATAATTTTTTTTATTTTATTAAAAAAATTATTTTAATTTTATGTGGTTTTATTACCTCTTACTGATACTAGCCGATGCTAAAGCTAAGTAAAGCGGGGTCTTTGACAATCCTCTTACTCCCCAGACAATGCAGAGGTAATAAAACCACATATACAATTTGCATACAATTATTTTTTTAAATAAAATAAAAAAATATTGTTCGAGTTTTTAAAAAGAAGTTATTTGTATACGTTTGAATAATGATCCTGATAACGTACTTAACGGGAACCACATGGTTTTTGTTACATATTGTATAGTGCACGGGACACCGAAAGGGTGAAATTAAGACACATAGGAGGCAACAGTCCATTGACAATATAAATTTAATGCTGTACGTAGAAAGCTACGTCTTCCTATTACAATAATTACGAGTACGTATAACTTTTAACAAAAAGTAAAAACCGACTTCAAATTGCTAAAAAAGAAGTTATTTATTCGCTACCCTTAGGGGTGACATTTTTTCTCTAAATTTATATGGAACCACCCTCGAAATATAACCTATTTAAAAAAAAGAATCATCAAAATTGGTTCACAATCTGCGAAGATATCGCGTAACATACGTACAAGAAAAAAGCAATACACTCGAATTGAGAACCTCTTCCTTTTTGTAGTAGGTTAAAAACTTGGGCCTGCTGGAAGAAATTTCAACATGGAATAAGCCGCCTTTGTATTTTTATTTTTACATTGTAACAATACTTTGTGTGTACATAAATGATTAAATAAAATAATTTATTTAATCTATAAATATAAACAAAATTGAAGTATCTGTCTGTAATATCGAAATACTGGCTATTAAGACATCAATAACCATTTCAAAATTTTGTTTATCTGTCAGTGTCTCCAGGCTAATCCTCGAAATGGCTATAACGATTGTGACGAAGCTTCACGAGCAGATGGAGTTTAATGTTAGGCAATGATTCTAGCCATGTATCTGAACAACATGCAGGGTTTTTTTATAGGATAGGGTAACAAACGAGCACACAGTCCACCTGATGTTAAGTGGTTGCTGTGGCCCATAGACATCTACATCTATCCTCTATTACAAATCAAAATGTAGATGCGTTGTCACCCGTGAGGACTAAGATGGAATTCCTCTTTTCCAGTAAAAAGGGTCTCCGGTTCTGTATACTCACCATACGAAACTCAGCAGTGTTAAGCTGCTATTTTACGCTGGTATTCTGTGAGAGCGTTCCTTCCCCGGTCAAGCCGACCCATTCGTGCTACAACTATACTACTAATATATGGCTAAGCAGGATGGCTCTACCACGTGTATAGGTTTTTTTTTTGTGAAATCGAAAAACTAATTAAATAAATGGTTTTTATTGATTATTATCTCATTATTAAGAGATATATAATAAAGTTTATAACAAAAGTTTTTTAGTTTGAAATTTAATACAAAACATCACTTTATCTTCCATCTTAAAGTTTAATGCACAATCTCTTTTTTCAATATAGTTTTTGATAGACATCCATTTTACAAGAAAATTATGAGAATTGATAAAACGATAAGACCATTTTACGTGAAATTACTAGATCTTCAATTTTTATTTTGAACATTATACCATATCGCACATAGTTTTTGTAATAATAAGTAGTAAAAATTGGGTTTAAAGTGGTCTTTGCATAATTGAGCTATTCGACCAAAAATTCTATATTAAAATATTATCGATCTGTAGGGTTTTTATTTAAGTTCTAGGCAGATGACGTAGCGGGTAAAAGCTAGTAATCTATACAAATAACTAAAATTGGAGTGTCTGTTTGTAACGTTAAAATAACAGCTTTTCACTAAATGCATATGAAAGTATATATGGTACTTATAATAAAAACACAATTTTTAAATTGTTTGTCTGTCTGTCTGTTTGTTCCGGCTAATCTCCGAAACGGCTGGACCGATTTTGATGGGACTTTCACTGGCAGACAGCTGATGTTATAAGGAGTAACTTAGGCTACTTTTGTTGTAGAAAAAGAATTAGGGTTCCGCGCAAATAATTTCAAACCTAAATTACACGCAGGCGAAGTCGCAGGGAACAGCTAGTAGATAAATAAAACACACCAAAAAAATAGTTTCTAAATGTCTAAATTTGTAAATATTTTCTTCGAATACTTTATTGTAAAATTACAATTCTATGTTTTGCAACTTAATAGAATTAATTAAATTCGATTTATATCGAATCTGATACGCACCACGTTTCACTTCCAACAAATCAACGGCACTGTGATTGTAACAAATTGAAAACGCAGTCGACTCGAGTAGGCTGGTGGTATCCTTTTAAATTGGCACCCTAATCCATGATCGGGGCTATTTGTTTGCTAAAGGGATCTTGCGAATTTAGCGACATCTGTACGTGACTTAAATGCCAGAGTCCGACTCGAACGTAGTCGTAGATTAAAAAATATGTGTTCTGTTTGTGTTACCTTACAACGATTTAAATAGAATGTGCTTTAGCACCTACGAATATTTAGGTCTATTTATTAATTTATTTATTCACGTTACAAATATCAATATCTTAGCCATTATTGATTGACAAACTATTTCTCTTTCACTAGATCCATAACAAATATTTATTATTTTGACTAAAATACCTATATCAGTTTTTCTGCATGGATGTTTCCATAATTTTTATACTACTATTTTTGAAAAAGATTTTTAACGTAGTGGCGTTTGAGATACATAAATTGCATCCGAGTCAATTATTTTGTAGCTGATGGCACTTAATCTATGTAGGAATCGAACCCGCGGCTCACTGTGCCGCAGACAAACTTTTAGTCGCCGCGCATCTGTATCATCATTTGTAATCATTGTCATTAGATGAAATTTACCTTTAGCGTTCATACCAAAACTCATTAACAAAAGACTAAGGATTCCTAGACAACCATCGCATTGATAATAATCAGTTTGCGGGAACTAATCGATTTCTGTGAACTGTTTAGCAAATGTTTGCGCCATTCGTATTTGTGCAATGAAATGTTGATAAATGAATGGATTCTTGTAAACACAGGTAACTGAACTATCAAGAGATTTTTATTCGATAATGATTTCTTATAGTTACGCGAATACAACACGCGAGAGTCGGCGGACCGAATGTTCAAGGTCGTTCGATAGGAGTAGCGCCTTAAATGAAAGTAACTAACGGGCTAACTATTACATCGGTTCATAAAGTAAAGCACCCGAAACGTCGGGAATTATAAAATTAAAATTAAACGCGATAAAATCCGTAACATTATTTTTATTTAATGTTTAAAGCTTATGATTCTCGATGATGATGTTCGATGATGTTCTCGTGATAGATTCGCTTTAAAAACAAACACTAGAACCATAAATTATTGTATTCTGTACTGTAGGTACCTACTCGGAACCCACAAAGCGGTAGCAAATCGACTCTACATTATCGTCTCTAATATTCTATTGCTTACATCCAGTGATGGATTTATAATAAGGCAAACAAGGCACTGGCCTAGGACATCACTTCTTTATTAAACTTCTAATAAAAATTATATGCTTTATTATGGAAAAAATTATATGTTTACTAGTCAATCAAAACAGAAATTAATCTCTGGCTATTTATTACAAATGCACTAAATGCATTTAGATTTGATTTATTGTGTTACATAATTCAAAATGGAAATAAATACATGATTGTTTTCAATAATTTAGTGATCCCTAAACAGTCATCCTCAAACAGTGTTTCAGCCACTAAAGTATAGTATACTAAACCTATATTTGTTAATTTTCAGTATACCTTAAGACTGTGACTATTTTACTTCAAAAAAAATCAATATAAAATGAAAATCTACCTATAACGTACTAAACTTTTTCTATAAAACCTAGGGCACCAAAAAGTTAAATCCGGCGCTGCTCACATCGTTGCATATCTTATGCGAATCGTGATTCCTAAGACTGCTATTACCACTGCTACTGCCAAGGGTAATAGTTACCCTCACACCTCATTATAAGACGTCACACAGGCATTATAAGAAAGAAATTGGAACTACGCGCCTTAAATTTTTAATGAAAACATCTGAACTTACTGAATATTTTAAATAATCAAGAATATAATTTTTAAGTATACGGTTTTGTTAATTTTCAGTTAATACACAATAGACAAATAAAAAACTTTTACTGATTTTTTAAGATTAGGTACTTTCGAAAATGGTGGAATGTAATAGGTGAGACGCCATTTTCGGCGCTGGTGGCTACGCGCGGTATGTTACGCCACTGCTTGGTCCTAGCCTACCCTTATGAAATGTCACGACTCGTTTGTTCAGATTTACTTAGCAAAGGTATGCCTGCCACTAACAATACATTCAACATGCTACTTTTTATTATTTTAGGAAAAATATAGTTACTTCATATTACCAACGGAATAAATTAGAATTATTGGTCATCTAAAAATGCTACCTATTAACTTTGTCCAATATCATTCCTATTACAATAGAATAGAATATTTTTTATTCAATAAATAGATTATGAATATAAGTATTTCTTATTGAAAGTCATTTTTTACTTTTTACCACTGGTTCGGAGAAAAGAACTCTGTCTTGGAAAGAACTAGCAAAAAACACAGCAGGACTTTTTTTTTCTTAATATAACATTCATACAATACAAAGTACGTTGTGTAATTATTTACAAAACTCATATAAGAAACAGCTACCACGGGATTTGTTGTAATTGGAAGTAGACTAGAAATGAGTTGGGTAGGTGACTCGAACTTTAGGCCTAGTCATATTGAGGATCATGTAGAGGATGTTATGGGAGTCATGGTTGAATAGGGGCAAAACGTTCTCACTACACTCCTAGGGGGTCAAAATGGCCAAAAACCAAAATATTGGGGGCTGGCTCGAACTTTAGGCACAGTCATTTTGAATAGCCTATCATGTAGAGGATGTCATGGGGGTCATGGCTGAATAGGGGCAAAATGGCCAAAAACCAAAAAATTTAAAATTCTTATTTCGGTTATAACTCCGCCTCCTTCGGAGGTTCTCACACAGTCTTTACTTCCCGCATCCCACTTGTTGTAACTTGTTTAAATTATAGAGGTGATACATATATGCTAAGTTTACTAATAATTAATGGTAATAATCGAATAAATTTTAAGAAAATTATCCCAGTCACCCAGATTTCATAGCCTCTCCCACTTAAAACGTCTCTTACTTTGTTAATTTTAATGGAGGGCAAAAATATATACTCGTATATTATGTTTCAAAATTAAAAACCGCTACTACATTTAGGTATTGTTTAAACAAAGAAATGATAGTGTGTAATCAGCACTTTAATATCGGAATCGCACTAAAGACCTTTCATCATCATTACCTCGCGGTCGTCACGATAAAAAGTATTCTCGGGATCATTGTCGCAAGTAGCACTGGCTATCACACACGGCGGACTAATGTGGCGGGAAAAGCATATGTCTCAATTAGTGACGCGCGGTAACAAATGGCCGGACTGGGAACGGAATTAGCTAACGGCTTACGTAGTAGACGCAACTTAAAAAATTCTACCGATAAACCGTCATTACTGTTTTAGATTAATATCGTTTAAAAATAAACCCTTTTTTATATCACTATGAGAATAAAAATAATCTTACAATATAAATGTATCTTCTAGTGATGCAACGAATACGAATACGAATATTCGTATTCGGCGAATAGTAGTCATTTACCGAATATTCGTATTCGGCGAATACTGATCACGAATATTTAAAATCTAATATTTTTGTACGCAACTCTAATTACTGGCGGACTTGCATAACGCGCGTCACGTCGTCGGCGCGTAAAAAATACGTGTTTTCCCCTTAGCCTCAACGATGGGGGACTCCCAAAAATATTTTTCACTGAAACTATGTACAGTCGCCACGGAAAGACTTTTTTCAACGGCTGGGAACATCCAAACTGAAAAAAGAAATCGCCTAAAACCAGAAAATCTGCAAACTTTATGTTTTTTTTAATAAAAATTTGCCTATTGTAAATTTTAATTATTAGAACAATAGAAAATCATCCAATAAATTAGATTTTATTACCATGGCGAGATATTCGTATTCGTATTCGCCGAATAGTAGGTTTGATATTCGTATTCGTATTCGTAAAAGTAGTATTCGTTGCATCACTAGTATCTTCGGATCCAAATATCGTTATAGTTATTGAATAGAATCAGGCGTTACATTGATACATTATATTAAAGATATCAAAAAATTTATTAGCTAAATCAGTGCACGCAATCGAGGGATGGAAAGGCTTGAAGTGCTCTTCAAACTAGGTTAGACACATCCATTGAGTTATATGTACTACATACTAGAGAAGCCATTCCGAACATTGACTATGTACAACTGAACTGTAGTGCAATCCATACAAACTAAATATTGCGTAAATTGAAGATTTGTGAATTCCATAAAATAATTATTATTACATTTTATTTAGAAATATGTTTGTTTAGTTTAAATTAAGATATTTTATATTAAATTCTTATATTTATTTTATATTAATATCTTATTTTATATTAAATTAAAGTCTTCGCGCATGCGCGACTACTACTCCCGCGCATGCGCGAAGACATAGAGTAGGACACAATTTTTGTTTGGAATGGCTTCTCTAGTACGTAGTACAAACTTAATGGACACATCATTTTATTTTATAACGCGGATCGTCGCTAAAGCATTATTTAACATCTATGAAATAATAATAGTTCAAAAATCATTCCTTTATCTTTACAGTTTTTTCTATAATAAAATATGATAAAAGATATCTATATTATAGAGCTTATATAATATAATATGTAGATACGCCTTTCATCTTTGCGCAAAAAGTGGTCGACGTCAACTAGCTTGCTACATATATATTTATCTATGACGTCAACTACTTTCAACTATATGCATTCCGTTTTTTTTTTTGCCACGATAAGGCCACACATCTAGTCAAAATGCCACCCTAGTTAGAAACTATTCTCTCAAGATGACATCTGCGACTGGAGCAGTTTATAAATTTGTCATACTGTTTGAGTGAAATTCAAGTGTGCAACAATTTAATGTATAAAAAATTAAAAAAAAAATTTCTTCAACGAACATAATACTGAACGAAAATTGTTACAAATTTGCATTATGTTTGACATTTTGTTGCTTCGGTGACCTGCGGTCCAAATAGACATTCTGCTGTATTGAAAAACAAAATGATATACCTTTTGATGATGGAAACTGGGGTTAAATTTCTGTAGCAAATAGTTTTAGCGAGATTAACGTAGATTTGTTTAACGAGAAAGTGATGCCACTAATGTATCTGTCAGTGGGGCGTTTTGTTGCGGGCCCAAATGACAACATGTGCAGCGATTTGTATCGACCACACATAAACGCGTTACTCTAATATTGTTATTAGGCGACGATGTATTTGTTGCACTTTTAAATATTTCACTGCTTTCTTCTGTCGTAAAACTATTAGAGGAAAATGCCTGCAACGCTCTTGAGAAACTAATTAAATAAATTGTTTTGAAATAATTATATATTTTTGATGGTATTTATTTAGATATATGTATTATAAGAATAAAAATTAATACATATTTTGTTTTCGTGAATATTTAGTTAGACAGAAGTATGTAAAAACTTGATAAAGTAAACAGAAAAATTTGCCCTGCTTCTCGTTTTTTGTTTGTACGTTTGTATACTTCGTTATCAAAATGAGCATTTGAAATACTGCAGCCCTAAAAACCTTTGACCATAAGTGGTGAGAATGTATAAATGAAACAAAAATCAACAAAATCAAGTAAGGTGAAATACGGATCATTACTTCTTCATTCTTTTGTTCGTTGTTATTCGTTGCCACTTCAAATAATCTAGACGTTATGTGTCTTAGTCTGTACTAATTACTGGATCTCTTATACTACCAAATATGAAGACAGTAGTACTTAGTACACTGCTGTCATGCTGAAACGGACTTCTATTCACAAAATGAGCCCTACCATCCAGTGCATGTATGAACACTTATTCAAATTATCTTTTATTAACTTTTATAAGTAAAGTAATTTAAAAGAAAAATCAAACAATTCATGGTAATCATTATTGAAGTGACGTTAAATTCCCATACTGAATGAAGTAATAGATAATGAATGGCGTGGAAGAAAGTAACATAGAAGTTTCCACATGTTTTTACCTTTTGCGTCTTACAGAATATAGTTTAAGTATAATATTATATTAAATGTAATCCAAAATACTATAAACATTATTTACAATACGTTATTCGCAAATAATAAATAAAAACATAAAGATGAAGATTATTAATATTTATTAAATAATGAATAACAAGACATTTTAATAAATTCATCAATTAACACACCACTAATATAAATTGACGGATTATCATGAACGGGACAGTTAAAACAAATGGCACTATTAAAAGATCGTCTCTCATTCCCTATAAATATCCGTCGCAGTCAGTGAAGCAAAGTTCCCTCACGCCGTGTCCCACAGTCATATGTCTTTATTCCGTCTAATAACAATTTGGGCAATTATGTGACAAAAGGGAAGTGTTTTCGTCGGGCACATTTCTCCTGGCCATAGGGTGAACTTGCAGTCCCCCGGGGCAAGACTACCCACATTATTGCTCCATGGTGATTTATAAGCTATCGCTTTGCCACCAGTTCTCAATCCATTTATTGCTCGTCTTTTCACAGATTTAGTATTAAACTGGATTTATTATTTTAAAAGGAGTCATTATGCATGTCTCTTGTGCTAATTTTTGAAAGTTATTTTAATAATAAAATCATAAAAATTGTAACAACATAATTGGCTAGATTCTGTGCTGGTTATAATATTATTGATTTTTGAATATAACATCTACATGGATAGGTATAATACTGAAATATTATGTATCTACTACGTAAGTACATCTAAAATAATATACCTATCATTGAAGTATACAGGGTTATTTTGTAATAACCGGCGAAATTTACAGAGAAGGTTCAGAATAAGTAATATAGGCAAATGGTGAAGAAAAATTAATTAAAAAAATCTCAAACATTCTGTACTTTTTATCTTTTAAATTTAAAATGCGTGGTGGTAACGCATTATTTTAACTGAATTTGCTGCCCACGCACACATCCGTAAGGGTCGATCGGTAAGCAAAAACGTTGTTGCCCATAAATCACATTCAATTTGGGATAATTTTAAATAAAAGTAAAAATCATATTTACTCGTATTTTCAAAAACTGCAATAACCGTATGTATTTGAACTTAAGCTTAAAATTTGGCTTCTCTTTGAAAAATAACCCTGTATAGGATAATACACTAAAGTTCATTAAATAAAAAATAAGTATAATTATTTTTTATTCTCTCTCAGTACCTAAAATCTTCTGGAATGAATTTACTTAAATACTAACTTGTTTTACGAAAACCATGTTATCGATTCTGCTGTTGGTGTTCAGCAGGGTGACCCTCTGGGTCCAGCACTTTTCAGTTTGGGAATTCAACCCATTATTTCAAATTTGAAATCCAAGCTGAATGTCTGGTACCTAGACGACGGTACACTGGGAGGTAGAGCAGATGACGTCCTCAGCGATCTTACTCATATTTTTCGAAATTTTAAAAATATTGGCCTTGAACCAAATAGCAATAAATGTGAAATATTTTTTTCCAATAATTTATCTACTTCTCATAGAGACACTTTAATTCAAAATTTTAATCATATTTGTCCAGGAATAAAAACTGTCAATACGGAATCACTTTACCTGCTAGGTGCCCCGTTGTTTTTCGATAGTATTAAACCTGTTTTAAAAACAAAATTTGATCAGTTTTTAAACCACGTTGATAAATTGTATAAATTAAACCCCCACATAGCTCTTACTATTTTAAAATATTGTCTTCTTGTACCTAGATTTACATACTTACTCCGCTCGAGTCCAGTCTGGAAATGTTCGGATATTTTACAAGATATTGATAATAATCTTAAAATTGCTATAGAAAAAATTCTAAATTTAACTTTAAATACAACAGCCTGGACTCAAGCTACTTTACCTATAAAATTTGGTGGCATTGGTGTGAGAAATCTTTCTAGCGTTGCATTGCCTGCTTTCCTTGCTTCCGTGCATAGTGTCAGTGACTTATGTAACATAATTTTAAATAATAAAGTAGACCTATGCTTTGCTACGGAGGCAGGGCAGACATGGCAAACGCTCTGTCCTGGTGAAAATATTCCACTGGAAGTTAACCAACAAAAACAGTGGGATATTCCGTTGGTACAGGGCGTGCAGAAGGATTTGTTTCATAATTTCCATAGTGACCAAGATAAGGCACGCCTTCTAGCTGTTTCGACTAAGGAATCTAGTCACTGGTTACACGCTTTACCATCAAGTAATCTCGGCACATTACTTGATAGGGAAAGCTTGCGTATTGCCGTAGGAATCCGACTAGGAGCAGCGATTTGTCAACCCCATCAATGCCCCTGTGGTAACAGCGTCGACAAGTTTGGGCTCCACGGACTTTCATGTAAGAAAAGCGCTGGTAGGTTTTCACGACACAGTTCTTTGAACGATGTCATCCAAAGGGCTCTTACCTCTATAAATGTTCCCTCGGTTTTAGAGCCTTGTGGAATATTTAGAGACGATGGCAAGAGACCCGACGGTATGACATTGGTCCCTTGGGAGAGAGGTAAAGCCCTAGTGTGGGATGCTACTTGCGTAGACACTCTGGTGGCCTCTCATCTCAGGGGTACCTCGTTTAAAGCTGGGGCGACATCAGAGGCAGCTGAACTGAGTAAGTGGCGCAAATATGAGTCTCTGAGAGGTGACTACATATTTGTGCCATTTGCTGTAGAGACTATCGGTCCGTGGGGTCCACGTGCGGTAAAGTTCCTAAAGGAACTCCATCCGCGGCTGGTCGTTGCTGCTGGTGATAAGAGGGCTGGTTCTTTCCTCGCTCAAAGGCTAAGTATAGCCATTCAGCGGGGAAACGCAGCCAGCGTTCTTGGCACGATACCGCGGGGAGTAGGACTATATGATAATTAAGTTTCTAGTTTTAGTTTTTCTTTTTTATTATCGTAGTTTTTAATATTGTAGATAAAATTAAGTATTATGTAAAATTGTAAATTTAAATAAATATTTAACACCACGGAATCCTCAAGTGGCTAAATTACTCTACCGCTATTCCTGACCGTCTTTTAATTTTATTTTTACCCTGGATTAGAAAAATCATTACTATCATCATCGCTTAGGTCATTCACCTTGTAAACAATCCAGTACTAGAGAATTGGAGATAGAACACTCCCAAGATACAGCGCTTTAATATTATTAGAATTTCTGATTACTAATTGCGTCGGTACATCAAACACAAAACTTAAATGTACCTTGTAGATACATTGTGGGCTCTGAAATTGAATCTTTTGTTTTGCACAAATTGTTAGGTCTGGACTCATAATTTTATTCCGATTTTATCACACATGTTCCACATGGGATACGCAAAAAATTTGAATAAGCCTCTGCATTATTATTTAAAAGTACGGCGTAATAATTTATTTCGCACGGGTTTTATCTTCTTGTTTATAACCGTTAGATAAGGCTACGGTCGAAATCAGTGCGACTAAAGAACTGTTAAACTTCTAAATTGGTATTGAAATATCCGTAAAAGCTCACAATAGCACTCACTGATGTGTTTGCTTAAACTATTTAAAATGTAGAAATAATAATAGGTTATAAATACGTATAACTTGCAGAATTACAGTTAAAACTATAGTTTTTTTTATATAGGATAAGGGAGACAAACGACACACAGTCCACCTGATGGTAAGTGGTTGCTGTGACCCATAGACATCTACATGGATCCTCGATTACGAATCAAAATGCAAATGCGTTGTCACCCGTGAGGACTAAGATGCAATGCCTCGTTTCCAGTAAAAAGGGTCTCCGGTTCTCCACACTCACAATACGAAACACAGCAGCGTTAAACTGCTATTTTACACTGGTATTCTGTGAGAGCGTGGTCCTTCCCCGGTGGAGTCGACACATTCATCCTACAACTATACCAGTAATGTAGCTGCAGCATGGCTCTACCACGTAAAACATAGCAACCACGGATTACCTACACTAGAGAATGGTAACTTTTCTCCATTTTACGTTATCCACGTCAGCCAGAGCGTAAAGTCCCGAAAACAAATGGGTCCGCAAATCGGCGCGGGACGCCGCATGCGATCCGCGTAGTCGGGCGCCTAACACTCGCAAATTGGTTTTAAATTCGATTTATGTCCTGCTGTTTGACTAAATCTAGTAAACCGAGAGCGGTGTTGTTTGATTTTCTTTATTGAAATTTTAAAATATGATAATGTTTTCCCCCTCTTTAAGGATAAATTGTTTATTCTTTAAGGGGGACAAAAGTTTAAGGATCATACAATTAATTTTATTGATATGTTTAAAATAAAACCATATTGTAATTTTTATCGTGTGAGTTAAAGAGAAAATAGCATTTGTTTTGTTATAAGTTATTTGCACAAAGACCAACGTTTGTAAACAAGTCCTCCTGGTGGAATGTGGAAACGAGCCCTAAGATATAATAAGATATATCTTGGGGCTCATTTCCACATTCTGGTTTCAGGTTTCATTCCACATTCAAGGTTCTATTTACACTGGTCTAAAATAGATACACATTCTGTACAATACTAAATACTACAATACAATACAAAATTGATATTGGCAACGCAATCCCGTATGAAGGTGCAATATTGATATGCAGTCCCTGCACATCGAAATGCCAGACTTACAGCTTTTCCGCTGCATTCAATATAAGTAAGCCTTGTCGTTTAAAACGTGTAATGTTGTTGGTGTAAGAATATCCACTACCCCATATCATCCCGTGGGTGTCGTAAGAGGCGACAGAGGGAAACGAACCAGGAGATGGGCAGCAGCGTCTTCCTAATAAGGACAAAAAATAAAAAACTGCGGTTACCAACCCGCTTACCAAGCGTGGCAACTATGGCAAATACAATAGGGCAAATCCCTATGAGGCAATCTATAGGGGAGGCCTATGTTCAGCAGTGAAATTTAATAAGCTGTAACGGTAAGCATTGTTGTCATCCACATACCTTTAATCACGTCTTTTCACGTTCAAGTAGGTAACTCGTTGGTATTTTCCAGTACCTGTCCCGAGATACCTAACAGAACACATAATCGAACCTGCGTTTGATAAAATTAAGGTGTTGTAAGAACGCCGAGTATTTTTACTGTAATTTAGCCTAACATTCAATGAGAGGAAAGTTTTTAGGCCAGTAGAAAATTCGATTGAACAGTAGGTAAGTGCAGATTATCCGATACTTTTAAGGTTACATGTTGGAAATAAGTAGTGAAAATACTTCTAGTAGAGATTCTTCTAAAAAAGTCTTCCAGTCGAGAGAGACACCTGCGTTTTGACGTCATTAACATACAATGACTTGACATCACTATGAAATTTATTTCCTTGATCCATAGAACACGATGATACTTAATTTATATTCTTCTACAACTGTGCTATCATTATTTATGTGAAATAAAAGAGGTTACTCGTAACAAAGAAACCACCCCAGAAGGACCCCACTGTTGTAGCTTTAAGACTATTTATACGTGGTAGAGCCATGCTGCAGCTATATTAGTAGTACCTATAGTTGTAGCGCAAATGGGCCGACTCGAGCGGGGAAGGACCACGCTCTCACAGAATACCAGCGTAAAATATTAGCTTAACACTGTTGATTGTTTTGTTTCTTTAAATGATGTACCTAATAATTTGGGAAGAGGTTTTCACTACAGACTGTATTATTTTAGTCAATAGGATTATTTATTTATTTATTTATTCTTTATTGCATTCGTTAATCTAAAAGAATACAAAGGACGGACTTAATGCCTTGTGGCATTCTCTACCAGTCAACCCATGGAGTGGTGAGAATTTGAAGTAGGTGTAGCAATATAGAATAAAAACAAAATAGATATGATAATTAATTACGTTATATATACATTTTAGTAATATATACAAAATAGGATTACATGCAAGCATTGAAAAAAATAATTTATAGAGCCCTCTCGATTTGATACAAAATATGATTTCAAAATTTGCCATTTTACTAAATTATTATAGTAAGCAAACATACTATGTTTATCATGGAGCTTGTCGGATTCTGGTTTAGATAGGTACTTTTCTCAAAAATGACTAAAGCAAATTCTCCCTTCAACAGGAGAGGCCCATGTATAATGGTGCTTTTTCTGGCTGATGATGAAGAAATAGTTCTATAGTAAAATATTTTTTGTATTGTCATTATCAAAAAAAACCTCCTCGATAATAATCGGATTTGGTTAATAATGCGCTGCAGTTATATTATGGTTGTAGTACCACGTCTTAGGACAACGCTCTCTCAGAATACCAGCGTAAAATGGTAGCTTAAAACTGATGCGTTTCGTATGGTAAGTGCAGAAAACCTGGTACCCTTTTTACTGGAAACGAGGCATTCTATCCATCTTATTACTCACGGGTGACAACGCATCTACATTTTGATTCGAAATCGAGGATAGATGTACATACATAGATGTTTATAGGCCACAGCATCCACTTACCATCAGGTGGACTTTGTGCTCGTTTGTTACCCTTATTCTATTTAAAAAAAACAATAGACCGGAATAACTGCCCTTCATCCAAACTACCCACACAAATGTAATTACTATATCACAAGCTTGTGACAAAAATTGAGTAAAATTTGTTTATTTCAGATAATTACATCCATATTATTTTTTATATAATTATATTAGTATTTTACTGATTTTCAACTTGGACGACATTATTTAATAAATAGTATTGATAGTATAAAATAATTACAGTTACACTTATAATCACCAGCTACACCAGCACCATACGCACAAAACTCTTCGAAATACGAGAGTCGCTGCCATCCAAATAGTTTTCAGAATAGGGTTGAGTCTGTACCCTGTTTATCAAACATGCTGTTTTTATAGATTTTTAATAGATAAGAATAATCGTTTATTAAAAATTTAGACAAAGTTATAAATAAGTAAATAAAAGTCGAATTGCCGATATATAGAAGAGGGGCTATATTAATAGTACCCTTAACCGATGAGCATGTATGCTTAGGTGATAGATGTTACCTTTCTGGGTGACTAATATGAGAGTTTATATAGTTATGTAAATCCGTAAAGTAAGTTTTTTTTTTATTGATGATGTAATAGTTTAAAACACATTATCCATATTTTGTTATATATAGGTAATTAATAATATTTTATTCTAAAAACGTGAGCTAAATGTAAAATAAAATACCCAAATAATTAATTATTTTAAACAAGCAAACTGTCTTTAGCCGTTTGTAATCATTTATATGTTAAAAACGTGTGAAGACTGTGTTGATAAGTTGGTTACTTATCTACTATACTCGTATGATATGATTTATGGTTCATTCTAAACCGCACAATAATATACCTACTTGTATATACTGAAACGCGTCTTCAATTCTTAACAAGTCCAATAAGTAAAACAGTAATTTTTTAAAAAACCGACTGCGTAATATAGTTTACTGATAAGTGAAAAGTTTTATATCTTATGCCTCTTTCACAACTATGACGTGTCTAACGACAGCTCATATCCATGTAGGATTCAACAAGCCGTTTAGGCTTTATTTACGTGGTGGAGCCATGCTGCAGCTATATTAATAGCACATATAGTTGTAGCACGAATGGGTCGGATCGACCGGGGAAGGACCATGCTCTCACAGGATACCAGCATAAAATAGCAGCTTAACGCTGCTGTGGACTGCGTGCTGGTTTGTTACCCTTACTTCTATAGAAAACCTATTTTTAGTAGTTTTTGTGGCGGTCATGAAACTTGTTACCTTATACTTAAATTCTAACTACACAGCTACACATCGTGTTCAAAGCTTAATCTCAGAAACAATAAATAAAATATAAAATAAAGTGAAGGACTTCAGTCAAGTGGCATCTTAAAAGGGATCCAAATGGTTTGTTTTGACTACTTCGAGCTAAAAAGGTACAAAAAATTATCAGGTTAAAAGTTCAAAGAAAGTATCGCCCGACTCACGCATTCAGCTCTAAACAGACCCTTTTTACACTTTGCAACAATAATCTTAAATTTGACGTCCATTAAAAACATTGATTAAATTTGTATAAGGTATCAATTATAAATCAAAGCAACGATTTAATGAATAACATCAGAATAGAATTACGGGTTTATTTTCATTGCAACAATTTATTTGTTCATTGCTATCCCAATATAACTCTAAATTTTTTATTTATTCATGTTAATATTGCAATATATTCAGAGAAAGTGAAATTAACTTAAGCAAAATTTTCGTTAATTATGAATACTTTTATGATAATATAATAGTGCTTGTTTTTAAACTGAAGGGCTTCTAATCTCTTTATCACCTTACAAATGGACTTTTTTTTAAGTCTGAAATAAATAAATTAAAGTAATTAAAAATTTATGTATACAATTTAATTAGAAATTGTCAGGGATTCCAAAGTTTACATAATGTTAAAAATTTAGAACTTAGCCAATTATTTAAATAAAACTAATTTTACGGATTTTATCGCGTATATTAACTTATTTTACTTTCCCGACGTTTCAAGCACTTTACAGCACCCATGGTCACGGGGGGGAATATACGCGATAAAATCCGTAAAATTAGTTTCATTTAAATGTGTAGTGTTCGCGTAAATATAAGAAATCATTAGCCAATTATCTTTGTTTATGAAATCTCTCTAAAAAACTAAGTCGCTTCCCGCCGTCTGTACGCTTCGAGCTTTTAAACTACCCAACAGATTTTGATGTGGGATCAATAGACAGAATAACTTAAGAGAAAGGTTTATATGTATAACACATGCATATTATATATTATATAATTCTTCTGTCCGTGTATATGTGACTAAACTCCTCCTAAACATCTGGACCAATCTTGATGAAATTTTGTGTATGTGATTAAGTTAATTAGATAATTGTTTAGATTCACAATTGTACCCGGTGGGTGGCGTTGTTGTCGAGATCCAGAAATCAACCGTGTGAAGCCGGGGCGGATAGCTAGTTTATAAGGTACGTGAAGGTAATATGGTCACCTTAAGCTTTACCGCCTTATAAAACCACAACTAGGAGGAGGACAGACATAAATACACAATGACGTATACTATAACTATTATAGAAAAAAATAACAAACAAGCCTTGGCAATAATTAGCAACACTTCGAAAAATGAACTTAGAAAAAACTAACTTTAGTATGTGAGGGTAATATAGTCATCCGGTTAATATGGTCACTTTCTTATAACTCAAAAACTACAGCGTCGTTTGCATAGAACGCTCTGTGATACGATAGCTCTTCATCAGTCTATTAAATAATAAAGAGTCAAAAAGGCGCTCCTTTATCGACGCCATTTTGACAGGTGATATTATTGTAAATATTTTAGTCGATTTTTGTATTGTGTAGTGTAGTTAGTTTTTTTAAGTAGATTTTTCGAAGTGTTCCTAATTATTTCCAAAGCTTGTTTCCTATTTTTTTCTTAATATATTAGTTATAGTTTACGACTTTGTGTTTTTGTTTCTGTTCTCCTTCTAATTTTGGTTTTATAGGGCGATAAAGATTAAGGTGAGCATATTACCCTCACGTAGGTACTTAGTATAATATCAACTGTCAGGATGGCGTCGATAAAGCGGCGGCCTTTTGACGTATCACAAAGCCATCTATGCAAATGAGGCTGTAGTTTTTGAGTTATAAGAAAGTGACCATATTAACCGGATGACCATATTACCCGCACGTACTCTAATATGTAATTCATTCTGCGCGCGCATAAATACGCTGCGCTTTTAGGTAAATCTTTAAATTACTGTATTTACTGATATTATATGCATGTTCAGGTTATATCCGTAAATACAAAAGATTTTTACAGTAACATGTAAAATTTTCCTTTACTTTATTCGTTAGTGGAACCCGTCGGCATTACTAAAGCACGAAGTTCATTGACGATAACCATCGGTCGTTATGCTGTCACGGCCACTGAACTAACTGCTGCGGTACTCCACGCGTGCAACCTTTTTGTACGAAACGATGCGTTTTTGTAACTGTGCTCTGCTTTGACATATAAGGCTTATGCCATAACCTAAACATTTTGGCGCCAAAAACAAAATTTAGGCGCCTCCATTATTTGTTTCGTAAATCCGAAGGAATTCAGGAAGTTACTGAATATATAGCAAAAAAGGGTTTTTGGAATGCTGCACTTATAAGTTACTAAATCTATTATAAGATTTTAGTCTATTTAATGTTCAACGTTTCTAACCAGTGTCCAAATTGTAAAGTTATGAGTTGCTGTGAAGGAGGATCAATTTATGTTTTAGCTTGCTGTTCCCCGCGACTTCATCCGCGTGGAACTATTTTGCGCGGAACCTTAGAATAAAAGTAGCCTAAGTTACTCCTTGGCTTGCACATAAAATATAGATATATACTGCCGTGGACATTTTGTGGAACTATTTAGGAAAAACAATTCCACCACACATTATATTCGTGTAACTCTTACAGTTTATGTACCGTGCGACAAAATAGCTCGCAGATGACAGAATTTTTTCCGACTTACTTAACATTTATCGTTATATTTTGGCCAATTTACACATCTTTATGAATTATAGCTTATGTGTGCATTATTTTGTAGTTTTAACGTGAAAGAGTAACAAACATACATAGATCCTCACAAACGGTTTTAGCACTTAGCAGTCCTCACAGTTAAACTGCAAAATCCTCTAGGCTAATAACACGAATATAACCAAATGTATGTGTGCAAATATGGTACAAATGCAATAATGTAGATATTAAATAACCCAATTCTATTGAACCTATTTAACCTATTTATCTTTTCACGTATTTTTATTCAAATTTTATAACATTACCAATACATAAGTAGGTATGTTACTAGTAAGTGATATTAAAAATATTAACTGTTTATAGGTGTTTTGTTTTACGCAATATTTTAATTTTTTACTATCTGGTGCCCGAGGCGTTGCTGACAAAAAAAAAATTATTGTCGAAATATCATTTTAAATTTGGAACTTATATTTTTTAATTAGGAATGATAATACATTCATTGAAGTTGAGTGATGTATAACTTTCAAATAAATTTATCGGTACGATACGCATGTAACCTACTGTAAGTTAATTGTACGAGTACTATGCCTATAACCTTCTTACAAGTGCAAGCAATAAGTTGACAGTTTTAGAGCAATCCGATGAACGTTATGGCAGCGCATACGAAAAACTAGATGTGTCTATTCCATTCCCTTTTACAATACAATACAAAGCGTGGACAAAAGTTTTAAGAAAAACTTTATTGGTTTCAAATTTATTTTAACAGTAATATATATGTATATATTTGGTATAATCATAATTGATGCAATCACACGCCAATTATAGTTTATTGTATCTATGTCGACGTATAAGTTACAAAGGCGTAATCAAACCTTAATAATGACAATGTACTTTGTACAATAACGCCCACGCGATAGTTGGGCTCAATATTGGATGTTTCATGCTGCTAATTACTTAATGACATATTGTGCCATACTGGTCTAACTGGTTAAGCGCTAGCCTTCGCAACCTCAATAACAATAAAGTCAAAGACCACGAATAACTTTACAAATAATTAGCTCTTTGTATTTATTACATATATTTAATTATGCAGATGACTGCCTCGTTGGTCTAGTGGTTGTAGTAGTGCGACTGCTGAGCATGAGGTCCCGGGTTTGAATCCCGGGTCGGGACAAAAAGTCAGTTATTGAGTTTTTCCATCAAGAAATTCTCAGTAGCTGCCCGGAGTTAGGAAGTTTGGCGGTGTCTCACCCGTGTCTTGGAAATCACGTCGATTCGTTGGTCCTGCACCTGACCTCTCTCCGGTCGTGTCGGTTTACCGTCCCATCGGACTATGAGAGTGAGGGAATAGAGAGTGCACCTGTGCTTGCGCATACACTTGGCCACTACAATCCTGTCCTACGCCGATGGCTAGTCTCCATCGAGGCTGGCACTGTGACTGAAATTCAGTCTGGAGGACATAGTATAGAACTTTTTTTTGTATTATTATCTATACATATAATAAAACTGTAAATAGCAGATGTCTGTACATTTTATAATTTTGTAATAAAAGTGATTGAGGGGTACTAAAAATAAGTAATTAAATACATTTCTACCATTTTTAGAATTTTCTGTCTGTCTGTCTTTCTGTCTGTCTGTCTGTTTGTTTGTTAACGTATCACGTTTAAAGTACTAATTTATATCATAAGAATTGTTAAGGAAATTCTAAAGTGTACCTTCGGGTTACATTTAGTCTTTATTTCATTAAAATCGGTTCATTCCATCAAAAGTTATGATAAATATTCTGAAGTATGGGTAGGGAATTTGCTCAACGGTGGCTATGTTTGAGTCATCAAGTTGATGTTAGCAGCGCGATCTCTCTTTAATTAAATATATACATATAATAAAAATGATGATAACATGTTGTGTCTGTTTCTGTACATTGTATATATATTTTAGTGACTAAAATCATTATGGGGAACTAAAAATAATTAAATAAGTACATTTTTATAATTTTTAGAATTATCTGTCTGTCTGTTTGTCTGTTTTTATATGAAGGCATCACGTCTAAAGTAAACATCTTTTTTTTTCAAAGAAATCGTTAAGAAAATCATAAAGCGTATCTTCAAGTTACATTTAATCTTTGTTTTATTAAAATTGGTTAATTCTATCGAAAGTAATGATTATTATTTTAAAATGTAGGTTCGAATTTGTTCAATGGCGCCATAAAAATCTCAGAAATAGTAATAAAAAGATTTGTGTGTAAAAAAAAACGTTCCATAATAATTAATATATTTATACTTAAAACATAAAAAGAGATTTAAAAAAGGATGTTTTCTCACACAAAGGACGTAATAGATGGAGTTGTACAAATTACAAACTTTTCTGATTTGCTGTGTTGAGATTTTTCTCCGGTGAATCGTATTGAGACTTACTGAAGAAATTTGTATCTATCGAAGCCATACAACGGAACCCGAACAAAAATAACAAAATTGCAACGAAATGTCGTGATATTGTATTTATAATATACGCAAAATCAGTACTGCCATTTTAGCGCTTTGGGAACTAGATTTAGCGCTTTTTTGGAATGTATAGCGTGCATTTCGAAATTTTAGCACCTAGCACTTAATCCAGCGCTTTTTGGTGTATTTAGCACACATTTCAAAATTGTAGCGACTAGTGGGTTATCAACTCTTTTATAGCAGCACTGTTAGTCCACATTACCGATAAATAATAATGACCTTTATTATTTTTTTCCACAAATAGTACATTGCAGTTTATCTTTTTCAAACATATTTTTTCCACAAAACAAAGACCATGGGAAACGAGTCCAAACTAGGATACCCTGTGCTATGGATCTCCCGGCTTCCCCTTTAGGATGATCAACTTGATTTTTTTTTATCGACGACTATAAGCGGGGAAATCCCCTTCATTAAAGTTTTCGTTCATGGTTTTGGCAACGCATTTATTTTGTTTTATTCAGTTTTAGTCAGTTGTTTAGAGCACAGCTAAGTTAAAAGTTACTTAGAGTAGTACTAACTACTGTTGACAGCAATTGCCATAATTATAAGTCGATGTCCTGCGAAGTATTGATACATCAAAAAATATTGCCAGAAAAAACTTAATGTTGTTTTCTTTATTATGATTATATTTTCTTGAATTATAAATTATAATAAAAAACACAAACTTTGTTTGTAGTTAATTTAGCGCGAAATCTAGGGCTTTTTTAAAGCGCTGTTTTCATGAAATCTAGCGCTTTTTGTGTTGTCCTAGCGCTGAATGAGTTTTTTGATCTGGCAGCACTGCCAAAAACCCTCTATTAAGAAGTAACTTTCCTTTCAGTTTTAAGCGCGTTCAGTTCCCAGTTACAGTCAGCGTGTGTTATGCGATGACCGTAAATATAGCGCAAGGTCAAAATTTACGCGTTGTAAGAGTGGACCTCAGTACTGACTGTTTTGCACATGGCCCGCGTTAGTAGCCCCCGTAACCTTTTTTGTGTACACCCCGTCTAAGTCTACTTCTAACGTCGTTTACACCGAAGCTCTATCATAAACTACTTAGAACTTTGATGATAATGATTTATTTGTTACCACTTATTGATACAGTAATGATATAAATCGTTTAATATTCTCTTACCTAAACGACAAATGCTTTATGTAAAATCTATATACGCGAGCTACGCCGCGGGCACAGCTAGTAATACTAATATAATACAACAGCAAACTTTCTTTACGTGGTAGAGCCATGCTGCAGCTATTTTAGAACGAATGGGTCGGCTCCATCGGGGAAGAACCACGCTCTCACCGAATACCAGCGTAAAATAGCATCTTAACGCTGCTGTGTTTCGTATGGTGAGTGTAGAGAACCGGAGACCCTTTTTTACTGAAAACGAGGCATTCCATCTTAGTCCTCACGTGTGACAAAGCATCTGCATTTTGATTCGTAATCGAGGATAGGTGAAGATGTCTATGGGTCACAGCAACCACTTACCATAAGGTAGACTGTGTGCTCGTTTGTCACCCTCATCCTATAACAAAAAACTGTAACTTCAAAAACGACAAATGCTCATGATAAATTGAAAAAGACTATAATAGAATTCTCAAATCGGCCACAGATAACAATAACATAAAAACCTCAAATAGTAAATGCTCATCTCAATTTCGCTGAAAAAATAAATAAAACCCAAGACTTCGGTTAACGGGGCGTAAAACCAGAAGTTACGTGCCGACCGAATATTTCAGGCGTGTGAATTACTAGAGGCGCCCGTGAGAATGTGGTTACCAACTTATCCATTATTTTTTAAATTTATTACGATGATCTCTTCCCATAGACTGCCAATGATACTTTGTTCTCTATAGAGTCATTATTACATAGGTTCCCAAAGTTTGTAACGCTCCCAATGTAAGTAGCACAACCATATGTTTTAATAACATTTGTGTGAATACTATCTGGTAGTCATTTCATTGCATCTGATATTAAATTGTGATTGCAACCCGAGGACACCTGCAACCAAAATGAAAGATGATATGATTATGATCATTATCTATAATATAAAAATGAATTGCTGAATGTGTTGCTAAGCGTAAATCTCGAGAGCAGCTGAACCGATTTCGCTAATTCTTTTTTTTAATATTCCTTGAAGTAGGAAGATGGTTCTTACGGAGAGAAAAATTTAAAAAATTGCCTGATAAAGCCTATAAACAACACTTTTCTATATTCCCATACAAAAGATTAGTAATAATATTTAAAAGTCAATTTGAACTTTAATACCATACATAAAGTTTGTGTTAGTGGAGGGGTTCCGGGAAGGCAAAACAATTGAGTGACGTTAGTATCGTATAAATATTATATCGTATCGTATCATATCGTATAAATATTTGTCAATATTTATACGATGGAAACTTAATTTAGAATAAGTAAAAATAAAATGAAATATAATAAGTAGGTATGTATCATAATAAGAAATCAGAAATTGAACTTATCATTGTGATTTTTTAGTGACTATTAAAGAATTTTAAGTGTTTTATAATTTTAATCTTATGACATAATGTAATTGTTGACTTATCAACTTTCTTTTTTTCTTTTATATCTTACTAGCTGACCAGGTGTCCCGAATAGCAGAATAAGTATTAAAAAAAATTACAGAATCGACTGTTAGGCGGTACGAAGTTCGCCGGGTCAACTAGTATTATATAGAAATTTATCTTCTATATCTTGCTTTTTCGGGAAAATTCTATAAAACATTTTTAAAATAAAAATTCAGTTTATTCAACCGTTAAGATGACCGTTACAGCCTGTCAAAAATTAACTTTTCATATGCGTTCCCCATAGATTTCCTCATAGAGAGGATACTTGCCATAGTTGCCACGTTTGGCATTCGGGGTGCAAACCGCAGTTCATTAATTTTAGTAGTTATTACGAAGACGCTTTTGACCATCTCCTTTTATCTTATCATCTGTCGCCACTTACGAAACCACCGGGACGATATGGGGTAGGGGACATTTTTATGCTGCCACTAATCGGTTGCGGTCGGTTTATTTAACACTAGCTGATACCTGTACTTCGTCCGCATTGCTTACACACATCAATGAACACGTAGTTTCTTAAAACTCTAATAACTTTATATTAAGTGAAGATATCGCAATAAAATTTTTTTTTGCTAAGGGCCAAAAGTCTAAAAATAAAACTTAGAAAACCTAATTGAAATATATCCAGTAGTTTTTCCGTGATGCGCGCACAACTGCAAACCTCTATCATTTCATGGTATTAAGTCATTTTAACCCTCAATAAAATGTGTTTATAATAAAGGTTGATTAAATAGATTTTTTTATCACGCAAATTAGCATACATTAATAGTTCGACTAGTAGATAATTTGTCCAAGAGTAGGTACAATTTTGTTATTAAGCCAAAACTGAGCTCTGACAATTTGACAGATTGAATTACTTTCGCCGCCTGTATCAATTCAATCAAATAATAATGGAAGATTGTGTTTCTTGAGGTTGATTCACGGATTCACGTATTGACCGTAGAGAATTGACTGGTGAAGTGACTGGGTCTTTTTTATTTTTTACTTAAAATGGATTATTGTTCATGAGTAGACATGCAATAATTTAAAGCAATTTTATTAAACGTGTAGGGTTATATCTTAAGCAGACATCTTTAATTGATTTATTTTTTAATTTTTAATAGTTTTATTTGAAAAAATGTAGTACTTATAATTAGTAAATACTGCATTTTTTAATTCTAATGTAATTTAGAAAAACGTTTTTAATATATAAATTGCAAATGGATAAACATCCCCACGTAAGTAAATGTTTAACTTAAAACTTGTTCTGTGTGGGAATTGAACCCGCGTTCCGTGTTGCCGCACCAAACACATTCCTAGTGCGATGCCGACCCGTCAAAATAAATAAATCTCACTTCTTTATAACTGAAAAAGTTCTGAATGACAACGAACCATAAGCAACTATAACTACACATTTCCATTTAAGATTTTCCTTGTTTACGTTTAAGTATATTCAAATTAATCATTATAAAAAACTAGCATACATATAAAATTTTTGAAATGAATTTTAAAACGTATTGCTATAATAAAAAATGCAATCCAACCGGATACTTATCCCTAATTAAGGAGCAGAAACAGAAACATTGTCACGGACCATTATGCGGCGGCTCCACAAAGTGTTGCCAGCCCGTCAATACGTGCGAGTCACCCGTCATAAATAGGCCGTGGTGGCAACTGAGCCATTCAGTCGCGACTGTCTGCGAGCGTTTGTTTTGATAACACCGCTCCATGTTTCAAAAAAATATACTTGTTGGTGCTGTCACATGTTTGTTAAGATAACGCCTAGGATTGAGAGCCAAAGAGCAGTAACACGTTAGTTTCTTCAAATCACCCTAACTTGTGTATTTCGGAACGCATGTATTTACGCACAATATTAATACTGTGATAATAAATCTAAATAAATAGAAATCCGATCAAGCATGGCAAGTGAGAAATATTGGTGTATTATGCGCAAAGGATACGATTAGAATTGGGTTTATTGACACTCTTCACATTTCAAATGTCAATTTTCATGGCACCCTTATAAGCTGAAAATTTCGCAATAAAAAAATTATTATTTATTAAAATATTATGATTTATTTATTTTAAGAAAACATAGCGAACGGTGGTAAAACATTAAATCAATAGCAATTAAATACATTACACATTTCTTATATGTTTTATTTTTTATTTTATATACAACCTACAAAACGCGCTAGAAGATGCCTAATATGAAACGAAACGTTTGACAATGTTTGACAGTCTAATACTTTCTTACGCGTATATTGTTTAATAATAGCTTTCATTACAATCTTTAGTTTTCCGAACGCAAGCCGCCGAATTACACATTAAGCTGTAACAAAAAAAAATGTAAGACATTTGATAATAGAAACAGTTTTATCAAATAACAACTATAGAATTACAGTCATTAATATCGCCCGCTCCATTCTTATGCATGTAATCAAATTGGAATCGCACTGTTACTCTTATTCCGTTTCAATTTTTGGTAGCCTACACCCTGTTATTATGACTAGTTATAATAATGACTACAAATGGATGAAGTTTGCATTTGTAATCACATCAATAGTAATTTATCTATACCTGTTATCAAACTCGGTAATATTTACGTTACTGTTACAGTTCGGATTGTTTCTTTTTCACTCACAAATTAAACAGTTGGTGCAGGCTTGTCGCTCGTCGCTGCTCTGTTATGTAGCTTTGTATTATTTATCATTTTGTAATTAGTATCTTCTATTATTTATTTGTATCATTCATGTAATTACAATAATATTTGAGGCATGTATTACACAGAAAATTATATAAGTCAGCAAAAATCGCACTACTGCTTACTAAGAATGAATAATAATTGTGTTTATTACATTATGAAAAGCTAACTGTCAGTATATTCTACACCAAATACTGCTAGACATGCCAGTTTATCATATTATTTTAATAACTTAAACAAGATATATCACCGTTTTAATAAAAAGAAATATATTTTTGTGCTGAATATAATAGGATATAAAAATGAATATACGTTTTTTGTTCGCCATTTAAGCGTCCCAATACTATTTATGATTACCATTAAACTCACTGAGAGTTGTCTTTGTCAAAAACTTTCGCAGGCGCGATAATGGCAAGAATATCTTCTTAGGAATACCACAAAGCTCGGTCGTCAGCCACCGGCATCCATAGACCCCCTGAATGTTGTACATGGTAGAGCCATACTGCAGCTATATTAGTAGTATAGTTGTAGCACGAATGGGTCGGCTCGACCAGCGAAGGACCACGCTCTCACAGAATACCAGCGTAACATAGCAGCTTAACACTGTTGTGTTTCGTATGGTGAGTGTCTACACTCTGTCAGTTCTCTAGAACCGGAGACCCTTTCTACTGGAAAAGAGGCATTCCATTTTAGTCCTCACGGGTGACATCGCATCTGCATTTTGATTTGCAAACGAGGATAGATGTAGATGTCTATGGGCCGCAGCAACCACTTACTATAAGGTTGACTGTGTGCTCGTTTGTCACCCAATCCTATAAAAAAATGTGTTACCAGATTCTCAGTCTATCAAGCGGGGAGCCGCCCTACACTTCGCTCATCAATTTTAGGTTGCAACTTAAAAGCATTTCTTCCCCATCGCTTTTCAAAACTTCAAACTATATGGCCGTGCCATTGCTACATCAGCTTACTGATCCGTTGAACTATGGCGTAATTCTATCACGCAGAAGAACTCTGAACATAGCCCTTCCATAACTCGCTAACCGACCTCGAACTTCCTTATACTGCCAGCAGCGAAGGAACACGCACTGGTTATACATACAAACACACACTTATTTTCAAGTTTTGAGGTGTACGTGACGAGAAGATGTCTCGTAATCTCCCATACTGTGCCCAGCGAAGTTGGAGCTGTCGATCATCTCTCGGTGGAAGTTGCTGTACAAATAACAAACAAATAAAAACTACAAACAAATAAAAACTATGACAGGTTGTTGCATTTCTATTTAATTAATAGAATCAGGCGTTACTTTGCGGAAATCCATTATATAAAAGCTTTTAGAAAAATTTACTTCGCAAATATCCGCGTTATAAAATAAAATGATGTGTCTTACCTAGTATGAAGAGCACCTCCCGCCCTCCCTCAATTGCGTGCACTATCCCCGTCACCACTAATCCCAGTACCGCTACTCCCAACACCACTACACTAGGGAAGACACACCACTGACGACAATACGACACGTGTTTCGCCTCTACACGAGGCATCCTCAGGTGATATAAACTCTACGGTGGCTAACCGCTAAGTCTTAGCGGTTAGCCACCTAGTGTAGTGCCTAGTGTAGTGGTGTTGGGAGTAGCGGTACTGGGATTAGTGGTGACGGGGATAGTGCACGCAATTGAGGGAGGGCGGGAGGGGCTCTTCATACTAGGTAAGACACATCATTTTATTTTATAACGCGGATATTTGCGAAGTAAATTTTTCTAAAAGCTTTTTGCATTTGTATTTACCCCACATATTAAAACATTCATAACACTATTTTCATTTGTATCAGTTTTTATAATTCGTGATCTAAAGCGTGATTAACAGCCCGTGTGAATAAAAAATCAATAGTTAACACGTAAGTTCGCTTTCGCCACGCTTTTTTCGCTAAAGTTTCAATAGACCCGTACGAACTGAGAAAAGAGTGTTTTTCTACAAAATTCCTTCCATTTGAGCTCCGTAACGAGGTATCCGAACGAAACGTGGCAGGATATTCAATTTGTACTCGTTAAAGAGCTGTCCACGTCCATTGTTCACGAAACGCACGCACTAAATTCCCTTTTGACGCGGTCTCTAGGCGACGTGTAAAGATTTTTTCTATATGTAAAAAAAAACTTATTTGATAGCGATTAATGAAATCAGAATTTCAATTGTTGTTTATATAGCTTTTGATTTTAATATAAATTTAGCAACAGATAAGAGACAGAGAACATAGGTGAAGTAAAAAGAAAAAACGTACTTGACTGTAATAACTGATTTATTTATTGCGATCAAAGATTGTGTTATTAGTTCCATATAAAACTTTTTTTAAATATAGTCTCATTTCTACAAAAAATTGCATAATTGAGCCTCTAGTAAAATAAATAAAGGCTAACATAAGCATAGACGTGCGTATCGATCCGACGTTGGGCTTCGGAAGCTCGCAACTCCAACGGCATTGACTAAACAACGCCGATACTGCTCAGTAACCAGATTCCAAAATGGTATCTATGGTAATTATTTAAATTAAGTATTAATTATCTCTATAACTGTCTCTTTCTACTATCATTTAGTGAAAAGAGAAAGAGCAACTTCAAGCATTTCTTAAATTGACGTTGATTTTTATGAGTAGGGCCCTAAGTGTATAATCTATGGATATCGATTATAGTTTTTCTTATTACCGGACGACACACGAAACGATTGACAATCGGATCTATAAAAGTATATTTCTCTCGATTAAAAGAAATAATAAGAATATATAAGAATAAAGTTATAATGTAGAAAAATAAAACTGAAAAATATGTACACTTTTGACTAAATATAATTTACATAGTACAATATACATGAAAGATCTGCTAAGTATAATTGATATACAATTTTAAACACTGACTCAATTATGGAAATTTTGCCAGCACGCTCACTTTTTCAAGATAAATATAAAACATTAAATACAATTATAGAATAAAATGAATAAAGAATTATTTAATTATTTGAATGCTATTCGAAGATACAATTTTTTTAAAAATTCAACGTTAGTCACAAATAATATATTGAGGTGCCTGCCTATCAAACGTCATTTCAAACTAAATTACTGACATCAAAAATTCCGATTTACAATGAAGCGACGACTTTTAAATTGTCTTCATTATTAATATGTCGTTAGAATAATAAAATCTAATGCGATTTAGGTAGTGATGTCACATCCCGAGTCAGGTGCGTTTTCCGTCATGACTGATTTGATATTTTTTTGCGTCGTCATAACGATGTCTTTGGTTTTTTTTTTAGCAGTTTGCCAGTTTTATACAGTCCTAATTGAGGTCCAGATTCGCTAAGGATGCGATTAGGTCGTGATTAATACAGCTGTTTTGCCATTTTGAAGCCTTGGGTATTTAAATCGTGTTTTATAAATTGTTCGCCTTTGTTAATTTTGACTTCTTCGAAAATAACCATGACGATGTACGAATGGAATTTAGATTATAATTAATGAAATACGTTAATTTATTTTTGTTATATGACTTGAATGTAAATCACAAGTTTTATATGTGGTGGAGTCGTGCTACAGCTAGATTTTGGTTGTAACGGGAATGGGTTGGCTCGACCGGGGAATACAAGTGTGAGATAGCAGCATAATGATGATGTGTTTCGTATGGTGAGTGTAGAAAACCGGAGTCCCTGTTTTACTTGAAAATAAACTTTCCATCTTAATAGATACTCAGGAGTAACAAAGTATCTGTACTTTGATTCTGAATCGAGGATAGATGTAGATAGATGTTTATAGGCTACAACATCCACTTAACATCAGGTAGACCGTGTGACGGTTTATCAACCTTATTCTATAAAAAAAACACTGAAGCGTATTCAACACACCGGTCTTAATTTGCCACTTAAATATCGTGTCATGAGAAAAAAGAGGATATATGAGTACATACTAAACGAATATAATTTTTATATGAAATATTTTCTTTACCGTCAACCGTAAAAGTTCACTGCATGTCCATGTGCAGTCTAACCAACGGACATGGGCCTCCGCATCATAGGAAGGAAAAACTAGCTTATTTGCCAATAACAAATACAGACTATTTGCATAAGGGACTTAACAATATTAGCATTCAGGACAGTACTGTTTTCTTTTTAGTAGGAAGTTCCATTTTTAATGTACTCACTCAAAAATGAACACAAGAATAATTGCTGAGATGGCTCTAAAATATCAAATTTTTGCCAAGTGAGTGATGAGACGCGGTCGGAAATTGTAATTTTATTTTAAATAATTGCAACACTAAATGCGATTACGGGATCACAAATGGCACTTAAAAAGAAGACAAATTACTTTCTCCCTCTTCGCTACTAGTCTTACGTATTATGTATCAACATTACATCGAATTTAAATTTAATTGTTCTGTATTCGTGGTAATGTTAGCAGCACTGCGATATTATATCCTGCGCAATTGACAACATCTGGTTGTATAATAAATGTTACCTTAATTAATATAAGTTGGTCAGAGAACGCCTTCCATGAATGGATTTTACATTAACAGTAACAGTGTGGAAAACGAAAAATAAATGAATAGAAAAAAGTTGAAACGACGAAATTAACTTTGTATTAAGTATTAGTTTTTTTTTTGAGTTTTTAAGTTTTAACATTTTGGTAGACCTAAGTGTTGTTTTTGCGTGTATTTTGTTCGTATTATTATTAAATAAAATGCCGACATGCATGAGCACAGTTTTAAAGTGACTAATATTAACCAACTACAAAAGTATTATTTCGCGCCGAAGATAATTGCACATTAATAATTTTAGTACAAAATTCCAACACTCTGACAATACGTTACATAGGCAGTTTATGTTAACGACACAGATTTAACAGCGATGGGTCATTTTTATTAATATTTGCGGTAACCCACACATACTTAGTACCACTCAGCCCAGTTATCTAAGGAAATCCACGTATACAAGGAGGAGGCTCATATTTTTACACGTAGTATATCCCAGTAAAATCAAAATTGCATTTATGCAACCTTATTAGAATGTGTGATTTATTAATAATGTTTTTGTGTATTCATTTTCTACTGATTTCGCCCACCCAGAATTTAAATCTAAAAATATTTTTGATACTTCTTGCAGTTGCAAAACCCCACCCCTTAATAAAATTACTTTAAGTTGAAAAATTATATAGATATAGATAATATTATATAAATGTGTATTAGGTAATTGCTTTTTAAATATTTTCTGTATTTTTTTAAATAAAATAAAATACTGTATTAAATTATTATTACCATATATAATGGGAAACTTATTACTTCAAACATATTCTTATCGCAAAGAAAAACAATAAAGACGTTTCAGTTACGCAAAGTCCGTACCCATTAAGTTAAAACCATAAACTGAAACATTAACAAGTTAATTTCAAAAACAATTAAGAGTTACACGATTTCAATAGAAAGTGGAGCAATATTTTGCTTTTGACAGTCGGTTACAGATAGCGCCATTGTAATTTTATATATTATCAATTTCCGTCGCTAGACATAGACATTAAATCAGAATAGATTATAAACGTAATCAGATAAACGTAATTTCATGACAATTATCATAATGCTAACATACTCATTTGATACAATGTTCGCAACGATTATTTTCTTTCTGAAAAGCTTTTTAAGACGGCCCGTATATTATTGAATGCTCGTTAAAATGTTACGATTCCGGGGTGTGTTTTTATTGTATATTTTATGACAGGAGTGTTACATTTTAGCGCTGCGGGCTCTTTATTACGGTGTCATAGACTCGAATACTCTTTTAGTACCTGATAACGAGTCGAAAGTCGGTTTCTACTTTTCTATCTATATACCATGCTAATAGATGCAGTTGATGCTTATGTCGTAACGATCTGATGCTTCTGTTGATGAAGAAAAATATTTTATACATATTACTTTATTAAATGAAATATACTTCTTTATTTCTATTTAATTTCTTAACCTGATCATCCGGTTAATATGGTCACTTTCTTATAACTGAAAGACTACAGCCTTGTTTGCATAGATAGCTCTATGATACTATATAGTATCTCTTCATCAGTCAATTAAATAGTAAATGGTCAAAAGGGCGCTGCTTTATTGACGCCATTTTGACGGTTGACATTATAGTAAATATTTTAGTCGATTCTAGTATTTTATAGAGTTGTTAGTTTTTTAACTTGATTTTTCAAATTTTTCTTAGTTATTGGCAAAGCTTGTTTGCTATTTTTTTTCTTAATGCATTAGTTATAGTATACGACTTTGTGTTTTAAAGGGCTGCAAAGCTTAAGGTGACCATATTACCCTCACGTATCTTACTTATATTAAAAAAAAAAACAAGAAGTAACATGACAACTTAAAAAAATTTGTTTAAAGTTTTTAAGTTTTAAAGTCTATTCGTATAAGTTAAAATGTGCCATGTCACTAAACTTCCGAAACTGCGTATTTTTATAATACTTCTTTTGTTTAAATGTTATAATCTGGACCTAAAATATTTGGTCCTTCCTTTGGTCCAATTTAAAGTTTAAGGTCGTACAAAGCGACAATAAAATGAATAGAAATATAATGTTACTTTTCTATAGAGTACGGGTAGCAAACAAGCATACAGTCCACTGGATGGTACGTGGATGCCTTATGTCCTCGATTAAGATTCAAATTGCAGATGCGTCGTCACCCCTGAGGATAAAATGGAATACCACGTTACCAGTAAAAAGGGTATCCGGTTCTCTATATTCACCATACGAAACACAGCAGCATTACTCTGCTATTTTACGCTGGTATTCTGTGAGAGCGTAGTCCTTCAACGGTCGAGCCGACCCATTCGTGTTGCAAATATAACATAACTGCACTGTGGCTCTGCCACGTAAAAAAGTACTTTATATCAGGAACGTAAAATGTTTGATTAACAAAACTTTTTCTTTTGTTTCAGATGGTCAGTCCAATCACCTTAATCTATTCAACTCGAGGCCGCAACCAAAAAAGAAACGAAAATCCAGGACTGCGTTCACAAACCACCAAATCTTCGAACTAGAGAAACGTTTTCTCTATCAAAAGTATCTATCGCCAGCAGATAGGGACGAAATTGCCAGTTCTCTTGGTCTCTCTAACGCACAGGTTATTACATGGTTCCAAAATAGGCGAGCGAAGCTGAAGCGGGATATGGAAGAATTAAAAAAAGATGTCGAAAGCGCTAAAGTCCTTTCGGCACATAAAACCTTCTTGGAGAACGTGACAGATTTGGGGATACTAAAGAAGAAGGCGATGAGCATAGGTGCGAGCGAAGAGGCCGCGACTAATTTAGTCGTGAACGCGTCCAAATGAAACGAGGCAGCGCGCTCGATCGCGCCCGACGTCAGCTACGATCGAAGCGTGCTCGATTTTTAAATCGCTGCATGGGACTGTTTATCTCGAATAGTGGTCAATTATTCACAGACAAAAGTCTAAAGTGGCGTTAAAACTTAAAAAGACTATTGAATGTAGCTAATTGAACGAATAGGATAAAATGAAGATAATCATCAAAATTAACTAAACTGTATAGAAAAAATAAAATCTCCCTTAATAACCTTAATGTTAAAATAATATATCTGAAGCATATATTATAGACAAAATTCAGAAAATCAAATTATGTAAAATTATTATCATTCGAAACGACCGATAATGATGTTAGATGTTTTTTATCTTCAATAATCTAGAATCGCGTTGTACTTCACTATTTATAGCATATTTAATATAATTAGCGTCTTTAAAAACGTAAAATAAACGAAATATTATTCAGCACTTCTAAGTGCTATTTTTAAATCAAACATGTAAATACGTCGTCTGTTTGTACAAAAATATATTATGAAGATTCTTCTTTTAAAATATAAATAAATGTGATAGTTGATTTTATTATTTAAGTACTTAATGTTTATAGAGATATTTCTAAATTATTTATTTCGGTAGCACTGTCACTGATACATAAAATGCTAAAATGATAAAATCTAGTGATAAGTAACTTATAAACGATTATCTAACAGTTATTAAAAGCTAATAGTTTACCGCGCAGTGCAATATAAATACTTTGGACTATCAGTGATAATGCTAATTCACGAGTTACGTTGTAAATATTGTAATTGTATAGTTAGATCGCTTAGTGTTAGAATATTTTAAATATAGATTTAAGTATAACTAGAGATGCTAATGCAATGAATAGCGTTTAAACTAATTTGCAATTAGTAAGCGCGAATACTAATTCTGAATTAGTAATACTGTGTAATTTTACTAATTATTACATGCATTAGAAATCAATGTCAGTTAAACTTTTACAGAATTCTAGAATCAGTCGTATTAATTCCGGCAATAAAAATGAACCCTGTATGTAATGTACTTAAATTTTGTTTTTAAATTAAAAAAATATTTTTTATAAAAAATGTCAGTCACTACATAGGTATTATATTTAATTACTTACCTTTAACAGATTTGGGCGGCTTTGTGACATTCCATATATCAGATTCAAAAAGAGTATTTACCTACTTTAGTATAAGAAATTACAATTTCAGCTAGACTATATGCAATCCTGTTTGTATCAAAAATCTTTGTTTTTTTTATCAAGTTTCAGAACTCGATTTCGAGTTTTTATTTTTATTTTCAGTTATTGTTTTTATTCAGATTTTTTAAAGTTGCCAGCCGTTCCAAAAGATTTATTTGTCCTCTAATAATTTCTTGTCCTCATCATAAGTATTTTTCTGTTTTATGTAAAAGATGGTCTGAACTGATATATTTTATATTTAGTGAGTCATATTGAATATATAAATCATATTGTTTCATATAAAGCCTTGGTCAATAAATTGTAGACCCTTGTTCCAATCCCAGGCAAAGTCAGTATTTATAATAATTTAAAAAAATTATAGTGATACTGCATCTGATTTTTCTTTTGATCTTTAAGTGTTCAGCACATATTATTTAAGGAAAGAAGCACGAATTTGTCGCTTAGACATTAATAAACCAACTGTCTGTTTGATAAACTTTCAAACTATCATTATTTCAAATCAGATGTAATAAATAATAATATAATATGAAATAAAAGAAACACTAATCCTCTCACAGGCGGATAGGTGGTCAAAGACACCTTAGACCACGCTCCCTTTTACTGGCTTAGGTATTTTATATCTGATACGTACGGAAAGGTCTACCGCCATCTAGTAAGGCCATGAGACATTTCTGAGAAATGAACGGATGGATTCTTTTAAGCCGGCACCGAACCTTACGCGAAAAACTTATAAATTATGTATATCATTTCAGACCAACTTTACAAAAAACAAAAACCTTAAACTTATCTATGCCAATAAAATTTTGACATATTCGATTTCGTTTATTGCTGTAAATGCAAATAATTCTACTACTATTATATAATGTTTACTACATATTTAAATCATTAGCCTGAAGTCATGTTGCTTACATTTGAATTATTAAAGTAACAAATTGCAGATCATTCAATTCAACTGTCTAATAATAATGTCCTCCAGACCGAATTTCGATCACAGGGACCTCTCTCAACAGAGACTAAATTTATAGTGCACGAGTGTGTGCGCAAGCATAGGTGCTCTCTATAATTCCTCACATTATTATATATACAAGAACATCTTGTTCGGATCATTAGAAATTAAACATTTTCTTTTTCTAATTTCAAATTACTTTCCATTTATTTCTCCATTAGTTAGTAGTTGTAAAACAAAATAAATAATACGTCTAATATACGATATCGAATTGAATGTGTCAAAATATTTATTGATAAACGTATTGTTCCTACTATACTTGCAGTTACTTAATAGATGTAGTTTATACCAGCAGCACTCGACGTGTGCTTCTGCAAAACATGTGAATATCGATTAGTGTAAATAAATAATTACGTGTTCTTTTATAGTGGTTTTTTTCCATCCGCTCGCTGATTTTCTGTTTTATTTACAACTATATGGAGAGATGACCGCCGTGGCTGTAGTTGTAGGCTGTCGTAGTGAGCACGATTATCAAATTCTTGGAGCTAACTTACATTGAAATTTAGAGTATTTATAATATAAAATAAATATCGAAATTTGAAACCTAGATACTGTGACATTTCTTTGCAATCTTATTCCGATCTACTATAATTTCAAGTATATACCTTTTTCATAGTATAATGGTGACAAACTAGCACACAGTTCATTTGATGGTAAGTGGATCCTGTGACCTATAGACATCCAGAAGTATAGTTTCCAGAAAAACACAGCAGCGTTAAGCTGCTATTTTACGCTGGTATTCTGTGAGAGCGTAGTCACACCCCGGTCAAGCCGACCCATTCCTACTACAATCGTAATATAGCTGCAGCATGGTTCTACCACGTATGTTCTTGAAAATATTGTATTTGGTCGGCAAAAATTTGGCAACTACTTAGTTTTATCATCCAAGTTTTACCGTTGATAATGCTGAACATCATAGTTAACATAATAATAAAACGTTAGTATGATCAATGCGTCTTTGGTTACATGATATGTTGTTTAACCGACTTCACAAAAGAGAGAAGTTATCAATTAGATTGTATTTTCCTTATTTCATGTATGAGACATAAAAAACTAACGCTGCCGAGACTAGTCAACAAAATGAGCTGTATTTCTTCAATGAGAGAGTATATTTTCATAATTATCACCAAATACACCTATTATTAACCAAATCCGATTATTATTGAGGGCATTTTTTTTAATAATGACAATACAAAAAAATATTTTACTATAGAACTATTTCTTTATCATCTGCCAGAAGAAACGCTGTTAGCCTAAACCAGAAACCGACAACTTCCATGATAAACATAGTCTGTTTGCTTACTATAATAATTAAGTAAAATAGCGAATTTTGAAATCATATTTTTATCACATTAGGGGGAATATTTCAAGCAGTTTTTGTCAGCAACCGGACTTTGATAGGTTATAATTAATCAAAGATAAATGATCTTTTTTCAATGCCTGCGCGTAATCCTGGTGATCGAATTACAGTCCGTAGTGAAAAACTCTTCCCACATTATGAGGTGCATCAGTTAGTCAATCAGTTAGTGTTACGTAGTACTTAGTAGAGATACGCTGCAGTTATATTATGGTTTTGTTTTTTTTTTTATAGAATAGGGGGCAAACGAGCATGCGGCTCAGCTGATGGTAAGTGACTACCGCCGCCCATGAACAACCGCAACACCAAGGGAATTGCAGATGCGTTGCCGGCCTTTTAGAAAGGTGTAAGCTCTTTTCTTGAAGGTTCCTAAGTCGTGTCGGTTCGGAAAATTCGCTGGTGGTAATTGATTCCACAAAGAAGTTGTGCGAGGGAGAAAACTTCTTCTAAATCGCACAGTGGTGGACCGCCAATCATCCAGATGGTATGGATGGTAACGCGAGTTTTGTCGCGATGTACGATAGTGAAATTGAGCGGCTGGAATTAGTCCGAACAATTCCTCAGAGCACTCCCCGTGATAGATGCGATAAAATACGCAAAGAGATGCAACATCTCTACGCAGTGCCAGTGTATCGAGCCGATCGGAAAGAACTCGGTCGTCGACGATTCGAATCGCTCTGCGCTGGATGCGGTCAAGTGGAAGGAGCTGGCACTGGGGTGCCCCGGCCCAGAGATGAGAACAGTATTCCATGTGGGGCCGAACTTGCGCTTTGTAAAGTTGCAAGCGGTGTGCCGGCATGAAATACTGTCCCGCTCTGCTGAGCACGCCAAGCTTTTTAGAGGCCAATTTGGCCTTCCCTTCCAAGTTGTAGATTTTAACTATTATTTATTCTGTGGTTGTAGTACGAATGGTTTCATATGACCAGGACATGACCACGCTCTCTCAGAATAACAGCGCGAAATAGCAGCTATATGCTGTTGCGTATATCGTACAATGAGTATAGAGAATCGGAGACCCTTTTTACTGGCAAATAGGCGGTCCACATTAGCTTGGCCAGGGCTATTACGCGTTATGCATTTCGATCTTTAATCGAGGACAAATGTAGATGTCTATGGGCTCCAGCATTTGCTTATCATCGGTTGGAGTATGTGCTCATTTATCACCCTTATTCTATAAAATAAAAATAAATAGTCCACCACTGAACTTGGGTCTCTCTCGTAGTAAGAAGTTTTTTTTCATCACCTTATATCATCATTTACATCTGTCTTTTAATAGATGTCTGTTCATCTATCCAGTCTATAAAGATCCACTGCTGAACATAGCCCCCCTCCCATATATATTACCTCATACTACCGTCACTTACCGTCATCTATTAAAAGCCATGAGTTTCAGTTTGTTTACCGCTCCCAGGGGTCATCAAGTATATGTAGGTACAAAAATATATTGTGTCCATGCTTGGATGTGAGTCAAATAATAAGCCGTTTTTCTCTCTCTGTAAATTGATATAAAACATTTGTGCAATTATTTATGCGGTATTCGATCAATAAAAAAAAAATTCAAATCTGGCACCCCTGTTCTTGACCCATAATTGCTTTGACAATAAGCTGGGTCAAGAATAATAACCAATATTTTTGTTTTATGAATAAATTGTCTACATAAGGTATAAAAAATTAAACATTTTTATCCCACTTTTGAATGAAATTGGTGTGGTAGGTACTCGTAAGTTAGTAAGTAATTGACCAAAGTATTTTCGTTATTCCAATCAAAAGGTCAAAGTTAAAAATGTCATGCACTGCAATTTTTGAGGGAGAGCGTTTACTAATAAAAATACTAATCAACAAAACAAACAAATAATAGTTATAAAAAAGGACATCATCATACCTAACAAAAAATAGCTAATAGAAATAATTTGTCTATTTAAAAAAAAAACGTTAAAATAATGTAGGTATTACAGTTTATTAAAACCATGGATGTAAAATTACTCCAAGGATTAAACATATTATTTCATGATCATCATCATTACAGCCTTTCATAAGTCCAATGCTGAACATAGGCCTCCCCCAAGGAATGCCACAAAGCACGGTCCTGAGCCACCTGCATCCATCGACTTCCTGCATGTCTTACCAGGTCGCCACTCCATCTCGTGGGGGGTCGCCCTACACTTCGCCTACCGGTACGAGGCTGCCACTCAAGAACCTTTCTTCCCCATAGGTTGTCGGTTCTTCGAGCTATATGGCCGGCCCACTGCCACTTCAGCTTACTAATCCGTTGGGCTATGTCGGTTACTCTGGTTCTACTGCGGATATACTCATTTCTAAGTTTATCACGCAGAGAAAACCCGAGCATAGCCCTCTCCATAGCTCGCTGAGCGACCTTGAGCTTCCTCATACGGCCAGCAGTGAAGGACCACATCTCAGATCCGTAAGTCATCACTGGCAACATGCACTGGTTGTACAATTTCGTTTTAAGGTTTTGAGGTATGTCTGACGAGAAGATGGGTCGTAATTTACCGAACGCTGCCCAGCCGAGTTGAATCCGTCGATTGACCTCTCGGTCGAAGTTGGACTTACCTAGTCGGACTATTTGTCCTAGGTAAACATACTCGTCAACAACTTCGAGCTTAGTGCTCCCAACAACTACCGGCATAGGTGTGATATGGACATTAAGCATGATCTTTGTTTTGTCCATGTTCATCCTAAGACCTATTCGTTGGGAGACACTATTGAGGTCATTGAGCATGGTGCTTAGGTCCTCCAGCGATTCTGCCATAAGGACTATATCGTCGGCAAATCGAAGGTGAGTGATGTACTCGCCATTGATGTTAATACCGTATCCTTTCCAGTCCAGAAGCTTGAAAACGTCTTCCAATGCAGCGGTGAAGAGTTTCGGCGATATATCATCACCCTGTCTTACACCTCTCTGCAATTGGATAGGTTTCGTACTCTGGTTCTGTACTCGGATAGCCATCGTAGCTCTACTGTACAAACACTTCAGCACTTCGATATACCGACAGTCAACTTGGCACCGCTGAAGGGACTGCAGGACCGCCTAAATTTCGACGGAATCAAAGGCTTTCTCATAGTCCACATACGCCAGACATAGTGGCAAATTGTACTCTTCGGACTTCTGTACAATTTGCCGAAGAGTATGTATGTGGTCTATGGTGCTAAAGCCCTTTCGGAAACCGGCTTGTTCGGGAGGCTGGAAGTCGTCAAGTCTGCGTGCGAGACGATTCGTAATGACTCTCGAAAACAGCACGTAGACGTAGCTCAGAAGGGAAATCGGTCTGTAGTTCTTCAAGAGAGTGTTGTCACCTTTCTTGAAGAACAAGACCACCGTACTTCTGCTCCACGCCTCCGGTATAATGCCACCATGGAGGACGGAATTAAAGAGCTTCTGAAAGACTTCAAGTACCGGTCTTCCACCGGCTTACAGAAGCTCCTCTGTAATTCCATCCTCGCCTGGGGCCTTGCCGTTTTAAGGTGCTGGAGAGCCATTCTAATCTCGCTCAGACTGACGTCCAGGATATCTTCGGAATAGTGTCGGATAAGACTCGCTCTTGGATCGTTACTCACACTTGCGTGTGGCTCCAACGATGACGTGTACAGCTGCCCATAGAACCTCTCAATCTCACTCAAAATCTCAGGTGCCCCAGAAACGATACTGCCACACTCGGTCTTCAGCTTTGACAGTTGGCTCTTTCTGGCAGGCAGATCTCTGGCAAAGACTTTGGAGCCTTGGTTCCGCTCGATCGCTTCTTCAATACAAGCTGTATTGAAGTTGCGTAAGTCCCGCCGCAGGCATTTCGAGATCTGTCTGTTCAGTTGCCTGTATGCTGTCAAATCTGTTGAAGAATATAGCTTCATGTCTCGTCTAACAGCCATGAGATTGAGAGTGTAATCGGAGAGTTTTTGTGTTCTTCTGCGGCGGGTCTTGCAGAAGTTAGCTCCGACCGCATGGACAGTTTCCACGAGCTTGTCATTCATATCGGCCACTTCATTGCAGTCTTCTAGGCATTGAAAACGGTTTTGTAACTCGAGCTGAAAGGTTTCGAGACTTTGGTACAGAGCACGAGGGGGAGGGAGCGTTGACTTCTTTAGACGAGACCTCTCCAACTTAACGTTTAGGTTCAGTGTGCCTCTAACCATTCAGTGATCGCTACCAGTTTTCACCCTCGCGATCACGGAGACGTCACTGAACAGTTGTCGTCTGGTCGTCATAATGAAGTCAATATCATTTTTTGTCGAACCGTCGGGGCTCGACCAGGTCCACTTCCTGTGGGGCCGCTTCTGGAAGAAAGAGTTCATCATAAAGAGTCCCGCTTTCTCCATGAATTTGGCTAGCTGCTGGCCCCTTGGGTTCCGTTGCCCTATTCCAAATTTCCTTACTTTCAGCTCACCGTTCTCTCTTGTGCCTAGTTTTGCATTGAAGTCTCCCATTAACACCGTATATTGGGTTTTTGAGGAATGCATGGCTCTAGAGATATCCTCATACATTTCCTCCACCTCCTCATCGGGGTGTGCCGAGGTTGGTGCGTAAACCTGTATGACCTTCAGCATGTACCGTTTGGTGATTCTGAGTATAAGGTACGCAACCCTCGTCGACACACTCTCAATCTTTACAACGTTGTTAACGAGAGACTTGTGGACGATAAATCCTCCTTGGGACAGATGGTCGCCCTCCCGGTGATAGAGCAAGTTGCCGGATTCGAGGATTACCGTGTCCTCCCCCTCTCTTCGGACTTCGGATAATCCTATAATATGCCAGCGTAACTTGTCTATCTCTTCTTCCAGCTCCACGATCCTCTCGTCAGTCCTCAGGGTGCGTGCATTGTATGTTGCCAGGTCGAGTCGTCTTAGGTGGCAACCGAACCTCCACCGGAGATTCTTAGCACCCCCTGCCCCGCCGTTACCATGGTCGCCACCGTAGCCAGGAAAAGCGGGGCCGCCGGGGACTGGGGGCCGTGTCTTTGTTGCTCTAATCATTGGGGGGTATTTTCCATAGTTGCCACGCTTGGCGAGCAGGTTGGCAACCGCAGTTTTTTTTAATTGTACTTTGATGTTATCAGGAAGATGCTGCTGCCCATCTCCTGCTTACTTTTGTCGCCTTTTACGACACCCACGGAAAGATATGGGGTAGTGGATATTCTTAACCGCCACTACACATATTATTTATTGTCATATTATTGTTACATAGACTGCCTCGTTCATCTAGTGGTTGTAGTAGAGCGACTGCTGATCATAAGTTCCCGGGTTCAAATCCCGAGTCGGGCCGAAAGAAAATCAGTTATTGAGTTTTTCCATCAAGAGTCAGGAAGTTGACGGTGTTTCACGCCCGTGGCTCGGAAAGCACCTAAAGCCGTTGGTCCTGCGCCTGATCTCTCTCCAGTCATGTCGGTTTACCGTCCCATCGGACTATGAAAGTGACGGAACAGAGAGTGAATATGAATTAAAATGCAGATGCGTTGTCAGCCGTGAGAACTAAGATGGAATGTCTCGTTTCCAGTAAAAAGGGTCTCCGGTTCTCTACACTCACCATATGAAACACAGCAGTGTTAAGCTACTATTTTACGCTGGTATTCTGTGAGAGCGTGGTCCTTCCCCGGTCGAGCTGACCCATTCGTGCTATAGCACGAATGGGTCAGCTCGACCGGGGAAGGACCAATTATACTACTAACATTAGTACACTATTAATATATACACTACACTATACTATTAATATAGCTGCAGCATGGCTCTACCACTTGATGATAAGTGGCCTCTGCACATAGAAAGCTGCAGGTGCGTCATCACCTCTGAGGACTAAGATGGTATGCCTCATAGCCTGTTATTGTACTGGTTCTCTTTACCCGTCAGATTGGAACATAGCAGTGCAAGTGCTGCTATTTAAGGGAAGAAGTAGATAAGAGGACCACCCTCTTATCTTAACCTAGCCAGAAGAACTCCTAGGTTAGTTCCAAGGCAGAAGATGAGTCCATCTAGTAAAGTATTAATTTAGGATTCTAGGTCTAACCTCCTAGGAAATCACCTAACCTCTAGATTATGACGGTGTGTTTACGAGTATCAACAGGGATACAGTGAACAGCCGCATCTTTTAATTGCGTTTACTTAGAAGCTTGGTGCAACACGTTCGTAGAGACTATTGACCTAAGTATTTGATTTTAATTTCAAATTGATACCTCTACCCGTTCCTGAGAAATAGTGTCTTAACAGAATTTTAATTTTCCTTTTGAGGTACGAACCATTAAAAAAGAAAATAATTTAATAATTTTCATCACTATCACGCGTTGTGGCGGACTACGCAAAAGCAACAAATCTATACTACTACAATAATACAATAAAACAACAAATAATAACTTTGTCAAACTGCACTTTCATCTAAATAGACAGAAAACAGATTATCACATCGCGAGGGATTGCAATCCGCATAAATGGATGTAGTCATCCAGCGGATCCGGCATCTTTAATTGCCAACCGGTTCCGGCGTGAGTTTGCCGCATCCGATCACCGAATCTGTTAAATTAAAAAATACGTACACACCCTTTTGTTTGAAAAAAAAAACATGCATGAGTGTTGTGGAACACTCAGTTGGAACGAAGTTCCTTATTATTGATAAACGTATTATATTATTGATTAACAAATACAAATAAATATATTACTAGCGTCTATTAAAATGAAGCATCATTTGAAATAAAGTACACTATGACACAAGGGGTAGTGACGAAAAATTCTTACACTTTTTGTCGCCTGGCTCCCATCCGCCAAACCCGTACCGTCCGATAAGCAACTTCGTTCCAATACTCGCGTTGTTGATGAATAGGTATTTAAAGGTATGGAGTGTGTGGAAGCTGAAAGAGCCCTCTCGGTCGCTAGGTATATTTGTAGCTCTATAAGGATAAGATATCATTAATGCCGTTTGTTCTGAAATCTAGTAAGACTGGTAGTAAATTTGGACTGTCATTATCAGTCTTATTATAACTAATATAAAAATTACAATTTATTTGTTTGTCACTTCCGTTTGCCATTAGGTAGAGTACACTGCTGAACATAGGCCTCCCTCAGACTGCCTAACAGGCAGTGCCTGGTTTAGAGTTGCGACAGCCCTAGGCTAACTATGAATATGCGCCCCCCAGCGGTCTGTTCTGTCTGTGCCTGCTCAGTCCACGAATATATTTACGAGAGTTTTATATTTTACTAGCTTTCCACCCCACGGTTTATCCCACATTAACTCAAATTTACCTGATAGTAAGAGTCGACCATCGCCCATGAAAAAACGAAACACCAGGGCAATTGCAGGTTACTAGCCTTTTTAAACGGAGCAAGCTCGATTCTTGAAGGTCTCTAAGTCGTATCGGTCCGGAAAAATCGCTCGTGGTAGATGACACCACAAAGAAGTCTCGCCAAGAAGAAAACTAGTAAATCGCATAGTCATGGTGCACCGCTAAACATCCAAACTCTGTGGATGGTGAGTTTTGTTCCGATGAGTGTTGGTGGAATTTGGCGGCTGGAATTAATCCGAACAATTTCTGTACTCGCCGTGGAAAATGCGATAGAAAATGTAATAGGATGTGACATCACTTCGCAGCGCCGGTGAATCGAGCCGATCAGAAGGAATTCGGTCGTCGACGATTCAAAATGCCCCAAATTTTATTGTGTACATAAGTGTACTTGCAAAGGCAAGCTCAGCGCCCCCTCGAAACTTGGGTCCTAGGCTCCAGCCTGGTTAGCCTGTAGGTAAATCAGGCCTTGCTAACAGGGGGCCTATTTGGCATAGTTGCCACACTTGGCAAGCGGGAGCAATTTTCTAGGAAGACGCTGTTGCCCACCTCCTGATTTGTTCCCTCTTTGGCTTCTTACGGCAATGAATGATGTGATGTAGTGGATATTTTTACACCGCTACCACACGGTACACTTCCGTTTATAAAATAAAAAAATCATTTGGGATTATCGTGCCATGAATAAATAGAATACACCTAAATTTAACTAACCATAATCAGCTACACCTAGTGTAGCCTAGGTATACCCGCACGTTTGCTTTTAGCCATTACGGTTTTTAGGTCAAGAGTCCAGCGCCACTGTTGTTTCTATGATCTGTGTCCACCGCGCTGCCCCAATGCGAGAGGGCGGAGTTCACATCATATCTTAGAAATAAAGTTATGCTGGTTTTTTCACGATGTTTTTATTCACCGCCAAGCACGTGGTAAATCAACGCAACTTTAAATTCACGGTGGAGATGGAACCCAGATTGCACGCATACTATAATACGAGTATTATAGTTTTAACCTGAAAATTTAGAAATATATTATCCATTAAAAATTTATTAAGTCTATTTTATGATAGGTATGTAAACGTAAAATTTTCTAAAGACTCTCAAAGACCACATAGGAGATGGAGCCAAAATGTGCAATTAAAAATATACTATAAACATAAACGATCGCACGTTACAATTAGTGGTATTCTCATGGCGTTCTGTGAAATCGATTTGCCACACAACCAAATGGACTCTACGCAAGAATTGGCTTTGTTTGAAGTAGAAACGAGCCTTGATGACGACGTCGCGTGCCGCGCGAGGATATCAAAGTTAGGGTTATTGTACATTAAAAAATATTTAATATTGTCTGTGATGTTATACATAAGCGCGATATCAACATTGTTTTATTGATACTACAGTAATAAGACATAACAGTGATAATTTTGCTTGACGAACTCTTTTTATTTCTATACAATATACATATTTATGTTTATTTTAGGTCCTCGGACTTTGACTCTATTTACTTCACCTCGTTCACCACTGGTTTCCCGTTCAGTTAGAATTGTTTACCTGAAAAGTTATGATGTCTTACCAGCAAACACACATTTAAGCAAAAAATACCGGCTCATTTCTTAAAAAATGTTAAAAATAGCTGGTTGTCACCATCATTAACATGTTTATTTTGTCCTTGTTTCATTACATGTAGATCTTAAAACAACCTATAGATTTATAATAATTGTTTGGTTTGCTGAGACATTGTTTGATCAAAGCATGATTCAGTAAGTGCCAATAAACGGAAGCTAATCTTCAATGACACTACATTCCTATTAATACAATAGTAGAAATACACAATAGTACAAATACAATAGTAAAAATGTTACTTTAAGAGATACTCATAGAACGTTAAGTTTAGGGACGTTTTTGTGTAAAATAGCTTAGAACTTATTAAGAGATGATCATTATTATAATTCGTCGTCTCCACTCAACATGAGATCGGTTAAAAGATTGCCAAGTCGCTGCTTTGCAAATTTCTTATTACCGTAATTGTTTTGTTTTGTCGCGTAATAAACAAGGATTTTCTTTATCATATATGTATTGGATAAGCTAGAATATATGCTTTATAATTCCATAAACTATGTTGTTTAAAATTAGCAAAGACGATAAGTTTTAATATTGTGACTCCATCAAGTGTCACATAACTAATTCTTTATTTTCAGCTTACTGGTACTGCGATTGCGAACATAGAAATTAAATAACTTAGTTTATTTGAGAAATTCTGTTGCGCATTTTTAAAATAAGAGTAAGATAGTACAGGAAACAATATATTTTTCTCTCGGCCTTGACTGATAGAAAATGCAACCTAGCATTAAATCCACCCCATTTATCCCTTAGTACTATAATAGTGTGTTCGCGATAATCACAAGCCTATCACAAGACCACTACTGAACATAGGTCACCCCCAAGGAATTCCTCCCCTGCTGTCGCCGAGTCCTTACTCAAACAAAATGTAATTCTCTGTAAAAAAGAATTTGCATTTCATAAAATAATATCAGTATTGTAAAATATTTCAAAACTACTGATTTTAAGAAAACAGCAGATCTATGGGGGATTTTTGTTAAAATTAAATTGCGTCTATAATAGATGCGATCGCACACCAACTTGCTATTATTTTCAATGCTAGTATCGAATCTGGTGTGTTTTCTGATTTAATGAAACATAGTAAAGTATAACTTTATTTCAATCTGGCAGTAAAATTTTTGAAAAAATTATTCTAAATCAAAATGTTAAGTTTTTTTTTAATGTAAATAAATTACTCCATAACAATCATTTTGGAATTACAAGGGGTTGCTCGACAACTGATGTCGGTGTTGAGCTAATCAAAGATATTTGCTGTGTATGGGAAAATTTGGAAGATGCTTTGGGTATATTTTGTGATCTTTCTAAGGCTTTCGACTGTGTTCACCATGAGACATTAATCGGGAAGTTACATAATTATGGTGCAAAAACATAGCGCTGAAGCTTATTATGTCATGTCTAAAATATATAACGCCAACAGTTGTTATTACTGAAATCAGTTCTTCTGGATCGGTAGTATCTATGGGTGTTCCTTTATTTTCTTTATAGAAGAGGGGGCAAACGAGCCTGCGTCTCACCTGATAGTAAGTGCCTACCGCCGCCCATGAATAACCGCATCACCAGGGGAATTGCAGATGCGTTGCCGGCCTTTTAAAAAGGAGTAAGCTCTTTTCTTGAAGGTCCCTTAGTCGTATCGGTCCAGAAAAATCGCTGGTGGTAATCGATTCCACAAAGAAGTTGTGCGAGGGAGAAAACTTCTTCTAAATCGCACAGTAGTTGACCGCCAATCACCCAGATGGTATGGATGGTATCGCGAGTTTTGTCGCGATGTGCGATGGTGAAATTGAGCGGCTGGAATTAGTCCGAACAATTCCTCAGAGCACTCCCCGTGATAGATGCGATAAAATACGCAAAGAGATGCAACATTTCTACGCAGTGCCAGGGTATCGAGCCGATCAGAAAGAACTCGGTCGTTGACGATTCGAACCGCTCTGCGCTGGATGCGGTCAAGTGGAAGGAGCTGGCACTGGGGTGCCCCGGCCCAGAGATGAGAACAGTATTCCATGTGAGGCCGAACTTGCGCTTTGTAAAGTTGCAAGAGATGTGCTGGGATGAAATACTGACTCGCTCTGCTGAGCCCGCCAAGCTTTTTAGAGGCCAATTTGGCCTTCCCTTCCAAGTGACCACGAAACTGCACACTATTCGACATGTCGATGCAGAGGATTCTGATCCTAGCTGAGGCAGCAAGGGGAGTGCCTTGAAACTGAGAAGATACGAGAAAGAGGTTCTTTTTAGCGGTAAATGAGCAAACTTGTGTCTTCTGGGGATTGAACTGGACTAGATTTACTCACCCCCAATCCGAGACTTTGTTCAGCAAAGACTCGACTTCAGACACAAGTTTGTCCCGGTACGAGGCGACGTTTTCCCGAGAAATATTGGCACGGCCGGTATATAAGGCATCACCAGTGCTGTCGTCCGTATAGCAATGAATGTTACCAGCTTGCAACATATCATTGATATGCAGGAGAAACAACGTTGATGATAGCATACAGCCTTGTGGAACACCAGCGTTGATAGACTTCAAATCAGAGCATGCACCGTCTACTACGACCTTAATGCTCCGATCAGTAAGGAAACTGTTGATTTATTTGCACAATTTGTCGGGAATCCGCAAGGAAGCAGGAAGGAAGCTTCGAAAGAAGCGCTTTGTGCCAGACCCAATCGAAGGCCTTCGCTATGTCCAAACTAACGGCCAATGCCTCCCCCTTGGACTCTACTGCCTCCGCCCATTTATGAGTCAGGTAGACCAGAAGATCAGCAGCTGATCGACCCCGATGAAAACCGTACTGGCGGTCACTAAAAAGCTGGTGATTCTCAAGGTACCACATGGCAGTTTATAATGGATTCCATTATTTTGTAGAACAAGGAGGTGATATGCCTGTAGTTAGACTGGTCTGAGCGGTCGCATTTTTTAGGGATCGGGTGGACCAAAGCTGTCTTCCATGAATTCGGGACTACGCCTTGGGAGTAGGAGTACCGAAAATACGCGTTAAAACCAGTGCCAACTCCGGAGCACACGTCTTTAGCGCAATGGGAGGGACTCCGTCAGGTCCACTTGACTTGCTGACGTCCAGGGTGAGAAGTGCTTTACGAACCGAGTGCGAAGGACTGGAGGCGGAATTATACTTCTTTTTAAGAGCGCTTTAAGAGCACTCCTGCTTATAGCGTGATGCTATTTTACAGGAGCGACCAAACCTGGCTGCGATCTGCCTCCGATGGGCACCACAGATGATGGAATATAAAGTTCCATGCCCTGAAGTACCACATCAGCGATAGGATCGGCAACAACGCTGGGATCGTCCGACGAGAAGCAAATCCGCCCCCAAAGGTAGGATGCATAAAAAGACCGCATCCTATCCCAATCGGCCGACCTATAGTGCCAAACACGGTGGCAGCCTGCAGAATGCAACCGCGTTACGCTAGTGTGAATGGCACCACACTCCGGACAAGACAATGTTCCGACAAGCCTAGAGGGACGTCGATGAAAACCTGATATCCGTCGGATGAGAGGTCAGCAGAAGGTCCAACAGAGAAGTGCATGATCCTCCACATGCTCCACATTGCTGTGTAAGACCATATGCCAAGGCAAAGTCATAAACAGATCTCCCCGCATGATCGGTTAAACGTGAACCGAGTCATTCAGCGTAGTGGGCGTTAAAATCGCCAAGGATCACGATCTCTGTGGATGGGATCTGTTGTATCAAAGAATCCTGTAGCCATTGGACGTGGTCATTGAGTCGATCGCTTAGGCATTACCGCTATGGGACCTGTAAAGGTACCCGTAGATGCAGGGATGGTCGTCGCTGTCTACGCGCAATCATAGCAAGGACAGGTCCGTACCTTCAAGTCTGCCGAGGCGTCAAAAACAGATGTCCTCTTTGAAGTATATGCAAACTCCAACCCGGGGCACAAAGGAGTGTTCTAATTTGTACCCCGGGTGGGAGAAACATGATGGGTGGGGGGGGGGGGGGAAGAGAGATTGGGCCTCCAGCCACCTGCACTTACCAAGCGAAACACAGAGCTAAACCTCTACTTCGCAAGACCACGCTCTCACAGAATACTAACGTAAAATGGCAGCTTGACACTGCTGTGTTTCGTATGGTCAGTGTAGAGAACCGGCGACCCATTTTACTCGAAAAGAGGCATTCCATCTTAGTCCTCACGAGTGACGTCGCATCTGCATTTTGATTCTTTATTGAGGATAAATGTAGATGTCTATGGGTCACAGCAACCACTTACCATCGGGTGGACTGTGTGCTCGTTTGTCACCCTATGGCATAAAAAAATATAAGAAATAATTATAAGATATAGCTTTGAACGTCAGGACAAATAAGTCCCTAAGAAAAAAATGAAACTAGCAACCACAAATTAATTTGTCTTATTTCAAGAAGCAAGCGGTACCTACTGCAAATAAAGTGCAGTACTACTCAGAGTTGAACGTAATTACCATTGCCACCAGTATTTACTTAAATCTATCTACAAAAAAAAAACAACTGAATTTTGCTCTACTGAGCGAAGCAAATACTACGAATGTTTACCTTTATACTCCCCCAGAAATAACTTCCAATGACAACATCTGCCACAGAACACAGACTCGCACACACAGCTTTATTAACATTGATATACCCAGAAGCAGCGATGATTGCTCCTAATCATCTATTTCTGGGCTTTTAAATTTAACAAGCCTCAGAAAACTTGCCTAACTACCTTACAATATTTCCAGAGAATGCAAATGTTTCAAGTATTTTGAACAATATAATATAATACAAAAAATATCTCAAATAAATTCCGAATGTTCCAATTTACCACGTAACAAAGGTTTTTAGTAAAGCGTACAATAAAAAAGCGTGAAATTTATAAAGCTGTAAGTTTAATAATTAAATTAATCTACAATCCATACGATGCCTTAAAAATAATTACTGTAATGTAAACCGCACCTTACAACCTCGATGTTAAATTACGTAAACAATTCGAGAATGTAATTGTTAAAACTGTACGAGAATTTGATACGGACAAGAGTTTGTTATTCCTTAATTCATCGCCCGTTGAATTCATGGTCCATTACAAGGCGACCCACAACAAACCTAACACACCTAATGGATAAAGATCAATATTACCTGGATTTTTGAATAACACACGCAGTGTTTCGGCCACTTTTAAATATTCTTTGAGCACCGTTAAAACGTTAACTATGGCTTGTGTCTTTGGGGATTATAATGAACCGTAAACAATTAGTAATTGCTTTCAAATATAAATTGTTTCTTTGGTTTTATACATATAACTAGCTGTGCCCCGCGGTTTCACCCGCGTCATCACGTGTCGGAGGTGCGCGACATGACCTGGTTCAAGCATTTTATAATTGCAATTAAATATTTTATTTGATAGCAATGGATAGAAAAATTGGCATAATTAATGGAGTACTTTTATCTGTCGGTATATTATGTATGATGTAGAGCGAAGTTAAGTTTTATCCACTTTCCCTACCCCTCTCGCTTGACACCCCCCCCCCCCCCCCCACGTCACAGATAGTGTCCCGAAACGCGGTTTTTTCCAGTTTTAAAGAAAACCGTACCCGATATATGAAAAGTGTGTAGGCATGAAATGATTCTTCAAACTCTTATACTTACTAATCAATTAAATTTTCAAAATAACATAGCAACGTGAAAGGAAAGAGTTCGGAAATAAATATGTAACTAATCATTGTCATAAAAGTAGTCAATTAATTTTTAATTTATTTTAACTCAACTACTAATATCCTCACAGAATACCAGCGTGAAGTAGAGGTTTACCTCTGCGTTTCGCTTGGTGAGTGCAGGTGGCCGGAGGCCCTTTTTACTGGAAATGAGACATTCATCTTAGTCCTCACGGGTGGCAACGCATCTGCATTTTGTTTCGCAAACGAGGATAGATGTAGATGTCTATGGGCCGCAGCAACCACTTACCATCAGGTGGACTGTGTGCTCGTTTGTCACCCTTATCCTATAAAAAAAAACTATAATGATTGAACTAACCTCGCTCATAGAAGCTTTCAAAACTGGCTTCTCGCAGTTCTCACCGGGCGGCTAGGGTTTATGCGTCGTTCGCGCGCCCAGCTAAGTATTCAATTATTTTAATTTTACATTATCTCTTAAACTATACGTCCAAATAACATGGTATAAGGAACAAAGTTTATCTTCATAAAATTGTCTTGATGATGAAGTAACTTTCATTCGTAAGGATAAATAGGCCATGCCTAATAATAACGCTCATAAATCACTTAAATTTAAAATATTTTTTTGTCACATAATACCTAATTATGGCTTATGTATAAGAAATAGACATATGGTATCACGGACTTTTTTTAAACGGAGTAAAGATCTATATTTTTCTATAGCATTGTATTTACGTATACCTAACGATAACACCAGCGTACGCGGATAAATCATTTCGGGAGTGCTTTTTCTTCTGACTTGCTTAACAAATATCCATATTTAATGTTAGCTGAGTGATATAGCTTAATACTATTCCACATAAATCTGGCTATAATATACAAAAAGAATTTTTCAAATCGGAATGCTAGTTCCAGAGATTAGCGCGTTTAAACAAACAAAAAAAACAAAAAAAACTCTTCCGCTTTATTATATTAGTATAGATAATAAGCTTTGTAAGCATCGAAAATCCTATTCTGTCAATTTTTCTCTATAATTAGAACTAGATTTCAATTTTAGATTTTATTACAGCAACTTCCTTTATATAGAGTATGGATAACAAACGAGCACACCGTCCTCCTGATGCTAAGTAAATGTTATGGCCCATAAACATATTTCCTCAATGAAGAATCAAAATGTAGATGCGTTGTCATCCCTAAAGACTAAGATGGAATGCCTCGTTTCCAGATAAAAGAGTCTCCGGTTCTCTATACTCACCATGCGATAGCCAGCATTTCTCTGTTATTATTTTGGTAGTCTGTGTGAACGTGGTCTTTCCCAGGTCGAGCCGACCTATTACTGGTTCTGCTTTCTCGTCAGAGAGAATTTTTGAAATTCTTCTTGCGCTTAAAGAAATTCATTCGAGCTACAAACCACAATATAGCTGCATTATGGCTCTACCATCTATAGCATTCATTCCTAGAACACATACTGAATTACCATTAAATTATTAATGAAGGAAGTAAAAAGTATATATTTTTATGTAAAACAAAATAAAAAGTTTGTTATGAAAAAAAACATAGGAGTAATGAATACAATTTTAATAGCACAGTCGCAACTGAGTGCACTTGCATTGTAGGTACGTCTAGAATTTGCCATATACACTCCAGTGTTAGAAAAAAAATTTGGTCTAATACAATTTAATCTTGTGGGTGCTTTGACAAGGACAAACATCCAGACCCGGAACAATTATTTAAAGGCCATACAAATACTTTTCCGTCACTGCGCCACGGAGCCGCCATTTCACTTTACCACTCTCACCGTTGTTTCATAGTATTATTTTTGTAGAATAAATGTGACAAACGAGCATACAATGCACCGGATTGTAAGTGGATGCCGAGGCCCATAGACAGCTACATCTAGCCTCGAATGCTGTTAATAATATAACCGTGCTGCGACCATAATGCAAACAGCTGCAGCGCGAATCTACAGCGATATAAATTTATAACCTTTAGATAGTAAACTCGAAACACTGCTGCACCACGGATAGACGCTCGGAGACTTCTCGAACCTAAGATGTTTCTAGTCTATAGATATCGTGTAAATAAGTGGTTATTTTGCAACGTTTAATAAAGCGGTAGCACTTTAAAAAGTCAACCGCAAAAAAATTAAACTTACATTCAATAAACAATGAAAAACATACATTTGGCTAAAGAAAACCGCTAATAATATCGCCGAGAACTGTTAATTACTGTTGCCTTATACTACATACTTATTAAAAGACGGCTTTTTTATAAATTTCAATACTTGGAATTTATTTTCCAATTCAGTGGTACATTTTGTGGCTGTTTTGTATGAATTGAATACAGTAATTTTGAGTTCGGCACGCGTGATGTGCAGGGTGTACTTGCTTGGTGAAATGCAACCAATTTTAGTATGCCCCAGGTCTTTCGCACCTATGCTTCCTTGCGACGTCTTTTCAAATTCAAGAAAAAACGACAGCATTATGCGATAGTGAAATTATAAAACAGTTGTTGACTCGAATGTACCAATTCTTAATAATAAATGAGTACATTCGTGATATGTAATTATTTATCATTTGTTTTCGCAACCGTAGTGAAAGGATGACGCTTTGTTGAAGTGTTACCAGGTGTATTTATCGTTATAAAATGTTTATTGCAATTAATCAATGCTTTATGCTGCAATTGAAACGTATGTTACGATAATAACTATTTTCGAATGAATATTGCTGGATTGAGAATGACGTTTGTTTTTTAAGTAGCCATTTACAATGTTTCAAAATGTATTTATGGCAATTAATAGTGAAAAAAGGTTGATGATGTTACTTTTTTTGATTATAGTCCCTTTTATAAAATTAAGTTCATTCGCCATATAAAATTAGCTCAGTACAACGTCTGCTTTGTGGCATTTCTTGGGGGAGGCCTATGTACAGCAGTGGACTTGTGAAGGGCTGTAATGATGATGATGACAATAAACGTCAGTTACTTTAGAAACTTTTGCTACTTTTTGTCATTATGACTTGTAACATCTAAAGATAAAAACGTTTGTCGCGCCTGAGGACTAAGATCGAATGCCTCATTAACAGATATTCAGTCGTGGGTGGTCAGCATGGTACTGTTTTCGCTTACCATGACGAACATCATCTTTACGCTATTGTTTCTCGATTTTAGGAAGTAGATGCGGGGTTAAAAGAAAAAATATTTTCCTAGATTTTAAAAGTGTTAATGAATCGACATAGCATACCGAATTCTCAGCCATAGAACAACGTAGAGAACGATCTCGCGATATCTCCTCCATATTTTACGAGACTGAGTTCAATTTCATTTTATTAGATAGTTACTAATATTTTTGAATAATACTAATAATACTAAGTCTTAAAACAATTTCTTACTGCGAAAAGCGATTTAACAAGGTTACCTAAAGAAAGTGATTGTAATATCTATAATAAGATTTTAATACTAATTTATTATTATACCTGATAGTAAAATATCTAGTTATAGATGTTATTTTAAAATAAAACGTATATATATATGCTACATTACATGCATGTTTTATTTTTATCTTACGTAATGATAATCAGTAAATGGAACTAATAGCATTTGTATAAGTTTTCAGTAAAAATTACCCAATCGAGCTCTACGAGATCTCGCGAGACTGGCTCTATGGTCTAAAATCTCGCGAGATTGCATTCCTTCGTCCAACGTCTACGTCTGACTCTAATTTATGGAGTAAGGTGCTTATTCTTAATGTTAATACTTTTAAAATACCTACTGTAATGTGTAACATTGTGTAACAAAAAAGTTGTTGCTCTCTTCTTAATTATTCAATAGTACCTATTAGTTACGACCCGTCACACCGTTAGCCGTTGCTTAATTTAGAAACAGAGTCTGTCATTAGCGGTAACGCCATTTTGTTTATAATTAAAGTGTCATTATAATTAATTTGTGTTGGGCACGCGCCGCCTTAGGCGCTGACAGTTGTGAGCTTATTTTTTATGTCGCGTTCGCATTTATGAGTTTTACTAAAGGCATCCCGCCATTTTTTCGCTTCCTGCTTAAACGCACATATATATTTTCTCTTCGTATTCGTCTTCTACATAAAATAAATGAAGTATTTTTATGTAAATACCTACATAGCCAAACTACACAATCCAAATGTTTTATTGAGTTTTTTTAAATTTTAGCCAATGATCTATACATATGTTCTACTTGAAGTAATTACTAACGTAACTTAACTTACTTTCTACTTTCCTTAACCTTAAGTTCTACTTTAAATAATTACTTACATAAATTCCAAATTATTATAAAAAGTAACTAAAATGAATAAATATTGGAACAGTCGCCTTTTTCTACGTCTGAAGTTTCCTACGCCTCTAACCTGAGGCGTAGAAAACTAACGTAGAGTAGTCCACTATTCCATGTAACATATTAAATTAGCATAACGTAGTGTCAAATGCCTACGTAATGTATCATAAAGATAAATTAACACATTCTTTTAAATCCAAAATGGCATTTAAAAGAATTTTTTTTCTCACATTAACCTACCCCTGTGGCAATGAATTGACCCAAAACTCCAGCCTCCATACTGTAACGGATTAACAAGAGAATTTGCCCGAATGATGAATCGTTATTAACAATCGCTTTCGTGTCCCCACTACAAAAAATAGGAATTGCGACTTTATCGTTTTGTATGTAAGTTCAGATATTGTCTGTGAAATTTCAAAGTTGTAAAAATGGAATATCTTTGAAAGCAGCAAAGAAAATAAACAGGGTTGTCTATGGTTCGTATTTGGTACATTATCAATTGGATGTGGAGTGAAATCGCAACAATAGTCGATAATGAAGTGGTTTTGTCATGTTTTAGGCGTTTCGCGGCGAGTGTGGGTATTAAGATACAATTATGTCATAAATGGGAGTTTATTAGACGATTAGCGGGAACGGATCGGAGTAGAATATATGCAGTTATGAAACCCACTTTACGAAATCTGTTAGTACAATCGCGTCCACAATTTATACAAATAATCATTGATATATATTATCATATATGACTGTTGAAAACCTCTTTTTTTATAAAGAAATACCTTTAAAATAAAAAGATATTTTATGGTATATATCAGTAGTAATATTTTATGCATAATTTAACTCGTCACATAATTTCGCTCCGAAGTAATGCAATAAAGTCCACTGCTGAACATAGTCTTCCCCACAGATAACCTCAAAAGGAGAATATTTGTTATAGCTGTCACGCTTGGCAAGCGGGTTGGCAACTGCAGTTTTTTATTCCTAGTCGTTATTAGGAAGACGCTATGCCCATCTCCTGATTTTTTCCCCTATGCCGCCTCTTACGACAGCCACGGGATTATGGTGTAGTGAATATCCTTTCACCGCCACTACACGGTGATAAATTAATCTCTATAATCATTACCTTACTTGTATTTCGAACATATATATATATTTACACTGTTAACCCTACCTCTAAGACTTCATATGAGAGAAATATTGCTAGAATCTCAATTAAAATTAAAATTTAACGGTATTTCGTCAGTAAACATATTCCACACAGCTAGTTTCCGCATTTCTACGATCGCAATATTAATTACCTGAAAGAAATTAACACAAAAATACTTCGCTTTGAGATCACGATAGTGACCTGGTCAGTTTAAATTCTGAAGCGACATTTCGACATTTTCGTCAGTTCAACAGTGGTAGAGCCACGCGGCAGCTTTTGATGTCGCACGGATGGGCCGGCTTGAACCGGGGTGGTACTACGACCTCACAGAATAACAGCGTGAAGTAGAGGTTTACCTCTGTGTTGCGCTTGGTGAGCGCAGGTAGCCGGAGGCCCAAGTCCCCCCCCCCCCCCCCACATTAACATGGTAGCGGAATTAAAGAAAAAACTACCTTAGGAGGGTACCAGCTACCCTGGAGAATCCCTCGCTGAGCATCCACGACCAAACTACTCCACTCCTGAGGGTGGGTGCTCAGGCTGCCCCGCGTATTCTAGGGAGGGGCATAATTCCGCTCGCCACTAATACTGCTCGGGGCAAGCGGAGCAATAAGACCAAGGCGACCCCTGTCACGCTATCCGTGAATTCTTGCTACAATTTTTGCAACATCAGGGGACTTCATTCCAACCTTAACGCTGTCCATTACCATCTAGAGACGGCGAAGCCAGCCTTGCTCATTTTAACCGAGACTCAGGTGTCCTCTCCAGCTGATACTTCATATCTCTCCTTCCCGCGTACAAATCAGAACACTCCTTTGTGCCCTGGGCTGGAGTTTGCGTATAAGTCAGAGAGGACGTCTGTTTTCGCCGCTTTGGCAGTCTTGAAGGTACGGACCTGTCCATCCTATGGCTGCGCGTAGACAGCGACGACCATCCCCGCGTCTACGGGTGCCTCTATAGGTCCCATAGCGGTAATGCCGATACAGACCGACTCATCAACCACGTCCAAATGGCTGCAGACCCCATGCTACAACAGGTCCCATCCGCAGAGATCGTGATACTCGGTGTTTTTAATGCCCACCATGCTGAATGGCTCGGTTCCCGTTTAATTGATCATGCGGGTAGATCTGTCGATGACTTTGCCTTGGCATATGGTCTAACGCAACTGGTTACTTCGCCTACGCGGATCCGAGATGTGGATCCGCGTAGGCGAACGATCATGTACCTTCCCTGTTGGACCTTCTGACCTCTCATCCGGGCGGATATAAAGTCTCCGTCGATGCCCCTCTGGGCTCTTCGGACCATTATCTCATCCGGAGTACGGTGCCACTCACGCTCCCATCGCAGTTGCGATCTGCAGCTTGCCGCCGTGTTTGGCACTATAGGTCGACCGATTGGGACGGGATGCGGTCTTTTTTTGCATCCTACCGTTGGGGACGGGTTTGCTTCTCGCCGGAAGATCCCAGCGTTGTTGCCGATTCTGTTGCTGATGTGGTACTTCAGGGGTATGGGACTATTTATTCCTATCTCTGTGGTGCCCATCGGAGGCAGATCCCAGCCATGGTTTGGTCGGTCCTGTAAAGTACCATTACGCTGTAAGCAGGAGTGCTACCGGGCCTGGGCTGACGCATCAACGACTCAGGATGTAAACACCAGCGCACTTAAAAAGAAGCATAATTCCGCCTCCAGGTCCTTCAAAAGCGTCATTGCCAAGGCAAAGTCTGAGCACATCGGCAGAACTGGCGAGAAGCTAGTTCGCCTTCCTTCAGGAACCCGTGCATTCTAGTCTCTCGCCAAGGCTGTCCAAGGGAACTTCTGTCAGCCATCTCTTCCATCTCTGCACAGAGAGGACGACTCACTGGCCCATGCCGCAAAGTAGAAAGCCGATCTTTTAAGCTCTCTCTTTGCGTCCAACTCAACTCTAGATGACGGGGGGAACACACCGCCGACCATCCCGCTGTGTGAGTGCTCCATGCCGGATGTGGGATTTACACAGCGCTCGGTTCTTAAAGCACTCTTCTCCCTGGACTTGCTGACAAGTCTAGTGGGCCTGATAGAGTCCCTCCCATTGTGCTGAAGACGTATGCTCTGGAGTTGGCACCGGTTTTAACGCGTCTTTTCCGGTACTCCTACCTCCAAGGCGTAGTCCCAAATTCATGGAAGACAGCTTTGGTCCACCCGATCCCTAAAAAAGGCGACCGCTCAGACCCGTCCAACTACAGGCCTATAACCATCACCTAATTGTTCTCCAAAATAATGAAATCCATTATAAACTGCCAGCTAATGAGGTACCTTGAGGATCACCAGCTGATTACTGACCGCCAGTACGGTTTTCGTCGGGGTGGATCAGCTGGTGATCTTCTGGTCTACCTGACTCATATCGGATGGGCGGAGGCAGTAGAGTCCAAGGGGGAGGCATTGACCATTAGCTTGGACATAGCTAAGGCCTTCGATCTGGTCTGGCATAAAGCTCTTCTTTCGAAGCTTCCTTGCTTCCTCGCTTCCTTCCCGAGAAATTGTGCAAGTGTATCACCAGTTTCCTTGCTGATCGGAGCATCAAGGTCGTAGTAGACGGTTCATGCTTTTATTTCAAGCCTATCAACGCTGGTGTTCCACAAGGCTGCGTGCTATCACCAACGCTGTTTCTCCTGCATATCAATCATATGTTACTAACTGGTAACATTCATTGTTCTGCGCATGACAGCACTGGTGATGCTCTATACACCGGCCGTGCCAATATTTCTCGGGAAAACGTCGGCGAGTACCGGAACAAACTTGTGTCTGAAGTCGAGTCTTTGCTGAACAAAGTCTCGGATTGGGGAAGACTAAATCTAGTCCAGTTTAATCCTCAGAAGACACAAGTTTGTGCGTTTACCGCTAAAAAGAACCTCTTTGTCGTATCTCCTCAGTTTCAAGGCACTCCCCTTCTTGCCTCAGCCAGTATCGGAATCCTCGGAGTCGACATATCGAGTGACGTGCAGTTTCGTGGTCACTTGGAAGAGAAGGCCAAATTGGCCTCTAAAAAGCTTGGCGTGCTCAGCAGAGCGGGACAGTATTTCATGCTGGCACACCGCCTGCAACTTTACAAAGCGCAAATCCGGCCTCATATTGAATATTGTTCTCATCTTTGGGCCGGGGCACCCCAGTGCCAGCTCCTTCCATTTGACCGCATCCAGCGCAGAGCGGGTTGAATCGTCGACGACCGAGTTCTTTTTGATCGGCTCCTAGTACTGCGTAGGGATGTTGCATCCCTTTGCATTTTCTATAAAATCTACCACGGGGAGTGCTCTGAGGAATTGTTCGGATTAATTCCAGCCGCCAAATTTCACGAACGCACATCGCGTCAAAATTCACAATACCATCCTCACCATCTGGATGCTTGGCGGTCCACGACTGTCCGTTTTACTAGGAGTTTTCTTCGTCGTACAACTTCTCTGTAGAATTGTTTACCACCGGCGATTTTTCCGGACCGATACGACTTAGGGACCTTCAAGAAAACAGATTACACTTTTCTAAAAGGCCGGCAACGCATCTGCAATTCTGTGGTTGTTCATGGGCGGCGGTAATCATTTACCATCAGGTGAGCCGTATGCTCGTTTGCCTCCTCTTCTATAAAAAAAAATATTTTTGCTGAGATACGCTGAGTAAACGTTTGCGACTAAACCTCACCTCATGAACTGAGTGAAGCACAGTTGACGACAAAGACATTAGCAAATTTAGCAGAGCTAAAGCTAACGACATTTCCTCATGGAGTCATTAATCATATTTTCCAGGCCTTGCCCCAACAGACTTCCATTTTTTATATATAATAACAACACCAGTGTAAAGTCCTCCAGACCGAATTTCGAGTCACGGCGGCCAGTCTCAAAGGAGAATAGCCATCTGCTCAGAACGGGATAATAGTGGCCAAGTGCAAGCACAGGTGCACTTTTTATTCCCGCACTCTCACAGGCCGATGGGACGGTAATCCTACACAATAGTAGAGAGATAAGACGCAGTTTTCCGAGGCACGGGAGTGAAACACCTCCAACTTCCTGACTCTGGGCTGTGCTACCGAGAATTTCTGGAAAGAAAAACCCAATAACTGATTATGGCCCAACCCCCGGGTTCGAATCCCGATTTGAAACCGGGTCCTCATGATAAGCTACCGAGGGTATGTTCGGTCGGTCAACGAGGCAATCAAACAAACTATCCAAAAAGTGGCAAGAATTCGTTATTAATTTAGAAAAAAAAATTGGGCTTTGTAGTCAAATTGTCAAGTTGACGCTACCCGCTCTCATATTTTTATTCTAATTTTTTTCATACAAATCGGCAATTTCATAATAAACTTTTCTTCATAATAATCTAATCTTTTTTTATATATATAAATTTTTATATATATAATAATTACTTAACCTTCATCAATAATAACATTTCTTTATTTAGGCAAATAAAACACTTTTCGACAAGAATATACACCATTAAATGATTGTAATAAGTTATAACGTCGTAATAAATTTATGAAAGGAAACGTTTGACGTTACTAGAGACATATTTTAATATCGTCATTGTAATAACATTACTACTGCAATTTGCTAGGAGTTAGTCCATTCAGACCATTTTAATAGTAATTGTAATTCATTTTCCTATTTTTTACTTTTTTATTTAAAACTAACTGGTACCCGGCGCGTTGAATGATATAAATTTTCAAAAAAATTTGGCTGTTCGATAAACGCGCCACCTAGTGTAAGTTAATTGTACTGTATAAGCTTCGCGTAAGCGCAAGCAATAATTTGACAAAGTTTTACCGCAATCTGATGAATATTTACACGTGGTAGAGCCATGCTGCAGCTATATTAGTAGTATAATGTAATGTAATGTAGCACGAATCGGTCGGCTCAACCGGGGAAGGACCACGCTCTCACAGAATACCAGCGTAAAATAGCAGCTTAATACTGCTGTGTTTTATATGGTGAGTGTAGAGAACCGGAGACCCTTTTTACTGGAAAAGAGGCATTCCATCTTAGTCCTCACGGGTGACAACGCATCTGCATTTTGATTCGCAAACAAGGATAGATCTGGATGTCTATGGACCACAGCAACAACTTACCATCAGGTGGACTGTGTGCTCGTTTGTCACCGTATACTATAAAAAAAATACCGTTCCGCAGCGCATTAAATATGAACAAACATAAAATAATTTCTATATATTAGATTACATTTTTAAGCATCTTTTATTTAAACATACATACTAAAAACATTGCGATTAATCAATCATTTCAACTAAAACTGCTTGTTATTGCGTCTAACTTAACTTAACGTCCTTGTCTAACGATAAGGTAATAAAGAATATTGTATGACGTAATACTATCTAGTAGCAATGTCCTTATTGTAAATCCCCGACACCATAATAAATAATGAGCTGTATGTGAGTGGTAAAAAAGATTTTATAACCCCACTTCACCTAATGTGTGTGGTAAGGACTATAGGAAACCCTAGAAAGATATCATGACTTTTGACAAATAGTGATATCACCATCTCATTTAAGACAGATCTAAAATATGGACCGGCAACGGGAAACAACGTCAAAAGTGCAAGACGTCTGACTACGATCGCTAATATGCCTAACAAGCGCGGACTTTGATGCAAATCCTTCCAACGGAAAAGGCCATTAATAATATATTAATGGTGGTTTGTGCGCTGATGATGATGAAGATGAAGAAGGTAATTATTACAAACTTATTGTAGGTTGTAGATTTCAAAATCAGTGGTAGCAACTTGATGTGTGAGGCCGAAGACCAGCCTATCCTACTTCTTAATTTATTAATAAGAGATCTATCCGACCAAAATCTTAATGTGAAAAGGGGCCAAGTTCGGTAAAAGTGACGTTTAGCATCGGCTTCGGCTTCTTCAATCAACATTTTGTTAATTATTTATAATAAATAAAATGTTATATTTTCTTCAATTTATTTAAAAGAAAATTAGTTATGTACGTTCTTTGATATTGAATTTATAACACGGCAAGTTTGAATGTATGAAGATATGTCAATTTATATGGGACCACCCTTGAAGTATATGTGTCACTCCTCAAATAAGCATTTTCAGCTTACTTGTAGAGGTTAACTGCAGTTTTTTAATTTCTAGATGTTGTTAGGAAGAAGCTGTGACCCATCTCCTGGTTTGTTGTCCTTTGTCGCCTCTTACACTACACGATTTTTAGGTGGTAGAGCCATGCTGCAGCTGTATTGTGGTTGCAGCACGAATAGATCAGCTCAATCGGGGTAGGACCACGCTCTCACAGAATACCAGCGAAAAATAACAGCTTAATACTGCTGTGTTTCATATGGTGAGTGTAGAGAACTGGAGACCCTTTTACTGGAACCCTTATATTATAAAAAAAATCCGCCATATCCACCTACATATTTATAAAAATTTAAGATAAAAAATTAAAAGTAAAAATGTTTAACGCAAAGAACTGGCTGCTTTTCAATTTCGGGATTTCTGTGCTGTATAAAGAAGGCTTGTCAAAAGTATTTTCCAAGTCGTTTAGACGTAAGAAAAGTGTATTAGTGCTGGAAAAGTGTTACTTTGAAAACAAACTTTCACGCCTGTCACCCAGACGGATTGCCAGAGACTTCCCTTTAGCACGATCCTGAGAAACCTCTCTAGCTTCTTTTACATCCATGTATCTACACATGTTCGTCGGTAAAAGGTACTTACTCTTCAATTGGCTTAATAAATCACCAATTTGGTCGATAAAATTACGTCCCTTGCCGACCCTTCCACACACTTATATACAGCATAAATTTACTTTGTCATGCCTTCCTCATTCATTCTTGCGAGAGTAGAACATGTTGTAGAAATGCGTTCATTAAGGAAGATGTTAGGGCTGAATCTGAATTTGTTTGTGGTTTGCAAGATTATCTTGTGACCAGGATTAAGAAAGGAATGCTTCGGTGGTTTGGTCATGTAGAAAGAATGTACAAAGAAAGAGCGACAAAGCAAATCTATATAGCAGACGTGAACGGCAGAGTCGGGAAGGGATACTCTAGAAGAAGGTTTATCGACCAAATTTGCGATATATTGAAAATCGGCCAGATTAGAAGTACCCTTAACCGACGAGCGTGTATGCGTAGATATATGGATGTAAAGGAGGCGAGAGATAGGTGTGTCAGGATCGTGCCAAATGGACAGAGTCCGTACGGACGGAAATCCGTATTCTCTGCCTACCCCTCTGACAGGTGTGAGTTTTGATTGAAACTGAAAATCATGATAACATATCATGATTTTAGCTTGTATTACTTCCACAAAAGTCGATTTATGTTAATGTACCTTAAAAAACCTATATAAATCACTTTAATTTCTAATTAAGGTACATCGTACTTTCTTGGTCGTACTTTGCGGAGACTGGCGGCATATAATATATCCTTTTAAAAAAGATTCCGTTCTATTTACAGCTATCAATTTAACGTCATTTCGGGTTCAACAAGCGGCCAACGAACAAGTCTAATACCGTGATCCCGTGCCTCTTAACAAGCCCCGAATTATAAAACAAATCAAAGAGACCGCTTTATTGTTGCTACGCCTCGTTTGCGTCTCACAATCATACGCGCTGTGTCTTTCCACGTCTCCGGCGAGGGATCTTGTCGCATTAAATAATCGGCTCAAATAGGTGCATATCAATTGATTTGTAAGATAAGTACTAATGAGCCACAGTTCCTTTTGACAGGATGCACGTCTGTCAAGGGACAGATTTGTTCTGCTAAGTTTTATATCAATACATTTTTGTAATTTCAATCTTATGTTAATGATTATACGATTCAATAATATCATTTCCTACGATATATATCGGTTGGTAAAACATTAAGCCGATAATAAAATTACTGGGATCTTTTTAACATTCCCTCTCGACAAGCGGCTTATATTTCGGCCACACATTATTTTTTTATAAGTGAAAAGGAAAAGGTTACTATATTTTACTCTAAAGAAAAAAAAGCGTCAAAATAGAAGAATTATGTCAGATTTATGATCTGAGACTTTGATAGTAGCTTGCACCTTTATAACTCATAGATCTGCTTTTTCTTAATTATTTGAATCCAACTTATGCAATTTTTTTCACGCTGTTGCTTTGAAGTCCAATCATCATGATCAATAATTTTGATTAATATGATTCCAAGAATGCACCAAGTGACATATTATGCACAGTCAAGTCTGGTAACTTTACCAATGGAATCAGTGGTGTACTGGTACAAAATTACGATTAACACGGAAAACGCAACGTTTTTTGAGAGTTGTCATTTTTTGTATGAAAATTTAATAACTAATGAACAGCATTATTTTTAGAGTAAATTTTGACATTTTATTTTACCGCGAAATTGTGCCAGCGACTTAAACACCTTTTTCAGTGCTCCAGAACTTTTGTGAATTTTAGTTGAAATATTGAATGTACGTACCTATATCTTTGTAATAACGTAATGTAATACTCGTAATTCGTTTTTAATATAGTAGTCTTAATATTTGTCTATAAAACTAACTTGGCAAAGTTGCCATACTAGTGATTTCACGATGTGACGGTTACTTTGCCGTGTTTTGCTACAACCAAGGGTTGTCACTTTTAGTTTATATTTTGACCCACTGTGGCGATTTAAATAATCAATCTATGTATGTATGTTTGTATAGATGTTTCACCGTAGCAGACTATTGGACCGATTTTGTTTTTAACTAGCTGTTCCCCGTGACTTCGCCCGCGTGTGATTTGGGGTTTTAATATTTTTGCGCGGAACCCTAATTATTTTTCTAAAACAAAAGTAGCCTAAGTTACTTCTTGAGACCTCAGCTATCTGCCAGTGAAAATCCCGTCAAAATCGGTTCAGCCGTTGCGGAGATTAGCCGGAACAAACAGACAGATAGACGGACAGACATACAGACAAAAATTTTAAAAATTGTATTTTTGTTATTAGTATCGTATATACTTTCATCTGCATTTAGTAAAAAGATGTAATTTTAACGTTACAAACAGACACTTCAATTTTATTTATTTGTAGAAGATGTAGAAAATAAAAATGACTCGATTGACATTTAATCGATTCATTTTTATTAAAAGAAAAAAGAAAAGAGAAATCTATATTATTTTACTGCATTGTCGGGTATTAATAATATTATAACTTTTTAGTATTTTTCATATTTTCAACTTAGAGTATTAATATAATTTGCACCCAAAGAACAGTGTAATTTTAATCACTTCCTTATACCTTAACTTAACTAGTTTTGCTGTTGTTGGAAATCAAAATTTAGGCTGTTCATAAAAAAAATCCTGATCTTAAGAAATGGACCTTTAGGAAAATGGGTCGCCAAAGTAGACGTAAATTAGGAAGTAGAACATATAAAAATTACTCAGAAGAAATGCTGAATGTCGCCGTCAACTTAGTATTAACAAAAGGGATATCTTCTATGGAAGCGGAAAAGCGATTTTACATACCAATACGTACAATAGAAAATAAAGTTAAAGGGCTTCATATGCTTTCGCCTGGTGCACCGCAGGGAAAGTGAATCTGAAGAAAAAGACATTGTTAAAGTTTTGATTGTGACAAGTTAGTGAGTTCGGATCACCATTGAGTCGCCTGGATTTACGCTCGAATTTCTTGATAGTGACGATGTCTCTAGCAAAGAAAATTATTCATAATTATTCTTATGCTTATTTAAAATTTATATTAATTATATTTATTCTTATGTAAGGATCGTGACACTTGGCGATCTGTTCTCTCTGGCTACCCTGTCAGGGATTGTGCGTGAAGATAAGTAAGTAAGTATTCTTATGCTTATTTATTTATAAGTATTGAGAATTTAATTTAAAAAAAACGTATACCTCTTAAAAATTGTTGTGAAGATATTGAAATAAATTAAGTAAAGTACGTAATTAAGATTATGACAACCCTGACACATATCTTCAAGTTTGTATGAAATATTGAAAAATGGGAGGGCAACTTTGCCACAAGAGTAAACTTTGCTATTTACAACACTATTAAAGGAGCAAATCATAACTCTGAGTATTGTGTATTATATTATGAGGTAGACGTACCTTCAGCCTTGAAGTCAAATCCTATTATTTTCATTATAAACCCCGATGGCAAAGTTGCCACAAAATGAGGTAATAACTTTGGCATTTTCTTTTTTTAAGTATTTTGTCTATTTAATGTTATTATTTGCTCAAATCACTAATAAATACCAAATCTATGAAGAATATAATGTTATATTTAACATTGACGCCCAGTGTAGTTGTAGCACGAATGGGTCGGCTCGACTGGGGAAGGACCACGCTCTCACAGAAAACCAGCGTAAAATAGCAGCTTAACGCCCCTGTGTTTCGTATGGCGAGTGTAGAGAACCGGAGACCCTTTACACTGGCAAAGAGACATTCCATCTTAGTCCTCACGGGTGACAACGCATCTGCATCTTGAGTCTTTATTGAGGATAGATGTAGATGTCTATGGGTCACAGTAACCACTTACCATCAGGTGGACTGAGTGCTCGTCTGTCACCCTATTCTATAAAAAAAAAGTGTGATAGTATATTTTTTGTTGGAAAATTGGTCCTAAGCTTTTACGAGTAAGTCCTTCCAAAATGGCAAAGTTGCCAGGTTTCACGGTAGATGTAAACAGAAATGTCTTCATTCCCACTTGTAGTTAATACTTGACTACCGTTTGATTCAATGTTTTGTATCTTTGATTGTTGTCAGTCTCGGGTGTTGTGTTCAAGTAACGGTCGCAGCCAGTAGTATTTTTTTTTATATAGAGTAAGGGTGACAAACGAACAAACAGTCTACCTAATGATAAGTGGATACTGTGGCCTATACACATCTACATCTATCCTCTGTCGAGGACTAAGATGGAAAGTCTCATTTAAAGTAAAAAGGGTCTCTGGTTCTCTACATTTACCATACGAAACACAGCAGCGTTAAGCTGCTATTTTACGCTGGTCAACCTCACCCATTCGTCCCACAACCACAATGTAACTGTAGCATGTCTCTACCACGTTCCCAAATATCAACAATAATCTTTGTTGACATATATATATTTGTAAGTTGAAGTGGAAATGGGCCGGCCATATAACTCGACGAACTGACAACCGATGGAGAAGAAAGGTTTTCGAGTGACAGCCTTATACCCGTAAGCGAAGTAGTAAGGCATGGGCCCCCACTAGATGGAGTGACAATCTGTTAAATGTATATGTATGTAGCATTCCTTGAGGAAGTCTGCGTTTGAAGTGGACTTGTGAAAGGCTGTAATAGGTGGGTGGATAATTTGTGGATATAAGAGACATAATGGGTTGTGTGACTGCACCTGATTTTTTTACAATTGACTATTTTTGCATCAAGATGACAGCCAGAAAGATAACATCAAGTTTTCATAAAAAAGCACCCCCTAGCGTGTATGACTTCCTGTGATTTTAGAGCATTAGAGCAACATCATTCATTACGCGCTCTTCTGCAACCCGGACGTGTGTCAGTCAGTGCATTCGTGTTTGATCCGATCGCCTAGTGACTCATCGTGTACATACGAATAGTGTTGGCACACGGCTACTTATTGCACAGAGCAATAAATATACAGAGATAACAATTACTATTACTTATTGTCATGTCTCTCAATAACACTCGCACCAAACAAAACAGCGCTACCCGATTTTCTAATAAATCTCATGGTGAAATGAGTGTGGACACTGCTCTGAAAGAAAAAGGATCTTCGCCTGACTACGTGACGCTCCGTAAAGGTGTAGCTGATCAAAATGTGTTGGATCTACGTAGTGAATTTCATTCTTTCCAAGAGAAGATAATGGCATCAATGAAGGAGTTCTTCGACAAACAAAATAATAAAATAACCAAGTTCATTGAAGATTTTGAAGACTTGAAGACTTCAATCCAATTTATTAATGACAAATATGACGACCTAAAAAACCAAACTGAAGAGATCCGCAGTCGATTATTTGAAATAGAAAAAACATATAAATCATCCCAAAACAAGGACGATCTGATTATGGAGGTAGGAAACAAGCTTGATATTTTAGAGCTTAACTCACGCCAGTGCAATATTGAAATTGTTAATCTTCCAGAAAAACGAAATGAAAATTTAATTTCGATTATAGAAAATATAGCTGATGTCATCAAACAACCAATTAATAAATACGACGTTGTCGCTATTCATCGTGTACCACACCTTAATCCCAAAAGTGGGCGACCTAAGAATATCATTGTTAAGTTTGCGAATCGGATGTTACGTGATAACTTTCTTTCAGCAGCTCGCAAAGAGAAAGGTTTAACAACAGAAAAACTGCAAATGCCCGGAACTATACACAAGTTATACTTTAATGAGCACCTAACTCTGAAGAGAAAAATTTTATTTCGTGAGGTTCGGGAAGCTGCTAAGAAGAATGGTTTCAGATACACCTGGATTAAGCACGGCAGCATCTTGGTGCGTGCAAACGATACTTCTCCTGTTATCAGCATTCGTTCTGGCGAAGATCTATCCAAAATCAAATCAAAGAATGGTCCAGTTAATTAATTTTTACTGCTACTCGTACATAGCTGAAACTAGCATTTTATTTCCATCTGCATTGACTTGTTGTCTCGAAGAGGTTATTCAAAGGTATTTATCAAAAAGCATTATATTAATTAATGTCATCTCTAAACATTTCATTGCTCTGTGTTGGTTACACTTCCTCGCCGTGTATATTGAATTATTTTTTATTTACCGGCATTTTGTTTGCTACACAAAGGATTTATTTACGATATTTTACAAACAATATTCTACTTTAAAAATACTTCGTTGTCAAATTAATACTAATAATTGTATGAACATTGTAAAGCGTATGAAGTTTACTTGCAAGTCACACTGTTTAACATACCCACCAAGCGTTATTAATTTATTATTTTTATTTGTCGAACATATTTTAATATTATTAAGCAGTATTTATTATTCTCGCTTATTTATTCTGAATACTTCTTTTACTGGGATTAACATAACATATGAAACACAAAATTATGAAATAGAATTTCACTGCGTAAAAAACATAACTGTTAAATTACAAGTAATGTATTTGCATAGCACTTTGATTAGAAATAACTGGGCAAATTTTTATATATTAATAATCATTATACACAATCAGCTATATTTTATCATGTTAAATTGGAAAAGAATAGAATACATTAGTCCCAGTATATCTGTTACTTTAATGATACTAGTAATTTTTCTATTTTTTTACTTTTATTTCTTTATCTTGTTAATAGGTTTAGGTAATGTTCATGTATTAAAAATTAACAAAGATGATGACTGATCGTTTTACAATATATTACCAAAACTGTAGGGGCTTAAGAACCAAACTAAACACTCTGTATACAAATATATTATCAGACAGTTACGATTTTATTATATTAAGTGAAACGTGGTTGCTTCCGAATATTCTAGACAGCGAATTTATAGATGATAGATATGTAGTACATCGCTGCGACCGGGACCGAGTCTTGACAGGTAAACGGGACGGCGGTGGAGTTTTAATTGCGGTGCGTCGAGGGTTGCCCATTGCTCGGTACGAATTAATAGGTTCACATGACTATCCTATTTCACCTTGTATTGATTATGTATTTCTCAGTCTTAATAGTCAAAGGGGTGATACTACTATTATTTGCGGTATTTACATTCCGCCTAATATGAACGGATTAATTTATGAAAATTTTTTAACATCCTTATGTAACAAAATTGTGGAGATTAACTACCAGCACGTTTACGTAGTTGGTGATTTCAATCTTCCCAATCTACAATGGCTGGGCAGTGATCAAACGGCATTAAATATAGCATCCACATCTTCTTACCCCCACCTTACCAACAATGAAAAATCACTGCTTAACTTTATATCATCATTAAACTTGAAACAGTTAAACACCATAAGAAACCCTTTGGGCCGTATTTTAGACTTGTTTTTATGTAACGAGGATAATTGTGTTTGTGAGCTGCCTCCAAATCCGCTACTGCCATTGGATCGTCTACATCCAGCATTTTATACGGTTATATCTCTAGGCCACACATATAAATCTATGACTCACTCGTCTATTCCGAGGTTCAAATATTTAGAAGCAAACTATTCCAACATTTGTAAATCTATCTCTGACATCAACTGGTACTCTCTTTTAAAAGGGCTAACTGCTGAAATTTCAGTTAATATATTTTATGAAAAAATTTATGAAATTATAAGAATGCATGTACCGCTTCGTTCGTCAAAAAGCAGTAACTTTCCAGTTTGGTTTTCTCGACCCCTAATCCATATTTTTAAAGATAAAGAAAAATATTGGATACGATGGAAAAAATATAATAATAAAGCGGATTATTCCCAGTTTTCATTACTTCGACACAGATTTAAGACACTGTGTGCTGATTGCTTCAATACTTACATTAATTCCATCGAAGAGGGACTTCAAAAGGACATCAAATCATTTTGGTCCTATGTTAACAATCGCAGAGGTAAAAATGGAATTCCTAACGTTATGATTTATAAACATAAAAAATCGGATAACCCTGAGGGTATATGTGAATTATTTTCTGAATTTTTCAGCTCAGTATATGAAAATAGACAGCAGTTACAGCAGGAGAATTTTAGTAATCAGCCTACTAATCCCAATTCTGAGATTATTTCAAATATCTCCTTTTCTGAGGATAGTTTAGTCAAAGAGCTCATGTTACTCGATATTAACAAAGGACCTGGACCTGACGGCCTTCCACCATTTTTCCTCAAACACACTGCTGCAGCTATTAGTATTCCCTTGTGTCTTATCTTTAACCAATGTATTAGTGAAGGGACTATGCCCCAGATATGGAAGAACGCCAATGTAACACCAGTCTACAAGAGTGGGTGCAAAAACGACGTTTCTAACTACCGCCCCATATCTTTGTTATCAACTATATCAAAGGTTCTTGAGAGGCTAATACATAAGCAAATTTATCCTACATTACATAACATAATTATACCTGAACAACATGGATTTGTAAAACATCGGTCAACAACAACTAACCTTGTTCTCTACACAAATTATCTTTTTCACTGCATGGATAACCGTTTGCAAGTGGAAGCAATTTACACTGATTACGCTAAGGCTTTTGACAAGGTTGATCACAACATACTTTTAAAGAAATTGGCGTTCAATGGAATACGAGGAAACTTGTTAAGATGGTTTTCATCATACGTTTTAAACAGATCTCAACGGGTTATTATTAATGGTTTCTCATCTAATATTATAAATGTCAGCTCAGGCGTACCGCAGGGATCAATTCTTGGGCCTTTGCTTTTTATTTTATTTGTGAACGATATCGGTGATTGTTTCCGTTTTACGAAATTTCTCCTTTACGCAGATGACCTTAAAATTTATCGCAGTGTCAATACTATCGAAGACTGTGACAAAATACAACAAGACTTAAATCGCTTGGCAAACTACTGTGAAAAAAATAAACTTCACTTAAGCACATCAAAATGCAAACATATCACGTTCACAAAAAAAATTTACATTATTAAATATACTTATAAACTAAACTGTACTACGTTGGAATCGGTATCTTTAATTAGGGATCTAGGATTGTACTTAGACTCTAAACTACACTTTGATGAACACGTAACGCACATAACCAATAAAGCCTTTCAGCTTTATGGTTTTGTGATGCGGACATGTTCTTCCTTCCAACATCCCACCACATTTTTAACTTTATATAAAACTCTAATAAGATCTCAGGTCGAATATGCATCAGTTATATGGAGTCCAATGTATAATAAGTATAGTTTACAGTTGGAGCGTGTTCAACGAAAGTTCTTAAAATCTACAATGTTCAAATGCTTTAAAAGTAATTCTAATGAATGTTATGAACTTTTATTAAGAAAATTCAGTATTCTTTCTTTAGAATCAAGAAGAATACTCTTGGATCAAACATTGCTTTACAATATCTGTCATAACAAATTTGACTGTAATGAACTCACCAATCAAATATACATTCGTATACCCAGTCGCTCGAAGCGTATACGTGAGCTTCAATCACATCAAATTTTCTTTCCTAAACCAAGTAAAACAAATGCCGGTGCGCGTGCACCTTTAAATCGTATAATGGAACAATACAACAAGAAATTTAATGCAATAGATATTTTTGGATTAACTTCTTCCAAATTTAAAAAAGCTGTGTATGAGTTTCTATCTGTATCAGATGCAATTTAATGTAATTGTTTATTTATGTTTAATTTAATTATTTACATTTATGTATTAACTATGTATGTGTATATGCGTGCGCATGTACATTCATATATATATATATATATATATATATATATATATATATATATCAGTTTGTTTTTCTCTGTATCTACTAGTGAACGGGTCGTTTTAATAAAACATTAAAAATTTAATTTTAATTGTTTAGTACACTGACCCAATAGTAATATGTGGATAACGGTGTTGATTGTATGATTATTAAGCTTAAATATAGTATTGTGATTAATAATGTGATTATATTGTACGATTGTTTGTTATCCCAAATAAAGAGAAAAAAAAAAAAAATCACGTAAGGCATATTTATTCATTCACTAGGTGTTACTAGCTTTTTTTTCTTTATTTGCCATTTCGTTACATTACATAACATTGGTACGTCAAAATTACAATTCATACGTATACAATACAAGATATAAGATTACACTAAATTATTAAAATCACAAATTAATATATTCATATATTCTTCTATATTATTAGAAAGCGTGATTCAAAAAGAATGTTTTTGTCACTTGTCGAAACGCGTTTAATGGAAGTCTTGTTATTTCTAAAAGTACATTTTGATTTTTAATGGAAAACGTTGCTTGGACGCTTTGACTAATCTGGTTCTTGAAACAACTAATCTTTCGCGATTTCTTGAATTGTAGTTGTGTACGTGCATCTTCATTGATAGTTCACTTTTTTGCTGGTGCACTTCTAGAAGCGAACTATAAATATACAACGACACGACAGTCATGATTTTCGCTTTTTGGAAATAGGCTCTTGCTGATGTCAATCTTTGCAATCCATGTATAATTCTAATCGACCTTTTTTGACAAATCAGTACTCTTTCAATTTGTGAAGCATTACCCCATATCGTAATCGCGTAGCTAATAATTGAGTGACAATATGCAAAATAGACGGATATTAGAGTTTTCCTGTCAATAATGGACTTAAGCTTAAATAAGGCGTAATTTGCACTGGATAACTTTTTACAAACATTATCTATATGGGTTTCATAACTTAAAGTGGAATCGAGAGTACACCTTAAAAATGTGACTTCACTATTTGTGACTTTATTTGCTTTCGATAGTTTAGTTTTTGCAGTTATCACAGTAGTCGATTTCTTCATCGTCATCATTATTTCGCAACGTGACAAGACGTCAACTGAGAAAAGCTTGGAATCAGAACAGATATGCTCAAAACAGAATACCAGAGTGAAACAGCAGAATAATGTTGTGTTTCGTATGATGGGTGTAGCAAACCGGATATCATTTTTACTGTTAATGAGGCATTCCATCTTAGTCTTCATGGGTGACAACGCATCTGTATATTGAGTCTTAATTGAGGATAGATGTAGATATCCCTAATTCAATTAAAAAAGACCGACGACGGAAAGCAGCTTCAAAGGTGCGAGACGTGAGGTTCTGCTTTCGTCAATCGGTCTGCCAAGCGTGATAGCACATCCTCCTTACGAGGGAGACACTGAAAGTTTTTACAACTGGCCACTTGTAAACGATATAATAAAAAAATTAGTTCAAATTTTGAAAATGGAATATTTGCCAATATTATTGTGTATGTACCTACATACTTTATTAATTTGTTATTTGTTTACGATTTAACGGCAAATTCAAAATTATCTGTGTCACGTCAGCGTGAATTTAACGCGAGAAAATTTTCGTATAATAATTTTTTATGACTTTCGATGTCATTTAAGTCAATAAGAAAGTTATGATAGACTTCGATTGGGCTTTCACGATGAAGCCCCATCTCATGCCTCTGTTTACAATTGGTTTAATGAGTTTAAGCATGGTCGCACTAATCTTACCGATGATCTGCGTGAGGGACGACCTTCTACGGCAACGACTAAAGATAGTTTCAGTGTTGTGCGGCGTATGATAGAGACTGAAAAAAGAGTGACTTATCAGCAAATTCGGACAAGGCATCGGTATGAGTCAAGCGCACAAAGTCCTCCATAAAAATTTAGCGGTCAGGAAGCATTGTGCCCAGTGGATACCTCATAATTTGACAGAGGCCCAAAAACTCCGTGTTGATTGGTGTCGTGAAATGGTTCAAAGATTAACGGAGGTGACTCAAATGATGTGTTCGAGATACTTACGGGTGACGAAAGCTGGATTTATTGTTATGGTCCTGAAACTAAGAAACAGTCTGCTGTCTGGGTGTTTCCTTCCGAGGAGTTGCCAAGTAAAGTGAAGAGTGGGAAGCGTGGGAAAAAAGATGGTGGCCTCGTTCTTCGCAAGAGGATCGAAAAACAATTACTGCAGAGTGGTACACTAACAATTGCTTGCTACTTCGCTTGGAAACAAATCGGGAGAAACGACCTCGCAGTACCTCCTTCACCACAACAACGCCTCGTCGCACACCAAGCAAACAATCGACTAATTGGCGACGTCAGACGTGGAATTACTGGGTCACCCGCCCTATAGCCCCGACCTCGCACCTTGCGATTTTTATTTATTTACGAAAATAAAAGAAAAACTTCGAGGAAAACGTTTTATGGACGCCGAGGAAGCAGTGGCTGCGTTTCAAAATGCCGTCGAAGAGACCCCTAAGGACGAGTGGGCAAAGTACCTTTCTCAGTGGTTCCATCGGATGCAGCGATCTATTGATGTAAATGGACACTATTTTGAAAAGATATAATAAAACTAATAACTTGCTAGTTTGTTCAGTTTTTGATTTTGTAAGACCCTCGTACAACCTAAGAGTGCCATTACCAGTACTATACTTTTACGAGCTTTTGTAGAAGAAGAAGCAAAATAAATTCCAAAATCCTAACCGTTACAGCCTATTAAAGTCCACTGCTGAACATAGGCCACCCCTATAGTTTGCCTCATAGAGGGGATTTTGCCATAGTTACCACGCTTGACAAACGATTTATAATATGATATTAGTTTAAAATGTACTTGATGACTCAACAATACAAATTCGTACCTATACTTCGTAGCCATACTTCAGAATATTTATCATAACTTTTGATGGAATGAACTAATTTTAATGAAATAAAGACTAAATGTAACCTGAAGATACACTTTATAATTTCTTTAACAATTCTTGTGATATAAATTGGTACTTTATACGTGATACGTTAACAAACAAACAGACAGACAGACAGACAGAAAATTCTAAAAATGGTAGAAATGTATTTAATTACTTATTTCTAAGTACCTCTCAATCACTTTTATTATATAAATCTAAAATGTACACACATCTGCTATTTACATTTTTATTATATGTATAGATAACGATAGAACTTTATTATTCTAAATTCTAACTCTAATGCTCAAATAACCACAAAAGGATGTTTAAAGCAATGAAAACATTTTATAAAGCGATTGCGTCTTTCGTACTAACGCATCATAAAATTGTAGAGGCTGGGTTACATCAGTCTAAAACAGCAATAGCAGTTGTCAGTACTGGCATTTATTCAAATCAAGGATTGTAAACACAAGTTCACATCAAAGAATAGACATAAAATTGCGATTATGATATTCGTTTGAAATTAATTACAAGTGAGCGTGTCGAGCGAATTAAGACTTTGATACTCATAAATCATCTTGAATCTTGAGGTTTATGCGATTCTGGTACCGTTGCGTAGGTTGTTTAGAAATTAAGTACATTCCCGATGCTTACTTTTAAGAAAGTTAATTTTCCAAAGACTTTTTTTAATGTTTTGACAAAGAATATGTATAATTAATAGAATCAGGCGTTACTTTGCGGAAATCCATTATATAAAAGCTTTTAGAAAAATTTTACTTCGCAAATATCCGCGTTATAAAATAAAATGATGTGTCTTACCTAGTATGAAGAGCACCTCCCGCCCTCCCTCAATTGCGTGCACTATCCCCGTCACCACTAATCCCAGCACCGCTACTCCCAACACCACTACAACACACTACGTACAGAATATGTGTCCAACTATTTTTCTTTACATACATATAATTAATATCCGGATTATTTAATGATTTCTTATGTTTACGCGAACACTACACATTTCAGTAAAACTAGTGTTTACGCAATTTTACGGCACTTTATAGCGCCCATGGTCCCTCCCCCCCGTGGCCATGGGTGCTGTAAAGTGCTCGAAACGTCGGGAATATAAAATGACTTAATATAGGTACGCGATGAAATCCGTAATAACTGGTTTTATTTATATATGGAGTGCTTAAAGACATATACACATAGCAATGAAACAAAAATTTAAATTAATAATTAATTTGACGACAGAATTCGTAAATTTCGTGTTCCTTTTTGTTGATACTGACACGCAAAGAAACAATTTTCTATAATAATTAAGTTGTCAGGGAGGGAGATTTCACCATAATTAACGATTACAGTTAATCTTTCCTTGGTTAGCAGATTTGTGAAAGCAGACCTAGATATCTCGCATATTTAAGACACCTTGTAATCGGTACGCATTTCTTACTTAATACGAGTATTCATCAGGAGCCTTCTTGTGGTTATCCCCAAAATGAAGAATACGACACTCACAGAACAAAATGATGTGATAGAATATCTACCGTTGTCTTTTTATAATTTACTACAACATTCTTGTCCCTTGAACCTAAATATACGATCTAAGCAATTTTAATCCGAAAAAAAATTCTATCCATACGAAGCTGGGGTTCCTAGTACATAATAAAATGATTCATTCATAATTAATGAGTGAAGAGGACTGATTTATTTATTCTTATTCTTCGCAAACTAGAAAATTGTCGCTGCTGTATCAGATAAAACATTGTCACTGAAGATTTATCAATTACTACATCCGCTACTGGATCTATCGCAAAAAATAACATAATGCGATCGACGACGCTCGTCCATGGCGCCTGTGCTTAATTTTATCTCGTCTAGAAGGTTGATTGATTCCCACGAGTCTAATAGATGCTTGTAATAATTGTTTTAAAAAAGATCATATTATATTATATTACTCCTCATCGAAATAATTGTTTTTTATCACAAATGTTTCACCCAGCTGTCCTAACGTAACTGAAGAACAAACATCCAAACAAAAATACCAATTTTCACATTTATAATATTCCTAGCATGTGCCCAGACTACGCACGGGTGATTTCTCTATCTCAAAAACAACGCCACCTACTGGGTCCAATTGAGAATCTAAATCATTCTCGAATCAACTTAATCATACATACAAAATTTCATCAAAATCGGTTCATCCGTTTAGGAGAAGTTTAGTTACATACACAAGGACACAAGAATTGTATACTCGTATACAGGGTTATTTTGCAATAACCGGCCAAATTTGCAGAGAAGGTTCAGAATACGTAATATAGGCAAATGGTAAAGAAACATTAATAAAAAAAATCACAAACATTCTGTCCTTTTTATCTTTTAAATTCAAAATGCGTGGTAATGCATGTGTAATTGTAAATTCAGTATGTGTTCTAGAAATTAATACTGTACGTGGTAGAGCCATGCTGCAGCTATATTGTGGTTATAGCAGCAATGAATTTCTGTAAGCGTAACATCATCATAGGCATTTCACAAGACCACTGCTGAACATAGGCCTCCCCCAAGAAATGATATAAAGCAAGGTCCAAGCTACCTGCGTCCATCGACTTTCTGCATGTTTTACCAGATCGTCCCTTCATCTAGTGGGGGGCCACATTACACTTCGTTTACGAGGCTGCCACTCGAGAACCTTTCTTCCACATCGGTTTTTCGAGATATATGGCCAGTCCATTGCTACTTCACCTTACTGATTTGTTGGGCTATAACTCTAGTTCCAATGTGGATATACTCTTTTTTACGTAATACACAGAGAAACTCCGAGCATACCTCGCTGAGCGACCTAGAGCTTCCTAATGCGGCCAGCAGTAAAGGACCACGTCTCAGATCTATATGTTCAACTCTTCACTTTATTATTAGATATTCCTGATAGTAACTTAATCATGATAAAAAACTGCTTTCTGAGGCAATCTATGGGCGAGACGGGCGATGTTCAGCAGTGGACGTTTGAGATGTTGTAATGAATAATCGTCTGAATGAATAAAATTAGTAGTTAAAGTGCGCTTACGCCGTAAAGAAACCCATCAAACTGTCGCCATGAATGTCATAAAAGTAGCTATGTAATACGTCTGGATATTTTCATGGTCTCCCATAGATTGCGGTATTTATAATTAAATACCCAATCTGATTACCGTACCTGCTTACCGTGTGGTGACGATGTAAGAATATCCACTGCCCCGTATAGTACCGTTTGTGTCGTAAGGTCATATGCGCCTGTGATTAAATCACCGACATAAAAGTATCTTTGTATAATGTCTTTTATGAGTTCGTCGTCTTATTCTTGCCCTAACTGCCATAAAAACGTGTGCTAAGGTAGCTTGCACTTGCAGTGCCATAGGTTACCGTGTTCAAAGCCAAAGTTTGAATGGGTTGTGACTCATTCTCCCTCCATAAGATTAGTTGTAAGTTCCTATCACCAGGGGTGTCACTTCCACTATGGAAGGTATGGAGCACTCCATACCTCAAGTTTTTCAAGGTATGGAATTCCATAGCTGAAATTAGGAAATAAATCGCATATTACTACAAACCCCATATAAATAAATCGCAAGCCCTTAAACCTCAATACCCCACATCTTATAGTTCAATAAATAAGTTGAGTATATACACTGCAAACTCTTAAACCTTAATACCCCACGAGTAATGCGAACAAATTTGAAAATCGCGCCACCATTTTCCATACCTCAGATTTTTACAAAGTGACACGCCTGCCTATCACTCTTATTTACTAATACCTGTCTGTACATATTTTCAATGTCGCCTGTAAGTAGGTACTTATATTGTCTAGCACGTATCAAGATGGAAAATAGGGTATCTAGAACATTTGTGGAGAGGGAAACAAAGCAGGAGATGGGCAGCAGCGTCTTCCTAATGATATCTAGGCAATAAAAACTCCGGTTGCCAACCCGCGTGCCCAGCCTGGCAACTATCGCAAATATCACCTTTATGAGGCGATCTAAGGGGAGACCTGTGTTTGGCAGTGGTCTTTAATAGGCTGTAAAAAAAAACACTGTCTGATGTATGTGATACAACGATCACTGCTGCATACGTAATGTATTTTATTCCGGATAGAGCGGGACATCAAATTTTCTTAATACAACCACGTTGCGTCTCCGTTTCGTGAACGTGCTGGTCCTCCTATCTTGACACAACCACCCTTAAAGCGACAAACGAACTAACGAATAATAGTCCATCTGCTGGTAAGTTAAGTGCGAATTTCGCTCACGGCGGCCAGTCAGCCATTGGCATAGGACAGGATTATAGTGCCCGAGTGTATACACAAACACAAGTGGTCTTTCTATTCCCTCAATCTCATAGTCCAATGGGATGGCAAACCGACACGATCGGATAGAGTTCACCTGCAGGACCAACGGCTTTACGTGCTTGCCGAGGCATAGGAGTGAAACACCGCCAACTTCCTGAAAATTTCTTGACAGAAACACCCAATAACCGATTTTGGCATCAGCAACCGCGTTTACGATCACTAGACCAACGAGACAGTCATTACTTTTAATATAACTTCATGAAGAATTAAAATCAGAAGAAATTAAATTAATTTATATTTACTCAATCAAGATTGTCTCGAAAATTTCTTCGGAAAAGTTAGACAGGCGGGTTGTAACTGCCAGGAACCAACGTGTTGTCTAGTTAGTATTGCCTTCATAAAGATGCTGATAACCAATATCTTAAGGAAACCTCAAAATACTAATTTTGAAAACGATTTCGATATGTTACTTATGGAAGCAAAAGTTAATTGTATTTTAATTCACCATCACCGCAACCTGACAATGTCACTGCCCCTGTGTTAACAGTAGGAACAAATTATTATCTATTTGATTTACCAGAAAAAAAATGGTTTAGTGTATATGTATATAGAAAATGTTGTCTCGAACACAACAAATGTGAGAACATAAAACTGTACGTTACTAGATCTGAACAACCTATAAATATAGGAAGATATTCTTTTTTCAGCCATTACAAGGATTTTAACAAAGATAGTGTTCAATCGGGTTTTTTGATAATACTTCCTGACAATTTTATCGTCTTTGAATTGAATTGAATTGCATGACCAAATTTTCGCGAATATTTTGACGCCAAAAGAAAAATTGTAAATATTGGTAGTGAAATATTAAAACGTGAGAAAGATTTTATATTTCTTATGAAATGCGAGTGCTTTCCAATAAATAATTAAAAAAAAATTACATTAAATTTAGAATTTACCATTTAATTAAAAGCCACAACTAATTGTTGAAGAACAGTAATTATAAAAGTAAAACATTTAGAATACGTAGTTTATAATTTTTTTTTTATTATATCTTAAATATAAAATAAAAGCTGATAAACGTTTTGTTTATTTAGTTTTATCCTCCTGTGCCAACCCTACCAAAATAGGTGAAAATTTTGACAGTTTTTTAGAACCTTCGCCTCTGTACAATTTCTTTACTCATGTGGCAGTACACATTAGTGGCGGTAACTGGTAGCAACTATTATTTATTTTCTGCTGGTAGTTAAGCTTAAATTGATATTAACATCTATTAAACATTATTACTATTTCTCGTGCGTTTATGTGTTTTCTTTTATAATAATTAATATTTCTGCGGCACTGATTTGGTTTTGTTTATGCGATGTGCATATGACAGAAGCAGTGTGTTTTTAAATGTGACTATTTTGGTAAATACTTTTATAGTATTCGCATAATTTCCGGTTTTTATTCACTTGAAAACAGCCACAATCTAAGAAATTGAAGGTTCAAGGCATAGGCTGTAATAATTAAAAGTATACTGCTATGCATCCACAAACTGCCTCAAAGGTACTATTTGCCATAGCTGCCACCCTTGGCAAGCGGGTTGTTGCCCATCTTCTGTTTCAGTTTCCCTCCCTCGCCTCGAAATTAATGATTATATTCTATCATTTCTGATATTTTACACTATTTTCCGAAATCTGAATATCCTTCACCAGAAAGGTTTCAGCAATGGAAGAGGACAGCTGGAAAATATTTAAAAGATAAAACTGATCGTCAAATTTACAATAACTACCGCATCTGTAATCGGAACTTTGAGGATCGTTTCTTATATCCTCGAACTCAAAGACTTGCTAAAACAGCTTACCCCAGTCTTAACCTTAGTAAGTCTTTATTTGCTTTCTCATTGTCATGTATATTAACAATTATTTTAGCAGTGCAGACTAAAGAAACTCACTTTCATGATTGTAATACGAGGGCGACGTTGAAAGTTTTTAGAACGCGCCACTTGTAAACGATATAATAAAAAAATAAGTTCAAATTTTGAAAATGGAACTCTTTGCCAATATTATTGTGTATGTATTTTTTTTCATTTGTCATTTGTTTACGATTTGGCGGCAAATTGAAAATTGTCGGTGCCACGTCAACATGAATTAAACGCGAGAAAATTTTCGTACAATGATTTTTTATGACTTTCGATATCATTTAATTCAACAAGAAAGTTATGATAGACTTCGATTGGCCTTTCACGATGAAGCCGCATCTCGTGCCACTGTTTACAACTGGTTTAATGAGTTTAAACGTGGTCGCACTAATCTCAGCGATGATCTGCATGACGGACGGCCTTCTACGGCGACGACTGAACACGACATCAGTATTGTGCGGCGTATGATAGAGACTGACAAAAGAGTGACTTATTAGCAGATTCGGACAAGCTTAGGCATCGGTATGAGTTAAGTGTTTGTGCACAGCTTCCTAATCCTTCATGAACATTTATATTTTATATTGTGCCCGGTGGATATTTGACAGAGGCCCAAATACTTCGTCGTGTTGATTGATGTCGTGAAATGGTTCAAAGATTTAACGAAGGTGACTCAAATGCTGTGTTCGACATAGTTACGGGTGACGAAAGCTGGATTTATTGTTATGATCCTGAAGTTAAGAGACAGTCTGTTGTCTGGGTGTTTCCTTCCGAGGAGTTACCAACTAAAGTGAAGAGAGGTCTTTTAGTTCAGTGTCACCCTCGTATTAGTAAATATGGTCAAGCAAACTTTTTTTTATAGAATAAGGGTGACAATCGAGTACACAGTCCACCTGATGCTAACATCTATCTTCATTTGCCAATTAAAATGCAAATTCTTTGTCAGCCGTGAGGACTAAGATAGAATGCCTCTTTTCCAGTAAAAAGGGTCTCCGATTCTCTACACTCACCACACGAAACACAGCAGCATTAAGCTGCTACAACTATACTATTAATATAGCTACAGCATGGCTCTACCACGTAAAAAATGCTGTCATTATTTCATCTGGTCTCTATATGCATACCTGATTGTCATACTTTTTTCAGGTACATTGATTAACAGAAGACTTACAAATGTAAAAATAAAGAAAATATTAAACAAAGTAATGATTTTAAAAAATTCCCAAAATGAAGGTCTGTGAGAGGACTACTTTGTTAAACAATATTCAATGTTGAAATTATTATTTTCTAAGATATCTCTTTATCACTTATCTACTTGTATTCTCTCTTTTTTATATAGGATAGGGTGACAAACGAGCACATAGTCCACCTGATGGTAAGTGGTTACTGTGACCCATAGACATCTACATCTATCATCAATAAAGACTCAAGATGCAGATGCGTTGTCAGCCGTGAGGACTAAGATGGAATGCCTCTTTGCCAGTAAAAAGGGTCTCCGGATCTCTACACTCACCATACGAAACACAGCAGCGTTAAGCTGCTATTTTACGCTGGTATTCTGTGAGAGCGTGGTCCTTCCCTGGTCGAGCCGATGCATTCATGCTACAACTATACTACTAATATAGCAGCAGCATGGCTCTACCACGTAAATCTCTTGTATTTAACATTTTATTGCTTCTTATTATTTAAAAAGTGTCCATAACATTTTATTTCTTTGCAGAAAATAAGTTACTGCCACAAGAATGTGAAGATGCGGGCCAGTTTGATCAATTGTTTGATTCTTTTAATGGAGGTTCCTATAAGAAAACGTACAAGACCTATAAAAATTGTGTAAAACCAAATTCAAGAACACTGCACTATGGACTATAAAAGTAGATAACTAATCACATAAGCTGTTTTAATTTTGATGTTATGGAAAAAAAATTGCTTTTACAGATAACCATTTCTATTTTTGATATTTTAAAAGCATTATTTGGCCTTGATTTCAGGTTATTAAAACAGGGGATGAGTCGCTCGCGTCCGTAGGCTTCGACCACCTAATCCTAGGCCCACCCTACACGTGTCCCCCGGGTGGTGCTAAACGAGCGACAAAGCCGAAACGACAGACTCGGCTCCTCGCCGTATGGTAGCGGCATAAAATCTACCACCCCTTAGTTCGCACCATGAGCCAAGAAGGAAAAGAAATGGCCCCGAGTTCCCGGCGCCCCTTTACTGGGGCAGGGGTGCGAAGAATCTCCGGGAGAAAAACCGGCGACGAGGTTCGCCACCCGTCACGTCCTGTCTCCCGGGGAGGCGAAAAGTGGATTGCGGAGGCCCGTCTGGCCACGCTGAATGTATGTGGAGCAATGAATGATAAGATGGATGAAGTATGCGAAATGATGAATGATAGAGAAATAGATGTGTTATGTGTAAACGAGACGAAACGAAAGGGAAGAGATGTCACTGCACATGGCATGTATACCGCTTACTGGTCTGGTGTAGACGAGACCGAGCGGGCATGCCAAGGAGTTGGTGTCATCCTTTCAGAAAGAATGGGTCAATGTGTGAAAGAGTATGAATGTGTTAGCCCAAGGCTGCTGTGGATACGAATGAAAGTGGGCTTAAAGAAGTTGTTTGTGCTAGGGGTGTACGCCCCAGATATGTCTAAGCCCACTTATATCCGAGAGCAGTTTTGGGACATGGTAAGGCTGGTGTTGATGAAATGTAAGGAAAAGGAAAATATTATTATGTTAGGAGATTTTAATGGAAGGGTTGGGGTGAAGAAGTCTGGTTATGAAAGGATATTAGGATGTTTTGGCGATGAAAGAATAAATGAGAATGGTGAAGACCTCCTCACCGTATGTGTGGAAAAGAATCTTTTTGTGGCGAACACTTTCTTTCGCCATAAGAGGATTCACATGTATACATGGGAAAGAGGGGATGATAGAAGCATGATAGATTTGATAATTGTGGATGAAAGAATGAGGAGCGCAGTGGTAGATACAAGGGTTTACCGGGGGTCCAACGTAGGGACGGATCATTACTTGGTCTTATGCCGAATTAATGGTCTATTCAGACGTTGGCGGCATCGGACATCGGTGTCTACCACTGCGTTACAGCGTATAAGAATAGAGAGGTTACAAGATGAAGGTGTGAAAGAGAAGTATAAATGCAGATTGAGGGAAAATATAAGTGGGTTGAATGAATTATGTATGAATGATTTAGAATTGAAGAATGTATGGAATAATATTAAGAAAGCTTTGGTGGATGCAGCCACCGAAGTATGCGGTGTAAGTAAGAGAACGAATGAAAGGAAAAGTAATACGTTGTGGTGGGATGATGAGGTACGGATGGAAGTTGAAGCAAAGAAGAGAGCATGGCTAGATTTACTAGCAACTAAAGCTGGTAATTCTGGCGGTATGAATGATGAGATTGAAAGAAAAAAGGCAGACTTTAGACGTATAAATAAGAGAGTAAAAGAAGTTGTTGAAAGGAAAAAGCAAGAAAGGATAGATAAGAATGATAGAAGGATATCTGATAACTTCCAGGCAAATATTAAAATGTTCTGGAAGCTCGTAAGAACTGCCAGGGGAAATTCAAAACAGCCTAGAATAAATGCTATACGAGACGAGAATGGCTGCATGCTGAATGATGAAGTTTCGAATTTAAAGAGATGGAAGGAATACTTTGAAAGCGTGTTTAAGAGTGAAGAGTCGTCTGGAATAAGTGAAATAGAAATTCCGGAAGAAGTGGAGAGAGGTAGGGAGATAAGTGTAGATGAAATAATGAAAGCAATGAAAAGCATGAAAGCAGGTAAGGCAGCCGGATATGATAGAGTATCACTCGAAATGCTGAGGGCTGGTGAGGGTGTGGTTACAGGCCTGCTGCACACCTTGTTTAATTTGTGTTGGGAACTGAAACGGGTACCAGAAGACTGGTGCAAAGCCGTTATAGTCCCAATATATAAGGGAAAGGGGTCGCAGCAGGACTGTAAAAACTACCGTGGTATCAGCTTGCTTAGCATTGTGGGTAAACTGTATGCTAAGGTGTTAATTGAAAGAGTTATGGAAGAAACTGATGGAAAAATTTGGGATGTGCAAGCTGGATTTAGAAAGGGGATGGGGTGTACGGATCAAGTCTTTTCCATGCGCATGATAGCGGAGAAGTTTTTGGCTAAAAACCAGAAAGTTTTTTGTGCGTTCATGGACTTGGAAAAGGCTTATGACAGAGTGGACAGGAATGTGTTATGGCAAACACTGAACTCATTTGGGTTGAGCGCTGGCTTGATACAGGCATTAAGATCTCTTTATAGGGACTCTAGTGCTTGTGTCAGGATCAACGGGGTCTACTCGGACTGGTTTGGCATTCATAAAGGTGTCAGACAGGGATGTGTGGCTTCCCCGTGGCTGTTTAACTTATTTATGGACAGTTGTTTGCAAACTTTGAAAGTTGAAGAATGTGGGTTGAGAATGGGTGAGTCAACCGTCAAATGCCTTTTGTACGCCGATGATCAAGTCATATTTGCATCGTCGGCGGACGAGTTGCAAATGATGGTTACTTTAATGAATTGGTCATTGAAAGAAAGGGGTATGAAAGTGAACGCAAGTAAGACGAAAGTGATGGTTTTTGAAAGAGAAGAAAGTAAAACTTTATGTGAAATAAGAATAGAAGGGGAGTTGATTGAGCAAGTGGATGAGTTTGTATATTTGGGATGTTTATTTAGCAGGGATGGTAGATATGATAAGGATATAGAACGACGAGTGAACGCAGGAAATAGAGTGAATGGGGCTCTACACGCTATTATGAGGAGTCAGAATGTGTCAACTAAGGCACGTATGGCAATTCATAATGCTGTGTTAGTCCCTACTTTAATGTATGGTAGTGAAAGTTGGGTCTGGCAGAAGAAGCATGAGAGTAGAATAAATGCTGTAGAAATGCGTTCCTTAAGGAGTATGCTAGGGCTGAATCTGAATGACAGGGTGAGAAATAGTGTGATAAGAGAAAAGTGTGGTTTGCAAGATGACGTTGTGACAAGGATTAAGAAAGGAATGCTTCGGTGGTTTGGTCATGTAGAAAGAATGAACGAGGAAAGAGTGACAAAGCAAATTTATGTTGCGGAAGTGAACGGCAGGGTCGGGAAGGGACGCCCTAGACGAAGGTTTATCGACCAAATCGGCGATACATTAAAAATGGGCCAGATTAGGAGTACCCTTAACCGACGAGCGTGTATGCGTAGATATATGGATGTAAAAGAGGCGAGAGAGGTGTGTCAGGATCGCGCCAAATGGAAGTCCGTAGTCTCTGCCTACCCCTCTGGGTGACAGGCGTGAGTGTTTATGTAAAACATTTTTAAACATTACTTTTGTTACTACAAAATACACAGCACAATAAAATATTTTCTTTCAATAGTACAAATCGTTAGAATACCTTCTAATTATTAATCAAGGTACATTGACTTTGAATTTGTCATTATTGTGTTTTATTTTATCATTCATCATTTCATTATTACAGCCTTTCATAAGTCCACTGCTGAACATAGGCCTCCCCCAAGGAATGCCACAAAGCATAGTCCAGAGCCACCTACATCCATCGACTTCCTGCATGTCTTACCAGGTCGTCACTCCATCTCGTGGGGCGTCGCCCTACACTTCACCTACCAGGACGAGGCTGCCACTCAAGAACCTTTCTTCCCCATCGGTTGTCGGTTCTTCGAGCTATATGGCCGGCCCACTGCCACTTCAGCTTACTAATCCGTTAGGCTATGTCGGTTACTCTGGTTCTACTGCGGATATACTCATTTCTAAGTTTATCACGCAGAGAAACCCCGAGCACAGCCCTCTCCATAGCTCGCTGAGTGACCTTGAGCTTCCTCATACGGCCAGCAGTGAAGGACCACGTCTCAGATCCGTAAATCATGACTGGCAAGACGCACTGGTTGTACAATTTCGTTTTAAGGTTTTGAGGTATGTCTGACGAGAAAATGTGTCGTAGTTTTCCGAACGCTGCCCAACAGAGTTGAATCCGTCGATTGACCTCTCGGTCGAAGTTGAACTTACCTAGTCGGATTATTTGTCCCAGGTAAACATACTCGTCAACAACTTCGAGCTTAGTGCTCCCAACAACTACCGGCATAGGTGTGACATGGACATTAAACATGATCTTTGTTTTGTCCATGTTCATCCTGAGACCTATTCGTTGGGAGACACTATTGAGGTCATTGAGCATGGTGCTTAGGTCCAGCGATTCTGCCATAAGGACTATATCGTCGGCAAACTCGCAATTGATGTTAATACCGTATCCTTTCCAGTCCAGAAGCTTGAAAAAGTCTTCCAATGCAGCGGTAGCCGGGAATAGCGGGACCGCCGGGGACTGGGGGCCGTTTATTTGTTACTCTCATCATAGGGTGTATTTGCCATAGTTGCCACGCTTGGCGAGCGAGTTGGCAACCGCAGTTTTTTTATTGTAAGTTTGTTGTTATCAGGAAGATGCTGCTGCCCATCTCCTGCCTGTTTCCCTTTGTCGCCTTTTACGACATCCACGGGAAGATATGGGGTAGTGGATATTCTTAACCACCACTACACGGCACTTTATCATTATTGATTTTAATATGTCTGCCTTTTAATATTTTATTTATATTATTGCACCAAGTCTTATGCCATCTTGAAGGTCTGAACTATGTACAATTATTTTGATCAATAAATTTATGATAAGGGTCCTTACTTTTTTATGTTTGTCATATTAAATATTCAAATTTGATATTTATTAAGAATTTAACGATTTGAAATATACCATTTTGGGGGAATCATTGGTTAAATGTTCTTAATTATTTTTGTTGTATCTTCAATACATTATAAATAGTTTTGCGAAAGTCGCAAAAGTGTTTTCTTAAAACATTACGAAGTTTATGTATTTACTTGGGGTGGGGTTGTCTTACAAAGGTCATCATTACAATTATTATATTATTTGCATACCTAGGTACATTAATTTACGTCTTTTAATGACTTTTGAAATAAAAATATTTAATTTGTAATTTCTGCGAATTTGCTATCTGCCAAAATGTGAGTAGTAAATCTATTAACTCTTACTTTGGGGTGGAGGGCATTATTACCAGTAATCGCTTCTTCAAAACGAGCAGTATTAAAGTTGCGTAAGTCCCGCCGTATGCATTTGCAGAGCAGTTCAGTTGCCTGTATGCTGTCAAATCTGCTGAAGACTGCAGCTTCATTTCCCGTCTAACATTCATGAGACCAAGAATGTGATCGGAGAGTTTTTGTGTCATATAGTCCACTGCATTGCAATCTTCCAGGCACTGAAAACGGTTTTGTAGCTCGAGCTGAAAGGTTTCAGGACTTTAGAGCGTGAGGGGGACGGAGCGTTGACTTCTTTAGACATGACCTCTCCAACTTAACGTTTAGGTTCAGTGTACCTCTCACTATTTGGTGATCGCTGCCGGTTTTCACCTTCACGATTACTGAGACATCACTGAACAGCTGTCGTCTGGTCGTCTCTTTCCCGCTTAAAAAAAAGTACCGCTGGGTTTCTTGCTGATTCTTCCCAGGATAGAGATATTTTCAGAACCAGTGGTAAAAGACTTTCAATAAGTATTATGTAATAAACTATATTGAATAAAAATTATTCTATTCTATTCTATTCGTTGTAATATAAGATATTTACTAACCAGTAGGGACATGGTATAAAGAAATAAATATATATTGTGCGAATATTTTTAAATTTAACATATCTAGTATTAATCAATAACTAAACAAAGAATTTTAAACAATAAACATTTTAAGCTTAAAGGACGTTTAATTTAGCGCCATCTGTTAGGCAAACACAACGCAATAACGAAAATTAAATTTGATTCGCAAATCTATGTCTAGTATATATACAGTAATCTATGGCCGAAACCAACGGACGCCGGTACAACGAGTCAAAGTTTTTGGTACTAAAAAGTAAGTATTTTCCTTCATTTAACTTGTTTTTTTGGTATTTGTATTGTAAAGAAATATCGGTAAATGGATTGTAGATTGAGTTTGTGCACATTTGTTGCACCTACGTAAAAACTGAGCCGCAAAAGTTTTGATATTGTTGTTATTTTTAAGGCTATATTTTTTTAAAGAATAAGTTATGAAAGAGCCGGGTGAACGGGCCTTAAAAGAGCTGGCTCTTTCATAACTGGCTTTTTCATAACCCTGCATTTAAATATTGTAAATAAAATAAAATAATAATAAATATTCTTTTTTATCATATATTATTAAATTATTTGCTTCAGATATTATTTTATAGAGAAGCCTGGTCCAAAAAAACGAAAAAGACCAGTAAAATCGGTAATTGAAGAAGCAGTCGGGGAGAAAGGTCAGTCCATAAACAAAACTGCACTTATCTTTAATATAGCGAGGGCATACTTAGCTAAAATAGTTACAAAAGTAATGGCTTCCGGTGAATCAGCTCATAAACACTGTAGGACAGTATAATATAGGAAATAAGCGTATTTTCACAACAGACCACGAGAATATACTTATGGATTATTAAAAGACTGCTTCTAAAACGTGCTATGGCCTAACAAAGCAACAAACTAAGAAGCTGGCATTTGATTATGCCATGGCCAGTGATATCACTCTAGACAAATGGAAGGAAATTATTGTATCATATAAAAACAGTGATCAAGAATGGTTTCAGTGCAAAATTTGTTCTGATTGGGCAAATGAATCCTGTGGCATTAAGGGAAAATTTAATTTCTTTTGCAAGATATGTTTTTAATTTTAAGCAAATTACATTATACCTATTTTCCAAAGTTCCTAAAAAGTCTGAATGTTAAACTTAAGCAATAAATAGTGTAGACCTTGAAGCTCAAAGTGAGCGATATTTTTTTTAAGTTCTTAAAGATTTATCGATGTTGTTTTTGATGAGAAGATATTTGTTATTTTGTTTAATTTTCAAGATTGTTATTAATATAAAATAATCCGCCTCTAATATGTTAAGATTATGTATATAATAGGTATGACTCAATAATATGTTAAGATTTAAGCGTTGTTAGAATTACTAAAAATGACTGATAGAATTAAAAATTTCTTAAAAAATGTCATTAGTTTTTAAAAAGGATTTTTAGTACTGTCTTTATTTTCTTTTTTTTAATATCGGAACTATTATCACTTTGCATTATTTTCACAATTTCACTTTATAATACAGACTGGCTCTTTCATAACTTTTAGTAGCTCTTTCAATACCGAAATGTTACGAAAGAGCCAAAAACACATTTTAAAAAAATGAATATATCGTTGATTTTTCCATAGCGATAAATTTTTTTTTCGTATGCAATTACCTAATTTAATAAATAAATAATAATTGAAGAAAAAAATCATAATTTCTTTCATTAAAAGTATGTTTTTTTGCTCCGTTTAGTAAACTGACTCTGTCATGCCACTTCTCCCCTACACGCACCAGAAAAATGTTGTGTAATGTGCTGGCTTTTACTCCGAAGTATTTTATATATATATATATATATATATATATATATATATATATATCTTGTGGCGTGAGGTAAGCTCTTCAAAACTATTCAACCTATATGTAAACCAGCTGATGGGTCGACTTAATAGTGCCAACGTTGGCTGTTACGTAGATGGTATTGATTACGCTGATGATATGGTGCTGTTGAGTCCATCTATTATCGGGATGAAACAACTTTTGTCTATTTGTGAGGGCTACGCAGCGGCTCACGGGCTTAAGTACATACAACACAAGTAAAAGTGACTGGATTCTATTTAAGTCGGATTCAATTAACTATACTGAACTACCGAAAATACAATTGTGTGGGGCAACCTTTGAAGCGGATTGCGAGTTTTAAGTACCTGGGCGACTAGGTTACAGTTGATTTAAAAGACGATATGGACATAGAGAGGGAGCGTAGATCGTTGGCAGTTCGTTTTAATATGCTGACTCGCAGGATTGCGCGTTGTAGTAAACAGATTAAAGTAACAATTTTTAAAGCTTTTTGTCAGTCGTTCTACTGTTGCAGCCCGTTAGCTATACACAGCGAGCAGGCAGCGATCTACGTATCCAATATAACACTGCCTTGAGGGTACTATTGAGGCTGTCATGGCGATGCAATGCGTGCTGAGAACCGTATTGACTGCTTCGCTGCAATAGTTGTAAAGCGGTATGCCTCCGCGCTGACCCGTTTGCGGAAGAGCACCAACAATATCCTTGAGGTAATGGTAGACCGGTAGGACTTGCCACCTCTACAAGAGTGACCGCGGGTCCACACAGCAGCATTAGTGTATATATTGTTGTGTGGATGTATCTCACGATTGTTTGATTTTTTTGTTTTTGTAGTGTATTTTTTATTAAGCCTCAAGCTATAAATTAATTTGATACCAACACTTATGGAGTTTGCCTGAAATAAATAAATAAATAATTATTATTAAACATAATAATAACATATTGAGCAACTAACCGTAGACAACTTGCTACAAACATGTAGATATAGATTCTAAGTCTGTATTTTGTTATTATTTTCAAATTCATGGCAGCGCCTTGTTGATTTGAAAAATTAATAGCGTCCGCTCGCCACCGGAATGGGCCCTAAACTTTAATACGTATTAAACATTATGCACACATAAAACATAAACAATTATACGATGCTAGGCTGTTCTCGCAGAGAATTGATCCTAATTGTGTCGAAATAGGCGTTAATAGGACACCTAATGGGCAGTTTTACGACCCCAAGGTGCCGCCAAAGAGCCTTCCGTTGTTTTTATTGACCCCTTTTTTCCTTTCTCGATCTAAGTTTTTGAGCAAACATCTCGATTCAGATATCTCGATACGTTAATTTGAGCCTCTCTGTTTTATCCTCGATGTTGGATAAAGTACGTTCTATTTGCTTTTGGATGTATAAACATTTTATAGTGTACAAGGTGCGCCGACGTCTTTGCTTGTATCAACTTTAGTATTAATGTGATTAATAAATAATGGTAAAATAATAGAGCTGTAGTGTTGGTTAGCGGTATCTATGTTAAGTAATGATAAGTTTCAAGCCAGTAACATTTATGCTAAGCAGATAACACGTTGCAGACTGGCGGAATTTTTATCTTTGTTTTAATAAAATCTCTAACTAAATCTAGTCCTATCAAACCTCTTACAGAATTAATTTACCGCAAAAAATTCCTTTTTGATCCTCACTTTGAAGTAGGGCGTGATCAGATCGGGCGCCAATCATGAAATTCCTAGTATGCAAGTAATATGAATTTTACCCGCATCGGCACCACAGTACTTTGCTAATTACGAGAAGTATAAAAACATTTATTTCTATGGCGTATGGAGTCTGTCACCACTAGGGGTTGCAGCACGATCTCTCGGTTAAGAGTTACAGTGTCCTGTGAGCATACTAACTACAATTAGGTAGATAAACATGCACGTAATGTGTCATTGAAAAGAAATAAATAAAGTGCATATTTACGATCAATTAAATAATCCACTTTTAGTTCAGTGCTTCATTAAGTCCAGAATATAGGAACTAGTCAATGAATATGAGGAATGAGCGACGAATGACGCATATTAAATTTGTAATAAGACTCTATATCAGTTATTAGGTTATAAAAAGGCCTAATATGTTTTAATTTGCAGGCCTTATTTGTTTCGTAGGGCCATTGACTGGCAACCATGAGAAACGAGTATGTTAATGAACACCTTTTTTACGTGGTAGAGCCATGCTGCAGCTATATTAGTGGTATAGTTGTAGCACGAATGGGTCGGCTCGACCGGGGAAGGACCACGCTCTCACAGAAAACCAGTAAAATAGCAGCTTAAGGCTGCTGTGTTTCGTATGGTGAGTAAAAAATGCAAAGAGGCATTCCATATTAGTCCTCACGGGTGACAACGCATCTGCATCTTGAGTCTTTATTGAGGATAGATGTAGATGTCTATGGGTCACGGTAACCACTTACCATCAGGTAGGTGGACTTTGTGCTCGTTTGTCACCATATTCTATAAAAAAAACACCTATTTTTTTAATTTCTAATACTGAAATCTGTGCAGCTCGCACAACTGGATTTTTTATATTTGAAAAGTTATGCACGAGTTATAAGTTTATTTTTATCTTTTATAATATGGAGTACATAGTTAACATTTTCTTCAGTCGTTCGCGAAATACCCGTGTTTATTCGCTTCAAAATTCACTTAAGAAATAAGAAAGAAGCCCTGTGTCTAATTTTATTATTTATTAATATAATTGAATGTAAAGCGAATATATACAATATAGTAAAAAGGTAATTTTAAAATCAGAGGCAGACAGGTCTTCTTTATTTAATTAAATACATGAGTATACACCTATGTAGCGGATATCATCTTCTGAGATAATCAACACTATACTGTCACGTTACCAAGCATGTTAATTGGACGAAATTTCATATTTGAACATCAAAATTAATTATTGTCCACTGCCGGACAAAAACCGCCTCTTAGATTACCTCATTGGGCGGATGGCAATTTCAGTTTTTTAGTTGTGCCCATCTCCTGGTCTGTGTCCCTCTGTTGCCGCTTACGACATTTGCGGGACGCCAATATCAGTCAAGTATAGGGTGATAAGTAAAATAAACCCACTGTTAAGTACAACCCTCATTGCAGGAGTCTCATGCAGCAGGACAACTTTTGCCGCTGCTTACAGACCCAATATCCGCAATATATTTTTCTACCGACTTCAAAAAGAAGCCGGTACTCAATTCGACTGTATGTTTTTTTTTATCTGTGTTACCTCATAACTTTTTACTGGGTGAACCGATCTCGATGATTCTTTTTTATTTAAAAGCTGGTTCTTCACATGTGGTCTCATATAAATTTGATGAAGGTCTGACCAATCGTTTTTGAGTTATTCTTTATAATTTATATTGAAGTCGGTTGTACAAAATTTTTAATTATTAATTCTCAGATGTGTGATACGTGATATCAGTTTCCGCGCGGAAAGTTGATAAGTAAATTATTCTGATAACATGATCAGCGTCAATCTATACATTATAGGTACCTACCTGTGCTTGGCCACAGCCTATTCTATGTTTAGTGGTATAAACCTTAAACCTCATTATCGCAGGCGAGAAGTACGCATCCTATCAGTCTTGCACCTCAAAAGCCCCTCCTCTTATTGTCATCTATATGTTAAACGACAAAAATCGTTCTTAATATTTCCTAAGTCAATAGAATCAATATTAACGGGAGAGATAAAACTGTGGTCTATACATTCTATTTTATATAGAATAAAGGTGAAAAACGAGCACACAATCCACCTGATGGTAAGTGGATGATGTGTTTCATCTACATCTATCCTCGATTAAGAATTAAAATGCAGATGCGTTGTGACCCCTAACGACTAATGTGGAATAAACAGTAGCATTACACAGCGTAAAATAGCAGCATTAAGCTGCTATTTAACGCTGGTATTCTCTGAGTACGTGGTCCTTCCCCGGTCGAGCCGCTCTATTCGTGCTACAACCATAATATAGCTGCAGCGTAGCTCTACCACGAATAAGTTTGATTACTAAAGTAACGAGCGTATTTTTTTTTAAATAAAAAACACTACTTAGTGCCATTAAAGTTATTAAAAAATTAGAATCCAGTTAAGCCCACCATCAAGCTATATCCTAAGAAAATGAATCTGTCAGATCGCTTTTAACCAAACCGAGGCGTCCAAAAGAATAGGTACAATTCCACTATAATTTATAGCGAAGCCGAAGCAAGCTATAACACTATAATAGCCTTTCAGACACCTCCGCTGGTGGGAATGGGATGGAAACATTTGTGCGAAGAAGATAGACGACCAGAAGCGCCGCTTCACGTCAAAATACGTGCTCCATTAGTTTTATTGCCTCGTGGTGAAGGGTAAAATTTTATCGACGTCGATATTTTTAATATTTGAATGAGATCTAATTTTACACGCTGATTTTAAAATATGAAATGAGTAATTAACAAATTATTTATTTTTTATAACCTTTGATTTTATATCTTCAAAGAGAAATTGAGATGACAAAGCTTTTATGAACGGCTCTTGCTTAAAAGTAATGAGCAATTACATATTAAAAAGTTTAAAAAATCATAACCATTTTATATGAAAAATTAAAATTAAATAGGTAACATATTTTCTCAAAACATCACTTGTAAGATGTTAGTTTAATGAATAATTATTTTATTGCTTTTCTTCCATATTCCAGGTATAGTATATCCGACAGTAAATTTAGAAAATAATAAGTAATACAAATAAAGTCATCACAATCTCATATAGCATTATATTTACACGATTCATCCTTGCATGTATTGCTAAACAGACGCATATATTCATAGTATTTTGTATTTACTAAATATATATTTATATAAATATGTATATAATATGTATGTAGGTTATATCTGTATATTTTATTTATTAGTAAATCATTTTTGTTTTGTATTCTTTATTTATTTATTTATATTGCTACACCTACGTCAAATCGTCACCACTCCATGGCCTTTGTGATTTTTTGTTTTTAGAAATGCAATAAAGAATAAATTAATAAATATTTTGATTATAAACGTAACACTATATATGATATATACTAATGTGTGATTTTTTTATTTTAAAAATAACATGTTTGTAATTTTGTTAAATTTATTTTTCTAACACCTTCTAATTGAATTCAAATGAAATGTTAATAATATGTTAGATGTTATAAATATCGAAACAAACATTTAAAGTTAAAATTAGCTTTTGTCGAAAAAAATGTCGATATCAGCATATTCATCCACATGGCATGGAGCAACGTAGCATTGAGGGCGGCACCGCGGCAACTTCAAAGGAGGCCACCTCTTTGATGTGGCCGGCGGCGCGCGCCTCCAAACGCCGCAAGCGACAAATCCATACGTCATCCTCCTGTCATTATAACGCCTCACAATCGCGCTGGGAATGTGGAATTATTAATGAGACAATATAAATTGACAAGGCGCTTTAATACCGATTACTTGATCCCGTATGAGAGGTGAGTGTCATTTGAATCAGTTCATACTTCATACAAAATGACACTATTCAGTAAATGGGTGTTGATGTTAATTAGAACGTTACTTTAGAAATAAAATTCAATATTTATACTGTCTTTTTGTATGTACTTACTTACTGATCAGTATTTCAAAAGTACTTTTTCTTTACTTTTTCATTTCATAATACAAGACATACCGCTAAGTGAGCAAGAAACCTGGCTCTGGGTTCTAATCTAGGTAGGCTAGGATTATCTTAACTCCGAAGCGCGAGTAATTTGGGGCGTGTGAGTTTGCACAAACATTGCGTACATTTATGGTTATAAAATGCCTCCTGCGTAGTTTTTAGTGTTAGCATTATATATTTTGTCGTGGAAGTCAATTTAATGTCCTTTTCAACATCTTTCAAGTATATTTTTTTTATATAAAATTAACGACCAAAATAAATCTTCTAATAATTCTGACTTTAGATTCGATATTTATTAATTTATTTCTCAACTCGTCTGTTAACCCCAAAATTAATTTAAATCGCTAAATATGATTGTGGTGAAATTACAATTAAGTTTATTAAAAGAGCCGTGGTAGCTCAAGGACTAAGCGCTCTTTGTATATTTCACCGAACGCGAGCAAGCCGGGTTGGATCCCAGCCGGTATAAATGAAATTGTTAGTTGTAATTTTAAGTGCTGATTTACCAAGTGTTCAGCGGTGAAGGAAAACATCGTGAGGAAACTTGCATGTCTGAGAAATAAGAAAAAAAATATTTCAAAGACGTGAATTTCGCAAACACGCATTGGGGCTGACATTTCTTTGCCCTAAAACCCTCTCAGAAATGAGAGGAGGCCTTTGCCCAGCAGTTGGACGTATACACGCTCTTACTTAACTATACTTTTTTATTAACAGTGGTAGAGCCACGCGGCAGCTTTTGCTGTCGCACGGATGGGCCGGCTCGAACCGGGGTGAACCACGACCTCACAGAAAACAAGCGTGAAGTAGAGGTTTACCTCTGCGTTTCGCTTGGTGAGTGCAGGTGGCTGGAGGCCCTTTTTACTGGAAATGAGGCATTCCATCTTAGTCCTCACGGGTGACAACGCATCTACATTTTGATTTGTAATAGGGGATAGATGTAGAAGTCTATGGGCCGCAGCAACCACTTACCATCAGGTGGACTGTGTGCTCGTTTGTCACCCTGATCCTATAAAAAAAAATTAACAGTCCAAAATTGGTACACAATACGCATTTACTCTAACCTACATATTTGATCGGGATAGACTTGGACATAGGTACGGAGTCAATCACAAAACGTCTCTACAGTCAGCTAGAATTCCGCCCTATTAGCTCAATAGATAAATCAAGTCACGCGATTATCGTAACCTTGTTACTAACTTAACCTTGTTTAAAAAAAAATATCTGCAAAGGTTCTGTTCCTTGATCCGTAAAGTTTTAACACAACGGGCAGGTCGCCGGACACAATAAGCTTTCGACACAAATTTACATTGTTCGTTTTGTTCTAAGTCCAATACAACGAGTAGCCACTTATTAGGTCATTTTGGTCTTATCTCTCTAACAATTGTTGGAACCAATTGTGAAAGCCCACAAAAAGGAAATTACAGGTTGCCTCGTGTGCACATTGTTGCACGGGATAATTTGGGTAAACCCTTTACATATCCCTGACGGTAATATTATGTTTTCTTTACTTTAAGCTGGGCAACGCTACGAACCTCCCGGCTATACTAAAGACGTCGGAAGATAAAAAGATTTCAAAGTAAATATGTTATATTAAAGTCAAGTCTTTCCGTTACGTTTGTTACGGTGTTACTAGATTGAGTGACGACCTGATAACATATGAAGTAAGTCAATGAATGCAGGTGGCTCAGCAGTGGACTTGTGAAGGCCTGTGATTGATGATCATGATGATGTTACTGTGTCGGTATTTTTGTTTTATGATTTAGGATGACAAACAAGCTAATAGTACACCTAATGCTAAATAAATACTGTGGTCCATAAATATCTATATATATATATATATATATATATATATATATATATATATATATATATATATATATATATATATCCTCAAGTAAGAATTAAAATGCAGATGTGTTGTCACCTCTGAGGACTAAGATAGAATGCCTAGCTCCCAGTAAAAAGGCTTCCGGTTTTCTACGGTCACCGTACGAAACACAGCAGCTTAATGCTGCTATTTTACGCTGGTATACTATGAGAGCTTAACTCTTGTTTCAGGTTCTATATATAATATATACAAGGATTTTGTGAGATATTTTTGTATTTTAAATTTAAAATTAAATGTAATAATCAAGTAATGAAAGTTTAATTTGCTGATGACGGTATGATGTGTTGATGTTACTCGGTTGGCAATCATTGTATAAAATGATTCTGAATCGGTTCAGCTGAACAATATAGAACCTCATCACCTTGCAATGCTATTTACGCATGATATTATCGCCATGTTTAATTCCAATTACATCACCGTCGTCTTCTGATTAATAAACTGCAGCTGCCATAAGCGCCAAAGATTCTACTATTTTTATAGGTGTAAAAGTAGTGACCAGGTAAAATGCAGATGCAGGTGGCTCATGGCCGTGCTTTGTGGCATTGCTTGTGGGAAGCCTATGTTCAGCAGTGAACTTGTTAAGGGCTATAATGATGATGATGATTAAGGGTAGCAAACGAGCAAACCTCATTGTAAATGGATGCTTTGGCCAATAGACTCCCACATCTGTCCTTGATTGTTTTCACCCCTGTAGATTAATATAAGATAAAATGCCTCGTCTTCAGTTCTTCTTTTTTAATAGAATAAAGTTAATAAACGAGCACACAGTCTACTTGACTATTTTTGCGTGGTAGAGCCATGCTGCAGCTATATTACTAGTACAGTTGTAGCAGGAATGGATCGGCTCGACCGCGGAAGGACCAATAGCAGCCTGCTGTGTTCCGTATGGTGAGTGTAGAGAACCGGAGACCCTTTTTACTGGAAAAGAGGCATTCCATCTTAGTCCTCACGGGTGACGACGCATATGCATTTTGATTTGTAATCGAGGATAAATGTAGATGTCTATGGGCCACAGCAACGACTTACCATCAGGTGGACTGTGTTAGTTTGTCACCCTTATCCTATAAAAAAGTGGATGCTGTGGCCAATAGACTTCACATCTATCCTTGATTAAGAATCAAATCATTCGTACTGCAGCCATAATAAAGCTGCAGCGTGACTTGACTACCTTAAATAAGTTTGGCTTTTATTACTTGCACTAATGGCTTTAGTTCATCTCATTTGACTTCCGAAGTACCCACGCGATTTAGATTTAAAGACCCTTCAGATTCAGCATTAGATACTAGGAGCTCGACTGCGTAGATACCACCCTCTAAAGTCTAAACTATTTCTACCGTCTGTCCGTCCGCCCTAATCTTTCTAATAGCTGTGCCAATTGTGACGAAATTTCCTTGTGGAATCGATTACCACCAGCGATATTTCCGGACCGATACGACTTAGGGACCTTCAAGAAAAGAGCCTACTTCTTTTTAAAAGGCCGGCAACTCATCTGCAATTCCCCTGGTATTGCAGTTATTCATGGGCGGCGGTAGTCACTTACCATTAGGTGAAGCACATGCTCGTTTGCCCCCTCTCCTATAAAAAAACTTAACAGATAAAAAAAGTACCAGGAGGAATCGAGGCTATATTTTAACCGAAAAATATGGAGGATTCATTTATGAAATCGAAAACTGATAACACAAACGGTTAGTCTCGTTTATACATCTATACAAATAAATAAAATTGAAGTGTCTGTTTCTAATGTCAAAATAACATCTATTTAATAAACGCATATGAAAGTATAATATATGGGACATAAAAAAAAACATTTTTAAAAATGTTTGTCTGTCTGTCTATCGGTCTGTCGGTCTGTCTGTTCTGTATGTTTCGGTTTATCTCCGAAATGGCTGTACCGATTTTGATTCGACGACATATCTATAATAAGACATATTTATATAAAATAAGTAGATCTTCAATTATTATTTTAAATATCACAGAAAGTGGTAGGACTCTTTTCTGCATAGGAGTCCATCTGGGTTGGTCCACGAAGGTCCACCACCTTGCCCTTTTCTGTTGCCCAACAGCAGTGCTTGCACTGTTGTGTCCCAGTCTAAAGATAAAGAGAGCCATTATAATTACAGGTTATGAGGCATTCCATCTTAGTCTTTTTTATAGAATAGGGTGACAAACGAGCACACAGTCCACCTGATGGTAAATGGTCGCTGTGGCTCATGGACATCTACGTTTATCCTCATTTGCGAATCGAAATTCAGATGTTTCGTCAAAAAGGGTCTCCGGTTCTCTACACTCACCATACGAAACACAGCAGTGTTAAGCTGCTATTTTACGTTGGTATTCTGTGAGAGCGTGGTCACTCCCTGGTTGAGCCGACCCATTCGTGCTACAACTATACCACTAATATAGCTGCAGCATGGCTCTACCTCGTATAAACTATATACTACCACGTATATAGACCTCACGGCTGACAACGCATCTGCATTTTGATTCCTAAACGAGGATAGATGTAGATGTCTATGGGCTACAGCAACCACTTACCATCAGGTGGACTGTGTGGTCGCTTGTCACCCTTATCCTATAAAAAAAATCTATGGCGTAAAACAATTTTTGGATAGTAAAAATTATATTCTATATTGGATAATATTTATTATAAGTAATTTTTTAAATTTTTCTAAGCTAGCGCTTAACTACAACCCCACCTGATGGTAAGTGGTGATGTAGCCTAAGATGGTGAAGCGCACTGACTTAACAAAAGCCTATTCACTCTTGCCTTGAAGACACACACATTGTAATCGGATGGAAACATAGATACTGGCAACTTTTCTTTTTTTTAAAAAAAAAGAACCCCACCATTGACGGGAGTGTATTTTCAATTTCAACACAGATGCTGTTTTGTACACAATCTATTTTTAATTTAGTTACTGTTAAAAGAGGACATACTTTACTGCTGCGATTTGATACAGAGTGTAGTGTTCCTCTTAATTTATAGTTAACATAGAATTTAAATATATATATATATATACACATTCATATCAACTTATTCCACTCCTTTGCTGTACGCATGACGAACGATAAAGCAAATCGTTTGGTTCGAATGCGTGGTAAGTCAACAACGAAGGGGTGGAGACTGGCCGAACGTCTGGTTGTCCAATGTTAATGATTAATTAATTTTCATTTAATTATTGTTAGAGTATAGTTACAATGTATCTTTAATTAAGTTATGCGACTTCTTACTAAGTATTAAAATTGACGTTGCTCAGAAATGATATTTAGCTAATTATTATTACTATTTCTCTATATTTTATTTAAATAATGTAACTAATATTATTTCATATAGCTAAGGAAAATTTTGACATTTTTTTAAAAATATTTGCATGCTATGTATATAATACGCAAAACATGAGCGCTCCTTTTTACATGTTAACAACATTTATACCATGTTTTACGCAAATAAAGATTACTTTCTTGTTATAATTATTAAGAGAGGACAATGAGCATGCGGCTCACCTGATGGTAAGTGACTACCGCGGCCCAATGAAAAACTGCAACACCAGGGGAATTGCAGATATGTTGCGGGCCTTTTAAAAAGGAGTAGGCATAAGGCAAGATATCTGTCGCTTCTTTTGTTTGAAGTTGGCTGCAGGTTTCCATGTACCTACTGCAGTAGCTAATTACCATCAGGTGGACTGTACGTTCGTTTATAACTTCAGTTTCATACAAAAAAAAAGTCCGTGAAAACAAGACATACATATCCAACATGATAATCATTAGCTACGACTAGACGTGACCTTTCCCTTAATGAGGGCATCCACGAAATTTTTCTGCCACCAGGGCGACGCCACTTAAAAGTGAGGTATAATATTTGACAGATATCTTAGCGGGGAAGATAATTTGTTCGGAAAATGTAAAGGTATATGTAGGTTTTATACGTAGTAGAGCCATGCTGCAGCTATATTAGTAGTATAGTTGTAGCACGAATAGGTTGGCACGACCGGGGAAGGAACACGCTCTCACCGAATACCAGCGTAAAATGGCAGCTTGACACTGTTGTGTTTCGTATGATGAGTGTAGAGAACCGGAGACTGATTTTACTGGAAAAGAGGCATTCCATCTTAGTCCTCACGGGTTAAGACGTATCTGCATTTTGATTCTTTATTGAGGATAAATGTATCTATGGGTCACAGCAACCACTTACCATCGGGTGGACTGTGGGCTCGTTTGTCACCCTATCCTATATAAAAAAGGTTAATGCTTACTTCTGTGGTATTAGCTATATTTTATATTAATAAGATTAAAAATAAACAAACCAAACCACAGACCTTCATAAAAGTAGAAAAATTAATAAAAAAATTACAAATTTGCAAAAAATGAAAGAGCAAACCACTGACTCATTGTTTTGTGTATTAATATATTACTCTAGAAACTGATAAACTTTTATTAAAAACTAACTTTTCAATTAAATGACATTGTGTAACAAAAAACTTTACCTCAGTGTCAACTAGCGACATCTGGTGAGCAGAAAATTATTAGCCCTCATTGAGATAATTAGTATTGGTAAAGACAGCGTTCATAAATAGGAGTTATCGTTGGATAATGCTGAAATTATAGTACTCGTGCTTATAGGTATGTAGCGAAAAATTATATTAACTTTATTTGGGTATCGTGCTCTACAATATTAAGACAGAAAGTTAAAGTATTGTTTGTGCTCACCTATTATACATGTTCATATGTTCATATACATATAATGAGCTGAAATGTTTTACATATACTGAGTTGATAAGTCAAAAAAATAAATATTTTAACGCATCCAGCGTTCTTGGCACGATATTGTGGGGAGTAGGACTGTACGATAATTAAGTTGCTAGTTTTAGTTATTTTTTTTTATTATAGTTTTAAACATTGTATATAATAAAATGTTGTTATATAAAAAAGTTATATAAAAAAGACAATAATCGCCGTCATACTTTCTTTAAAGTCAAACCCAATAAGTCATCCCGTTTATTTTTACAGCATCAAAAGTACAACATGATATTTTAGATACTTATACTGGTGACATAGTTTTTTATTTAACATTACACGTAAAAGCCGGGGTTCGTAACAGTATTGTTTTTAAATAAGGCATACTACTTACCGTAAACTAGATTTCTATAAATGCCTAACAGAAGAATTTTCGTATATTTTTACCTTAAACTAAACTAAAAAATTTAAAATTGTCAAATGATGTAAGGTAAATTTATTTAGCAACGCTTAGTAATATTGCAGCAAGCTGGGTGAGGCTCCTACACTCTCTACCCTTATGATTAATTAATTTAAACAATTACGTGATTACGTAATTTTTACATAGGTTTTATGTCAAATAAGCTGTGGTCACTCATTTACTCACAAGTTTTGCCTAGGCATTAATCATATTTAAAAACACTCTAAGCTATATCTGATATAACAGATCGATTATCTGAAATGGAACTATACTATTGTTATCAGTGATTGTTACATAATTTCTATCATGAATCGTTATAAATAATAATTGTATAATTATCATTTTTGTTTTATAATACTATTTTTTAATTATCAAATATAAAATAGATTAAAAGTTACTGTATTGTCATAATAATTATTATCATTGATAATTTTCTGTTTATTTCTAATTTAGAATTTGAGATATTTACTAAGAATCTTATAAAAGTAATTTCATCTTCTAAACATTCGTAATTAATTCACTCATCAGTAATATTTATAACAGTGTTCAACTTATTTTCATATTATAAAAGTATTTGGATTGTAGTATAGTAATTATAAAAGAATTATCTTATACATTCAAACTGTTGCTAAGTTCAGTTTTGATAGGTAGTAGGGATAAGCAGCCACCATTGTGCGATATTATAAAAACGATTGCAATAATTATTCAATGATTATTCGTGCTGTGAACTAGTAAAGCAAACAACAAGTAATCAAGCGTATTATTACACTTCCTATGACTCCTGTAATACTATACTACGAGTATATCTCAACCACATGTTACTATATTTGATTTTAACACCATGTAACACCAAAGAGGATACTGGTCAAATGTATAACTATTTACTCTAAATTTCTATCTAAATTTTCCATTTGTACCATGTTTTTCATATTTAGCTCACTAGTCACATACTCAATAGTCTAATTTAAATAGTAGACACAGAATTCTCTGGTTTGTATTTTATTTATAGAATAAGTGTCACAAACGAGCACACAGTCCACCTGATGGTAAGTGGTTGCTGTGGTCTATAGACATCTACATCTATCTTCGTTTGCGAATTAAAATGCAAATTCTTTGTCAGCCGTGAGGACTAAGATAGAATGCCTCTTTTCCAGTAAAAAGGGTCTCCGGTTCTCGACACTCACCATAAGAAACACAGCAGCATTAAGCTGCTATTTTGCGCTGGTATTCTGTGAGAGCGTGGTCCTTCCCCGGTCGAGCCGACCCATTCGTGCTACAGCTATATTATTAATATAGTTGCAGTATGGCTCTACCATGTATAAAATGCTTAATGCTTAAGTTCTACGTTTTTATTTATATAGAATAAGGGTGACAAAGGAGCACACTGCAAACCTGATTGTAAGTGAGTGGAATGGACCGAAGACATCTACATCTATTCTTGATTATGATGCAAAACGCAAATGCGTTTCACCCCTGAGGACTAAGATAGAACACCTGGCATCCAGTAAAAAGGGTCTCCGGTTCTCTACTAAAAGGGTCTCCGGTTCTCTACATTCACCATAAGAAACAGAAGCATTAACGTGCTATTTAACGCTGGTGTTTTGTGAAAGCATGGTGTCTCCCCGACAGAGCCGACCCATTCGTGTTACAACCATAATTTAGCTGCAGCGTGGCTCTACCTCGTATGAAAATGGTTTGGTAAACTCACCTACTAAGTGACTACTGTGCCTATGTGAGACACTTTCTTTTATAAAACTATAACTTTTATAAAACCCATCGGAGGCAGATCCCAGCCATGGTTTGGTCGCTCCTGTAAAATAGCATCACGCTATAAGCAGGAGTGCTCCGGAGTTGGCACCGCTTTTAACGCGTCTTTTCCGGTACTCCTACTCCCAAGGCGTAGTCCCGAATTCATGGAAGACAGCTTTGGTCCACCCGATCCCTAAAAAAGGCGACCGCTCAGACCCGCCCAACTACAGGCCTATCGCTATCACCTCCTTGTTCTCCAAAATAATGGAATCCATTATAAACTGCCAGCTCATGAGGTACCTTGAAGATCACCAGCTGATCAGTGACCGTCAGTACGGTTTTCGTCGGGATCGATCAGCGGGTGATCTTCTAGTTTACTTAACTCATAGATGGACGGAGGCAGTAGAGTCCAAGGGGGAGGCATTGGCCGTTAGTTTGGACATAGCGAAGGCCTTCGATCGGGTCTGGCACAAGGCGCTTCTTTCGAAGCTTCCTTCCTATGGGCTTCCCGAGAAATTGTGCAAATGGATCACCAGTTTCCTTGCTGATCGGAGCATCAAGGTCGTAGTAGACGGTGCATGCTCTGATTACAAGCCTATCAACGCTGGTGTTCCACAAGGCTGCGTGCTATCACCAACGCTGTTTCTCCTGCATATCAATGATATGTTGCTAACCGGTAGCATTCATTGCTATGCAGACGACAGCACTGGGGATGCCTTATATACCGGCCGTGCCAATATTTCTCGGGAAAACGTCGCCGAGTACCGGGACAAACTTGTGTCTGAAGTCGAGTCTTTGCTTAACAAAGTCTCGGATTGGGGCCGACTAAATCTAGTCCAGTTCAATCCCCAGAAGACACAAGTTTGCGCGTTTACCGCTAAAAAGAACCCCTTTGTCGTATCTCCTCAGTTTCTAGGCACTCCCCTTGCTGCCTCAGCCAGTATCGGAATCCTTGGCGTCGACATATCGAATAGCGTGCAGTTTCGTGGTCACTTGGAAGGGAAGGCCAAATTGGCCTCTAAAAAGCTTGGCGTGCTCAGCAGAGCGAGACAGTATTTCATGCCGGCACATCGCTTGCAACTTTACAAAGCGCAAGTTCGGCCCCACATGGAATACTGTTCTCATCTCTGGGCCGGGGCACCCCAGTGCCAGCTCCTTCCACTTGACCGCATCCAGCGCAGAGCGATTCGAATCGTCGAAGACCGAGTTCTTTCCGATCAGCTCGATACACTGACACTGCGTAGAGATGTTGCATCTCTTTGCGTATTTTATCGCATCTATCACGGGGAGTGCTCTGAGGAATTGTTCGGACTAATTCCAGCCGCTCAATTTCACCATCGCACATCGCGACAAAACTCGCGTTACCATCCGTACCATCTGGATGATTGGCGGTCCACCACTGTGCGATTTAGAAGAAGTTTTCTCCCTCGCACAACTTCTTTGTGGAATCAATTACCACCAGCGAATTTTCCGAACCGATACGACTTAGGAACCTTCAAGAAAAGAGCTTACACCTTTCTAAAAGGCCGGCAACGCATCTGCAATTCCCCTGGTGTTGCGGTTGTTCATGGGCGGCGGTAGTCACTTACCATCAGGTGAGCCGCAAGCTCGTTTGCCCCCTATTCTATAAAAAAAAAAAAAAAAAAAACGAAATCCTACAAAGGTTGTGAATATGATTGTATTGTAGATACAATATATTGAAAAATTACCAATCAATAACTTATTTCTTCCAAATTTTTGTAGTTTTATCAAGCTATAGTACCTATAGTTCTTTTATATAATAAATGTATCAAGCGAGCATACAGCCCACCTGATGGGAGGTGGATGCTGTGGCCCATAGACATCTACATTTATCCTGGATTAAGAATCAAAATGCATATGCGTTGTCAACCGCGAGGACTAAGATGGAATGCCTCGTTTCCAGTATAAAGGGCCTCCGGTTCTCTACACTCATCATACGAAACACAGCAGCATTAAGCTGCTACTTTACGCTGGTATTCTGTGAAAGCGTGGTCCTTCCCCGGTCGAGCCGACCCATTCGTGCGTAATTTAGCTGCAGCGTGGCTCTACCACGTAGATCTGGTTATCTGAAATTACACTATAGTACTTATAGTGTAATTTCAGATAATCAATTTGTTATTATATCATTTACTCTAGTGCAACTCCTGATATTCTCACTACGGATTCTTCCACGCGGAAAAACTCCAAGTGTTACCCTTTCAATCTCAACAGGCTTAAAATTCTCAAGAACTTAGAAATTTCTATTACTGCCAGAAGTGTAAGACTACGTCTTCAGCGATAACCTAAAAATGCGTGCTGAGAGCCGATAGTTCCAGGTGGCACAGGTAAAGCACAGTGGTTTATCACTGTCTTTGAAACTTCGATCAGTAAGGTGACTTTCATATGCAATGTTGGGGCCAATATCGGAAATAAGGGCTGTTTGATAACGTCTTTGGCTTTATACCGGAGAATCCGCGATGGAAGTTTTGTTAAATCTTTCACAGAATATACGATAATAACACAAGAGCATGTGTTCGTCACAAATCTTTTACACTTAGCGGATCCATGTTTCCGCTACTTACGTACATCTTAACCAAGCATGATACTGTATTTGAAATCAGTCTGACAGATTCGTAAAATTAAATACCTATAGTTGCTAGGCTAGACTAGAAGGTAGAAATCTTTTTCTGTTTGGGATTCCTTATTTCTACCGCTAAATAGCAGTGCGTGCAGTGCTCTGCTCCACTCTTCAAAGATACATAATTATAGGCCATGGGACTTTCTATCTTTTTAAGATAAAGCATTTGTGGCATTTTTTATTTGAGGTAAATCGCGCTAACAAAGTTCCGAAGTTAAAGTAGTATATATAGAATAGCTCCGAACTACACACTAACACTCGGAGCGTTGGCCGCTCCCCGGGCAGAACACCTTGCCCGGCGGGAGATCTCACCATTTCCTTCCACCCGGCCACAGTGGTGACCAACCGACGTGATGTTTATATCACGCAACCGACAACCTGCGGAAACTACAACTTCAAAACCTTCGTCATCGTCCTCAAGTACCCCATTCATTCGCTCCCGAGCAGATATTGTCTGTAATCTTCACATTTTGCAAGCCATCTAGCTTTATAAAGGTTCATCGCAGCACTGGAATAATAATGCTTCCTGTTCCTTCAAGCTACTCTCTGCGCTACGTGTTCGGCACGGCTCTAAGCCTCTTACTGCTCGCCTCTGCTTCACGGCACTCTCACAGATTACTTGCCTTCTTCTCGACTCACCGCAGACTATAAGGCAATCCCTGGCACTTGTTCCGGCTTATCGTTCTCACCGGCATCACTTGCAAGTGTGTAGTACGGCATGCATTACACACCGGCATAATGTTCGCACCGGCGTCACTTGCCCTTACGCACACAGCATGCATTCCCCACCGGCACTAAGGACGCACCGGTAATCGAACTGCACTATCGACCTCCGGTCTGAGCAGGGGGGTGATGTGACGGCGCCGTCGTCGCGCCACAAGCGAAACATATCGAAGCCTAAATCTCGCTAACAAAGTTCCGAAGTTAAAGTAGAATATTTTTTATAGAATGAGATTACTAACTGGATGCTGTGGTCTATAAACACCATCATCTATCCTCAATTCAGAATAAAAATATAGATGCGGTGCCACCCCTGAGTACTAAGAGAGAAAGCCTCGTTACCAAATAGAATGGGTCTCCGGTTGTCTGCATTCTCCATACGAATCACAGATGATAACACACACATAAAAAAATTAACTAAGAGGGTGCTGTCTAGACGGATTCATTGACAAAAGTCACCCTACAGTTTAGCGAAGTTAAAGAAATAGCCAAATATATGCGAATTTAATAAGTAGGTAAGTTAAATTCGTTACTAATGACCATATACTCCAACGGTGCTCAATTTAAGATCCCATTAAGTTTCGTGTTGTGTCTATCACTTTAAGTCAAAGTGACTGTGACACCACGAAAACGAAGTTTTAAAATTGAGTAGCATTTGAGTATTTGACCATAATTAGCATTGAAGCTAAGCGTTTGATTTCAGTACAACCGATCGCAAGTTCGATTCGCGCGCTTAACAAATATTTGATTGCTCTACAAAAAAATGGTGGCTATTTTTGCAATGGTGAATATTTTTTGTATTTTAAAACTCCGTAATGACGCGGAAGTAGTCTCTACAATTAGTGTTACGTCCATTATAGCATAAATAATTCCAAACAAGACTTTCCAAATCAAAACCAAAATACTTAAGTCCGATAGCAATTTTACGTTGATATCAAAATGAAAAATACTTTAATGACAATTTTAAATCCAAAGAAAACAACAACACCAAATTAACCTTTTCGAAAAAATACTTTATACACTTATATTTATATTTAAAATGTATTTAGACGTTGCGTGAATGTTATATTTATGTTGTATCTCTGCAATACTAGACAACAGTTGCATATGAAATCGCATTTGAGTTGCGCGGATTTCGACCACGCCCGGGCAACATTCGGGCAATTAGCGATCATTTATCTTCGCGCCTCTGTCAAAACTGTGTCGTCCAGTTCCAAAACATTTTAGTGTACGCCATAATTACGGCTCTCTTGATTAATTTGACCGGCCGGGTGAGGTCTTTGTGTGTCAAATTCGGGCTCTTTAAGGTGTGAATTAGACGATTTTTCTCGTTGATAAAGGTTGACGGATGGACGAAAAACGTACCTTTGTTGGCTAATTATGCACGGTTATCTGTTAAATTTATTTAATTATACCATCGCCCTCCATAGAGGTCGGACTAAGTCGGATGTTGCCTTTTCCGTTGATTGATGAGTTACTTGCGGTGCTCCAGACTTGCCCGTTTGCGTGCTTGTGTCTTATAAATCTATCATTATTACCTACACCTCAGATAATAACTGCTTCAGAAGTAAAAAATATATCTTTATTTTTTTTATTTGCCAGATAGAAAATATCTAGTCGGTGACATGTAGCAATCTCATACATGTTTGATACTGCGACCGCCAACGCCAAACTTTTGTTTTTTATACAATCAAGGGTTACCAACTAACACATAAACCACCGATAGGTAAATGGATGCTGAGGCCGATAGACACCATCAAATATGCCCGATAAAATATCAAAGCACAAATACGTTGTCAACACTGACATGACTTATATTATAAAATACTCTCAAAACTATTTATATAAATGAAGTAAGAATGCAAACCAACAGTAACACCGTCATGATGCGATGCGACACAGGGCAGCTTTTCTGCAACATCATCATCAACTTTCTTTGCTTTTGATAAAAGAATTACCATATCTCGACGGACACAATAATCATTCATCATCATCGTTACAGCCTTTCACAAGTCCACTGCTGAACATAGGCCTCCTCCAAGGAATGCCACAAAGCACGGTCCTGAGCCACCTGTATCCATCGACTTCCTGCATGTCTCACCAGGTCGTCACTCCATCTAGTGGGGGGTCGCCCTACACTTCGCCTACCGGTACGAGTTGTCAGTTCTTCGAGCTATATGGCCGGCCCACTGCCACTTCAGCTTACTAATCCGTTGGGCTCTGATTCTACTGCGGATGTCCTCATTTCTAAGTTTATCACGCAGAGACTCCCCGAGCAGAGCCCTCTCCATAGCTCGCTGAGCGACCTTGAGCTTCCTCAGCAGTGAAGGACTACGTCTCAGATCCGTAAGTCATCACTGGCAACACGCACTGGTTGTACAATTTCGTTTTAAGGTTTTGAGGTATGTCTGACGAGAAGATGTGTCGTAGTTTTCTGAACGCTGCCCAATAATGACGATGACGAATGACACAATAATGACAATTATTAAAACTCGTAGGACAACCTAAACTAATTACTTGTGCAGTACCTTATACTACTCAAACGAGTGAGGGAGTTTTATTCCTTCTTTGTTTTCTACCCTCTCTTAACACTAAATTGGGAATATCCCATTACTAGCAAAAAGATAAACATACAAAACACGGCATTATTATGGATTCTACGCTACTATTATGTGAAAGTGCAGCCCTTCCCCTTTCGAGCTAATATGGCTTTAAAACCATTAGCCTTAAAAACTACTTCGTCCAAATCCCAAATTTCATCAAAAATGGTCCTGTAAACTTTGAATAAAACTACTTTTACTGGTTCTATCGCGTTTAATTAACTTATTTTTATTAATTCCCGACGTTTCGGGTGCTTTACAGCACCCATGGTCACGGGGGACTGAGGTGATTGACTTATACCTTCAGCTTTTTTAATTATTAATTTTGGTCCGATCTACGCAGAATTAACTTATCTACTGTGTCTTGAAGTCTTGCAGTGGTATGCTTTTGCTTAGTTTTAATTTTATTATTACAGGCTCCCAAGCAGGTGATATTACCCAGCCTCCCTCTCTATTGAAATTAGGATGTTTTTTAATTTCAATAGCCTCACGTATCATCCTTGGCAGGAATCGATGTTATTTCGCGAGAATTTGTGATTTATCAAATCTAATGTAATGGCGGGGACCGTCTAGGATATGATCACAAACTGCGGACTTCCCGGAACGTTGGTGTTTCAACGAACCAAATGAACGAAATGTTAATTAAACGCGATAGTTCGCGTAAATATAAGAAATCATTAAAATAAAAACAGGCTTACACTAATATAATATGCCAGTGTATGTATTATTTGCTGTATGGTGGTGGCGCGGGGTAAGATAAATCACCGCCGTTATGTCCCGTGGGTCGTGAGAAGTAGCTGTGAAAAATGTCAGAAAGGCTTGTAATACATCCATCGATATAATCGTATTGCCATGCGATATAGGTAGCTCAAAGTAGCGAGCTGTCCGGAGACATCGTCAAGCGACATCGACAGGAGACATCCACGAAGCGTGGCAATTACGGCAATCACTTGTTACATTGAACGAGCCCAGCAGTGTACTGTTATAAACTGTAAAAAAAGACGACGTGTATCAAAATCCAAAGAGTGTAACTGTACATGGATATCAACACACATTTTGATAGTCTTAAATAAAACACTATTTTACGTGGTAGAACCATCCTGCAGCTATATTACCTACAGGTATAGTCGTAGCACGAATGGGTCGGCACGACCGGGGACCACGCTCTCACAGAATACCAGCGCAAAATAGCAGCTTAACGCTGCTGTGTTTCATATGATGAGTGTAGAGAATCAGTGACCCTTTTTACTGTAAACGAGGTATTCCATCTTAGTCCTTACGGTTGACAACGCATCTGCATTTTGATTCGTAATCGAAGATAGATGTAGATGTCTATGGGCCACAGCAACCACTTACCATCAGGTGGACCGTGTGCCCGTTTGTCACCCTTATCCTAATAAAAAAAATACATCAGAATCAGGTTTGTAATTGATATAGTATGAAAATATTTTTATGCGATCGAAGGAATATCCTTTTAAATATATTACGTAAATTATATATCTATTCTTTTTTAAAACACAAAAAAGGACGTCCATTCCTGCACTTAATTGTTAAATCTTTTAAAAACATTCGCCCTGTAAGCAGAATTATCGTTATAAATGGTAACAGCTTTATCATATTCGCGATCGTGAGAACATTATTCTGCGTCTTACAGCTTCGTAATATTCGAGGTCTTCATGACTAAGCAGTCTTTCTATTAACAAACGCCAGATTAACTTGAACCACCTCGCTGCTAAACCGTTACCGAAAATGACAAGGATTCTGTTGATGCGGAGGTCTCGGGTGACCGGTCATATTATGTCTAATGAGTAGTTAGGTTTTCTCTTCTGAGTGAACGTGTCATAGATAATTCGATTTAATGGCCAATGCCCGTTAATTATCGAATTAGGAACATCTCTCGAGCGACTTTTGTGTATAACCTACCTACGTGTAATTTTTCCTCCCTTTGCTTAAAAGAAACTTTGAAAATTATTATTTAATTATTGTTCGTGTTCCACCGTATTCGTTGAATTATTGTCAAAAATATGATATAATGGACGTTACTGCTTACTTGTTCTTGTGATTGTAGGCGCGAACGAAAACTGCTGCCAAAATCATTTTTCAGCTTTTTCTGTCAAGAATTATATAACGACTTATCTAACTTTCAAGCTCAAAGGACGGGGTCTAGTGACCGGAAATGGTGGTATATCCGCCTGAAGCAGACCCCTGTGACCTGTGAGCACTCACTGCCTACAAGGATCATAGACTAATGACTAAAAGCAACATTATCGGCACGTAAACTCTCAACTCTAGATAATCAAATTTTTCAAAATTCAAGAGAATGCACTACTACATAGCGTAGCGCATTCTGTAAAAGCCCTATAGCAAGAATGAATTAAGAGAGGCTTTTAAGAAAGAAAAAGAACTATCAACAATTACATTTATAGACTAGCTGTTGCCCGCGAATTTGCCTGAGTGGAATTTATTGCGATTGGATTTCATGGGTTTTAATTTTTCTGCGCTGAACCCTAATTCTTTTCCTATAATAAAAGTAACCTAAGTTACTCCTTATAATATCAACTATCTACCAATGAAAGTCCGATCCAAATCGGTTCACAAGCTTTTGCGTGATGCGTGTTCAGACAGTGTTAGTCTTGTTGTAGTAATAGATTACATTTATAGATTGTGCTTTTGCGCAATAATTATTTATTAGGTATATCTGTTGTTATAATACTCTATCGATGTGTTTTAGAATTTATTTCGTTTTTTTTTTCAAAATTAAAATTTTGCTTATTAAACAAATCCCATTTTATAACGGTAGTCTGTTTCAGATACGGTCACTCGAACCGGAAAAGATACAGCGAAATAAATTCCGCAGATAACCTCCTTTTTTAATGACACAATAGGTACGATTTAAGCCTTTCACTAATATTATAATTAGCACCATAATTCGCATAATCATAATATGATCAACGACAATCTTTAGCAGTTTACATTGGTTTAAGAGTATTTTCTTAAAAACACTGCTTTGCCTGGTAGTTGACTATATCATGCTTTCAATGAGGGCTCTTCCACTCACCAGATGTCGCTAGTTGTGACTGAGGTAAAGTTTTTTGTTACACAATGCCAGTTAATTGAGAAATTAGTTTTAAATAATAGTTTATCATTATCTACAGTATTATATTAATACACAACACAATGCGTCAGTGGTTCGATTTTTAATTTTTTGCACTTTATAAAAAAAATCGGCTTTTAGTTATATTTGTAGTTTGGTTTATTCATTTCTAATGTAATTGATATAAAATATAACTAATAACACAGAAATAAACCTAAAAAATTACATTTTCCTAAGAAGTTATCGTCCTCTCTATGAAATCTGTGAAATATTTTACCTCATTGTAAAGTGGCGCCGCCCTGGTGGCAGAAAAAGTCGTGAATGCCCTCATTTACGGGTGACGGATTAGAAAATCATCACCCGAAACTAAATTCAACATTCAAAAATTCCAGCATACCTTTATAACATATACTTTGTTTCATAGGTTAATATTAAAGTAGGTATACATAAATTTCCGTCATAATCATAATTCATTCACAACAACCTATCAAAAGTCTACTGAACATACCTAAGCCTCCCCGATAGACTGCCTCATACGGTGAATTCTGCCGGTGGCCACGCTTAGTAGACGAGTTGGAAACAGCATCTCTTTTTATTATAAGTTGTTCTTTTGTTTAGTTCCTAAAAAAAACAAAAACCACTCATCCAATAGCACTGACATTAACTATCCCTATAAAGGTTAAATTTGAACGAAAATAGTAGTTTCATGCGATCTCTCGATTATTGTAAAAAAAAATCGGTTTGAGATCATCGTGGTGCTCGTGTCCGACGAGGCGGTCATTCATTTATAAACAATACGTCAATGACGTAAGCTTCTTTAGAGGCACAGATTTATTGCTAGTGATGTGCCTGTAAACTAGAATATCGACTTCAAAGAACAAAATATTTATACGAGTAAAATAAAAGTATTTATAAAATAAAACATATCCAGGTATAGTCAAGCTAAAAGTCTATTGCTGGACCCCTCGCAATCACAAATATAAAGTCACATTACAAGTAGCTTTACACAATGCATTAATAGACTGGAAAAGGAGATGTTCCAGAAATGTATGGAGCCTGGGCTAGCACTATGTACACTATATGTAAATATCGCTGTATAATATAGTAACCGTTTTTTATTGTTAGTTTTCTTTAATTTCACTTCGTTTCAATGTACATTCAAATTAACTTAGTCAAGGAGAGCAACACAACATTAAATTAAACATGGTGGATCACACAGACAAAACCATAGACTTAGTATAGAAAACACGAAAAATGTCATTTTGACATTAACATTTGATTGACGTGTATTGTAATATCAACAATAAAAAAACAACACGAATTTCGAAAATCTTGGATACGATAAACTTAGACTACAGGATATTCAACTCGATTGCGGCAGCACATCTTATATCACCTATTAGATTAGTTAGAGATTGGTTATATCGAAATGAAACGAAGGCTTGAAAGTTATTTTGTTTATTAACACTTTCCTGCTGCTTCATTCTTTAGTGCCTATCAATATATTCTGGACTTCGATAATTCATAGGCGAGCAGTGAGCTGTGCAGTATCTGACAACTGCAAGTTATTGTTAAAGTAGTTAACTATTCCTATTACACAGTAACAGCTGAGAAGATACCAAATATTTTAGTTCAATTAGGCAGGAGCAGCATAATCAGCCTATAATGTTCCCACTGCTGGGACATATACTTCCTTTCTGTGAGGAATTGGACTGTGTAATCCACCACGCCAGCCCACTGTCCCAACTTAACACTATCAATTTTTCAAACAAGTTATATGTTATACAATTCCTAGTATTAGCGACATCAAAAAGATGAGAAATCAGTCATGAGAGGTATATAAATAAAAAAAATTGTTGGAACTTATGATTGTATTCGTTTTCCACATCATCCCTTATTAATATTCCATCCAGGAATGACACCGGTGCTTCTATGCTCTCTTGGTACTGAGCCCAACCCAAATACCACACAGTGGTCATGACGTCAGCACAGCAACCCATTGTCCAATGTCCGGAGATACAATTACAATAATAGCTAATTATTTTATCATCCCCACTTGATCCTTCCCTTGCCAGCAATATGTATGTATAATATGTTCGTCCTGAGCTATGTCGAGTTTTTATACAGGCTTTTATTAAAAAAGGATCAAGTTGGGATGGGGATGCTTCTGCTACTACTTCCAGTTGGTCCGATACTTCTACCTGAAATGATCCATGCTGCCTAATATGTTCCCCAAAATAGCTTCTAGCCTGTTTTATTTGATAGGTACCCAGCCCAAAAAGTATCAATTCAGACATAGTCATTTTAGGGAAAATACTTAACTCTGGAAGTTGACCATCAATTCTTGTGAATTGGGCTCTAAAGCGGTTGATCCGGCTAGCAATTATAAATTCTGCTAACCGATTGGGCATATTTTCACTCTGTATTGCTCAAGTATAGCTACAGCAATTGGTCTATTTTCAATCACTGGATGGAAGGCATTAATTATAACATTGTCCATCAAATGGGTGGCAGCCAAATCAAAATACTCACGTCCCAGTTGCTTAAAGTCTCTTAAATCGACCATTAGCTACCTCTACCACCCATCTGCATAGTGTCACACACCTTGTCTTGTTCGTATTGATGGTCGATAACTGAGTCTCTCCTTGTTCTAAGGATTCATGTTTAAATACTTTGAAGCCCAACCCCTCTAGCATTGGAATGGAATCACGAAAGCCTCGATACAAAATGAAAACATCATTGGGCTGAAAAAAAAGCCCTTAGACCCTCATTTTCATTTTGGAACAAAGCTTTCATGGTGTCATAATCTGATTTGGTTGTTGGATAGGGCCCCAAAATATCAATAATGTAACCATCAGTGGCAACAATGAGAAAAGGTTTAACAAGGTTTCTATATTTGTGCAAGCTATAAGTTTGTTTTTGAAACAAGTAGTTGGATGATGTTTGAAGATATATATAGGTACATATTATTATTGGTACTCTTGCCTCTCTGTTTCCAAACAAGCCCTCGGGTATTAATAAATTACTATTAATTAAATCATTTATTGTCTGATTGATTATATATAATAATAATAATAAAATATATATAATTTTTCTTAAGTATTCCGGCACTATTTCGTTCTACATTGTTACAAGCCGGCACAAAACAATGAGCACTTGTCTGTGTTGTGTGTGTAAAACCATCAAGTTTTATTGATGGACTTGGTGGCTGCATATCAATTTGTTGCACAACTTCTTGCTCTATTCCTATATTTTCCTGTGCACGTGTCCAACAGTTGGAACAAATAAGCACATATTCTGGTAACTGAAACAATACAAGAAACAATTTATTTATAGGGGCAACAGATAAGGTTACTTATAGTTGAATGTACAGTAACATTACTTGTGTATGGTGGTTTGGTAAATTAAAATAATCTAACCTGATTTGGGTAAATTCTTGCTGCAAGTTTATCTCTTACAGGACCACGAGCCATGTGTGTTAGCCTTCGGTGTAGAGACATTCTACACCATGCATACATTAGTCTTGGTGAAGGCTAGATGAGGTTGGAGTTTGCCGATTATCCTCAATCCTTATAGCATGCTCCACATTTTTACATGTTGCTACCCTACAAGCATAGAAAACCAGTCCTGGTGGAATCTGAATAAAAGAAAAGAATACAATATGTATTGGCTATTCACACAATTATTTAATTCTAACACTAGGTAATTAAGTAAGTTGTTAATGTTACCTCTCTTGGATATATTGTTTCTGTTATTATGGTCCGTTCAGGTCCTTCATGTATGGAGTGGCTGTGTGTCTGGACAAGAGACCATCGGCACTATACACATACATTCATATTCATAACAACAGTAGAAGCTGCTATAATTCCTTGTTGTTGTATTGTACGCCAGGTATGTACCCAACAAGCAAAACATATTAAAGCACCTTCAGGTATCTAAAACAAAAAATGTAAATAAAAAATGACTTTCAATAAGTATTATGTAATATATAATATTGAATAAAAAATCATTCTATTATATTCTATGAAATTAAGATTTATTTATTTATATCACAATATTTCTAAATAATTTAAATTAATCAAGATTTAGTTATTTCAATATCACTTTTATAGACTCATCCGAGGTGATTTTATATATAAATCACATGTCTACACACATTTCCAAAAATTAAATTGTGACTGTTCTTTTTCTTCTTGAAACGAAGTCTTTGACTATAATTAAGGAACATCTACATTTGCATACCTTTGTATGAATAAAAAAGAAAACAAAAGGGGTACTTACCTCTCTTGGAGTAATTGTTTCAGCAATATATTGCCTTTCGGCCAATAACAGAACATAACATATATTATAACCCTAAAGAATAAAGAAAGACTCAAAGACGTCTAGTCACTTCTTAAAACTGTCAAAGTCGTTAAACGTCATATCTATTATCTAACACAACTGTCATGGCTGCCCTTAAAATAGGGTTATCATAACAAAAATATTTTTAAATGATCATTTTTGTACGGCTATACCCTTTTTCAAATTAATTTGTTAGTATTTTTATGAAATTCCTCAATTTTTTTCCTATTTATCTATGCAGTGTACATAGTGGTAGCCCAAAATCGAACATCTCCTTTGTATGTAATGCTATTATAATGCAATAAACAAACATTACCTGCGCATATCCATTGAATTATTGTTAGTACGGATATAAGTTCATGAAATGATACAAGCTTTTTATATACTTTATTATTTTTTTATATACTGCTATTTGGTGACAGAAACAGGTAGAAGGTACTACCCACCTACCAAGACGAATTCCTAGGATTTCCAGACAAGGAGACCTACCACCTAATAGACTGACATAATTTTTTGAAAAATGAGTAGTTTTGACCCCGGTTCAAATAAGATATTTCCAAAATCTGTAATGAAATTTTAGTATATTTCTCTTACTCTTACAGTTTTATACCTTTTTGTACTTAACCATGTACGTGTGTGCGCATTTACATACGCACACACAAACACACACACACACTCAACTGGGAAAAAGCCTTGTGACTAAAATACAAGTTCGTCGCCTAATTTAGGTGTCAGTCTGTCACATTACTTTGAGCCTATTTTTGGTGAAAATGAAGATTGATAACTTAATGTGGTGAGAAATGAATTACTATTATTATTATCATTAACACCTTTCCCTCTCTTCTTATTCCCTCTATGCGCCATCGTATATATTTAAAATAAAAACTACAAGTTATACCCATAATATGTACCACAGCTGGGAACTGCTCTCTCAATTCTAAGGGTTTTAAAAATATATGTAACATTTGTGCAATTAGAGCAACTGACAGTTCCTTTTATTATATTTTCACACATAGAATACTGACATGAATTAGCTCTACTCAGCAACATTATACTAATGTTGCTGAGTTGCGTCAATACAGTGGCAGTAACGAAGGACATTTTTACCGGTAACGAAGCAATCTTAGTCAAATATGTGATCACTTCTGCATTTTTATTCTCAGTAAAGGGAAGAAGTAGGCATCTTTGGGCCACAGCATCCGCTTAATATCAAGTGGAGTATGCTCGTCTGTCATCCTTACTTTTATACAAAAAATATTAGATACTGCTTTAGAATAGGTTTTGCCTTAGTAAATGAAACAAAGTTACTAAACTGTGCTATGAAACTTGCATATTTTGTTTTTCATTTATAATTAATTTTCAAAATAAAATTTTACTATAGTGCACATTATAATAGGATAGATTGTCCCGTTACGGTTCTCTGAACGATGTTATCCGAAGGGTTCTTGTGGAATATTTTGAGACGATGACAAGAGACCCGACGGTATGATTATCTTGGGAGAGAGATATGAGCTCTATTGTGCTACATACGACACTAGCAGTTTTTCACTTTAGGAGTACTTCGTTTAGAGCCGGCGTGGTGGTAAAAGTATGAGTCTCTGAGAGATTACTAAATATATGTGTCATTTACTGTGGAGACTATCGATGTGTGGGTCCGTCCACTTGCGCTGAGTTACTAAAGAAACTTTATTCGCGACTGATCATCGCGTGTTAAGATAGATGTTTATTTTCTCGCTCAAAGGCTAAGTATAACCATTCTACTAGGAAACGCAGTCAGCATTCATGGCACTTCATGGAGTAGAACTATATCGTATTTTAAGTTTTTGTTTTATTTTTCTATTATGCTAATAATAAATATTGTACATTTTAATATGAAATGACAAGGTCACACACAATCCATACAATTTTAGAACGAATCCTGTAATATTCAAATTTCTATAAAAAACTTCATTGAAATACATGAAATGAAACATATCGATATCCACAATTTTCGCAGCACTTACATTCATTTCCGACATAACTTGATTCAACCCGTTCAACTTACTACTACAAACATGTTACAGCCATCTCTTTCTTAAGTTCGTGTGGTATTGGACCCTCCGCTCGCACGTCGGTAAAGACCCTTTGTGATGTCGGCGGCTTCTTTGATGTTACGAGGAACCGCCCACCGCCCTGCTGAACGCCCGCCCGTAGTTAAATCCCGTAGTTAATTCGTCACACGGTAATGACAATGCTTTAATTACTAACGGAAACGTCTGATTGCGAAATATCTTTATGTAGTTTTACTAAATAAGTACGCGTAAGTTAATTAAATTTGTTCTATCAAAATAAAACTATTCAATTCGGCTGGGACTTTTATTGATTGTGATTTCTGGCGCCACGAATTATAAAACCCTAATGTGTCTTATTTTATTCAACGGTTTTAAGTTAGAAAAAAGTGTTTGTTTAATTTGTTCTAATTTATAATCAAGCATTGCACATTTACGACTCATAATTTTATAAGATACTTAGACATCATCAGCACAAAAGATTTTTTTTATCAGTTACTTAAATTGTTATAAGAATAATTGTGACAAATATAGATGAGTTGTTCCCCTGAGGACTGAGAGGGAATGCCTCGTTTCAAGTAAAAAGGGTTTCTCTTCTCTACACTCACCATACGAAAGAGCAGCATTAAGCTGCTATTTTACGCTGTTATTCTGTGAGAGCGTAGTCGTTCCCTGGCCACGCCGACCTATTCGTGCTACAACTGTAATATAGCTGCAGCATGACTCTACCACGTAAAATATTTAGCAGTGAACTTTTTATATACTGTAGTGAATGCATAAAGGAAAGAATGTTACGTCCCACTGCTTGGCACAGGCCTGCTCTCATTTCTGAGAGGGTTTTTCGGGTAAGGATGTGCTCGCTGCACTGCCCCAATGCGTGTGGCGGACTTCACATAATATCTTGGATTTTTTTTTGTAGAGCCGTTGTAGCTCAGGGGCTTAGCGCTTGCTGTAAATTTCATAATACGCGAGCAACCTGGTTTTGATTCCCGGCTGCACCAATTAAATTGTTAATTGCAATTTTAAGTGCTGATTTACGTGCTCGGCGGTGAAAGAAAACGTCATGAGGAAACCTATAGGTATAGGTATATCTGAGAAATAAAAAAATAACGAAAAAATTACATAACTTCCTCTAACATTTTAAAATTTGTATGTTTAACACACATTGATCAATAAATTTAATAAATCAGATTAAAATAATGCTTAACTCACATTTGATACACTTTTGTCGTTAAAAGTTAATATAAATCACAATACTATAAACTCTGTACAAAAGATGTATAAACGTAATGTTTGATTTGATATGTAATTCTAGTAACTTAACATACACGCTACGACGTTAACCGAACACCAATGCGTTCTACACTCGCTCTTACGTAATTACAGGCGGCCACTTCAAAGGAGCCGCCACGGCGCGCGGTTTCTTTGTAGTCTAATAAACGAGCTTTATTTACCTAACGAAAATATTTCTTAACATGTGGGATATATAGTTCAGATTAGTATGAATGTTAACAGTTTTCTTAACACCTTAGCAGAGTAAAGGGTCATATCAGTTAGGGATTTTGCCACGGATATGTCAAAAAGAGATTTTATTGCGCCTCTAAATGAGGGACCGCACGGAGAGCGAACGAATTGGGTCATTTCGATGTTACGGCGCTCGGAGGCTGTTTGAGATTGATTTAAACAGGGTAATGATTATCGATGACATGTGTCCAGAGGAATGAAAGTCCATATAATACGACGTGCAATAATATATGTACGATATTTTCGTATGATTTTGCTTTTTTCACAAATTTAAGTAAGTAGTATAAATTGATTAGGGTAAACTTTTTAGAGAAAAAAATATATAATTGGATTGTTCGTGGCCTTGTATCTCTTACACTGGTAATGAATCTGCCTTTGAGTTAACGTTCACGTTTTAGAATATATTTAAATAAAGAATGAACTGTTTAATTTATGAAAATTTCTTAACTGAAAGTTAAAACTTTGATAATATTAAATCAAATTCTTATAGACATACATGGCCACATGTATCTACTCAAGAGTACATGACCGAAAAAAATGTCACTATTTAAAAAAGTTACGTCTTCTAGGAATTTCTGCGCATTTTGCAGGCATATTATAAATCAACAAGGATTATCATTATTAAAGACATTATTACATAATGTTAAATAAGAGGTAGTACTGCCTAATGTACATTGAATAAATGTATTATCGCCAAAAGAAAATTGATAAAATTTATTTTTCTCAGTGTTAATAATTGCAAAATGAATATTGTATCGAATTCAGCTTCGGTTGGCTTCGGTTATCTTCAATAACAAGGCATTCGATGGTAGTTATATATCAAGAAATTATGTAAATTATACTAATTGTCTCTTATAAGTCTTTATAAGTCTTTTGGGTCTTCTGATTAATAAAATCTCAAAGATCTTAATTTTATTACTAGTTTTATTTTTTATAAGTGCGCCCCAGTGCTAGTTGTAATAAAAAGAAATTCCCAGAACACTTAATTTTTCGTAACTTAGCCTTCTGCGTTCATTAATATAGTTTAAATTGTGAAGTGTTAATTAATAAAAAAATTATTACGTGGTAGAGCCATGCTGATGCTGCAGCTATATTATGATTGTAACACGAATGGGTCGAATCCACCTGAGAAGGACCATGCTCTCACAAAATGCGAGGGTATAGCACCATAATACTGCTGTTTCGTATGGTAGTTGTGTAGAATCAGAGACCTTTTTTTTATAGGATAGGGTGACAAACGAGCACACAGTCCACCTGATGGTAAGTGGTTGTTGTAACCCATAGACATCCACATTTATCCTCAATAAAGAATCAAAATGCAGATGCGTCGTCACCTGTGAGGAGTAAAATGGAATGCCTCTTTTCCAGTAAAATGAGTCTCCGGTTCTCTACACTCACCATACGAAACACAGCAGCGTTAAACTGCTATTTTATGCTGGTTTTCTTCGAGAGCGTGGTCCTTCCCCGGTCGAGCCGAGCTATTCGTGCTACAACTATAATACTAATATAGCTGCAGCATGACTCTACCACGTGTAAAACTGATAAAAACGGATTTTTTACGGATAGATGTAGGTATTAGCATCTACATGCCATCAAGTTGATTGTGTGCTAATTTGAGACTCTTGAATCTATAAAAATCTAGCTTTTAGAAAAAAAAATCTCCCCGCTTATCACTCTAGCGATATTTGTTTTAATACTCGTAAGTATCGCGTGCTACGGCGCCGTAAATGTAGCGTGTTATACGTTTAATTTTCTTTTTTAAAAACCTTGTACGAAACCATCGATCGTGTACCAGTAAAGACCATCGCCCCACACGGAGAAGTCATTACGGTCTTAAAATCACGCCGGCCAATTGGCTGGATGATGTTATTACACGTAACGCGGGAAAACTGTTCTTTTTTTTTTAATATGGCGCTTGACAGCTTAATTTTTGCCGTCTTCGTGTTGACTAAATACCTCGGCTTCTTTATTTTTATGGTTTACTAATTATTATGTACTTATCGTGATTTATTGTTATTTACACCTTATTATCACAAACAATAAAGACAATGTCTTTTAACTTTTTGAGAATGACATGTTGTTGTTATTCTCGACTTTTCTAAATTTGAATTTTTTAAAGTACTTTACGTGGCACCACGAAATTTTTCTGCCATCTGCAAATATTTGACAGATATCATAGCGGGGAAGATAATTTGTTCGGAAAATGTAAAAGGTATATGTAGGTTTTATACGTAGTAGAGCCATGCTGCAGCTATATTAGCAGTATAGTTGTAGCACAAATGGTTCGGCTTGACAGGTTTAACAGTGCTTCATGGGCGGCGGTCGACACTTACCATCAGGTGAGCCACATGCTCTCTTTCTTCAGTTCAGCAGTGGACTACAATAAGCTGTAATGGTAAGAAAATAATTAAAAATTAAAAATATTGTACAATCGACTTCAATATAAATTATTAAGAATAATTGAAAAACTATTGGTCAGATCTCGATCAAATTTATATGGAACTACATGGGAAGCACTAGCTTTCAAATTAAAAATGCATCATCGAAATCGACTCAACCAGTAAAAAGTTATGAAGTAACACACATAAAAAAACATACAGTCGAATTGAGTACCGTCTGCTTTTTGAAGTCGGTAGAAAATGTGGCTACTGATTATTGATTCTCACTATAGTTACAAAAAGTACAGAGCATCTGGTAATTATAAAATTCCATCAGATGCGTATGTTACGCACTTGTGTCGATAGTTCAGTGTATATAGTTATGCGTTAAAATTCATATCAGAAAATCAAAGTCTTAATTAAAGGCAAGACCTCATCCGATAGAGAGATAGTCTTTGAACGAATTACTATCCAATCTCGCGCATTCTCGGTGAAATAATAGATCATTCTTTGGCCGGCGTAGAGTTGTTCGACGGTACGTTGAGTGTATCGACACTTGTATTAATTTTTAAACTATAGATATCTATTTTTAATATTTAAATATTTCGACTGTCCGACCTCCATGTCAATCAGCAAAATACGTGCATGCAATCGAGACCATTCTTAATGCTAACATTTGGCGTAACGTAGGCGTTTACATCACTTTATACTTAACGCTTAATACAAATGTCAAATTAAGTGAATTCCTACTGATAAAGCCAAACATGAATAAGTAAGCAATCGAGTATTATGTTGTAGTAATTTGTAGGTCAGAACTCCTGTTTTGGCACAAATTCACATGCCTACAGGCACTTAATTAGATCCGTCACGGCCAAAACCTAACTGGGTGCATCCAATTGCAGTTGTTAAAACTTAGGTATATTCGACTTATTCAAGGCTAAGACTAGGTTTGGCCAGTTGCTTTCGAGTAAAACTAGGTCTAGTAAAGTCGGAATACTAATTAAAATAACTATGATTTTCTTTGCTTTGTCAAAAACGCGAAAGTAGCTAAGTATAAGTAATATTATTGACAGTGGGTTAAGGTGCAGCTAGCTAGCTCTTTTGTATGTGGTAGAGCCATGCTGCAGCTATATTAGTTGTATTGTTGTAGCGCGAATGGGTCGGCTCGACCGAGGAAAGAGCACGATCTCATACAATACCAACGTAAAATAGCAGCTTAACACTGCTGTAATATCATTGACAGTATGTTCAGGTGTAGCTAGCTATCTCTTTCGTACGTGGTAGAGCCATGCTGCAGCTATATTAGTAGTATAGTTGTAGCACGAATGGGTCGGCTCGATCGGGGAAGGACAACGCTCTCGCAGAATACCAGCGTAAAATAACAGCTTAACGCTGCTGTGTTTCGTATGGTGATTGTAGAGAACCGGAGAGAGACCCTTTTTACTGGAAACGAGGCATTCCATCTTAGTATTCACGGGTGACGACGCATCTGCATTATAATTATTTGTTGAGGATAGATGTAGATGTCTATGGGTCACAACCACTTACCATCAGGTGGACTGTGTGCTCGTTTGTCACCCTATCCTATAAAAAAAAGCTAGCTAGCCCTTGGGCCACCCCAAAGCTGACCGTTTACCTCATTTATAAATTATTCGGGCTTTACCCAAAAACACTAATTTCAGCCATGAATAAATCGAATACACATACATTTTAACTGACTTCGGCTTTTAGCATTAGTATACCAAAGAATTTGCGTCACTAGTTAGATAAAAAAACACCAACTGATTGGAATGTCTACGTCTTTTAGTACGTAATGTTAATTTGCTTACATTTATTCTAGACTAGCTGCTGTTCCCGGCATGCGTTGCATACAATTTCTTTTTTGTCAGAAACATTCTTATAATCAATGTTTAATAGGCAGATACGGGTAACAAACGAGCACACAAATTGTAGAGTTCACAAAATACTTTCTTTTTACTTTCCGTCCGTCAACACGCATCGGGGCAGCGCGATTTTTTGGAATCCATCTCACGAATGAAAAAAGTCCTCTAAGACATATATAGGCTCTAAATTATGGCTAATATATATGGTGGTAGGAATTATTTTCAGTCTAGGAGTCTGTCTGCCTTTTTAGGGTTCCGTACCTCAAAAGGAAAAAACGGAACCGTTATAGGATCACTTTGTTGTCCGTCTGTCTGTCTGTCAAGACCCTTTTTCTCAGGAACGCGTGGAGGTATCAAGCTGAAATTCATACCAAATACTCAAGTCTACTGTCCCTTGGAGCTGTGAAAAAATCAAACTTCTAAGTCGGCAATCAAAAGATACAGCCGTTTATGCCGCCAATTTCAGAATCTTGAAATTTGGTACGAAGCAACGTTTTATAGCACAAATAAAGGAAAAATTGCGAAAAGCATAAATTTTTAGTTACATCATATAATAAAAATATTTTTAATAATTTTAAACTTATATACCTACAGATTTGTTCGGAACCCTCGGTGCGCGAGTCCGACTCGCACTTGGCCGGTTTTTATCTATCTCTCCCGATAAATACCCGTACCTTTACCGCTGTGTTTCGGTCTGGAGGGTAGAAAGCTATCATCAGGTATGTGTGGCCTTCTTTGTTTCAAGTGAGCTGCAGGTTTCCATGGACTACAGTAGCCATCAGAAGTACTACTGTATGTTCGTTAGTGACTTCATTTTTTTTAAACTTTGGTGTTAGCTTCGGTTTCGGCCGAAAGTTATACAGTAAAAATCAAACAATTGGTTTCGACGAAAACCTGACCCTCGATAGGACACTTCTAATTTAGGAACAAACTAGCTGTTCCCCGCGACTTCGCCCGCGTTTTTATTTAGGGTTTTAATAATGTTGCGCGGAACCCTAATTCTTTTTCTAAAATATAAGTAGCCTATGTTACTTCTTATAACATCAGCTATCTGCCAGTGTAAATCCCGTCAAAATAGGTCCAGCTGTTCGGAGATTAGCCAGAACAAACAGACAGACAGACAGACAAAAATGTAAAAATTGTGTTCTTATTATAAGTACTGTATATACTTTCATTTGCATTTAGTAAAAAGCTGTTATTTTGACATTACATACAGACGCTTCAATTTTATTTATTGGTATGGATTAAAAATTATAGAAATATTATTGTGAAATTAGTTTTAATTTAATATTATGATTCGAATTCGAATATTTTTTTATGAAATGATTTGTATCGAAAATTTGCATGAAAACATCCCTAGTAGCTAGTCATTATTGCAGACGCAGACGTGCGGCCACCCAGCGTGCTTATCCTCTATCTCCCTCCCACACACATGGATTCCCATAATGAGAGCTAACAGGGAAAGGCGAATCGCCACAATATGACGCTCATTTTTTACATACTTACCTTTAAGAGTGTTTGCAATAAATCCTCTCGATACCCCCTACGTAAAATCGATGGGGACCGTATTAAAGTTGCATTAATTTGCACACATTGGTATCTCTGCTATTTAATTATCTTTTATAGTCCATAAATAACTAATGATTCAATGAAACAGCGAATAATCGATTTAGTATCGAAAGTGTTCATAAAGCTATTTAGTAGCTAGCTAGTTACAATAACGACATCAATATTATAATTTGTTATACTCTAGAGACTTAAATTTAGGTTTCCCACGTGAGAATGCATGAGAATGCCTCATAGGGGGGATATCTGCAGTCGTTGCCAAGCTTGGCAGGCGGGTTGGCAACCGCAGTTTTTATTACTTGCAGTTTTTCTTCAAATACTTGTAGTTTTTCGTCTTTTTTTATTATTTTGATTTTATTTTTATAGTTACAGTTTATTTTGTATAGGCAGTAAAGAATATTAATAGTTTTAATACAATAAATAGTACCCAAACCGTTTACACACAGCGTTACCGTCACCGTTACCGTTACAGACCATTGAAATTCCAAGGCTGTCTATAGGCCTGCCCTATTGATTAATATCGAGGGTTATTAACCCTTTGAAAGCTGCGGTTGCCAACCCAAGTGATCAGGATGTTAAACACCTACTAACGTCAGGAATTTAAAAAACAGGAAACTTTATATGAAATTGGAAAAAACGAATGATAAATAATTTCTCTTTTTTTATAGAAACAGTGTGACAAACGAGTACACAGTCCATGTGATAGTAAGTGGTTGCTGAGGCCAACATAAATCTACATCTAACCTCGTGTGCGTATCAAAATGCAGATGCGCTGTCACCCATGAGGACTAAGATGGAATGCCTCTTTTCCAGTAAAAAGGGTCTCCGGTTCTCTACACTCACCATACGAAACACAGCAGCATTAAGCTGTTATTTTACGTTGGTATTCTGTGAGAGCGCGATCATTCCCCGGTCGAGCCGACCCATTCGTGCTACAACTATACTACTAATAGAGCTGCAGCATGACTACCACGTATAAAATTTTATGAGTAACAGAAATAGCACATATATTTTAGGGACCTTGAAACCTGAAGGTATGTGAAAATTTGGACTTAAGAAAATAGGAATTGTTACAGTAACCGACTACTGAAGGTCTAAACGATAAGTAATAGATAGCGTTAGTCACAAACACAGATTCTAAATGACACAAGCAAATATCTATAGCTACAAAAACAGCAATTATCTCTTATGGGAAAAATCCACATGCTTTGCGCGTTTACAGTCATGAAACGTCGCAGCGCAATCGAGGCCAGCGCTAAACATTTTAACGGGACACAAAAATCTCACCATCAATTCGTGTTTGATACGAAACGACATGTCCGCATGATTGATCGTCTGTACTCGGACGACGTGACTGCAGAGAGGCGCCCATTACAAACCGCCATCAAACAAAAGTCGGCCCGTGATGGCCGAAAGCGTGCGAAAGGCGGCGTCGTGGAGGCACGATCGCTGATGGGTAATGATGACGACCCACTCGCCAGTTTTACAGCGCAGTTGGTTGTTGGTTGAAATGCTGTAACAAAGGCATGTTATAAACGTATTATAATATGCATGAACCATGGCTTGAAGACAATGGCTTGCCTTAAAATTTTATAGTACACAAGCAAATCAAATTCGATCTCAGCTGGTACCAATGAAATTATGCATTTAAGTACTGATTGAACATATACTCTGTTTTACTAGGTGTTTTTAACGTGAAAAATCCACGTTGTGCCTATATTATGGTGGCAGCTGGTATAGGTCGACTCGACCGGGAAGCACCATGCTCTCACAGAATACCCGCGTAAAAGAGAAGCTCAATGCTCATGTTTGGTATAGTATAGAGAATCGGAGACACTTTTTACTAGTAAGGAGGCATTCTAAAGTGTATAGTATGATAAGGATAGTACTAGTAGTACTATCCTTATCATACTATACATGGTCACAGGGGACTGAGGTGATTGACGTCCAATGTCAGAGTTAACCCGGAGTACCTACAGCTTTTTTATTATTCATTTTGGTCCATGACTACCGTAATGTAACGTAACGTAATTTATATGTAATAAAATTAAGTTATGTTAACATTTCTAGTGGGCCCAAAAACGATTGTCTCCTGTGTGTGCTCGACGGTGAAGGAAAACATCGTGAGGAAACCTGCATGTCTGAGAAACAAGAGAAAAAATACTTCGAAGGCATGTGAAGTTCGCCAAAACACATTGGGGCAGCGCGGCGTACATTTTCTTGCCTTAAAACCCTCTCAGAAATGAGAGGAGGCCTGTGCTCAGCAGTAGGACGGTAATAATGTGACCGTGAGTGCTGTAAAGCACCCGAAACGTCGGGAATTAATAAAAATAAATTAATTAAACGCGATAAAATCCGTAAAAGTAGTTTTATTCAATGTGTAGTGTTTGCTCAAATATAAGAAATCATTATGATATCTATTATGTTCTAATTACATTTGGCACAGAGCCAGTTCCCAGATCAAAATCTGTAAGAGCAAGATCGTCATTGTTGATTTAATTTGATCCAAAGCTTCCATTATCATCATCATCATTACAGCCCTTCAAAAGTCCATTACTGAACATATGGTATACATTAACAGTGGTAGAACCACGCGGCATCTTTTACTGTCGCACGGATGGGCCGGCTCGAACCGGGGTAGTACCACGACCTCACAGAATACCAGCGTGAAGTAGAGGTTTACCTCTACGTTTCGCTTGGTGAGTGCAGGTGGCCGGAGGCCCTTTTTACTGGAAATTAGGCATTCCATCTTAGTCCTCACTGATGACAACGCATCTACATTTTGATTTGTAATAGAGGATAGATGTAGATGTCTATGGGCCGCAGCAACCACTTACCATCAGGTGAACTGTGTGCTCGTTTGTCACCCTAATCCTATAAAAAAAATATGCCCAAGCAAATCCCACAAAGCACGATCCTGAACCTCCGTTTATTGTTTCTGCACGTTTTGCCAATTCTTATTTAATATAATATTATTATTCCATTTTTTGCTTTTTGCTCTTTTCATTATACTGTGGTACTATTATAGGTGGTTAATGGCTCCTAGATAGAAAAAGAGTTTTCCAACTTTTATCAATCAATTTGGTTTAATCCCACTCCTTTTCTTATTTCTACTGTCAAAGAGCAGAGCACCCACTGCTGTATTCCGGTTTCAAGTGTACACCAATTAGTGAAGAGCCAAGCTATTTACGGATTCTGATGCTTTTCATTTCAGTCCCAACGCTATAAAATTGTTGTTGGTTGCAGATATCCGCGTGCTGCAGTAGCCACTTACCATCTGTCCGTTAGAGATTTCTTTCATTACAGCCTGTCAAAAATCCACTGGTGAACATAGGCCTCCCCCATAGATTCATAAAGGGGAGGGGGGATTTAAAATTTAGTCTGGCTGCCAAACGTGACTATGAAGGCAATATTTGATACGAGGAGAGAGGCCCATGTCCAGCGATGATTTTGTATAGGCAGAGAAATGAAAGCTAGGATGCAGTGTCAGAAATATGGTGACAATCGCAAGAGTATCTTCAGACTAGGTAAGACACATCATTTTATTTTATTAAGCGGATCCTTAGCAAATTAATTTTTAAGATGTTTAATGCGATAATTTTGTAAAAACACTGGCTTCGCGTCTTGCGATTGTCACCGCGTTTCTGACACTGCATCCAAACTTTCATTTCCCTGCCTGTACAAAACCAGAATTTTTGAGATCTTGGTATAGTATCAACTAGATGCTCTATAAAGGTTTTCAAATTCGGAACACCCGTGTAGGATCGTTTATCGCCCTACTTAAAATGTTTACAGTTACATCACACCTTGCCATCAAGTGGATAGAAGTCGAGCAATGGCTTGTTAAAAAAATGCGGGCCAAGTTCAATCTAGTTTCAATATGATTGACAGAAATAAATAGTTTATACTGATGAAGGAAGTCATAGTAGGCATTACTTGCCTTTTAAAACATCATTCATTGACGTTCATTAGTCTTATTAGCCTATCAAAAGTCCACTGCTGAACGAACGCCTCCCCCATAGATTGTCTCATAGCGGGCTTATTTGCCATAGTCGCCACGCTTGGCAACCGCAGTTTGTTATTTTTATTCAGCTATTATCAGGAAAATGCTGCCACCCATCTCAGGAGATGACTGAACCAGGGTTCAGTTTCCCTCTATCGCCTTTACGACACCCACGGGATGATATGGGCTATGGGGCTAATGGATATTCTTACACTACTACTCGCCACATACTACAACGTCATATTGTGGCGCCACTACACGGATTCGACTGCCTCATAGTGGGATATTTTCCATACATGATTATAAAAGTCTAAAAAATAAAAAAAAATACGACCTATGTAATTTTCTTTCTTATTCACTTTTGTTATCATTGGATTTAATGCGACCACTGTAACCGATATAGTCATACGTGGCAGAGCCATGTTGCAGCAATATTATGGTTGTAGCACGAATGGGTCGGCTCGACCTTAGTAGAACCACGCTCTCACAGGATACCAGCGTAAAATAGCAACTTAATGCTGCTGCGTTTCGTATGGTGAGTGTAGAAAGAACCGGAGACTCGTTTTACTGAATACGAGGAATTCCATCTTAGTTTTCAGAAGTGATAACGCATCTGCATTTTGATACTTAATCTAGGACAGATGCATTTGTCTATGAGCCCCAGCATCCAAAAGGCGATCGAGGGAAACAAACCAGCAGACAGGCAGCAGCGTCTTCCTCATAACAACTAAAACAAGAAAAGCTGTTACCTCTAAAAACTAAGATGGAATGCCTCGTATCCAGTAAAACGGGTCTCCGGTTCTCTCTATAGTGTATGGCGATTAATCGGTATTCGACTATTCGCTTTAACAACTATTCGCGGCTTCTCTAGTACCTAGTACCTACTATCACAGAATAAATAATCTACTATGTGTAATTCTACCACCTAAAATATTTTTTTATAAAAAATATATATATATATATATATATATATATATATATATATATATATATAATAATATACCTAATAAACGAGCACACAGTCTACCGGACGGTAAGTGGATGCTGGACACAGACGTCTTCATCTATTTTCGATTAAGAATCAAGCACTCCTGAAGATGGAATAAGATGGAATGCCTCGTTTCCAGTAGAAAGGGCCTCCGGTTCTCTACTCTCACCATACGGAACACAGCAGAATTATGCTGGTTTACATTCTCTGAGAACGTGGTCTTTTGCCGGTCGAACCGACTCCTTTTCACTATAATGTAGGTACAGCGTGACTTTACCAGGTAATGTGCCTATAAATAAATTTGCTTAAAAAATTCTCTGCCAATCCACATGTTTGACTGCCCCGTTGGTCTAATGATAGTAAATGCGACTACTGATCATGAGGTCCCGGGTTCGAATCCCGGGTCGGGACAAAAAAAAACGGTTATTGAGGTTTTCTGTAAAGAAATTCTCAGTAGATGTCCGGAGTTAGGAAATTGGCGGTGTTTCACCCCCGTGCCTCGGAAAGCACGTAAAGCCGTTGGTCCTGTGCCTGATCTCTCTCCGGTCGTAACGGTTTACCATCCCATCGTACCATGAGACTGAAGGAATAGAGAGTGCACCTGTGCTTGCCCATACACTTAAGCACTATAATCCTGTCCTGCGCCAATGGCTAGTCTCCGTTGAGGCTGGCGCCGTGACCGAATATCAATTCAAAAATGGTAAGCCCAGACTTAACTGACTGCTGCTGACCACCACTTTTCTTGCAGATCGGAGCATGTCGTAGTAAACGGTGCATGTTTCGATTACAAGCCCATTAACGCTGGTGTTCCACAAGGCTGCGTGCTACCACCAACGCTGTTTCTTCTGCATCTCAATGATATATTGCAAACCGGTAACAGTCATTGCTATGCAGATGACAGCACTGGTGATGTTTAACACACCGGCCGTGCCTATATTTCTCAGGAAAACGTCGCCGAGTACCAGAAAAAACTTGTGTCGGAAGTCGAGACTTTGTTCAACAAAGTCTCAGACTGGGGGTGCCTAAATCTAGTCCAGTTCAATCCTCCAGAAGACGCAAATTTGCGCGTTTAACACTAAAGAGAACCCCTTTGTCATATCTCCTCAGTTTCAAGGCACTCCCCTTGTTGCCTCACACAGTACCGGAATCCTCGGTGTCGACATATCGAGTGACGTGCAGTTTCGTGGTCACTTGGAAGAGAAGGCCAAATTGGCCTCTAAAAGCTCAGCAGGGCGGGACAATATTTCATGCCGGCACACCATTTGCAACTTTAGAAGGCGCAGGTTCGGCCTCATATGGAATATTGTTTCCATCTCTGGGCAGGGGCTCCCCAGTGCCAGCTCCATCCACTTGACTGCATCCAGCGCAGAGCAGTTGGAATCCTCGACGACCGACTTCTTTCCGATCGGCTTGACTCACTGGCACTGCACAGAGATTTTGCATCTCTTTGCGTATTTTATCGCATCTATCACGGAGACTACTCTGAGGAATTTCGGACTAATTCCAGCCGCTAAATTTCATCACCACACATCGCGACAAAACTCGCGATACTATCCATACCATCTGGATGATTGGCGGTCCACCAATGTGTGATTTAGAAGAAGTTTTCTTCCTCGCACAACTTCCTTGTGGAATCGATTACCACCAGCAATTTTTCCAGACCGATACGACTTAGGGTCCTTCAAGATAAGAGCCTACTCCTTTTTAAAAGGCCGGCAACGCATCTGCAATTCCCCTGGTGTTGCAGTTGTTCATGGGCGGCGGTAATCTCTTACCATCAGGTGAGCCGCATGCTCGTTTGCTCCCTCTCCTATAAAAAAAAAAGCTCTAGATAGTACAAACATTAATGTCATGCTTAGTGGTGGCAGCGTTTGCCATGTGATGGGAGCGTAAGAGAATTGTAGAGTCCACCACTCCATTTCGTTGAGGTGGCTTTAAAATATAGGCAACTATTTGTGACCTTGTAAGTTTATTAGTACGGCGTTTTGTCAAGTGAGACGTATTACCAAGTTTAACCCTAAATGTAAAGTACTTACAACCTGGGAACTGTAACCATCTCGTTTACACTAGTTTTTATAGAATAGGATGACAAACGAGCACACAGTCCACCTGATGGTAAGTGGATGCTGTGGCACATAGACATCTATATTTATGCTCAATTAATAATGAAAATGCAGATGCGTTGTCATCCCTGAGGACTAAGATGGAATGCCTCATTTCCAGTAAAAAGGGTCTCCAGTTCTCTACACTCAGCGTACGAAACACTACAGCATTAAGCTGCTATTTTACGCTGGTGTTCTGTGAGAGCGTGGTTCTACTCCGGTCGAGTCGACCCATTCGTGCTACAACCATAATATAGCTGCAACGTGGCTCTACCACGGACAAACTAGACTAAACTAGACGTAAAATGCCGGGACTGGCTACGGGAATTAAAATTGAACGAACTTTTTTTATCGGATTCTTAACAATTATATTATTTAGCGATTTTCAATGATGTTTCTTGATTATCTCACAATGTTTAATAGCAATGTGACTTAGTAAATGTTTGGTCATGCTCGCTTCCTAACATAAAATTTCTGATAAGGGTCATAATATTCAGACTTATTTCATCGTATTTTATAGGTGATAGGACTCCTTTTCTGCCTGGTCTGTGTAAGTACCATTCTCTTAGCTATTTCTGGGGCCAAATAGCAGCGATTGCACTGCTCAGTGCCGGTCTGAAAGGTATAGCGAGGCAGTATAATTATAGGATGTTAGTCATTTTATTTTAGTCGTCAGGGGTGACAACGCATCTGCAGGTTTCTTTGTTTGACGTTGGCTGCAGGTATCCATGGACTGCAGTAGCCACTAACCATTAGGGTGTTTTTTCACCAGAGATGTGCTATGCAGCTATGCTGCGAGGATGTGAAAGCTAAGCTATGAAACAATGTGACCGTTTTCACTGATGCTAAGCTATCTAGCGGGGCTGGTAAGATGTGTTATGAAGATGCACAGCCGCGTTATTGCTGTGCGAGGAAGATGCGCAGCTCGAGCCATGCGATGTCTCGACAGTAAGGAAGGCACGAGGAGCCCTACTCTGCACATAGCTACACCACTCGCGACCATCCATAGCACGCATCCAGAACACGCATTTTTTTAAAGGATAAGGGTGACAAACGAGCACACAGTAATCCTGATGGTAAGTGGTTGCTGTGGCCCATAGACATCTACATTTATCCTCGATTACGAATCAAAATGCAGACGCGTTGTCAGCCGTGAGGACTAAGGTTGAATGCCTCGTTTCCAGTAAAAAGGGTCTCCGGTTCTCTACACTCACCATACGAAACACAGCAGCATTAAGCTGCTATTTTACGCTGGTATTCTGTGAGAGCATGATCCTTCCCTGGTCGAGCCGACCCATTCGTGTTACAACTATACCAGAAATATAGCTGCAGCATGGCTCTACCACGTGTATATCCATCCATATAAAAACATAACTTAGTTGAACCTGTTTCCACCAGTGCTACGCTATATGGACCAATGATTGGTGGATCAATGATTGGTGGATATCAAACGCATCCATAGCAACATAGCATGGAACATCTCTAGTGGAAAAGCACCCTTAAGTGGTATAACAATCTTGTATAGGCGACGCGTTCGAGAGTTTGCATGAAAGGCATGAAGAAAGACGAATCCTCACTAGAACTAGAAAGGCACATATCCAGCGGTGGACTTTTGCGGGCCAATGAAGATTTCTTTTTTATAAAATAAGTGTGACAAAAGGACACAGTCCACCTGATGGTAAGTGGATGCTATAGCCGCGATATCCGCGATTAAGAATCAGAATTTGTGAAGAGAAATCTAAAACGAAAGGCATCTGGTATAGAACTTTACAAAGTGAGCCTTATAGTGTACCTTGGTTTAATGATTGTGATCTCAGCTGAAATTTTGTTAAGTTAGTTTTTAGGCTTCGTTCTGGTTATATTCCATCAGCAAAGTTCGCTTTTTTAATGAGAAAAAAACCTACACCGAATTGTGATGTATGCAACATAATTGAAAATGTTTACCATTTGTTGATGGAGTGTGTCAAGAATAAAAAATATAGACAGCTTGTGTTGAAAGAATTTAACGCAAATGTTTTGGATGTCGATCTAGTGCAAATGGTTTTATCAAACCCCAAATCAAAGATGTCTAGAGATTTATTCCGGCTTCTTTCTAGGACGGAATAATTATCTTCTCTATCTAGTATAAGTTTCTTTTTAGGTTGGTAATTTAACTAGTACTCACAATTATACATTTTCATTTTGTTCTAGTGTTAGCAGTAATTAGTATAAGGTATGATGGGATTGGCATGTCATTTTCATAAAAATCCCTAAAAATTAAAGAAAAAAGAAAGAATTAGAATGCAATGCGTTGTCACCCCTGAAGATTTATTTAGAATGCCTTGTTTCCAGTAAAAGATAAAGAAAAATATTATATTGATTAAAACTTTCTTCTTTTTGGCATAAAACACCCCCTTTATTGGAAACGAGGCATTATATCGTAGTCCGCAGGGATGGCAACGCGTCTGCATTTTGATTCTTAATAGAAGATAAACGTAGATGTCTATGTCTTGTAGTGTTATGCTACTTACTTATCATTTTACATTATTTTAAATTCATTTTTCCATTCTGTTTCGATTTTCTGCATTCACCTCAGAACTGGATATTTTACATCACCTTTATTTCCATAGGATCCTGTAACGATTTTAAACCATAAGAACACAATAACAAATCATTTCTACTTCGTATTTTCACATTATCAGCACTTTTAAATTGGTGTCAATGGAGTCTACCTTTTTTCGATCTTTTATTTAGATTTCCGTAACTCTGCAATTTCGGGCTTTGTGCGTGCAGTTGCGCTACCTTTTTTCCTATATCAATAATATCTCATTTTTCACTTAAATCTTGCCGTTTTTTTATTACAAGCCTAAAACCAAAATTTGACATGTTTTGACATTGTTGTTTATTTGGTCTCTATGGCAATTATATTCAAATTTGCTACCGTTCTGTTGTTTCTATTTCGATAATTCCACATAAATACTCTTTTCTCTTGACCATTTACAAAAAATTTGCGTTTAATTTAAATAATTTTTCCGTTCTCTCTAGAAAGGTATAAAAGCCGAACAATCGGTGAAGAAATTCAGTCTCGCTTCAGTTCTCGAATTGGAAGCATCTCCTAAAGGCCTTATCCCGGGGCCGCACTGCCCCGGGATCCTGCAAGCCTCTGTACTGCCTGAAGCCACTGGACTCTACGAATCTCTGCTCTACCTGAAGTCGCCGGATCCTACAAACCGTTGCTCTGCCTGAAGTCGCCGGGATCCTACAAGTCTCTGCTCTACCTGGAGTCGCCGGAACCTGCAAACCTCTGTTCCGCCTGAAGTCACCGGAACCTGCAAACCTATGTCCCGCCTGCAGTCACCGGATCCTGCAGGCCTCTGTGCTGTCTGAAGTCGCTGAGGATCCTGCAAGCCCCTGTCTGGCCTGAAATCGCCGGATCCTGCAATCACCGCATTCACCTGAGGTCGTCGCCTAGAGACGCCCACGCCTTCTCACCTACGCCGTGCGTGCTCGTTCCAGGCGCTAAGTGCACACTTTGGATCTTCAGACTCAGCTTCGACACTAATCTCCTCTTTTTATTACCTTTTTTAAATAATTTGTAAATCACATCATCCATCCTCATCTTCATACTCCATTTTTGTTATATAAAATAGTAAATATCTTTTGAATCTTAAATATATTATTTGTTTTTGTTGTATTTTTGTTGTTTTGTTGTTCTTAGGTTAGATTCTTTTTGTTCGTAATTGTCGCTTCACGACAGTCTATATATAAAAAAAAAACTATTCGCCTATAAACCTTTATTGTGGCTTTTGGAGCCAGTAGTATGAGCATAAATTACTTTCGTAAGTATTAAATGTAATCTATAAGTATTGAATAATTGAGTCCGTAATACACAAGGTGCATATAAAAATTATACGCTTAACGCATTCTTTTTTTAAATCGGCCGCGGGGCTCTGCAACTAAGTCACAGGCCCTGGATTCAAATTCCGATCGAGACTAATGATTATTACTCAACACACAAGTTACGTATTTATTTTGAGTCTGTATGTAGGTATTACGATTGGTACATAGAAGAGACATGTAACTAATAAAGATAGGTATTATGTAAAATGAAATATCAATGAAATAGCAGCCTAATAGTGCTGTTGTTTTTATAGTGAATGACGGAAACCGGTTACCTTTTATTTGTTTTATTAGTTTCTTCTTCTTCTATCTTCAATTAGTAAGTGTTGATGTAGCCGAAGATGGCAAACTTAACTTTTAGTAATTTTAGATTGAAAAACATATTATGTTCACAAATTGTTACATTCCATTACCATCATTACGTACGAAGAAGCTAACCGTTTTTATTGGAAACTAGACATTCCATTTTAGTCCTCAAGGTCATCCCAATAATTTAGATTCTTAATCCAGGATAAATGCTAGGGGGTTACTCTACAGATTAGTTCTTTGGTCCATCCATTTCCATCTTAATCCTCACGGGTATTGAGGATTGATGTAGATGTCTATGGATCACAGCAACCACTTACCATCCGGTGGACTGTGTGCTCGTTTGTCACCCTTATCCTATAAAAAAATCTTTCAGGTCACTAATCTATGAATTTACACACGTATGGGGAAATTAGCCACCGGCAGCTCTAAACATTTTATGAGAGTCTCAACTTTGGGGTAAAGTTTTGAGCAGACTATATTCTCTTGTGCTAACCACAGTTTGTAGTCCAATGGTTTCAGATTTGGTCTGAATGAGGCTCTGACTTTAGCTTTCGTGAACGTTACTATTGAGCCAATATTGAGTTTTGCCTGTTTTGTGACCAGAGACAGTCTTCTTGAAAAGTTCACAACTCAAAGACTTAACTACACGATGTAAGGAAGTCTCGTAATAAACTTTGCTAAAGTATTTACTCCTTCTCACAAAAGTAAATCTCCATGACTCTTTGGTAGGACATTCTTCATCATACCAGATTAATGCGGGGCCTATATAGAGCCGTGTACATAGACTTTGACATTTCGCTTTTTTTTTCTTTATATCACTAAACAAATCGACACAACCTTACAATAAAACATATTCCCACAAAACTATTTACACAGTTTGTCTGTGGAATCCAGAGTCTCACGATAATACTTAACTGCTACTGCTATCCTAGCTATGGTACAAATGTTTTTTTCCAAATTACGTAATGATAAAAAGTGTCTATAAACCATCTTCTTAAATACATTTTTCTTAGTCTCGTGTTGACTATCTTTAGGCAGACAGAGAATATACGGTATTTGTTTCTTTAATGTTCTATCTCCAAAGTAGTTTTTTATTCTAGGTACTTCGAAGTTACCCTCGGACATCGACCGGGTACATTGATTGTGTTTTACAATCGTCAAGTTTAACTTTAGTCGCTTATTGAAGCGCGTTTCCGCTTTAAAAGTGTTTCCATCTGTAATAAGAACAAATTCGTATATTTTCCACCAGCGATAGCAAGCGTTTTAATCAATTCACTCTTCATTTCCTAGATATCGAATTAATATAAGCACCTAGCTACGGGCCTTGTTTGTTAATAACTGACAAAGTCCTTAACTCCTTAACTTCGTATGATAATATTTTATTTTATTATAGGGTTTCGTTTAATTCTTACTTTTACAGTATTCCCAACTCGTCTGGTTCTAATAGCATAGGGTCTTTCCGATCTTTTATGGTCTTTGGCAGAATGATTGTTGGTGTAGATATCTGTCTATGGTACGATACACAAAATATAAGACTGATGTAGGCATCAGTTTTAATGCGCTTCGTAGCGAAATCGTTCGGCTGCGAAGCGCATTAAAATGACTGGCGGCGCTTTGTGCAAAATAAACACAACGATTCTGTTTTTTTAAAGCACCACTCCTTAATATAATTAAACAGTTACACAGAAAAATCTGGCAACTAATCGAAGTTTCTTATACAGGTAATAAACGTATTCCAAATTTGATTTCGGGAAAAAAAACTTTTTACAATGTACTTTATTTATGGCCTGCCTGTGTATATATTTAAATTTTATACTTATACTTTTTAGTATTACATCTATAATATGCCTCAAATCTCTGATGATGCATATACGAGACATTTATCCTACATTTTGTTGCCTCCGATATATGAAATAATGATTTGGATTGTGGTGATTATGTCAAAGATGATGTAAATAACCAGATTGACAAAGGAAAGAGAAAATTATGATATATTCTAGAACTGCGGTCGCTATTTCGCCGTTTATCATGGTGATTATTAAGAAATCCTTCCTACAGTGGAAGAGACCCCGTCATGCAGTGGAATATCGCGGCCTTGTTAAGAAGATTTCTACGTTTAACAGACACTATAAAATCACCAGGGTAACGTTAGATAATAGATAAATAGGCTGCTACCAAAGGTTTGCTTGCCATTAGCCAAAGTTTGTTTACCATTTTTCTTTAAATATATTAGTTAATGTATACGACTCTATGTTTGTGTCTTTGTCCTCCTCCTAGTATTACTTTTTATTTATTTATTTATTTAACTTTTTTGAACCTTATAAAATATATAAGTACAAAAGGCGGACATAATGCTTAAAGCATTCTCTGCCTGTCAACCTTGAGGAGTGGAAAAACATCGAAGGCGGTTATTATAATACATAACAGTACAGAATAAGAAATATAATGAATTTAGAAATTATAGCATATAAACATAAAGGTAAAAAAAAATACATATACCATACATACATATACATATATATATATATATATATATATATATATATATATATATACACAAACCACATACACACATATATATATACACAAATTCACATATAAATACATATATACACACAAATATACATATATACGTAAAAAACATATTATGATGAAATTAGCTATTAACACAGATTAACTAAGATGATGATGCCAACTTAGGAGTTCTTTACGACTTTCAGAAAATGTTCTTTAACATACTTTTTAAATGTTACTTTGTTGGAGCGTTGTCTCAAAGTTTCAGGCAGGTTTTATAGGGCGGCGAAGCTTAAGGTGACCATATTACCCTTAGCTAAGTACCTTTAGATACTGATTCTGATAACTGGAACCACAGGGCTTTTGTTACATGTTGTATAGGTATATACTGACATAAAAAAGTCGGTCTGTGATATCGAAATAACTGGCTTATATTAAGTTGAAGTGATTATTTTATTTACTTGACATGAAGACATGAATAACTACTTTTAAAATTTTCTGTCCGGGCTAATTTTATGAATAGCTAAACCAATTTTAAAACTTCACGAACAGATATAGGAAGCATTGCCAGGAGTGATCTAGGCTACATTTTATCCAAAAAAACTTGACGTGTAAAAAAACAGTTTTTTTAAATAGTTTTTTTTTATAGGAGAGGGGGCAAACGAGAATGCGGCTCACCTGATGGTAAGTGTCTACCGCCGCCCATGAACAACTGCAAAACTGCTCTTTTCTTAAAGGTCCCTAAGTCATACCGATCAGGAAAAATCGCTGACGGTAATCGATTCCACAAGGAAGTTGTACGAGGAAGAAAACATCTTCTAAATCGCACAGTGGTGGACCGCCAATCATCCAGATGGTGTGGATGGTATCGGGAGTTCTGCCGCGATGTGCGTTTGTGAAATTTGGCGGCTGGGATTAATCCGAACAATTCCTCAGAGCACTCCCCGTGGTAAATGCGAAAGAAAATGCAAAGAGATGCAACATCTCTTCGCAGTGCCAATCTCTAATTATCTTAAATCTAAATAATCTCTGATTATCTTAAATCGCCATATATCCAAGATTAAATAACGCCACATTCATAGATCCTACCTGGCTGCCTGGTTCGCCTGAGCGACGCCGGGGCGGATTGCTTGTTATAAATAAAGAACACTTTCTATTTCAGTTACAAATTTTATAAATACTAAAACTGCAAATCTCTCCAATAAATAATAAGTTAACAATGTTCAACATTTTATTAAAAATAAAACAAATAAAAACCTAATTACTCTTTATTTCAGCACAGCTCTACATCCTACCTTGAGATACTTTAGGGAAGTTAATTGAATTACAGCAAAAACGGTCCTATTATACACAGACATTTTTATGTTGCACATTGTCAAGCGAGTGCATGCTGTGCATGTGATACGGGTTGATATGCGTAGAAAGAGCTCGACTATATATAGTCTTTCTCGCTCTACCGGGCGGGGCTTAGCCGCGTCTTGGCCCACGTATTTAGAGCCCTCTATGTGAGGTCTCGATGGTAATTTATTAACCGAGGCCCCACAAATACTGACTTTCGAAACGTACCATCCATTTTCAAGTGATGGCTATATGAAATTATTAACGCCGAGACCTTTTTATATCCGGCCTCTTTCACATAACGGTGCGAATTCATGCTAATTAAGACATCAAAATGTTCTATTAAAATTTTAATGAGATATCACAATTTTTATGGATATTTTCGGATGGACTTCTAAACTTTAACCTTAAGTTCTACGTATTTAAATGCATTTTCATTAAAAAGTTGTTTTAACATAATATTCTGTTGGGCTATCGTGCTTTTTGGTTTCTGATAAAGCTATTCAAAGTCCAAGCCTGCTGTTTAAAAGTCCACCAGTTTTTATAACGTTAACGCTTATTTCATTTAGGTGTCTACTTATATAAAGTGTAGGTACCTACATATAAAGTACCTATGTATATAAAAGTATATATTTTACAATCCACCGTTGGACATTTTCAATTATATTTGGCTAATTAGCAGAGACCCTCGCTCGGCTGACACTGCTTCTTCTTGCTAGTTAGTATGTTAGAGAATGCAATACAAGAATATACTTAGAATGATTTTTGCGGGACTAACCCGCACGTAAATTGTTCTATCTTTGATTCTATCTCTAAATTGTGCGGGATCGTACAAAGTTTAGGAGATTGATAATAACTAAGTAGGTACCTAATAACAATAAGAGAATTGACGATGGAGATGCATTGATCGACTGCCTTGTAAACGGGACTGGATTGACGTACGGAAAGCAGGAAGAGTGGGAATTAATACATCATCAGTATCGATGTATCTCCAGAACCAATTAAAATAACATCGCGTTCTTAACGTTAGTAGCTACTCTTAAAAAAAAAAGCTTTGAAGTCATTGTGTAAGGAAAGAGATTAATTATTTTGAGTCGAACGAATAAAAACCGCAAACATTCGTCTAAAACTCGTTACTAAGTCATTAAAAGTTATTAATAATGATAGCTGTTCCCACCAGCGTGAAAACAGAGCGAGCCTTTTCCGCTGCCTACCTAGTTTTCAAGGTCAGAAACCGTTTAGTTCAGCCAATTAACTTTTTATTTTATTTGCGCCGTTTTTTGTAGCTGTTGTTTTATTGTGTAATTTGAAAAAATAATTGATGATTAATTTTTGACTTTATATGCTTCTTTCAAAATTATATTATGATAATACGACACAGTGCGCTTCACCATCTTAGGCTACATCACCACTTACCATCAGGTGCAATCGTAGATAAGTGCTGGCTTAGTAGAATATTAAAATAAATACAATATTCTTAATATTTAGGCATAAGATAGGGAGCCAGTTTAATTACAAGCTATGAGGCATTCTAATTCTATCTTAGATCTCAATTTGTCGCCTACGCCGCAAAGGGGCGAACCTCATACAAACGGTCAAAAATGAGTTTAATAAACAAAATTGATCCCTTGTTCGAGATCTATATCATCTCATTCGGGCTAAGCTCTAAGTACAAAAATCACGAATTTAAAGTGACGGCGTATGTGAAAAACACTTCGTGTGAGATTTTACGATAAGACGAAGCTCGTAGATCTCCGAAGTAGACCTCATGATCACCAATCGCGCTGAGCCTAAATATGATGACTCACTCACTCACACTCAGATCACGTATTAACACTTTAATGCCAAAGTTACAATTTATATTATTCTATATGTACCTAGGTACTAGTAAGTCAGTAAAAGGGCGTAACTCTAAGAGAACAGTAGATAAAAAGAGAGCCAGGGCAAAACGAAACACGACGACGATAAGGCGTATCTTTTTTCAGAGCTTTTTTTATAGTAATTTCAGGACTGTAATACATTAAAGTTGTATTCATCGTCTAGTTCTATTATATATGTATCATACAAAACGTTCGTATTTGTAGTTATCCATTAAATTTAATATTTTAAATTTTCTGATGAAAAACCCTAGTAATCAGGGGAAAATAAACGTTTTCTAGCTACAACCTGCAATTTTTTTTTTTAATTGAATTTCGCCCCTTTGCGGCGTAAGTGACAAATTGTGACAACGCAACTGTAGCTTTCTTTGTTTGGAAATTGGTTTTAGACTTGAACCTACAAGCTTGGGCTGCAGTTGGCTCTTTTTACTACAAATAAGTGTTTCATTCTTGTTTGAAATAAATTAAGTAACTCTGAATATCACCTAATCAGCCTTTTCTAGAATGGGTCAAATACATTATAGGTAAGTATATATACTTAAAAGATATGACAATTTTCAACACACTAGAGATAAGGCTCCTATCATCAGTCTAAGCGATTAGTGTCCTGATCAAATGTACCTATGTAATATTGTAATATGTCGATCGCTAGAGCCTAACCTTTCATTGGTTAAGCAGCACGGGATGAATCACATATTTAAGTACAGATTATACCGTAAATTGACTTAACTCTCTAAAACATAGACTAAAATAGATTTCATTCTGTTCTTTTATTTAAATTATTGTGACATATCTATGGATTCCTTTACGACGCCATTACAAGGCATACCATCCCGTGGATGTCGTAAGAGGCGACAAAGGAAAACTGAAACCAGAAAATGACAGCGGAATCTTAACGGTAACAACTCAATGTGATAAAAATACGGTTACCAACTTATGATATATGAGGCAATCTATGAGGGAGGTCTAAGTATATCAGCTATGAACTTTTGATAGGCTGTTATGATTGATAAATAACAATGAAAATATCGATAATCCCACTCCAAGCACAGGCCTCCTTTTCTTTTGAAAGGGTACTGGTTTTGGTAGACATCACATTGCCTTTTAAATTATTTATTCCGCAGACATTCAGGTTACCTCACGATGTTTTTATTTACCGCCAACTGCATGGTCAATCATCACTAAAAATTGCAAATTATTAATCACCGGTGCCGACTTAAATTGAAACTGGTTGCTCGCAAACTATACAATTTACTAAGGCAAGCGTTTAGCCCCTGAGCTAGTACGACTCAACTTCTTTCATTTAGGTATTTAAAATCGTTATACACCGATATCATAGAATTTGACCGATATGAATTCGTAAAGTTAAAGGCTATAAATTACGGAGGTGGCGCCATCATATGTTAAATTTCGGTTTTAAATCTTTAATACGGCTACGGTCAATCATGTGGGGTTAACACTGTTGATGTTAATTTAAGCTAGATGTCGTTAATTTATAACATACAATGCATAAAAAAATTTAATTGTGTCGAAAATCTTCTATTTTATGCTTAAGATAAGAGTTTTAGTAAATCATTTTTGAAATAAAATTTTATAAGCAAAAATAATAAGTGAGGTGTACCCACGGAGGATGTTTTTATGCAACAAGATATATCTGTGCATAATATTATTTATGTAGGTAACTACATCTTTACCCTACTAATGTTTTCGACTTACTTTTAAGCAAAAGCAACCAATTTAAAGTTTTTAATTTTGTGATTTACAAAAAACAAAAGTACATTGCAAATAAAAATATTTATATTTATTTTATTTAGGTTTGGTTTAGATTTATAGGTAGATGCTAAAAGTGTCATTGGCCATTTTATAAATTTAAATTGCTATTTAATCAGTATACATTTTTGATTTCTTAAATTGGCGGAATTCAATCAATATTAGTAATTAATCAATAATACTAATATTGATTGAATTCCGCCGCGAATAATCCTAAAATTTTTTTCACTAGGTACCTAGTTCATATTTGTGTAACTATGAACTTAATATTTGCCAACTACACATCACTAGATGGCGCTAAAATATAAAACGCATATATTACATAGTTATTTTCATTGCATAAAATTTTATCTATTTATACTGATTTACACTAACAAGAAATGCAATGACTATTCAATATTGAGCACCTTTCCTTTTACTTGGTTAGTTTTATGCCTTTTCACTTATTATTAAGAGATCCCGCAAAATAAATATTTTAAACTGGAGTGACCTCTCATTAGAAAAATGAAAATCGTATATCAAATCAAATACACCACGTTATGTTGATTGGCTGTCACATGAGTTTGATAAATTTTCGCAGGAAAATTTTAATTAACGGCGTTTTCATTTGAATCCCTATTTTTTTCTCCTCGTCGCGCGCGGGACGCAGGGTCGAGCGCACGTAGTTATTAAATAGCTATTCGGTACTGTGCGAGTGTATTTTAACCTACCCACTTTTAAGTAATAATGGACGAGAACGAGTTGGATTGTGATGATTCTGATAAGAGTGAATCGGCGATAATAGAGAAGAGTGAACGGGGTTTGGAAGAAGTGTCAAACATGCAAACACGGCGGATTCAGGACTAAAATAAAATAGAGAAAAGACCGCGGAAATTGAAGGCAGTAGTGAAGACGGGTTTGAAACTGTAACAAGAAGGAAGACGAAAAGGTTTATTAGAAGTGAATCTGCAGATAAATATGAAAATATAATAAGTAACGAAGACAGCGTTAATGAAGTATTTGAGGTGAGCTTATTTGGTTTGCGAGTACTCCCTAAACAAATGAACTTAGCCAGATTATTAAGGGATGAAAAGATATCGAACGTAACTAAAATTAAATACAAAAACCCTTTTAAAGTTCTGATCCAATTTAATAATAAAACACAAGCTGAAAAGCTCATTAAGAGTGAGAAACTTATTGAGAAAGATATAAGGGCTCATTTTACTAATATAAGTCATTTATCATATGGAATAATAAGAGGGATAGAAATGGAAATTAATGAGAAGGAATTGTTACAAAACATCAGCAGGACATATAATATTGTTTCAGCCAAAAGATTAAAACGCATGGGCATAGGAGGTAAATGGAGAGACAGTGAAACAGTAAGACTATGTTTTGAAAACGCGTTCGCACCTTCATATCGCACATAAAAAAGTTTTGCAAGTCAAGTAAAAATATCTGCCCTAAATGTGGAGGAGTACATGATAATTGTGAAAGAGATGTTTTTGAGTGCTCAAATTGTAAAGGACCACATATGGCTCTTGATAAGACGTGTCCGGTTTTTGTAAATGAAAAAAAAAATTCGTTGTTTGATGAGTGAACATAATGTAACGTACAAAAAAGCATTGGAAATGTATTTTAAATATATTAAAGAAAACCAGACGAATCATTTCAAATTTCCACTGATAGTAACAATTTCGATAGTATTATTTTACCTGAAAATACAATAGATAATGTTTTGCAACAACAAACGATGTCAGAATTAGGACCTTAAAATCTGCAAGGAAAACATATAACAGTGTTTTGCAACAATACTTCGCAGGGGAGCAAGAACAAAATAATATGAAAAAAGATAACAACGGAATTTCTCAAAAGAAAAATCTTAATATAAGAAAACAAGAGGGAAAGGGTAAGACCAAAGGACACAAAAAACATGAAAAGAAGTTTGATAACATAGATGGTGACAATGAAGAAAATTTTCTAGGAGATAGTGAAGTCACCGACGATTTAGATACAGAAGAAAACATACAAAAAAGAAAAAGTACATTCGCTATTTGGAAATTTGTTACAAAAATTTTAAAAATCATCATGAAATGTCATACATTTGAAGATAAAGTTATTTTAGTGCTGAAAGTCATATATGAAGAAATCAGAAAATATATAGCTAATTTTTTTGCAGGTGAAGGTTTAGCTCAAAGAGTAATTTTTTAATGGATAAAAACTTTAATTTAAATATAATTCATAGAACTCACAAAGTTTGAAACCTAAACTAATTAGTCTCGAGTCTCTTTTGTATCAAGAAAAAATACATATTGCAATAATTTCTGAAACATGGTTGAATGCAGAGACTGGTCTCCATATTAATGGATATGACTATGATATATTACGATATATTGAGGATCGATGTAAGGGTCGATTTGACTCTTATGGGGGTGTGGCTGTCATTACTCATAAATCGCTTGAAACACACATTTGTCCCGTCATTTTAGTAAATTCACGTATAGAAGTTATTCGTATTAAGTTGCTTAATTGTAAAAATTTACGCAACATTTTCTCAATTTATTGCCCATCTACATTACGTACATCTCAAGCGGATTGGGATAGTACTTTTAGTTTAACATTTAAAAAAACTTTAATCGCCGGCGATTTCAATGGGCATCACACTAACTGGTCCTACAAAACTGACCAGAGAGGTATACATTTATTCGACTCGTCTCTAGAAAACGGTTTTACATCCATCAACAATTGTGAGGCAACTAGAGTTAAATTAGTCAATAATGTATTACAAAAATTATCACCAGATATAACCTTCGTGCGATATAGCTATAAACTTTAAATGGCAGGTACTTAACGAAAATTTAGGAAGTGATCATCTTATTATAAAATTATCAATAAGCTTTAAAGATTATTTTGAATGTAACGAGAAACGTAACTTTAAACAAGCTGATTGGAAATTATACCATAAAGATTTAATTAATTCATTTTCAGATAGATATAATCACGATTTTTCGCCGAGCGATATTCAAAATTCATACGACTACTTACTTGAACAAATTAATATATCAGCGAATAAAAATATACCAATAATCAGATTTTGTTCAAACCCAGCTAGTAAATTTAAACCAAAGAAATATTGGTGCCCGGCCCTATCTGAGCAGTAGCAGAACGTAGACTTGCCCTAAGTATATTCAGAAAAAATCCTACACCAAATAATTATGCAAAATTAGAAGAGATGGTAACAAAGGCCAAAAACGAAATACAAAAGGCAAAATCCCATGCTTGGAAGAAATTTTGTAGTGAGATTGATGGGTCTACAAGGGTATCAGATATGTGGGAAAAAATGCGTTGGTTTAAAGGGTATCAACAATTAACATTTCATGCATCTGAGGATATGAAAAAGGACCTACTTCGCTCTCTTACGCCAGGTTCTGCAATGTGTTGTCCACCTCAGTTTGCATCACATAATGGGCTACTACAAGTACCGTTCACAATGCAAGAATTGGATGATAGCTTAAAAAAGAAGAACAATGCTCCGGGTAATGATGGAATAACTTACTCCATGGTTTTTAACTTACCTCCAGCTGGTAAAAAATATTTCTTAGACTTATGTAATGCTATATTTAGGTCCAACACGATACCGAAGCAGTGGCGTACAATTTTAGTAGTCCCAATTCCTAAGGCAGGTGCTGAACTAAATAGTGAAACTAAACTTAGACCTATTTTTCTCATTTCCTGTATTTGCAAAATATTTCACAAGATGTTAGGTAAGAGAATAGAATGGTATGTAGAAAATCACAATATTTTGTCATCTCGCACAAACGGCTTTAGGAAACCTCAATCTTGCTAGACTGTTTATCAAGTCTAGTAATTTATACACAGTAGGCTTTACTAGTAACATCCCAACCGCAGCTTGTATTCTTGACATTGAAAATGCATATAATAATATTTTAGTGGATAAAGTTGTTAAGACATTAGATGAAATAGGAATTGGCAAAGGTATATGTAACTATCTTTGGTCGTTCTTAAGTGAGAGATATTTAATGATTAAAAATGAGAAAAAGGGTTGTACTCATGATATTAGGTGTACCAATAGGGGTCTGGCCTAAGGAGATCCAATATCTTCCTTACTTTTTATATTGTAACCCTCAGGATTTGTCGCCAGATTGTCTTTATATCTCAATATGCTGATGATTTTGTTTTTTATGTGAGTGACAGAAACTTACAGAATTGTGAAAATAATTTACAAACTGCATTAAATGCTATGATAATTTTGCTAGATGAAATAAGACTCCAATCATCGGCATCTAAATCAATATTATGTGTTTTTAACAGAGGTTATAAAAGAAGAGAAATTATTTTAAGCATTAATAACAATATTCTCCCTGTACATGAAAATGTTAAATACTTGGGGCTATGGTTGGACAAATCGTTGAGATGGACTAAACACATTAATGAGATCGTAGAAAAAACTTCTAAATTCTTAAATATACTAAAAGTTTTATCCGGACCTGCTTGGGGTGTACATCCTAGGCATATGCGCGCTATATATACCTATCTCTCTAATAAGAAGTCGGCTGGATTTTGGATGTTTTTATATGATAATAGCGCTAAAACACATCTGTCTAAACTAGATAATATCCAAAATAAAGCTCTTCGAATTATGGGAGGTTTTATCAAAAGTACACCTATCCACATTATGGAGAGTGAGTTAGGCATTCAACCATTGTTCGTAAGAAGACAATATTTACTTATACTGTATTAAAAACATGTCTTGGACAGATAATGCAACAATTAAAATACTGAATGATCTTAGTTCTGTTATTAATAATAGATACTGGCACAATAAAAAAAAAACATTACTTTCACTTGCATACGACGACTGTAAACTATGTAATATTTACAAGTCTTATCCGTTAGAAATGTTTAAACTAAATATTTGGGTTTCCTACATATGTAGATATAAATGAAACTATTCAGGTGAATTTAGGTTGTGTTCAAAAGAAGAAAAACAGTCATGAAGCTATGTATCTTGGAACCAATGTATTAAAGGAATTAGATGAAAAATATGCTTACTGGCACCAACTCTTTACTGATGGATCCAAGAATCGTGTAGACTTAGGAGCTGCATATTGTCATCCTAAAGAAAACATTACCGCTATCTTTAGAACAGAACTAAGACTATCGATAATGACGATGGAACTCGTTGCGTTCGTATATTAGCAATTTAAGTGGACAATATTTTGTTATTTTTTCAGATAGCAAAAGCGCTTTACAACATTTAGCTCGATGCGCCTCTGGTCATAGCAGAGGTGCACCGATAGCTTATAGGATATTAAATCAACTATATAATTAGTCGCTATATAAATATAAAATTGCAATGGGTTCCGTCGCATATAGGTTTAAAGGGAAACGAAGAGGCTGACCTATTAGCAAAAGCCGCTATAACGCAAGGAATCGAATTAAATATTTTACCAATCTACACGGAAATCTTGACAAAATTCAAAAACCTTTGGAGGGAAAAGGGAATATGGTATAAAACAATTCAAAGTCAGCCGCTTCGGATACCGTAGTATAATAATATTGAAATGAATAGAAAACATATAATTGCTATTGGTAGGTTACGTTCTGGGCACTATCCCAATAAAAAAAAATTGTATTATTGATGAAAAAATCAGACTCGCCCAATTGAGATATTTGTCATATTATAGAAGATGTCCAACATATGCTAGCAGAATGTGTCAAATATCAAAGGGAAAGGGAGAATCTGGTGCAAAAATTTAATATGAATTTGAGTGAAACTGGTTGGTTTTTGAGTATACTTGCAGAGCCACACTCAGTAGTAGCAAAATCATTCATTTCAATATTCTTACCACATTGATTCCCCCTTTCTAAATAGCTGGTTGGTTGATTTCCGGATCTCGACAACAACGCTAGCTACCAGGTCCAAATGTGAATCACACAAGATTTCATCCAAATCGTTGAAACCGTTTTTGAGTTTTTGGGAAACTAACGGACAGCAATTGGTTTATAGAGATATGAATTAATATAACAGAGTTGACAGCATCCTTGGCTGACGATGCCTTATGCACCGGCCGTGTAACGTTTCTCAAAAACATGTCGTCGAGTCCCGGAACAAACTTGAGTCTGAAGTTGAGTCTTTGTTGAACAAAGTCTCGGGTTCGGGGCGACTTAATCTAGTGTAAGTAGTTCAATACCCAGTAGACACTTTGCACTTTATCGCTAAAAAGAACCCCTTTGTCGTAACTCCTCAATTTCAGAGCACGTTCCTCGTTGCCAAAGCCAACATCGGAATCTCTGGCGTCGAATTATCGAATGACGTTCAGTTCTGGGTTCACTTGGAAGGGAAGGCCAAATTGGCCTTTGAAAAGCTTAGCGTGCATTGTAGAGATGGATAGTATTTCATGCCGGCACACCACTAGCTTACACTTAACTTTACAAGGCGCAAGTTCGGCCACACATTGAGTACTTACTGTTCTTATCTCTGGGAGAGGGCACCCGGCTAGCTTCAGCTCCAGCCCTTACCCAGTACCAGCTGCTTCTACTTGTTTGCATCCAGCGCAGAGCGACTCGAATCGTCGGCGACCGAGTTATTTTTGATCGGTTTGACCCTTTGGCGCTACGAAGATATGTTCTATCCCTTTGTATGTTCTATTGCATCTATCACGGGGAGCGCTCGGTGGAATTGTTGTTGGCCTAAATTCAGCCGCTAAATTTTACCTACGCACATCGCGACAAAACTCATCATTTAAAAACCGGAATTCTAGCATTATACCTTTTTTGTACTTACTCTTTTTATAGATAGCATAGCCAAGGCCAAAGTATTAATTATAGCATACCTAATTGTAATATTTTTTTAATCAAAATAAATGTATCGATAATCATTCAAACCTGTAACTATTTTGACCGATTTCTGACTTTGCTCAAATTATTTGTGAACTATTATAAAAGTGTGCAATATACATAGGAAACGATACAATGTAAAGATGAAATTAATCATTATGTTTATATTGAATAAGTATTTATTTTAATGTTATGGTTCTAAAGTTTTGTCGGGCGAATTCCTACCTAACCTTACGCAAATCAAAACACATCACAGAATAGCCTATTTTAGCCATTTCGAAATCCGACATCCCTCAATACAACCGCAGCCAAAACGCTTTTGAAATTTTAAATTATTCGGTGTGAATTTATTGCAATCGAACAAAATTGTAGGAAACTTATATTTTTAGTCATATGTTCATTTTTTCGCGTCTACGTGCTGTTTTCGAGAGTCATTACGAATCGTCTCGCGCGCAGACTTGACGACTTCCAGCCTCCCGAACAAGGCGGTTTCCGAAAGGGCTTTAGCACCATAGACCACATACATACCCTTCGGCAAGTTGTACAGAAGTCCGAAGAGTACAATTTGCCACTATGTCTGGCGTATGTGGACTATGAGAAAGCCTTTGATTCCGTCGAAATTTGGGCGGTGCTGCAGTCCCTTCAGCGGTGCCAAGTTGACTGTCGGTATATCGAAGTGTTGAAGTGCTTGTACAGTAGGGCTACGATGGCTATCCGAGTACAGAACCAGAGTACGAAACCTATCCAATTGCAGAGAGGTGTAAGACAGGGTGACATCATATCCCCGAAACTCTTCACCGCTGCATTGGAAGACGTTTTCAAGCTTCTGGACTGGAAAGGATACGGTATCAACATCAATGGCGAGTACATCACTCACCTTCGATTTGCCGACGATATAGTCCTTATGGCAGAATCGCTGGAGGACCTAAGCACTATGCTCAATGACCTCAATAGTGTTTCCCAACGGATAGGTCTTAAGATGAACATGGACAAAACTAAGATCATGTTTAATGTCCATGTCACACCTATGCCGATAGTTGTTGGGAACACTAAGCTCGAAGTTGTTGACGAGTATGTTTACCTGGGACAAATAGTCCGACTGGGTAAGTCCAACTTCGACCGAGAGGTCAATCGACGGATTCAACTCGGCTGGGCAGCGTTCGGGAAGCTACGACACATCTTCTCGTCAGACATACCTCAAAACCTTAAAACGAAATTGTACAACCAGTGCGTGATGCCAGTGATGACTTACGGAACTGAGACGTGGTCCTTCACTGCTGGCCGTATGAGGAAGCTCAAGGTCGCTCAGCGAGCTATGGAGAGGGCTATGCTCGGAGTTTCTCTGCGTGATAAACTTAGGAATGAGGATATCCGCAGTAGAACCAGAGTGACCGACATAGCCCAACGGATTAGTAAGCTGAAGTGGCAGTGGGCCGGCCATATAGCTCGAAGAACCGACAACCGATGGGGAAGAAAGGTTCTCGAGTGGCAGCCTCGTACCGGTAGGCGAAGTGTAGGGCGTCCCCCCACGAGATGGAGTGACGACCTGGTAAGACATGCAGGAAGTCGATGGATGCAGGTGGCTCAGGACCGTGTTTTGTGGCATTCTTTGGGGGAGGCCTATGTTCAGCAGTGGACTTGTGAAGGGCTGTAATGATGATGTTCATTTTTTAACTTTATAAGTCAATGCTAGAATACGGGCACTATCTTACCTGATGGTAAGTAGTGAAGCATCCGAAGATAGTAAAGCGGAGTGACTTAAGAAAAGCCTATTCGCTCTTGCCTTAAAAACACACACATTATAGGTAATAGGATTGAAAGACAGATGCTGGCAAATTATACCACTTTTGGTTTGAATGCGTGGTATGTCGATAACAAAACGGTGGAGACCAAATGAGCGTCCGTCCGATAGAATGGAGTGGGAGGCACTGAGTCATATCATTCCTGTAAACACTGAAAGGCTGGCTACTTTGCGCTTGTGCTCGAGACTGGTAAGATTGGTTCCAACCACCAATAAATCCCTTAACACGCCTTTTCATTGAGTCCAAAACCGCTACGTAGCATTTTGCAGTACCAACTCATATATGGCAGTAAAACTCTATGCACGACCGGATTTGCGTTTAATATAGTGTAAGTAACTGTTCTGCCGTGAAGTATTGTCGCACCTTTTCAAGTACACCTAACTTTCTTCCAACTGCTTTGGCCCTGGACTCAACGAATAAACTTAATGCAAGAGAAGGAACCGAGGTGAGCTGGCTCCTTTTCGGGATGAAGAGACATGATTGTGCTTTGGAAGCATTGAATCTCTCAAAAATCTCATCGCCCCATACCATACCATGCATGCAGTGAGAGATTCTCACGCTCAACCATAAGTTCTCTTTCGTATTGGATTTGATTTTGATCCTAAGTGGTCCGAGCACACAGCTGATATCTCTCCACAACTGTGCCATCATCTGCGTAGTTAAGATATTGGTCAACTCATTCGTAGGTAATTGATATAAGTAGATATACAGGGTAATTTTTCAAAGAGTAGCCAAATTTTAAACTTAAATTGAAATATATAAATAATAATATACTGTTAAAGCAGTTTTTGAAAATACGAGTAAATAAGGCTTCTACTTTTATTTGAAATTATCCCAAATTGAATGTGATTTATGGGCAACGACGTTTTTGCCTACTGATCGACCGTTACGAATGTCTGCGTGCGCAGTAAAATCAGTTAAAATAATGCATTACGACGCATTTTGAATTTAAAAGATAAAAGGCCAGAATGTTTGAGATTTTTTTAATTAATTATTTTTCATCATTTGTCTATACAGGGTAAATTTTGCAATAACCGGCCAAATTTACAGAGAAGGTTCAGAATAAGTTATATGTATTTTTTATCTATGTATAGCATAGAAAATATATTATACTTTATCTACCTACCTAGGCTCGAAAGTATAGAACAACCATAGATTTAGCCACGGAATATGAAAAACAAGTTAAAAAACAACTTGTTTTTTATATTCCGTGGATTTAGCTATAATATGTACTAGATTGGCGATGGAGTGAGTACAGCGAGACCAAAATCAAAATAACCCAGTTGGCGTGAAATATGCATGTGTGGTTGTGTGGGAGACACATAGTGCTGTGCTATGCACTGCCTGCATCAACTTCAATTATCGATACCGATTGCAGTATAGGTATTCGTATCTTCTGATTTGACCTTTTGAGTTTCAATAGGCAATTCTATTAATAAATGTTTATGGTTGGATGTGTCCTAGTTTTTCCCTTAGTGCACCTCTATGAGAAAAACATTTTTCTTCAAAGTACTTGCTGCGTATAGGTAGTCGAATATTGTCTTATCAATACTTTGTGAAACTTTTTCACAGCATCCACTTTTCATCAGGTGGGCTGTGTGCTAGTTTGTCATCCTCGTTCTATTTAAAAAAAAGTCATGCGATATGAAGAATATTTAGCAACGGAATCCTAAAAATTAAGAATATGCCAGTTTGGAACATTTCGATAAGATGTTAACGAAAGTGTAAATCTCTATAAAATTGAGATTAGAATTAGCAGGATTTCACGTACTAATGATTATTTTAAATTCAATATCTACGCATTCATAACATTAATAGGTACCTACGGTTTAAACCGTATACGTGTACCTACGGTTTAAATATTAAACATTTAAACTGGGATTTAAAAAGGGACTTCTTCGTGAGATAAGTTATATTTAGGTACTAATCACCTAGTCGTAATTAATTACGTTTATTAAGCACAAATTTTTACTTTAATACCTAATATTTAGCAAATACAAGCGGTATTTGTTTTGTTCATGAATGGCGTCCGGCCGATACAGGTCAATAGCGTGCACGTGAATGGTCTCCCCTATCTTTCTCGCTCTAACATACTATTATTTATTTTAACGTCAGTTATTATTAAATCCATAAGAACAACACTTGTTTTTTTTAGTATTTTGGTGTTTCTAGTTAGTCTGTGGTTGTACTTATCACCACCATATTATTACTTAGTAATAATCTTGTCCAATACAAAAAAAAAACAATGAATTTTAGTTACTACAATTAAATCTGTTGTTGTTTTCTGTTTTCTTCCTCGCACAACTTCCTTGTGGAATCGATTACTTTCAGCGATTTTTCCGGACCGATACGACTTAGGGACTTTCAAGAAAAAAGCCTACTTCTTTTTAAGAGGCAGGCAACGCATCTGCAATTCCCCTGGCTCCCCTGATGTTGCAGTTGTTCATGGGTGGCGGTAGTCACTTACCATCAGGTGAGTCGCATGCTCGTTTGCTCCCTCTCCTATAAAAAATTATCTAGTTACTACAATAGATCTAGATAGATTTAGAGAAAAATTTACATAATGTTAAAATGTTTCAGTTTCAGGTGGTATCAAAATTATCATTCATTTAAAAATGTTGCGAAGGTTATGACTCAACAAATTACCAAATTAAAAAAGTAAAGGATAGTTACTCCCAAAGACTGAAAAAGCTTTGAAGCTATCTGAGGACCCAGCCTTCCTTAAGACTATAAAAAACTTTAGTACGATGGCTTCAATTTTTAGTCTGTTACAATTAAGGGAGACTAATAAACCCAAAATGGGCTGTAGGTTTACTCGGGAAGAAAGAATAATGGCTTTAAGCCTTTATAAACATGGCCCAAAAGCTTATAGATGGATGAGCAAGGTATTCGTTCTGCCATCATATATGCCACTCAGCCACTTTCTAGTACTTACACGTATTTAAACAGTACACGAAATAATGTATAATGCGGCCAAACTAAGAATAGGTTTGAATTTTTGACATATGTGTGTGGGAAATATTAATTTAAAATATTTATATTTAAAAGAAATCGTATTTTTCCCGTTATCACGTCACAATATGACGGAAATTCAGTTCTATTCATAGTTCTGTCGCAAACCTATAGGTACTTACTATAGGTTCTCATTATACGTATGTATGGTAAATTTTTAGTTCCTGCAATTAGAAGCAGATAACGCAACTCTAAAATATTAGCTGTTTTCTCTATGTCAGTAATATATAATGTACTCTGTGCTTGTCACCTCCACAAAGTACATCACCTCTGTCCTTCAGGAGTTTCGGCGCTTTGTTGCTCCTGTTTTATCGTTTATTTAATGGTTAAAAATGGGTTTTGATACATTAAAGTGATGCGATTTTGTGTATTAAGTGGCTGATATGCTAAAAAACAGCTAAGCCCATCGGATAGTCAATGACGATAGTATCATCGACTATCCGTTGGGTTTAGCTGTCGTCAAAATCTCCTAAAAACTTTTCAATGTGACGTATCGACATATTGCAAAGAAGATTTTTAAATCCCGAATGAAATGAAGACATGGCTTAAAGAACAAGCATCCAAGCTAAAAATTGTAGCAAGCTAATAGTAGGTAAACATGGAAATACATGTACTTGTTTGTCTATACTTCCGTGTAGGTAAACAATTACACAAATAAAATTTTCGAATACGTACAAAAGTTCATAAAGTAAAAAAAGGTAATAAAGGAATTTAATATGAATAATCAATTGATAGAAAAAATTATAAAATCAAATAACGAAATATGCCCCGAATTCTCTTTTGATAATCCACTGCTAGATCGAAATGTAGCAAGAGCGCTGTCGAAGAGTTTTGTCAAAATCCTAAATATTTCTAAACAAGATTCTAAAATAAATAATAATCTTCGACTGTCAATATTAGAAAACATTCGAAAAATGTGTGAGATTGAACCTGGTGATCATGTTAGAATTGATGAAAATGTAATGGAACTACTTACAGATTATCATAGCACTAACTGTAAGCATAAAAGTATTTTCAACAACACAGACTCTGTAAATAAAACTTTAGATGCTTTTTTGTTACAACGAATAGAAGATTGTGAGTTAGATTCTAAATATAAATCTGAACTAAATCCAGAAATAATTCAATCCTTATTAAACTTACAACAAAATGAAATATTTAACGTACTTCCTGAAGATGTTATACACTGGGATATTACTGATTGTAAATATATAAGAATTATTGATGAATTGTTTAATAAAAATGGGGATTGCTTAAAGAAAACAAAAATATTAAATGATATCGCTATCAAAATGATACCAAATATTGAAAAACTTTTCTTGGAACATTGTATTCTTCTACTAAAGGATAAAGAATATAATATAGATAGTTTACTTGCTCACAACTCTTTCCAGCAGTTAGTTAAAACCTGTGCAGTTTCATCAAAATGTTTTCAAATTTGCTGTGCCATAATGAACTTTATTTTCATAGTTACTAACTTTAATAGTAGTGTTCAAGAGTTTGTATCAAAGTTTATTAGTTTGGTGAAGTCTCATTGCTCTCAAAATACATTTTATCCTCTTTATCCGACTCATATCAGTCACATAGCCTTGCTTTTAGATTTCAATAAGGAGGAATTACCACTTTCTATGCAAGATATTTATATACAATCAACACTTAGATATTTAGCTATACTATGTAACGAACAGGAAAGTGATTTAATTATGCTATTATCTCATTATTCAACATGGTTTGCTATTTATTTTGAAAGTAAATATTGCTCAAGTCCAGTTTTTTAAATATTAAAGTTTCAATATGTATACTTGATTTTACGTTATAAATGCAATGTTCAGAATTAACAAATTTCCCCATTTTGTAGCATGCCTAGAACTTCTGGAGAGAAGAAAGCTTTTATTTTGTATATACACATAATATATACATTTAAAAACATATTTTTTCAATGGATGTTTTATTTTAAGAGGACTAAACAGAAAAATGTTACTAACAATAATTAAAACAAACCAACACCAGATAGTTTTTGCAATAAATTGTGACTATTTTTGCTGCCCACATATGTTGAGTATTTATTAAAATATTTCTGTGCAAGACTACACATAACCTCTGTTCTCTTTTTTGCCATAATGTGCTTTTGACTCTTCAAATGAAAATGAGTTGGATCCCAATATGGTATCAGTTGGTTACAGAAACCACAATGATAAATATTTGGTCTCACCTAGAAAGAAAAAGATTATAATTTAACTAATTGAAAAAAAAAGCATAGTCGGGAAGGGTCGCCCTAGGCGAAAGTTTATCGACCAAATTGGCGATATATTAAAAATGGGCCAAATCAAGAGTACCTTTAACCGACGAGCGTGTATGCGTAGGTATATGGATGTGGAGGAAGCGAGAGAGGTGTGTCAGGATCGTGCCAAATGGAAGTCCATAATCTCTGCCTACCCCTCTGGGTGACAGGCGTGAGTGTTTATGTTATGTTATATGAAAAAAAAAATTGGCACTGTTAATTGAAATTGAATTAAAAATACTATTATTTCCATATAATGTAATTGTATTATTTTATTATTGAAAATCTAATGATAAGCAAAAACATTACAGGAAAATAAAAAATTAATTAAATATATAAAATTGGTAATTTTTTATTAATTTTCAACATATTTTGCACACCTCACGTGAGGGAGTGCTCTACTCACAATATGTGGCCATACCTCAATTTTGCTACATTATACTTTTAGCTAGACATCAAATCCATATTATTAGTAATTCATATTAATATTATTTTCTAATTGATTCACTATAAATAGCACCAAAAAAATTATTGAAAGAATATGTAGACTGCCATCTGTTAGTCAGTGCGTAGGCGAGTCTTCTCGCTTAATATAAAATAAGTTATTAAATAAGTTTCAACATATTAAATATATATTCGGCAGTAGACTTTAATAGGCTCTTAGGTAATCTCTCATACAGGTTATTATTTTACCCGTTTATTCCATCAATTGGGGTGTCGTTAGATAGGTCTTTCAAATATATTGGGGGTATAGAACGACTATAATATATATATAATAATTGACTTTGACTACATTGATGATGTTCTCATTTTACTTATATAGAAGTTGGTTGTACAAAATTTTTAATTTTACTACTTGTTTAGTTATTATAGACCTACAGTTTCATTTGTGGTACTTCTTGGTTTACGCGGGTAACCCTCAGGGTAGTTTAGGGCAGTGGTGGTTTACGGTAAGGTTCGTTATGATCACATATATCTTAGAGTTGCACTGCCGAGAACCAATAGATGGATAGGATACTATTACTATTTTTGTACGGACTTGGCATGTGAATGATTTAATGTAGATTGTAGGTATTATTTTTCAAATTAAAAAGTATTTTAATCTTTCTTGAACACCACTTTCTATTAGTCTGCTTCGAAAAATAAGTCCTTCAATTACCATCTTCATATTTGGGCAAATTTTTAGTTGTTATAGCGGTCAAACCGCGAACTCAATATTGTGGTCATAGTATCAAAAAGGCCCCTTTTATGTTTTTGTATTAACGAGTAACTACGGAACCCTACATTGTGCGTAGCCCGACACGCACTTGGCTTGTTTTATTTATTTCCTTATTGATGACACTCGTGAAAAACTGGGTTTGAATATCAAATCCAGGCTTTGGGTAGCAGATGAGAAATATACCTCTCAGCGCCAAAACCACCAACTGCTCTAACAAGTATGGTGATTATGACGAAACGATCAACAAGACTTACACCCAGCTATAGGCATTTATAACTTAATGGATTGACATTGTTAGCAGACAAGGCCTAGTAGGCAAAAAGTAGACACAAATTTGAGATGTTTATTGTTGCCGTGTAAGTAGTGGCGGTTAAGAATATCCACAACCCCATATCTTCCCGTAGGCGTCGTAAGAGGCGACAGTGGGGCACAGGCAGGAGATGGATAGCAGCATCTGCCTGATAACAGCAATATTACAATAAAAAAACTGCGGTTGCCAACCCGCTCGCTAAGCGCGGCAGCTATGGCAAATATCCCCCATGATGGAAGTTACGAAGAGATGGTCACCAGTACTCAGCGGCTCCGCTATTCCTGGCTGACGAGGCGACCATGGTTACGGCGGGGCAGGGGGTGCTAAAAACCACCGGTGGAGGTTCGGTTGCCACCAAAGACGACTCGACCTGGCAACATACAGCGCACGCACCCTGATAACTGACGAGAAGATCCTGGAGCTGGAAGAAGAGATAGACAAGTTACGCTGGCATATTATAGGATTATCCGAGATCCGAAAAGAGGGGATGGACACGGTAATCCTCGAATCCGGCAACTTGTTCTCTCACCGCGAGGGCGACCATGTGTTCCAAGGAGGTGTAGGATTTATCGTCCACAAGTCTCTCGTTAACAACGTTATAAAGATTGTGAGTATGACGACGAGGGTTGCGTACCTTATACTCAGAATCACGGTCATCAGATCAACGGTATTTGTTGAAGGTCATACAGGTTTATGCACTAACCTCGGCTCATCCCGATGAGGAGGTGGAGGAAATATATGAGGATATCTCTAAAGCCATACATTCCTCCAACCCCCACTCTATACGGTGTTAATGGGAGACTTCCATGCAAAACTAGGTACAAGAGAGAATGGTGAGCTGAAGGTAGGGAAAATTGGAATAGGGCAACGGAACCCAAGGGGCTAGCAGCTGGCCGACTTCATGGAGAAAGAGGGACACTTTATGAAGAACTCTTCTGTCCATAAGCGGCCCCACAGGAAGTGGACCTGGCCCAGCCCCGACGGTTCGTCAAAAAATGAGACTTCATTATGACGACCAGACGACAACTGTTCAGTGACGTCTCATTGATCGCGAGGGTGAAAACTGGTAGCGATCACTGAATGGTTTAGAGGCACACTGAACCTAAACGTTAAGTTGGAGGGGTCTCGTCTAATGAAGTCATCGCTCCGTCCCCCTTGTGTTCTGATTCAGTCCCGAAACCTTTCAGCTCGAGTTATAAAACCGTTTTCAGTGCCTAGAAGATCACAATGAAGTGGACGATATGAATGATAAGCTCGTGGAAACTGTCCATGCGGTCGGAGCTAAATTCTGCAAGACCCGCCGCAGAAGTACACAAAAACTCTACGACCACAATCTTAATCTCATGGCTGTTAGACGGGAAATGAAGCTGCAGTCTTCAGCAGATTTGACAGCATACAGGCAACTGAGCAGACAGATCTTCAAATGCATGCGGCGGGACTTACGCAACTTCAATACAACTTATATTGAAAAAGCGATCGAACGGAACCAAAGCTACAAAGTCTTTTCCAGAAATCTGTCTGCCTGAAAAAGCTAACTGTCAAAGGTGAAGACCGAGTGTGGCAGTATCGTTTCCGGGACACCTGAGATTTTAAGTGAGATTGAGAGGTTCTATGGGCAGCTGTACTTAAACGTCATAGTTGGAGCCACACGCATGTGTGAGTAACGATCTAAGAGCGACACTATTCTGATGATATCTCGGACGTCAGTCTGAGCGAGATTAAAATGGCTCTCCAGCACCTTAAAAATGGCAAGTCCCCAGGTGAGGATGGAATTACAGCGGAGCTTCTGAAAGCGGGTGGAAAACCGGTACTTGAAGACCTTTAGAAGCTCTATAATTTTGTCCTCCATGGGGGAGCAGAAGTGCGGTAGTCTTGTTCTTCAAGAAAGGTGACAACGCTCTTTTGAAGAACTACAGGCCGATCTCCCGTCTGAGTCACGTCTACGTGCGGTTTTTGAGAGTCATTACGAATCGTCTCTCACGCAGACTTGACGACTTCCAGCATCCCGAACAAGCTGATTACGAAGAGGCTTCAGTACCATAGACCACATACACACCCTTCGGCAAATTGTATAGAAGACAGAAGAGCACAATCTGCTACTTTGCCTTGCATATCTGAACTATGAGAAAGCCTTTGATTCCGTCGAAATTTGAGCAATCCCTTCAGCGGTGCCAAGTTGACTGTCGGTATATCGAAGTGCTGAAGTGCTTGTACAGTAGCGCTACGATGGCTATCCGAGTACAGAATCAGAGTACGAATCCTATCCAACTGCAGAGAGGTGTAAGACAGGGTGACGTTATATCCCCGAAACTCTTCACCGTTGCATTGGAAGACGTTTTCAAGCTACTGGACTGGAAAGGATACGGTATTAACATCAATGGCGAGTACATCACCTTCGATTTGCCGACGATTTAGTTCTTATGGCAGAATCGCTGGAGAACCTAAACACTATGCTCAATGACCTCAATAGTGTCTCCCAACGGATAGGTCTTAAGATGAACATGGACAAAACATAGATCATGTTTAATGTCCATGTCACACCTATGCCGGTAGTTGTAGGGAGCACTAAGCCCGAAGTTGTTGATTACTATGTTTACCTGGGACAAATAGTCCGACTAGGTAAGTGCAACTTCGACCGAGATGTCAATCGACGAATTCAACTCGGCTGGGCAGCGTTCGGGAAATTACGATACACCTTCCTGTCAGGCGTACCTCAAACCCTGAAAACGAGATGGTACAACCAGTGCATGTTGTCAGTGATGACTTATGGATCTAAGACGTGGTCCTTCACTGCTGGCTGGATGAGGACGCTCAAGGTAGCTCAGCAAACTATGGAGAGGGCAATGCTCGGGGTTTCTCTGGAAATGAGGATATCCGCAGTAGAACTAAAGTGATCAAAATAGCCCTACGAATTGGTAAGCTGAAGTGGCAATGGGCCGGCCATATAGCTCGAAGAACCGACAACCGATGGGGAAGAAAGGTTCTCGAGTGGTGGCCTCGTACCGGCGGACGAAGTGTAGCGCGTCCCCCCACTAGATGGAGTAACGACCTGTTAAGACATGCAGGAACTCGATGGATGCAGGTGGCTCAGGATCGTGCTTTGTGGCATTACTTGCAGGCCTATGTTCAGCAGTGGACTTGTGAAGGGCTAATGAACCTTGTATTGCCATGATCTGTAAAATAGTTATTTTCAAACTCAAAAAGTCCTATAAAGCTCATGTATGTCTGGAAATCATCAAGAAGTGCTAATCTATTTATATATTATAGTATAGTATTGCAATCGCGAGATAGTACTTATTGGAGACGTCAAAATTGAATGCATGACGTAATTTATAGCTTCACCCCTTCCCTGTCTCATCAATCATATATGAACATTTCGATTGTTTAACTACTCTACTAACTAGTATTTTTATTAGAATGGGGTGACAAATGAGCACACAGTCCACCTGATGGTTAGTGGATGCTGTGGGCCATAGACATCTACATTTATCCTCGATTAAAAATCAAAATGTAGATGCGTTGTCACCCCTGAGGACTAAGACGGAATGCCTCGTTTCCAATGTCTATGCCGCGGACAGGGAAACTGTTAAGATAAAAAAGTACTATTCGAAAATGGGAAAAAGTGAACGTCATTGTCAAGTCTCCTAATAACTGAAAACACGCCTCTACAATTTGGTAGAATTATCATAATCACCAAATTAGCTTCTTAATTTGTATTCGCAGTGTCTAATAATTTGGTCCTCAGACGCTGTTGTAAACAGACTGATTTAGGGATGCTTATACCCATCTAAGTATTAAAAGCACTACTGAAATGATTAATCGCAATAGACTCTTCGATGCTCTAAACCCCATCCAGAAATGAAAAAAGTGGTAAATTTAAAAATTTTGTACAACCAACTTCAATATAAATTATTGAAGATACCTAACTCATAAACTATTGGTCAGCTAGATTGATCAAATTTATTTGGGACCACATTGAAAGCACCAGCTTTCAAATAAAAAAAAAAGAACCATCGAAATCGGTTCACCGAGAAAGAGTTATGAGGTAACACACATAAAAAAACACAGTCGAATTGAGTACCTCCTCCTTTGTGAAGTCGGTTGAAAAGGCCTGTAGGTATCCAGCAGCGGAGCTATAATAAATATGTTGTTACTTTACCTCTCTTACAAACTCGTTGGCAAGTTCCGGATCATAATCTATATCTAAAACTGAAGCTCTAACTAAATTTTTCTTATGGGCCTTAGTTCCACAGTGTTGTTTATTTTCTTGAGCTTGAATTATTTTATCGCATGTTAAGCATTTGATTTTATTATTTGCTATCGGAATAACGAGCAAGAAGCTTTGAATGTCCACGCATATTTTATTATTTAGGCAGATGACTTTTAAGGTCTCCACGATGAACGCTTCCTTCAAAAATATATGGAGAGGTTTCATTAGAGGAGTGTACCACGTTTGATTGTCGTATCGTATACCCTTTTGTAACCCTTTGGCAAGCAACATACCCTGATGTCGGGTACCTCTTACATGTTCTTTTGCTACATAATAATGTGCGGATATATAAACATCGCACAAGGAACAATAACCCTTACTGCCACCAGGGTTTAATTTTATAAAGTGTTTCTTGCCGTATTTAGCTATTTCCGATCTTCTTTTACCATGATCAATAATTTCTGTGTATTCAAATCTATCAGAGTCGTCAGACGACTCGCTTTCTTTGTTTTCGGTATTATGAGCTTTTCGGTGACTGATCAAAGCTTCTAGTGTAAAGTTGTATAATTTACTTTTACATTGAATACATCTAGCTATATAATTATCCGGCACAATATAAAAATATTTTCTTTGTTTGTCCAATAAAGGTGTCGAAAGATCTTTGTTGCAAGGTTCAACTTTCACTTTTTCGGAGGCTGGTGATGATTTAACAGTCATTGATTTAGCAGATGCTGTACTTTCTACAATTTCGCTTTTTATATTTTGATCTTTGTCATTTCTTCCGTGATTATGTGACAAACCAATTGCAAAAGATTTGTAACATGTAAAACAGTACAAAGTATTATCGTCAATCTGCAATCGAAAATAAGAAAATATACCGTGGTATATATATATATATATATATATATATATATATATATATATATATATATATATATATATAATATGGTAGATACCTACATATGTACTACAAGTAATTCATCATCAACAATTTCATCGTCAGCATACTTCCATATCAAAGAGTACGCACATTTTAGGTCCAAGAAGAAAGCCTCGTTGCCAATAACTGCGTATCATGTACATTATTATTTTAAAGATCCTTAAGAGGAAATACAAAGACGAGATCTCTGCTAGCTATGAAAACGTTACGCTCGGGAAATGAAACCCAAGAGTTATAAAAAAGTCCAACCTGTGGTCCAACCCGATTGAAAATACAGTTGCCAATATGTAGGTAGTGGTTAATGTTAGGTAATGCGATTAGTGTGTTCATGGCGTAGAGTGAATATAGTCGTTATTAGACTTGCAACGAATATTCGGCTATTGTTAGGTATTCAGCTACTTTTATCCTATTCGGATGAATACCGCGAATATCTAGGTAGGTACTACTTAGCCGATTCCCGAAACTTAAGTAAGATGTTTTGTTGTAGTCAGATTATTGGTAAAATGGAAACTAAATATTCATTTATTTTATGTGAATGTATTTTTCCTGTAATCATTAAAGTAGTCGTAAGTACATAATCAACTTCCGTATTATAAATATTAACAAAAAACTATCTATGTTTATACACTTGAATAATCGTAATTAAATTTTAGAAGTTAAAGATCAAAGTGCAGAAATATTTCTTTTTCCATTTTCAGGCAGTAATTTACTCATTTTCTTTTTGTATACAATCCCAGCTTCAGAGAAGAGACGCTCTGAATAAACACTACTTCCTTCCCGGTCCAATAATTTTGCCTAATATTCGGCTATTCGGCCAGGAAGCCCGCCGAATATTCGGTATTTGGTGTGTGGCCGTATATATTATTCGTTGCAAGTCTAGTCGTTATGTAAGTATTCGAATTCCAGCCGGAGTACCAGCCTTTTTAAGCTCGCGTCTAGGCATACATTTGTAGGACCTGCTTACCCGACTAATAAACAAAGCCAGGCAAAATGTTTGTCATAATATACCTAAAGCATAATGATTTCTTATATTTACGCGAACACTACACATTGAATAAAACTATTTTTACGGATTTTATCGCGTTTAATTAACTTATTTTATATTCCCGACGTTTCGGTTGCTTTCCAGCAACCGTGGTCACGGGGGACCAAGTTTGCACAGGGGAGGTGAGTCCCCCGTGACCACGGTTGCTGGAAAGCAACCGAAACGTCGGGAATATAAAATAAGTTAATTAAACGCGATAAAATCCGTAAAAATAGTTTTATTCAATACCTAAAGCAGTAAGCAGCCGCTATAGAATAGAATATCGTTTATTTCTTAGTATATGGTAATTTCAGATGTATATTTACAATATTAGGAGCATTTATTTATGTATACCAATAGGACAGTTACTATACTCTTTGATGTATAAGGTAATGGAACCAGTTATGGACAGTTTTAGAAAACATTTTCAGATAATATAACACTGACAACCACTTTTAATGAAATTAGATATTTCGATATGATAAAGTAAAAGAATAGTATCTTGGCAAATATTTTTAATAAAGAAAAATATAATACCAGGTTATATATGTTTTAAAAAAAAGTTAAATCAAAGTCATTCCTAATCGCTAGTGATGGACAGGCAAAATTTAATTATGGACACCCATTAATGGACAATCTCCAGTAATGGACTTCTAGTAATGAACACAGAGACAACAAATAATAACAATAATAAAGGTAAGCTGTTTCTTTAAATCACTAGGCTATGTTTGCCTTACTTACTTTGACTTGTTCAATACAAATGATAAGACTAGTAAGTATTAAACTTTGAGATAAGATATTGGTACAAGCAGAAATAAAATGCACAAATTAGTATTACTAAACATTAGTAAGTGCTCTTACAATATGTCTTCATACCATCGAAATCAGTCAGTGGTGGTTTAAACAAACAACAACAATAATTTTAGTAATCATAGATATAAAACTTTAAAAGGCGAAAACAATAAAATTACATATACAGATAGCTTACTTAAGTTAGTTAAATTACACATAATAAGCGACATATAATAAATGGTAGACGCACCTCCTAATAATCATTAAACCTTTATGTCTCTCGTGTATATCTTAAATCTTTGTCATGAATATATCAGGTAAAAATTTTAACAGTAACTTTAAAGAATCCTCTATTATTTTGTTTTATAGGAGATCTAATTATTTCAATAATGTCATTTTATACCAGACTTTATCCGCTTTGTCCGGCTATCTGAAAGTGTTCCCAGTTGATAGTACCATTGTACTAATTTCGTACATCCCTGTATTCTTGTCTTCAATTTTACGCGGAAAATATTCACTTTCATATGTAACTATTACATAACAACCTGTTTTTAAATCTTTAACAGAAACTTTACTGCTAGAAGATGCTAGTGGACTTAAAGGCATATTTTCAAGATCCGATCCAGAGTACGAAAGAGGTCTTTCACTCTTTTTTTGTGACCTTTTATGAAAAGCAAGTTGCAGTCTTCGTTTTCCAGTCACCACTTTATTTTCGCCTTCCGTATTCTCTACAATTGAATCACTATCTTCATTCCAATCGTTGTCACCACTTTCAGCGTAATCAATTTCTAAGTCGGTGTCGTCTGAAGATGAAGACTTCTGTACCTTTTTCATTTTTCCTATTCTTATTTTTATTTTCTTCCAAGATTTTTTCTTTTGAAACTTTTTTTCTGCTCTCACCTTGGCTCTGCTTTCTTTTTCATCTTGTAGTCTACGTCTTTCTTTTCATGGTACACCTTCCACGCCTTACTTGTAATCACCGATGGTAACTTTTCTTTCTTTTTCTTGTTTTCAATTACGGGCCAAAAAAGACTTTTTTTTAAAAGGGGAAGGTACTACAACACCCAATACACCGCTTAATGTACTTTTTGTGGGTGTACAATGTTGGATTTCTGGTTCGGAACAGTGAATGATAGGTCTAGGATGGGGACAAGGGGGCTCAACAACTAATAAATCACCTAGTATAGAGTCCTTATTCGAGTCAACATTTGTGGTCAACTCAGGTTGTTCTGATTCCATAATAATATCATAATCTTTTTCTGACTCTGCCTTAGATGTAGCTGGTATTGTTTTATTGAATTGGTCACTATTTATATGCAATTCCGAGTCGACGTTTGTCGTAGAGTGTGTAGCATTTTGTAATTTAACAGTAAAGATCGTGATAGGAGAATTGTCATCGATCGGCATTTCCACAGAAAGCTCTTCAAGTGCTCCAGAGAATGGCGGCATCTCATTTAATAGAATTTCCGATTCTGGGCTAGTAGCAGAAAAGGTGGTCTGAGTAGTTGTTGTTTCTGCGAATTCTTGATCTATTTGTTCTGATCGGGTCTGTAGCGGAAGCTCAATGAATTCCCCACTATTTATAGGCAATTTCAAGTCGACATCGATCGTAGAGTGTTGGACATTGTGTGATTCAGTGAACAGTATACATTGTAAGAGACTGACAATTGCAGTTATCGGTATTTCAACAGCTAGCACTTTAACTGTCCCACAGTATTGCGAAAACTAATTTAAAAGAACTTCCGATTCAGGATTGTTACCATAATACGTGGTTTGAGTGGCTGTTGTGTCTGCGGATTATAGATGTATTTTTGCAGATGTGGACTGTGGTGGAATCTCAATATGGCATAAGTGCTTATACTTAGCCCATAACATATAGAGTCCTATGTCCTCAGCAGGTAATTCATTTTCTAAATCGGTTCTCCGCAGAAAGAAATATTTTTTGAAGGTATTTAATTTTTCGTCAGAAAATAGTTTTACGATTTCAGCCTTCAGCATCCGTAGAAACTCCACATTTTGCGACGAAGCAGCTTGAGCTTCCATGATTTCTGCTGATTAATTTTTTGAGTTGAGCTTACTAAAATCAACATATTCCGGTCCAAATGGACATATGCCGCCAGCTCGAAAACCATTACTAATACAATCTTTAGTAATTTCATCTAAAGCGCTTTTCAGTATGGGTGCAAAAGAAGTTTTTGAAACCTGTTGACCCAGATTTTCAGTCTTCCACTTAATGACCTGCCTCTTCCAAAATACTTTTAATGGTCGGAAGACAGCAACATCCATTGGCTGCAGTATATGCGTACTATTGGGATATAAAGCAATTAATTCTATTCCATTTTTTGCACAGAAGTCTGAGAGATGTATCGTCAAATGTGATCCGTGGCCATCCAAAAAGAACAAGACTAATTGGATTTTTTTCTCGATCAACCATGGGTGGAATATATTTGTAAAATATTCATAAAAAGTCTCTCTACACATCCACCCTGATTCTGATCTCCCGATCCACCACATAGCAGGTACGCTATCAGATATAGGTTTTGGCACACGCTCATAAACAAACACTATCATAATCTTTAACCAACAAATTTTATAAAAAAATTCAAAAATTTTATATTTGACTAGAAGCATTTGCAGTTAGTAAAACAGTCAAGTTTTCTTTCTCATTACCAGATGCGGTATACACAGTCTAACCATCCCGTCTTACTAAGACACGACCAGATTTCGGTGAAAAGAAATGCACTTTCATCTGCATTAAATATCCTGCTAGGTTGTTTCAGCAAATGCTCAAGGTTTTGCTCCTGAAGGTAATTTTTGATCTCAGTAAACCAAGATTTGATTTGTTGTTCAGTGACATTATCTCGTGATGTTATTAGATTTTGTGCACTTCGTTCCGAAATCTCAGGATGTCTTTTAAGAAATGCTTGGTACCACGTCTTTCCAGGGCGATTGTTAGTAAAAGGTGTTTTCCTTTTGTTCTTAATTATTATTTGTTGGACACTGTCCAATAACTGTTCTCGTGAAATAGGAAAATGTCGATCTGCTAGTACAAAAATCCATTGTACTAATATCTGCTCTTCTTGAACCGTAAGAATCGTTGCTGGGCCCATTGAACAAACGGCAGGGCTTATCCCCGTTACCTTATTTCTAAGCGTGATACGAGGTACACCATATTTAGATGCTGCTGCACTCACTGCTTCTTCTCTCTTGACCGCCTCTATGGCACGACGCATTTGTTCTGGCGTATAATGTTTTGTGGGCAGCATGGCTAGTAACGAAAACAACAAAATTAGAATTTTATTTGAAATCCATTAATGAACAACCAATGTTGGACATCCATGTCCATGACTGGATTGGGTCCACGTAACAGTACCATAAATAGAATGTACCCAAAAGACGGTACAACAAACATAAAACGAAGGCAATTGCTATAAAAACATAGATACTCAATCATGGACATTTTGTCCATAACTAGTTCTAGTTGAAAATCGATATCCAGTTATGAACATTCACATTTAACAAAATATACAAGCACCTTTAAATAGTTTTAGGTTAATTTCGTACCTACAATATTTCTATGAAATAAACTATCCAATATAGTAATGAATTATTCTAAAGATTTTCCAGAAATATCTCAAAATATCTACTCACCTCACTAATGAATTCCGTTAGAAATAATCAAATTGGGAAATCACTCTGCACAGTGCTATTTAATCTGTGACAATTTTGCAACGAAATGTCAGAATAAATCGAAATCGCGACAGTTGACAGCTTGACATAATTAGTTTATAGTTCAATGTTACCATTATGAAAATATGTTAAATTATTCTTATTTTTTTCATTTTTCTAAGCGTGTGTCCATTACTGGGGTATAGTCCATTACTGGTGACATTACCTTACTTAGTTAATAAATTTATAATCTATGAAATCGTTAACAGAGTAGAAACACATATCCAAGAGCCAAGAAAATATTTTAATTTATTTATAGGTAGCTGTCTGATCTGTGGTCGCAGCTTATTAAAGATAGTTATTGCCATGCAATGGGCGTTACGACTATACAAATGAAGTCTTTGGTATGGTACCACTAATTGGTTTGGGTTTCTGCCTTGGATCCTTTTGGAAACACGTTCATTTATTGGAAATAGATAAGAATATCTCTTAACAAATAAACAAATTTCAAAAATGTAGATACAGGGCAATGGATGTATCTTTAATTTTTGAAATATGTTTTTCTATTTTTATTTCTAATCGAGCAAGTGCCTATGAATTTCTGCGTTACACACTTGTGGTATTTTGAAGTTTCTACCATGTTTGTAAGAGGCAAGGAAAGCAATTATTAATTAACTTGAAAAAAGTAGTTGTGGCCGACAAAATCTCAAACTTAGATTTACGGTTTAATAGCGTATTCATTATAATTTTTCATATATAGAATAAGGGTAACACACGTGCAGAGTCCACCTGATGCTAAGTGGTTGCTGTGGCAAATGGACATCTACATCCATCATAGCTTAAGAATCAAAATGCAGATGCGTTGCCACCCCTGAGGACTAATATGGAAAGCCACGTTTCCAGTAAAAATGGTCTCCGGTCTCTACACTCACCATACGAAATTTTACGCTGGTATTCTGTGAGAGCGTGATCCTTGCCCGGTCGAGCCGACCTATTCGTGCTACAACCATAATATAGCTGCAGCAGGGCTCTGCCATGTCCAATAATACCTAACCAAAGTACATACTACATTCCTTAAACAGTTTAAAAAGCTTTTACCTTTCTATTGTATTCGTTTTCCTTAACCTTTCTCATTTCAGATTGGACCAAAGCAATCATATGGTCACGTTGCTTAACATGTTCGACATTTTCCACAGATGTGTTACAAAGAAAGCAATGGTTATTAACAATGCCATGCCATTCAAATTTGCTCATAATCATATTATGATATTTTATCAGGCCGTTTTTATTACGTGTCACGTCACTAGCTTTTTGGGTTATGATAGGGTTTTTCGTACGAAACAAATGTGTAGAGTCATTTATATGATTTTTAACTTGTTTAACTGATGTCGTAACATAGTTGCAAATCTCACAATAGTAGTACTTTCCAATCTGCAAAAAATATACCTACGGGTTAAAATAATTCGTTACTTATTTTCTCTACCCGCTCGTTGACTTCCACTGTTTGGCATGCCTAACGCGCATGGGAAGGGGGGGGGGGGGTTGCCATAATTAATACATGTAAAGTTAATATCAGACAGAGAGTAGATTACGCTAATCACAAACACAGGTCCTTTGTCCTTTTAATTTTTACTGCCCAATTACCATTCAAGAGTGATGCAAAGCGAGGAGTTAGGTTTCCTAGTGCCTTGATATTCTTAAAAGAGAAACATGCGTTATCGAGCGTGATGCAACAGCGACCGAGCGCCGTTTTCAAATCAACTGACTTATTTTTGTAAAAGGGGACACCTTCTATAATTCAGTGTCATGGTTTATACCTATAATTGTTCAGTATCATTTGGTTAAATGCCAATTAAAATAATTCTGATCAGGCACGAGAGGCCGTGTCAATAATAAAATAAAATAAATGTGGATTATTGTAAAATTTAAACTTAAAAAACGTATTAATTCAGCAAAATAACATTTTCTACGCAGAAAGAATGCTTTCCATCTAGTAATCTGACGCCATAAGATCTTTCTGGCATTTTCTAGTCGCCTCTCACGACAACCACGACATAAAATGGCGTGTTGACGAAATGGTAGGCGCTGTGTGGTGGCGGCGTAAGAAAATATACTAAGTATGACTGATTAAAATATCATATCCTTTACTTACCCCATAACTTACCATAAATATACAGTCTTTTTTGTATTTTGGGATGTAAGATAGATTTTTTATGTTTTTCCTGTGTTGTTCCCATCGGATATGCCTTTCTACTTGTTCTGCAAGTTCGAAAGATTCCTCGCAAAGAAGGCAATAGAAGTCTATCTCGCCACATAAAATTACATTTTTGTAATATCTGTTCATACTGTAAAAAAGGTACGATACCTATGCAATTCAGTAAATAAGTATAATTTAAAAAAAATATGTTAAGACTATTAAATACACAATTGCAAAGAACTCTTAAAACTATATTTCTTCTCGTTAATTTGTGATTACTAATTAAACAATATGAAGGTATGTGTATAATAATTTCGAAGAAAACAATCACTACCTACTTGAGAAAAGGGATGATACCATAAATCTGATAGAGATATTATACTTATATCTACTAGGTCCGTACGTTGTACGTCTCACAAACTAATAACAAGTACTTACTTACTAGTTTCCATTAGATACATTTGTGCTCTCTACTCAATAGCCTGTTCGTTATAGCCTATGCTTTAGTCCTACGCTTAATACGCTGGAATACGCGAGTTCGAATCCCCGTAATGTGATTTTTATTATATATTTTTTTTCATTTAGTTTTCTAACCCACACAACCCCACAACTGAGCAGATATAAATTATATAAAATAATAAAATCTTTTGTTTGCACAGTTACAAATATTTTATGGCTAAGGCTTTGGTCGTTTGATTATAGTAATCTTGCGGAAAATCATTGTTTTATCAATTATAATTAAAATAGAAAAGATAAAAATATATCTCTCCTACACATTTATTTATTTATTTATTTAAGTACACCAACGATTGTTACAACAATGCAGAAATAGTAAATACACATCCACTTATATACTAATTGTACAATCAATTAAAGGTTTACACCACATGCTTCAAGTTACTAAAAAGTTACCTAGTGAAAAACAACAAAAAAAAAATACAAAAACTTAGAACAGAACAAAATAATATTATGCATATGTATACACCTACATAACATCATCCCGCTCCGCTCCATTATAAGTTTTTGCATTTTTTTAAATACAAAAACCTAGAATAGAACAAAATAATATTATGTAGGTATATGAAACAATGACTTACACCTAGTTACTTAAATAGTGTATGGTTTACTGTGGCCTTAAACTTAGCCAGAGACATAACATTAACATCTATTGACTCACCGCACTTATTATATAGTTGGGAAATTCTGGAAACCGGTGAATTGGCTCCCAAAACTGTTTTGCGAAATGGACGAGAGAGAGGTTCGATGGGCTTACGAGGCATTCGTGATGGAACTTTAAAGTTAAATTTCATCAGGAGTGCAGGACAATGCAACTGATATCTTATTATCTTGAAAAAGAAGGATAGGTCAAGTATATCCCTGCGGTTGTCCAAGCTCTGCATCTTTAGAAAGTCTAGTAGGTCCTTGTAGGGGCTAAATCTTTTATGCCAGAAGTGTGAGAACACCAAGTGTTTTATTAATCGTTTTTGAATGCGTTCAATACGAAGTGTGTGAGTAGCATAATGTGGACGCCAGACTACACTTCCATACTCAAGGATCGATCTAACCAAGCTATTGTATAGCGCAATTTTTGAGGAATGGCGTTTGAATACCCTAGCGTTCCTGATAATAAAACCCAACATCTTGGACGCCCTGCCTATGATGTAGTCAATATGTGGGACAAATGTCATTTTATTATCCATAAGCACCCCCAGATCCCTTACTACTGCCCTTTCTCCTAATCGAATCCCATTGATGCTGTAGATGGATGGAATAGGATTCAATTTCCTAGTGAATTTAATGTGAACACATTTATTGATATTGAGCTCCATTCCATTCGTCTGACACCATTTCACTAGCGCGTCAAGATCTTTTTGTAAATGCAAAACATCATCTTGTGTTTCAATGATTTTCCAAATTTTTAGGTCATCTGCGAACATCGAAGGGGATGAGTATTGTATATAATTAGGTATATCGTTTACGAAGATATTGAAGAGAATAGGGCCTAGGTGTGAACCTTGCGGAACACCAGAAGTGATATCTCGTAGCTCTGAGCTAAAACCATTAACGACTACATAGAAAGAGCGTTCACTTAGATACGATTCGAACCAAGCTAGAACAGAACCCCCTATTCCGTATGCAGATAGTTTTGCCAGAAGCCGTCGATGGATTACTCTATCAAAGGCTTTGCTGAAGTCTGTATATATTGCGTCTACTTGTTTATTGCCATCAATGCGACTTACAATGTCTTCCACATATGTAACTAAATTAGTATTAGTAGACCTACCTTCTGTGAAGCCGTGCTGGTTGTCGTTTAAATACTTGTCGAAGTACGCTTGAAGAATAGGGCAGACTAGAGACTCGAATACTTTAGCTAATGAGGACAATATGGAAATAGGCCTGTAGTTACTAATGATCTGAGCATCACCTGCCTTATAAATTGGCACCACTTTAGAAACCTTCCAAGCTTTGGGAAAAACCCCAGAACTTAATGAGTTATTAAAGATAATAAATAAAGGCTCCACCAGGCATGACGCACATCGTGAAATAAACAATGGTGAAATATTATCACTCCCAGTGCCCTTCGTTACATCAATATTGACTAATTTTTTGTAAATTTGCTTGCGGGAAAGATTTAGAGTTGAAAAACAATCGATTGCTCCCCCCACTGATGTACTAAAAATGTTCTCGTCAGTATTTATGTCACATGGGACACCAAGATTTGAGGTAGTAGAGAAGAAGTAAGATGCAAAGCTGTTGCATATGTCATTACCGTTTTGTATTACTGTATTACCGTCCGTCATCGTAGCTGGATATGTTTCAGAGCCACCACGTTTGGATTTAATATAAGACCAGAACAGTTTCGGGTTCGTTAAAATTCCGTCCTCAATTTTACGAATATATGCGTTGTAGCATTCAGAAGCTAATTTTTTGCAGCGGTCGGTCAGTAGACGATATGATATCCTGTCCAGGGGGTGCCTGTATTTTTTGTACCTTATTCTAACCCTATTTTTCTCTCGTAAGCGACTAATCAAGTCCTTACTGAACCAGGGAGGATATTTGTTAGTTGTTGGTTTGACAATTGGTACAAACTTATGAATGACTTTGTTAACAACCTCCAAGAATAATTCAAGTTTCATATTTACATCACTGTTCCCATAAAAAAGAGACTTCCAATCAACTTCAGCTAAATAGTCATTAATAGCAACGTAATCTGCTTTATGAAAGTTAAACCTACTCACAGCATTGGACTGTAATTTTGGCCTCTCTAATAGAGAGAGTTCTATAGAGAGAGGTGGATGTAGTGGGTCAATAGGACACAAAATGTCTACGGCCTCAGCAACCACGCAGGATGATGTATTGGCCAAGACCAAATCGAGAGATCTATCCATATTGTTTGTTATAGAGCTATGTTGTGTTAAATTATTTACATTGACGAAATCAATGAAATACTGGTGCAGTGATGATAAGTTATAAGATGGACTCCCGACCAAATTCCAGTCTAAGGTCGGCAAATTAAAGTCGCCAAGTACACAGACATGTGAATTAAATAGTTCGGAAACATGGTTAAAGTTATCGATAAAATGTTTTAGCATTGATGTTTGAACCGGGGGTGGCAGATATACCGCACACAGAGCTAGTGACTGAGAACCATGAATTACAACCCAAACATCCTCACATTCGCTTTCCCAGTTCAGCATGCGCTTCGAATTTAAACGTTTAGAAATTGCAATTAGTGCCCCACCCCCCTCTTTTTTCACGTTAAAGCCGGACATTTCTCTGTCCCTTCTGTATACGGCATATCCCTCACCAAAAAGTTCAGAGTCAAGTATTTTACTATTCAGCCAGGTCTCTGTTAGAACAATAACATCATAATTTGAAATAAGCAGATTTTGTAAAAATATGTGGGTTTTAGTGCGCAACCCTCGAACATTTTGATAATATATAGATATAGAAGTGAATTTTATAGATTTTTATCCAATTACTTGTATTAAATTAACATAATCGTTATCATTACAACTACTTAATACAATTTAACGAGTCCATATCTCTGATAAGCATATAGTCGGAATTATCAGTTTTTCTCATAAAAATACGCCCGTTCCTAACCCACACATGTTAGTATCCTTTTTCTTTACCAATCTTTCTAGCTGCGGCATGAAGCGATTTATTCATGGGGGACAAGTGATCCACAATAAATATTGGAGATTTTTCACCGTTGAATCCCAGATGCGAGCTATTAAGCTTATCCTGCATTGCCTTTTTTCGGTTGAAATTTATGGATGCTGCTAAAAACTCATCACGAATCTTTTTATTGGCGAATTGGGCTACAATTGATTTCGGTCGCGTACTATTAGGGTTGATCTTGGCGATACGTGTACAGTTGATAACATCTTCGTTTTTAACATTACACTTAAGTACAGTACCCAGTTGGGTCATTACTTGCATTAAGTTTTCATTTTTTTTCTCAGGAATGCACTGTATTTCTACATTCATAGCTCGTGCGTTCTGTTCAAGGGTATTAATTCGCGCCGTGAGGTCCTTAACATTGGTCTTTAGAGCACTGTTTTCTTTTTGGAAATCAACCATCGCATGTTTAGTTTCTTTGTGGTCTTTGATCAACAATTCATATTTGGAATTCATGAAATCCATAGAGCTCCTAATTTCCAGCATCTCCTCCTTAACTGATTTTATTTCAGAACTAATGGAAATAGTTAGGGAATCGATTTTAGATGTAATGCTCTTACAATACTCCTGCATGATACCTCTAACTTCATCAGCCGACGCTCCTATTATTGGAGGTGACTGCAGTGCCTGTCTTTTAGAAGCCCGTACCGTGACATTAGGGTTAAATCGCACCGGCGTGTTGTCGTTATGCCCAGTTTTGGGTCGTAGGCTGGTACATAGAGGACATTCCCATGTCGAAAGTTCACTTGGTTTTATTACGGAGGGAGAGCTGAGACAGGCCACATGAAACTTTTTTGAGCATTTCTGGCACTTAATGTACTCTTCTGTGTCAGGGTTATCACCACAGCATCCCCAATCATTGTTGTCGGTAGACATTATACTATTGTTTATCACTGAGGTTTGCAACAAAATACACTTTACTGCAAAGTTGCTGAATGCAAATTGGTAGGCGTTAATCGTACTTATACTATAATTTTACTTTTCCAATAATAAATTTTATATAATGTCCGATACCACCAACAAGGTCAATTAAAAGAATTGAAATTTTTTTTTTATTAGTCAGTTAAAAAAAAATAATAACCCGAGAAGACGCATACTCGTTGTTGTTGTTTACATAAATTGTTTACTTGTGTACAAAAATCACCGACACTTTATAATTACCCGCAGATTTTGTAATGTTGAGATAGTTTTAACAAGATTACTTCACGATACTAGAACTGTTATGCAAGATTTTTCACAATAAAATAGGTTATAAGTTCACTCACAAAACGGTGTCTGCCACACATCAAATATTGACGATTTTGCACTTGTATTAACGACTTATAGGCGAAGCTAAATAGATACGTGTTTACTAAGCAACTACTCAGTACGTTATCCATTTAAATAAAATTAAATTTTCTCTCTGTAATATCAAACTAACCGGCTTCTAATAAGCTCGGGATTTTTCTGTCTGTTCGAGCTAATTTTCGGAATGGCAAAACGAATAATTAGATACATAAATCGGTTTAATAAAATAATTTGATTACCATTTTCAAGAACTTTTCTATTTCTTGTATACAATTTCCACAATTCAATGGCATGCTTATATTCAACAGAATCGGGCTTGTAAAAAGCTTTTGCATTGTTAACAAGTAATTCAATTTTTGTTGCATTTGTAAGTGTTATTGATTGGTTACAAATTTTATGACTCAATGGTGATCATCACTATCACATTTTTGTAATGATAAAATCGATTCCATAAACAGTTTTTATAAACGCACAAGATTTTAAATCCATCCACCTTAGCAGAGTGGAATAATCATGCGAGGCGAGTCCATTGAGTTAAATGGTCAAAGAGCGAGATTAAGCAGTCGACAAAATCTTCCAAAAACCTAACAATTTGATGTATCATATTGTGAAGAATTTTTTGTACAGAATTCACGTCAGACTAGGTTGTACTGCCACAGATCCCTTTGCCTTTACAAAAGAAAAGCATTTCCAATTTCTATAGATAATATTGGATTATAGAATGCTTCACTCACAGACTAATATGTGGCTTCACTGCTTGTCGCTTGCTTGCTACATATATATTTATCTATGGTCGCTTGTTGTCAATAGATAGGTAAAATAAAAGGTGTTTTGTTGTTTGTCGTTCAAAATATTTAATTTTTTTATTTTTAAGAGTTCATTAAGAATTTTAGCTGCTAGAACAAGTGTTTTGTGATAACCTCGGCATTTACAAAACTTGGCAATATAGCGGCATTAGCAAGATTCTTTTAAAGCTTCAAAAAAAATGAGCAGAAGACGCCGAGCTTCGTCCGTAGCAAGTCGTGGTGCTGATGGTGATGATAGTGATGACGGCATAGAGTTAAGCAACCCTGGACCTCCACCTTCACGTAAGAAGAAAAAGTTGGAGCCGGTAAGTTTATCAGCCACATAAACTAAAAGGCGGGCTATACTGCTACACGGGCTATACCATTGTTTTATATGTAGGTACTACGTACTAGAGAAGCCATTCCGAACATTGACTATGTTCAACTGAACTGTAGTGCAATCCATACAAGCTAAATATTGCGTAAATTGAAGATTTGTGAATTCCATAAAATAATAGATATATGTTTGTTTTGATTAAATTACGATATTTTATATTAAATTCTTATATTTATTTTATATTAAATTCTTATCTTTATTTTATATTAATATCTTATTTTATATCAAATTAAAGTCTTCGCTCAACGGCGACTACTATCTCCCGTGCTAGCGCGAAGACATAGAGTAGGACACAATTTTTGTTTGGTATGGCTTCTCTAGTACGTAGTACATATAACTTAATGGGCTATACTTACATATTCCTAAATATATGTCATTAAAGGCTCTTATTTTTCTTTTTTGTTTTCTTGGAAAAATATATTTCCGGAAGTAAAGTGGACCCCCTTTGTGAAGTGGGATTTTAAAGCATTTCTTAGCATCCTAATTGTAAGAGAGGGAAGAAAGAGTTAACATAAACTAGTGATAGACCTCTTCTTTTAGGGCTTTGCTGGCCACTGTCGTGGCATGTATTTGTAATTTTACCTTGGACTTGTGATATAGAGCAGCCCCGACGACATAATAGTCAAATTCACATGGTGTCAATTTAAATGAATTAAATTGTAATTCACAGTCTAATCCATTTAAATAATTTGACTTGTTGTATTGATTGATCAATTGATCAAAAGGCCACCAAATATTCCACAGACAAAAAAAAATCTGAAAAATGGTTGACTGCAGACCATCCCTGGAACTTCCTGTTTATTTTTGAGCGCAATGCATATACACACACACACACACACACAAACAAACTGTGGAGATCTTATGAAAACTTGCATTCTTAAAATTGGACTGAAATCTGCAACTTCCTCCTACTTTTGAAAAAACACTATCCATTTTTTTGACTGGGAAATATTTGTTGTCAGAAAGAACAATAGTTTATTTGATAATTGAATTATATATAATCTATACTGTTATGTATTGATAATGTTGAGGGTAAAATTGTAATATTTGTGTAAGGTAGATTTAATTAAATGAGCTTGTTTTGCTGGCGTGTATCTTTTATATACAAATAAATAAAATTGAAGTGTCTGTTTGTAATCTCAAAATTACAGCTTTTTACTAAATGCATATAAAAGTATATACAGTACTAATAACAAAAATACAATTTTTAAAGTTTTTGTCTGTCTGTCTGTCTATTTGTTCCGGCTAATCTCCGAAACGGCTGGACCGATTTTGATGGGATTTTCACTGGCAGATAGCTGATGTCACAAGGAGTAACTTAGGCTACTTTTATTTTAGAAAAAGAATTAGGGTTCCACGCAAATAAATTGAAACCCCTAATAACATGCAGGCGAAGTCGCATGGAACAGCTAGTCTAACATAATTACAAAAAAACATTTATAGATTATTTGTATTTCATAAAAGTTAACATTATACTGCTATAAGTGTGTCTCAATTCTAAGAAACCATAAATTACACATAAACAAAAATTAATTTCATAAATAAATATCTCGATGCATGTTTCTGAAATATAATATTTTAGGATTCAATTTAAAACAATATGATCTATCTCTTATAAAATTTTGGACCTTCAAATTGGATTATTGATTTTGTATCATAAAGACTAGATTTTGAAGAAGCATGTTAAAAATATTTCATGTTTCAGAGTGAAATATGCCAACAGTTGTATGATACTATTCGTTCATACAAAAAAGAGGATGGATCTTTGCTTTGCGACTCTTTTATTCGAGCTCCTAAGAGACGACAAGAGCCACAGTACTATGAAGTTGTTTCACAACCCATTGACTTATTAAGGGTAAGTATAGTTTCAGTCACTACTTTCATGGGATGAAATAATTTGATGTTCTCTTTTACCGTTACAGCCTATCAAAAGTCATTTCTGAACATAGTTCACCCTGAAGGGTGGCCTCATAGGGGAATTTTTTGCCATAGTTGGCAACTAGTTTTTTTAGTCCTTGAGATTTTATAAGGGAGACACTGCTGACCATCTCCTGTTTTGTTTCCATCTGTCATCTCATATGACACCTAGAGGACGATATGAAATAGTGAATATTATTACACTGCTACTTCATGGTTATACATAATTATGAATATTGGTCTCTTTTACTGCCTTAATATTCTTACCTTTTTCTGAACAAGCTGGAACGCCTTCTCAATAACTGTATAAGATTTATTTTCGAGCTTCGTAAGTATGACCATTTTTCACAATATAGATCTAAGCTTAATTGGCTTACAATCTGGCAGAGGCGTATTTCCAGAATATTACTTGTTCTTTTTCTCCATATTAAATGACCCATTTTCGCCTTCTTATCTTAAGAGTAAATTTCACTATCTCTTCTCATCTCATGATAGGGTTCTATGTTCTTCTTCTAACAACAAACTATGTATTCCAGTTCACTTCACCGAGTTCTATGGTAACTCGTTTACAGTTCAGGTTGCACACCTTTGGAACTCCTTGCCTGACAACATCAGAAATGCTCCCAATAAATTTGCTTTTAAAAAGTTGGTGTGTAATCATCTGTTAAAGACAACGCTTCTTACATGAATCATCCATGTCATTTATATTTTAGACGTATATATTTATAGTTATTTATATGTACTATTTGTATATGTATGTTGGTATGAATATATGTATGCTTATGTATGTACGTATATATTTGTATACATGATGTATAAATAGGATATATTTTTATAGTTTATTTATTGTATATATTAGTAAAATGTATATATAACTTAATTAATTATCATTTCTATTTTGTTTTTATTCTATGTTGCTACACATACTTCAAATTCTCACCACTCCATGGGTTGACTGGTAGAGAATGCCACAAGGCATTAAGTCCGCCCTTTGTATTCTTTTAGATTAAGGAATGCAATAAAGAATAAATAAATAAATGCTTCATGCTGAAGTCTATTTTTGTTAATTTGCTGAAAATAGGATCCACTTCACAAATACTGGCTATAGTCTTTAAAAAGAAGATTTTTTTTCATATAATAAGGGTAACAAACAAGCACACAGTCCATCTGGTGGTAAGTGGTTGCTGTGACCCATAGATATCTACATTTATCCTCAATAAAAAATCAAAATGCAGAAGCGTCGTTATCAGTAAAATGGGTCTCCGGTTCTCTACACTCACAATACGAAACACAGCAGTGTCAAGCTGCCATTTTATGCTGGTACTCTGTGAGAGTGTGGTCCTTCCCCAGTCGACCCGAGCCATTCGTGCTACAACTATACTACTAATATAGCTGCAGCATGGCTCTACCACGTACAAATGAATGTGAAAAAAATGTGAGACTGATTGATTTGTAGCATTAAGTTTATGTTATTACTCTTATCTTGTTAAATGATAAATATTTTACCGTCGTCCAACTTTTAGGCCTAGGTCTGAGTATCAGATATTTTTACATATTTTGAGATTATAAATCTAGCGCATAAACTGCCGGCGTCTCTTTCTGTCCAATTACAATCATGGTGTCTTCAAGGCAAGAGTGAATAGTATTTTGTTATATAGAAACAGTGTGATTTTCATCACCACTTACAACCAGGTTGAATTGTAGTTAAGCACTTGCTTATAATTAGTAAATAAAAACTACTGGAAATGTGACAGTGATGATCACCATTGAGCCATAAAATTTGTAACCAATCAATAACACTTACAGGTGCAGCAAAAATTGAAAACAGATACTTATGAGGATATAGAGGAGTTGTCAGCAGATATTGAATTACTTGTTAACAATGCAAAAGCTTTTTACAAGCCCGATTCTGTTGAATATAAGGATGCCATTGAATTGTGGAAATTGTATACAACAAATAGACAAGCACTTGAAAATGGTAATCAAATTATTTTATTAAACCAAATTGTGTATCTACTTTTTCTTTATATTAGTATTCCTGAGATATCATTTGTTTACGACAGCTTGTAGTGAAATTGATTCATAAATCTAAACTTACAATAGATTCTATATTCTCTAGGTTTCAAGATCCAATTTCAATTATGTATGAAGTTTGAACAAACTATAGTACCTGGTACTAACTACTAATAGTCTTAATCTGTTAACCATTATGAATACATTCAGTAGTATCCAATTACCATTCCCTACTAAGGGAGCCCATCCTGTCCATGGCCTTATAAGGAAGAGAAGTGAAGATACTTATACAATATGTAAAAACACTATCCAATCCAAAAGGTGTACATCCATCAATACTGCAATGAAATCACCAAAAAAAAGCTTATATTATTAATGAATGTAGAATATTATTGTTATTTAAAATGCATGTTTATTACTACAAGTTCATAGAAAAAGTTTCTTCGAAAAGTTCTATTTACTTGTACTGTTTGTATCTGGCTGGTTTTTATACCAATACATATAGCATATTAAGAAAAAGAAAAAAAAAGTAAAAACCACTTTCCCGCCATTTTTTCGATTCGATTTTATTACAAAAAACGGAAAAATGTGACTCAAGCTGTGAAAAAAATTTGTGACGTATATGGAAGTTGGTCTATACGTTTTCGGTCCGCGAATTTTGATGTCAAAGATGCAGCCTTCTCTGGTAGCCCTCATACGAATAAAGTCAACGCCAATTTTGTAAAAGTGGAGCGAGATCGGTATATTACTAGTTATGACATCGCTGAGGAATTGAGAATTGACCACAAAACAGTTTTAATTCATTTGAAAAAGTCTGGCTATACAAAAAAAGCATGATATGTGGGTACCACACAAGCCCACTGGAAGAAATCTAATGAATTTACTCATTTGCAATTATCTATTGAAATGTAATGAAACCAAACCACTTTTGAAAAGATTGATCACTGGTAATGAAAAGTTGAACACATACGACAAGATTGTGCAAAACAGATCATGGTCAAAGGGTAGTCAAGCTCCACAGACTGTAGTGAAACCCAGATTAACACGCAATAAGGTGATTCTGTGTGTATGGTAGGATTGGAAGGGCATTGTTTATTAATGAGCTTTTACCGCAAAGCAAAACCATCGATTCAGATCATCATCATCATCATTACAGCCTTTCATAAGTCCACTGCTGACCAAAGGCCTCCCCCAAGGAATGCCACAAAGCACGTTCCTGAGCCACCTGCATGTCTTACCAGGTCGTCACTCCATCTAGTGGGGGGTCGCCCTACACTTCGCCTACCGGTACGAGGCTGCCACTCGAGAACCTTTCTTCCCCATCGGTTGTCGGTTCCTCGAGCTATATGGCCGGCCCACTGCCACTTCAGCTTACTAAACCGTTGGGCTATGTCGGTTACTCTGGTTCTACTGCGGATATCCTCATCTCTAAGTTTATCACGCAGAGAAACCCCGAGCATAGCCCTCTCCATAGCTCGCTGAGCGACTTTGCGCTTCCTCATACGGCCAGCAGTGAAGGACCACGTCTCAGATCCGTAAGTCATCACTGGCAACACGCACTGGTTGTACAATTTCGTTTTCAGGTTTTGAGGTATGTCTAACGAGAAGATGTGTCGTAGTTTCCCGAACGCTGCCCAGCCAAGTTGAATCCGTCGATTGACCTCTCGGTCGAAGTTGGACTTACCTAGTCAGACTATTTGTCCCAGGTAAACATACTCGTCAACAACTTCGAGCTTAGTGCTTCTAACAACTACCGGCATAGGTGTGACATGGACATTAAACATGATCTTTGTTTTGTCCATGTTCATCTTAAGACCTATCCATTGGGAGACACTATTGATGTCATTGAGCATAGTGCTTAGGTCCTCCAGCGATTCTGCCATAAGGACTATATCGTCGGCAAATCGAAGATGAGTGATGTACTCGCCATTGATGTTAATACCGCATCCTTTCCAGTCCAGTAGCTTGAAAACGTCTTCTAATGCAGCGGTGAAGAGTTTCGGGGATATAACGTCACCCTGTCTTACACCTCTCTGCAGTTGGATAGGTTTCGTACTCTGATTCTGTACTCGTAGCTCTACTGTACAAACACTTCAGCACTTCGATATACCGACAGTCAACTTGGCATCGCTGAAGGGACTGCAGCACCGCCCAAATTTCGACGGAATCAAAGGCTTTCTCATAGTCCACATACGCCAGACATAGTGGCAAATTGTACTCCTCGGACTTCTGTACAATTTGCCGAAGGGTATGTATGTGGTCTATGGTACTAAAGCCTTTTCGGAAACCGGCTTGTTCGGGAAGCTGGAAGTCGTCAAGTCTGCGTGCGAGACGATTTGTAATGACTCTCGAAAACAGCACGCAGACACGGCACAGAAGGGAAATCAGTCTGTAGTTCTTCAAGAGAGCGTTGTCGCCTTTCTTGAAGAACAAGACCACCGCACTTCTGCTCCACGCCTCCGGTGTAATGCCACCATGGAGAACGAAATTAAAGAGCTTCTGAAGGACTTCAAGTACTGGTTTTCCACCCGCTTTCAAAAGCACCGCTGTAATTTCATCCTCGCCCGGGGACTTTCCGTTTTTAAGGTGCTGGAGAGCCATTCTAATCTCGTTCAGACTGACGTCCGGGATATCTTCGGAATAGTGTCGGATAAGACTCGCTCTTGGATCGTTACTCACACTTGCGTGTGGCTTCGACGATGACGTGTACAGCTGCCCATAGAACCTCTCATTCTCACTCAAAATCTCAGGTGTCCCGGAAACGATGCTGCCACATTCGGTCTTCAGCTTTGACAGTTGGCTCTTTCTGGCAGACAGATCTCGTGCAAAGACTTTGGAGCCTTGGTTCCGCTCGATCGCTTCTTCAATACAAGCTGTATTGAAGTTGCGTAAGTCCCGCCGCATGCAATTGGAGATCTGTCTGTTCAGTTGCCTGTATGCTGTCAAATCTGTTGAAGAATGTAGCTTCATCTCCCGTCTAACAGCCATGAGATTAAGAGTGTGATCGGAGAGTTTTTGTGTTTCACAGTTTCCAGTTGTTTGACAGTTTCCATGAGCTTATCATTCATATCGTCCACTTCATTGCAGTCTTCTAGGCACTAAAAACGGTTTTGTAACTCGAGCTGAAAGGTTTCGCGACTTTGGAACAGATCACGAGGGGGTCGGAGCGTTGACTTTATTAGACGAGACCTCTCCAACTTAACGTTTAGGTTCAGTGTGCCTCTAACCATTTGGTGATCGCTACCAGTTTTCGCCCTCGCGATCACGGAGACGTCACTGAACAGTTGTCGTCTGGTCGTCATAATGAAGTCAATCTTATTTATTGACGAACCGTCGGGGCTCGACCAGGTCCACGTCCTGTGGTGCCGCTTCTGGAAGAAAGAGTTCATCATAAAGAGTCCCTCTTTCTCCATGAAGTCGGCCAGCTGCTGGCCCCTTGGGTTCCGTTGCCCTATTCCAAATTTCCCTACTTTCAGCTCACCATTCTCTCTTGTGCCTAGTTTTGCATTGAAGTCTCCCATTAACACGATTCAGATCTCTACTACCAACAACTAATGAGACAAGCAATAAATTGAGGAAAAATAATTTTCATCATTATAATGCCAGACCACGTACATTTTTGGCCACTCAGTAAAAATTGAGATGGAGTCCTGACCTTGCTTCTTCAGATTTTCACCTGTTTCGGTCTCTTCGGAATTCTTTAGGCAGTGTTAGGTTAACATCAAGAGAGGACTATCAAAACTACTTGTTGCATTTTTTTGATAAAAAATCCCAAGATTTCTACAGCAACAGAATTATGTCACTACCCACATCTGCCATCTGGCAACAAGTTATCAAACAAAATGGCACATATATATTATAATTAAATGTAATTAAATTTAAAAAAAATGCCTTGAATTTGTATATAAAATACGAAGAAACTTGTTTCCCGACCTATTATAATTTGCGTAATGTTCAGCAATTGTTTTAAATCACGTCACCTTCATCGATGATAGTATCTTGGAATGTGTAGTAGTGTCGGCATCGCCAAAGGTTCTAAATCGATCACATCGCTCGTGCTCAAAAGCACCGCTGTAGCACGTGTAAGCGATATCAAGAGAACCGTCGGCAGACTTCAGACGTCTTAACTATGTTAATATAACTATATTCTTGTTACACTTCCGAACTTATTCAATTTCGCACACAGGTCGCTTAAGACTGGATCGTTTCACAGCTGTGTTGATGATACTTGTGACTGTTTTCAGCGAAATGTCGTACTCTAATCAAAAGTATTTTAAATGTTAATGTGCCTGTGTTTTAGTAACTGCAATTATGCAATTTTTGCGTTTATGTTTACTGATAAGTGAAGCCTGAGGTCAACATAGGTTATAGTCATGACCATTATTTCATCTTACCTGACAGCCTCCCGCGCCGCATGTATTGTTTGTTAGTATGTGTAACTTTGAAAGCCTCCCCATTTAATTAACTTTTTTTTTAAATTATGACCCTGAAAAAAGTTACATGTACAGAATCAGCACAATATCTAGCACCATCCTTATGAATTGGACATAGTTTTTAACATATTGTGTATTAGTTTAATCTAAAAAATATTAAATACATTACATAAAGTTTATAATTACAGGGGACGAAATAAAAACACCAAAGGTATCACGCAATGGATCATCCAGCAGGCGTTCTGATGTAGCTGAGGATTTGTCCGAGACATCAACAAATAATGAAGATGATAATATCTTTGAGGAATTGTTCAATGCTGTGAGTTATAAAACTAATAGCCAAGTCGAAAAATAAAGGGTCTAATTTTTTATTCAATTGTAAAATGTCGTAATTTCTTTTCAGGTCATGACTGCAAATGTGGATGGCCGACCTCTTTACCCAGCATTTCAGTTCCTACCGTCTAAGCGTCGATATCCAGAATACTTCAGCGTGATCGATTCGCCGATAGATTTGAAGACAATAGCACAAAAGATTCAAGCTGGAGAATATTCGTATTTAATGGAGTTGGAGAAGGATTTGCTGACAATGGTCAGAAATGCTTGCAATTTTAATGAGCCTGGCAGTCAAATATATAAAGATGCAAAGGCTTTGAAAAAGGTATAGTATTTAAGTAATAATTTGTTTGTATTTTTTTTTTGTTGGAAATTTAATTCCATATTCTCATGAAATTATTTATAAAAATCCAAAAATAATTCTAAAGCCACACACATGTAAAATGTCTATATGATAAATTGTAAATGAAGACAGTTAAATCATATTAAAGGATATAATATGATTTTACTGTTGTGTGTGTAAGTTTCTTTCATTTACATAGTATGCAGGTTGTCCCAAAAGTCGACGTCAAGCCGGAATCGGGTGATAGGACAAATCATAATAGTTACCAGAAAAATATAAAAAAAATCTTAGTCTTGTATTTTTTTGGAAATGTACACCCTGATTAAACTAATATTATTATTAATATAACCCGGTCTTTTTTAAGAAAATGTCGAGCTTGTATTGCAGCTGAAGGAAAGCAATTTGAACACTTTTTGTAAAAAAATCCCAGCATCCAAATACTGTTGTTTAATTTTAAACTTAGGAAAATTTATCCTAAATGTAAGAAAAAGTCTGACTCGAATGCGTCACTATCTGTCTCACTCACACTTTTTATATTTTTGTGGTAACTATTATCATTTGTCCTATCACCCGATTACAGCTTGACGTCGGCTTTTGAGACAACCTGTATATAGATAGAAGTCGTAATATAGATAGTAAGGGTATGATATTTTTGTGTCAATGTGTGTTATTACTTATATAACATGTAACAAAAACCATGTGGTTCTTATTAAGTGCGTTCTGAAAAGCAGTGTTCAAATGTATAAAAATAACTTGACGTCGGTAAATTCGACTCGAATTTTATGTAATTATTGTATTTAATATTGTAAATGTTCATAATTAAATATTGAATTCTCCAGGTGATACAAGTACGCAGACAAGAGATAGAGCAGCACGGGCGCAGCGGCCCCGCGAAGACTTCAGAACGTATCCGTAGCAAACGCTCGTCCAGAGTGGGTCCGGTGCCCAGTAGCCGTGCATTGGCTATCATGGAGCCACCAGGTTCCGACCCAGAACCTGAAGTTAAAGTAATTATTGTTTATATTGTTGTTAAATGTATATCTATATCTATAAATAGATTTTTGATAATCTATTTAAATTAGCTTATTATACCTGATAAGTGACAAGCAAATAAACACTCCAATGTCCTAACACCATCCAACACATAAATAAGGTATCACAAATGTAAGGTTTCTTACTTTAGGTATATAGGATAAAATTTTAAATAATAAGTATTAAGACATTGTTTTTACTGGTTAATAGGCATTTATACCACCTAGATCTCAGGATTGAAAACACATCCGTATTTTGATTCTTTATCAAGTCTAGATGTAAATGTCTATGGGCACCAGAATTAATTTATCATCAAAACAACTGTGTGCTGTTTTGTTGTTAAACATTTTAGAAGTGAAACCTTCAGAAAACTTAACTTCGAGAGAATGAGACGAATGCAGAGTATCAGGAGTAGGATAATTGTAGAGTTTATGTACTTAATTAAAATATACATAAATTTTTAATAAACACTGTATACTCTATCTCTTTCTCTCGCAGGCTAAATCCTGTAGATGGATGTTTGTCTCTTTTTAGTGTCGCTTTTTCGTTTCATGTAGTTAGTTTCAAATCACAACGAATTTAAAAAACTTATCACTTCAAAAAAATTGGCTAGGAGTATGGTTTCGATGCTGCGGAGCTGCGGGTGCGAATACCGCACAAAAGAAGCATTCGTAGTTTATGATGTGATGGTGTAAAGGTCCTTTTTTTAAGTTTTTCTTAAATAACACGTAAACGGCGTGGCTCATAGCAAAAATTAAATTATTTTACTCAAGTAATCTACATAAAATTCTCTACAAAAAAGGTTCCATACATTTTTTCTATCAATATTTTATGAGATATGAAGGAAACGGTGGTAGAGCCACGCGGCAGCTTTTGCTGTTGCACGTATGGGCTGGCTCGAGCCGGGTTGGTACCACGACCTCACAGAATACCGGCGGTGCATACCGTGAGTGCAGGTGGCCGGAGGCCCAATCCCCCCCATCAACATAGTAGCGGAATTACATCAAAGACTACCCCAGGAGGGTACCAGCACCCCTGGAGAATCCCTCGCTGAGCATCCAAGACGATGTTACTCCATTACTGAGCGTGGGTGCTCAGACTGCCCCGCGTATTCTGGGGGGAGGGGGGGGGGCATGATTCCGTTCAAAACAATAACTGCTCGGGATAAACTGCGCAACAATACCAAGGCGACCCCTGCCCGTTATCCGTGAATTTCTGCAACATCAGGGGACTTCACACGAACCTAAACGCTGTCCACTACCATCTCGAGACGGCGAAGCCGGCCTTGCTCTTTCTGACTGAGACGCAGGTGTCCAGCAGGGGCACTCCTTTGTGCCTCGGGCTGGAGTTTGCGTATAAGTCAGAGAGGACATCAGTTCGGCACGCCTCGGCAGTCTTGAAGGTTCGGACCTGTCCATCCTATGGCTACGCGTAGACAGCGACGACCATCCGCGCGTCTACGGGTACCTCTATAGGTCCCATAGCGGTAATGTCGAAACAGATCGACTCATCGACCACGTCCAAATGGCTACAGATTCCTTGGTACAACAGGTCCCATCTGCAGAGATTGTGATCCTTGGCGATTTTAACGCCCACCACGCCGAATGGCTCGGTTCACGTTTAACCGATCATGCGGGGAGATCTGTTTATGACTTTGCCTTGGCATATGGTCTGACACAACTGGTTACTTCGCCAACGCGGATTCTAGATGTGGTGGATCATACACCTTCCCTGTTGGACCTTCTGCTGACCTCTCATTCCGACGGATATCAGGTTTCCGTCGATGCCCCTCTCGGCTCTTCGGACCATTGTCTGATCTGGAGTGTGGTGCCACTCACGCTCCCCTCGCGGTTGCGTTCTACAGGTTGCCGCCGTGTTTGGCATTACAGGTCGGAGGATTGGGACGGAATGCGGTCTTTCTTTGCATCCTAACCATGGGGGCGCGTTTGCTTCTCGCCGGATGATCCCAGCACTATTGCTGACTCTGTCACTGATGTGGTACTACAGGGAGTGGAACTATTTATTCCATCATCTGTGTTACCCATCGGAGGCAGATCTCAGCCTTGGTTTTGTCGCTCCTGTAAGACTGCATTACACAGTAAGCAGGAGTGTTATCAAGTCTGGGCTGCGGCTTTGGCGACTCGGGATGTAAACACCAGTATGCTTAAAAAGAAGTATAACTTCGCCTCCAGGTCCTTCAAAAAAGTTATTGCCAAGGCAAAGTCAGAGCACATAGGCAGAATTGGCGAGAAACTAGTTCGCCTTCCTCCGGGAACCCGTGCATTCTGGTCTCTCACCAAGGCTGTCCAAGGGAATTTCTGTAAGCCATCACTACCATCACTGTACAGGGAGTACGACTTAATAGTTCACGCCACAAAATAGAAAGCTGACCTTTTAGGCTCCCTTTTTGAGTCCAACTCGACTCTATATGACGGGGGAACACACCGCCGACCATCACAGCGCTCTTTCTGACATTCCCCATGATCGCTTCTTACAGCACACCGGACAAATTAGAATAAGGTATTCCCTCACACAGCCACCACATGGCGGACACTGTATCTTCATTATTCCTTATTAACTTAGATATTTTGTTGAGTTCTTGTTAAACCTATTTGATGATGTATATGTGATTTAATATGTACAGCACTCTGAGGATAGTGCAGCAGAAAGTGACGAAGATAAGGTGGAAAATGAGGATTCTCCACAGTGGAAACTTTTGGAGACTGTCAAGAATCACCTTGGACCGAATGGTAATGAACGAAATCTATGTTAAAGTTTTGCGAAGAGAAGTTTAGAAATATCGTTGAAGTATTGTACTTACATACAAGAACAACTATTTCAAACAAAAAATGTGCGCCACTTTTTGACAACCGCGCTAGCGTGATTAGTTTATTTCATCATAAATTAATCTTGGCGCGCAGCAGACGGGATATACTGTTCAGTGTTCATTCTATTTAAAATTATTATCATTTAGATTGTAGTTGTTTGTTTATAATTACAACTACAGGCATAGTTTTTAAAATTTTGTAATTTATTTTGCAATATTTAATAGGATAATTAATAGAATCAGGCGTTACTTTGCGGAAGTCCATTATATTAAAGTTGGTAAAAAATTCTATGTAAGGATAAGGTAAAATCTAAGAAATTCTTAGCGGTCAGCCACCGCAGAGTCTAGATTACCTGAAGATGCCTCGTGTAGAGGCGAAACACGTGTCGTATTGTCGTCAGTGGTGTCTTTCCTAGTGTAGTGGTGTTAGGAGTAGTGGTGCTGGGATTAGTGGTGACGGTAAAACTAGGTAAGATCATCATTTTATTTTATCGAGCGGATGTACGCGAAGTGATTTTTTACCAACTTTAATTTAATAGGATATTTGACTTATTTTGGAAAACCATTTTAAATGATTCTTTATTACATAATAGACACACAAATTCATATTTCCGGGAGAACTACTGTATTAACAATAAAATCAAGGCTAAAATTTAAATTTCTAGAAGGTTTATTCTAGAACGATACTTGAGGGTTACGTGAGGTGTAAGTAATGCTATGGTATTGATTTGAGGGGCTAATTGCATTGGATTTAAAATTGATTTCATACTTCCCTTTTCTTGTGGTCAAATCAAAGAAACCAAGCAATTTTTCTATAACTTACAATAATTCTCGTGGGGGGACGCCCTACACTTCGCCTACCGGTACGAGGCTGCCACTCGAGAACCTTTCTTCCCCATCGGTTGTCGGTTCTTCGAGCTATATGGCCGGCCCACTGCCACTTCAGCTTACTAATTCGTTGGGCTATGTCGGTTATTCTGGTTCTACTGCGGATATCCTCATTCCTAAGTTTATCACGCAGAGAAACTCCGAGCATAGCCCTCTCCATAGCTCGCTGAGCGACCTTGAGCTTCCTCATACGGCCAGCAGTGAAGGACCACGTCTCAGTTCCGTAAGTCATCACTGGCAACACGCACTGGTTGTACAATTTCGTTTTAAGGTTTTGAGGTATGTCTGACGAGAAGATGTGCCGTAATTTCCCGAACGCTGCCCAACCGAGTTGAATCCGTCGATTGACCTCTCGGTCGAAGTTGGACTTACCTAGTCGGACTATTTGTCCCAGGTAAACATACTCGTCAACAACTTCGAGCTTAGTGCTCCCAACAACTACCGGCATAGGTGTGACATGGACATTAAACATAATCTTTGTTTTGTCCATGTTCATCTTAAGACCTATCCGTTGGGAAACACTATTGAGGTCATTGAGCATAGTGCTTAGGTCCTCCAGCGATTCTGCCATAAGGACTATATCGTCGGCAAATCGAAGGTGTGTGATGTACTCGCCATTGATGTTAATACAGTCCAGAAGCTTGAAAACGTCTTCCAATGCAGCGGTGAAGAGTTTCGGGGATATGACGTCACCCTGTCTTACACCTCTCTGCAATTGGATAGGTTTCGTACTCTGGTTCTGTACTCGGATAGCCATCGTAGCCCTACTGTACAAGCACTTCAACACTTCGATATACCGACAGTCAACTTGGCACCGCTGAAGGGACTGCAGCACCGCCCAAATTTCGACGGAATCAAAGGCTTTCTCATAGTCCACATACGCCAGACATAGTGGCAAATTGTACTCTTCGGACTTCTGTACAACTTGCCGAAGGGTATGTATGTGGTCTATGGTGCTAAAGCCCTTTCGGAAACCGGCTTGTTCGGGAGGCTGGAAGTCGTCAAGTCTGCGCGCGAGACGATTCGTAATGACTCTCGAAAACAGCACGTAGACGCGGCTCAGAAGGGAAATCGGTCTGTAGTTCTTCAAGAGAGCGTTGTCACCTTTCTTGAAGAACAAGACCACCGCACTTCTGCTCCACGCCTCCGGTGTAATGCCACCATGGAGGACGGAACTAAAGAGCTTCTGAAGGACTTCAAGTACCGGTCTTCCACCCGCTTTCAGAAGCTCCGCTGTAATTCCATCCTCGCCTGGGGCCTTACCGTTTTTAAGGTGCTGGAGAGCCATTCTAATCTCGCTCAGACTGACGTCCGGGATATCTTCGGAATAGTGTCGGATGAGACTCGCTCTTGGATCGTTACTCACACTTGCGTGTGGCTCCAACGATGACGTGTACAGCTGCCCATAGAACCTCTCAATCTCACTCAAAATCTCAAGTGTCCCGGAAACGATGCTGCCACACTCTGTCTTCAGCTTTGACAGTTGGCTCTTTCTGGCAGACAGATCTCTGGCAAAGACTTTGGAGCCTTGGTTCCGCTCGATCGCTTCTTCAATACGAGCTGTATTGAAGTTGCGTAAGTACCGCCGCATGCATTTGGAGATCTGTCTGTTCAGATGCCTGTATGCTGTCAAGTCTGTTGAAGAATGTAGCTTCATCTCCCGTCTAACAGCCATGAGATTAAGAGTGTGATCGGAGAGTTTTTGTGTTCTTCTGCGGCGGGTCTTGCAGAACTTAGCTCCGACCGCATGGACAGTTTCCACGAGCTTGTCATTCATATCGTCCACTTCATTGCAGTCTTCTAGGCACTGAAAAATGCCGTGCTTTGTGGCATTCTTTGGGGGAGGCCTATGTTCAGCAGTGGACTTGTGAAGGGCTGTAATGATTACAATAATTAGTACTCAATATATACATTTAAAAAAAAACAGTGTTCCTGAAGTAAAATAGTAATAAATCCAAAAATATAACTTTTTTATCTCCAAAATTGAATAATTATTTTTGAGCCGATTGTATAAAATAGTCTCTATGGCTATAGATGTATAAGGGATAAAAAAATTATGCACGTATCTTTCATATTTATAAAAAAATACTGTATAGTCTTCCAACAAAAAATTATGTACTTAGTGAAGAGCCACATTTTTTTACAACCCTTATTAATTCACTTATTGCCATAAATATTTTTACGAAAAGCTATACTATATTGCAACTGTCAGAATAAAAAAAAACATAAGTAAGTCAGAAGTATGGCAGCAGTAAGTCAAAAGTTTAACAGTGGTAGAGCCACGCGGCAGCTTTTGCTGTCGCATGGATGGGCCGGCTCAAACCGGGGTGGTACCACGATCTCACAGAATAGCAGCGTGAAGTAGAGGTTTACCTCTGCGTTTCGCTTAGTGAGTGCAGGTGGCCGGAGGCCCTTTTTACTGGAAATGAGGCATTCCATTTTAGTCCTCATGGGTGACAACGCATCTGCATTTTGATTCGCAAACGAGGATAGATGTAGATATCTATGGGCCGCAGCAACCGCTTACCATCAGATGGACTGTGTGCTCGTTTGTCACCCTTATCCTATAAAAAATAACTATATTAATAGAACCACTTTTTAATAGTTCAACGTTCATTGGTATACCCAGTATCAGTTCCATTCACTGAGAGCGCCCAATGAAGAGCGGCTGGATTCTTCCAAGATCGAGTTCTTTCTGTTCGGCTTCATCCACTGTACTTGCGAAGGGACATAACATCTCTATGCATTTTGAAATAGTTTTTACTACCACGTTTCTGCACATAAAATTGAAGAGAATTGAAAAGTATAAATATAGTTGTTTTCCCAAAATTGTAGTTGTGTTATTGTTTAGGAACTCCGATGGCGGAGCCTTTCTGGAAGCTTCCTTCACGTCGTGCCTACCCGGATTACTACAAGGAAATTAAGAACCCTGTTTCGCTCAATCAAATCAAGAACAAAATAAGGAGAGGCAATTATGGTACTCTATCAGAGGTGGCTGGGGACATGAACATAATGTTTGAAAATGCCAAGCAATACAATGTGCCTACTTCTAGGTTATATAAAGATGCTGTTAAGTTGCAAAGGTAAGTTTTATAGCTTAGTCCAGCTAATGTTTAATGGCTACCTGTACTAGTTGGTACTTTTGACTACTTTGTTCGTCTAGTGATCGCAAAACGCTGCTGTGACCGAAAGACCCTGATCTCAATTAAGAATCAAAATGCAGATGCATTGTAACCTTTCAGGACTGAGATGGAATGCCTCGTTTCCAGTTAAAATTGTCTCCGGTTCTCTACACTCACATACGAAATACAGCAGCATTAAGCTGCTATTTTACGCTGGTATTATGCGAAAGCGTGGTCCTTCCCCGGTCGAGACGACCCATTCGTGCTGCAACCACAATATAGCTGCAGCATGGCTCTACCACGTTTACGAATTCCGGGTTCGGGCAAAAATCAGTTATTGTGTTTTCAGGAAGTTGGAAAGCACGTAAAGCCGTTGGTCCTGCACCTGATCTCTCTCCAGTCTTGTCGGATTACCGTCCTATCGGACTATGAGAGTGAGGGAATAGAGAGTGCACTTGTTTCTGCGCATACACTCGAGCACTATAATCCTGTCTATAGTTATAGTCCTGTTTATAATCTATAGCTAGTCTCCGTTGAGACTGGCCGCCGTGACCGAAATTCGGTCTGGAGGACCTTGCCTAGGAGTCCGTCAAGGTACCATCCTCTTGCCTAAGCAGCAGTGTCTGTACTGCTGTGTTACCATTTGAAGCTACGCTGTCCGTAGCGCCGTCTTTAGCATGAGACATTAGATATCTGAAGGATTATGTTACATAGTTATGTTTCCCTTAGTTGATTTAGTCTGTGATGACAAATTCCGAATATCGTCCAAAGTTATCAAGTGTTAGTTGACGACATTCATGATACCTATCATGATCTTACATTTTTTTTTTCAGATTAATGCAACAACGCGTGCAAGAATTATTGGATATTGTCCAAAGCTCGTCAAGCGATGACGAAAGTCTCTCTACTGTTAAGAACCAGACACAAGTTGCAACACCTAGACCGAGAGGTATACAATTTTATACATAGTATAGGCTTGAACAGGTCTTAACACTCTTCTACGAAATATTCTATATAAGAACTTAACAGTAACTATAAAAAAGCAAAAATGATATGACAAAATGAAATATAAAGGTTTAATTAAAAAAAAAACCTACATGAATTAAAATTTGTGTAGTTATTTATTGAAATTTCAAAGTGAAATTTCAATTATAAAATTTTATATAATTTTAATAAAATGATTTCTTCTACTATTTATTTTTATTACTTATCGATTATCAACGCGAGGGGAAGTTTCTAAAGGAATTGTACATATCAGAGATTTGTCGTTGTCGCTAATGTACGAGGGCTGATTGCTTTCTCGCTCAAAGGCTATGTATATGTACAACGCAGCCAGCGTTCTAGGCACTATAACGTGGAAAGTAGGACTGTATAGATAATTTAATGGTGCCTTTCTATGCTTGCCAAGCCTTGGCAAACGTCTTCAAGCCCCAAGCGTCCACAAATCTCGTTTGACGTTTGGAAGTCGTTTTCATGCTTGTGAATGCGTCAGTGTGCTACGTACACCCAAGCATGCGCTCTTTGATCTGTGTCCAAAAAGCGACACTAGACCGGATCGGAGACAAACGTCCACAAACTCACGCAAGCCAAGCCAAACGCCCTCTTTACACGCTTGTACTTGTGGACGTTTGCCGAGCCTTGGCAAAAAGCCTAGTAAATATTATGTATTTCAATGTTATGTAAATACAGGAAATAGAAAAATACAACATACACATTTATTTAAACTAATTCTACGGAATTATTATTTTCAACTTCTCAAATAAATTTTGTATAAAAGTAACTTGGAAATTAAATTTTGTAGGTCATTATAAAATGTGATAGTGAATTTCGACTACGGTTTATTAATCCTTTTCGATTTGGCGTATTTATGACATTTCTAAACTTTAATTCTTTCCAAAAACAGGTCGTCCAAGGATAAACCCGATACCGGTGACAGCGCCCTCACCAGTTACCACGCCATCGGTGCCAAAGTCTAACGTACCTTTGAAAAAGAAACTCCATTTCATTTCTAAACAATTAGTAGAATTCACGTGTTCCGATGGGAGACAGCCCATGCTGTTGTTTATGGAAAAACCGAGCAAGAAACTGTATCCTGAATATTACAATGTTATAGATAAGCCCATCGATATGATCACTATTGAAGCAAATATTAAAGTAAGTTTATCGATAATCTTGGAAAGAACAAATGATAAAAAAATAAATGTTTTACTTCAGTCATTTGTTTTTAAGAGGCTTTTTTTAATTCAGTTCTAACACTGTTGAACGGGTCGTAAAAGCAAATGAAGGTTTTTTTTTTAAATATGGAAACCAGCTACTAGTAACGCAAAGTTGCCAATATAATCGTTAAAAACTAGTAAATAATATAAAGTTATTACGTTTACTGAAATATTCAATGTAACATAATTTCTACAGAATGATCGCTACAACAGTGTGGAAGAAATGATTTCCGATTTCCGTCTTATGTTCTCAAACTGCCGTCAGTTCAACGAAGAAGGTTCCATGATATACGAAGACGCTAATCTTCTAGAACGCGTCATGAATGAGAAACTAAAGGAACTTAACAACAGTCACGAGAAGAAGACTCCGCTCAAGCCTATTAAAACTGTCAAGTCTAGACAGTTGTCGCCTTTCGAACAGAAATTGAGGACACTATATGACGCAATTCGAGATTATCGCGATCCTAAAGGTTAGTTTAAAATTATTTTCGTTTCAATGTTCACTTGATAGGTATGTAATTAAGTATTGGTGACAATAAATTTTTATGACAAATAAGTAAGCAAATACCGTACCTTTTTTTTCACATGTTTACACTAAATCCCAAAAGTTGTATTTACAAAGTTAAATAAAGTTATGATTTGTGTATGATAATATTATCTTATAAAATTAAATATTTCACAAAAAATATTGAATTTTAAGAACTACAACATACCCCTCTCATACGTGGTAGAGCCATGCTGCAGTTATATTAATTGTATAGTTGTAGCACGAATGGGTCGGCTCGATCGGGGAAGGCCCACGCTCTCGCAGTATACCAGCGTAAAATAACAGCTTAATGCTGCTGTGTTTCGTATGGTGAGTGTAGAGAACGGGAGACCCTTTTTACTGGAAAAGAGGCATTCCATCTTAGTCCACACGGCTGATAACACATCTGCATTTTGATTCGCAAACGATGATACTTGTAGATGTCTATGGGCCACAGCAACCACTTACGATCAGGAGGACTACTATGTGCTCGTTTGTCACCCAATTCTATAAAAAAAAAAATTAAGGATAATTCAAAAACTACTGGTCAGATCTTGATCAAAATGTGGGAACACATGAGAACCACCACTTTTCAAATAAAAAAATAATCATTGAAATCGGTTTACCTAGAAAAAAGTTCTGAGGTAACACACATTAAAAAAAATAGAATCAAAAATCAAATTGAGAATGCCTTTCTTTTTTTGAAGTTGTTTAAAAATATGGTTTGTGGGCTCTCATCTATCCCATAGGCTTAAGGTCATATTTAGTTTTCACATGCGATTCTCTTTTCCAGCTAACAGACAACTAGCGCTCATCTTCATGAAGCTGCCAAGCAAAATCGAGTATCCAGACTATTATGAGCTAATTAAAAACCCAATAGATATGGAGAAAATAGCTCATAAACTTAAGAATGGAGTCTACAATTCAGTGAATGAACTGGCTTCGGACTTCATCCTAATGTTTGATAATGCCTGCAAGTATAATGAACCCGATTCGCAGATCTACAAAGATGCATTGATTTTGCAGAGAGTTTGCTTACAAACCAAGCAGCTTTTGAGGTAAATTTGTTATTACTTTTGTTTTGTAATAAATTTGATATCGTTTAGACTGGAATTGGCTAACCCCAATAGTGATAGTGATTATTCTAGCTCTAATGATATGTTAACTATGATTTGTTGCCATTTTCTTAAGTCTTTTGTGGTCAATGATAAGGAATACTTATAGTTAAGTATTGACCTACTATCTAGGTCAATGGTCAATGTGATTAAGCTTACTGAAAACTGACTATAATTTAGAAGAATATAATACACTCTTTTGATATGTATCGCAATTTAAATATGAGAAAATATTACAAATGTTCTCCTTAACTTTTAAACGGTTCAACTAAAATTACTGTTATAAGCAGTAATTTTAGTTGTACAATTTCGATCCATTAATAAAACAAATTCTGCAGCATTCAATCTTTAGAAAATATTTTTTTTATAGAATAAGGGTGACAAACGAGCACACTGTCCACCTGATGGTAGTGGGTCCTGATGACTGAGTTGGAAAGCCTGGTTTCCAGTAAAAAGGGTCTCCGGTTCTCTACACTCACCATACGACACACAGCAGCATTAAGCTGCTATTTTATGCTAGTATTCTGTGAGAGCGTGGTCCGTCCGTAATCTTATTATATTAAATATAATAAGAAAAAGCTGCACAGCATAAATCTACCTTTTGCATACACTTGATAAATTTTTGTGGTACATATTTCATTTGTAGAAATGGAAATTTCTTCATAGTAGAAGTTACGGTAAAACAAAACTATAAAGCTAATTTTAAATTCATGACTTTTATCAAATTTCTTTTACTATTTAACATTAATAAAGCTAGTTTCCCCAAATATTATTTCGTTTAATTTATACCTCATTATACTACAGGGAAGACGATGACGCAGTGCCAGATGTGCCAGCCGCTGTACAAGAATTGTTGCTTAATTTATTCACCACAGTTTATAACCATCAGGATGAAGAGGGCAGGTAAGATTATTTTAATTCCTTAAGTTGGTTCAGTTTACTAAAAGGCCAGCATATCATTGAAAGTTGTTGAGGATCAACAAGTTATTATTACGAAATATATCAGTAGAAAAAGTAATAATTGTTGTACATTTGAATTCAACTGAACCCAGAATTAATTATATTTTATACTTTGAAATTATATCTCGGTCGCATAAAATATTTTGATTTCAGATGTTACTCCGATAGTATGGCAGAACTACCGGAACACGACGAAGCCACAAATGGAGAGAAAGTCCGCGCTATATCTTTGGATTTAGTTAAACGACGTTTAGACAAAGGACTGTATAAACGTCTTGATCATTTCCAACAAGATATGTTTGCGGTATTTGAAAGGTAAGCTATTTTTATAAAAAAAAGCAGTTATAAAAATAATAGAAAAATGTTTATTACAATTGTGTAGAAGAATTCCTTCCTTGAGAATTTAACATATTTATTGCTTTTGTAGATTTCTCCATTAGGCTAGCCTAGTAAAGATATATCTAATCCATAACATTTCCAAAATAAGATTTTTCTAGTGAAGGCTCGTGTTCAGCAATAGGACATTTAAGGACCATTATTATATAAAAGCTTTTAGAAAAATTTACTTCGCAAATATCCGCGTTATAAAATAAAATGATGTGTCTTACCTAGTATGAAGAGCACCTCCCGCCCTCCCTCAATTGCGTGCACTATCCCCGTCACCACTAATCCCAGCACCGCTACTCCCAACACCACTAAACTAGGCAAGACACACCACTGACGATAATACGACACGTGTTTCGCCTCTACACGAGGCATCCTCAGGTGATATAGACTCTACGGTGGCTAACCGCTAAGTGAGCGGCAAGCCAAAACAAGTGCCTTTTATACAGACCGATGACGTAACCGCTCTCTACTTAAGGAGCGAGCGACTGCGTCATGCGATAAAACATGCGACCAATCACCGCTGGACTTACGCATCCGTTTGTAAAATTAAAAACAAACCGCCGCGCAACGCCCACCCTCCAACCACGCAACAAATCGCCGATCACCGTGAGGGTGACAAACGAGCATATTGCAAACAAGATCACTTGTTTGTGACGAATGCCATGCCGTTTACGTGGGTCAGACTGGTCGCAATTTCGAGACACGTTATAAAGAGCATTTAGCCGCGTACAGGAATTGCAATCCCGATAAATCTCATTTTGCCAAACATCTTTTGGACACTGGACACAACCTAGCCAACGACGACTCCTTTAAAGTCTTACATACGTGTAATAAAGGGCTGCAGCTGTGTGTGCTGGAACAGTTAGAGATATTAAAAAGTAATAATAATACCGTTGCATTGCTGAATGAACAAACAAATGTTACTAACTCACCTCTCTTAAATATCTTGAAGCCTGCTCTCTAATAATAGAGAGCCTCGCAATATGGTCGTTTGTCACCCTCACGGTGATCGGCGATTGGTTGCGTGGTTGGAGGGTGGGCGTTGCGCGGCGGTTTGTTTTTAATTTTACAAACGGCTGCGTAAGTCCAGCGGTGATTGGTCGCATGTTTTATCGCATGACGCAGTCGCTCGCTCCTTAAGTAGAAAGCGGTTACGTCATCGGTCTGTATAAAAGGCACTTGTTTTGGCTCGCCGCTCACTTAGCGGTTAGCCACCGTAGAGTCTATATCACCTGAGGATGCCTCGTGTATGCCTTTTATATAATGGATTTCCGCAAAGCAACGCCTGATTCTATTAATTAGACCATTATTATATTAGTCAAAAACGTTAAAAAATGTATGTCTAGCTATAACTTTCGGTAGGTGACCACCCTCTTACCTATTTCTGCCACCAGAAGGGCCTGTTAGTTGTAGTTTATTAATCATATGCTGTGGCATTCGGCATTCCATCTTTGTCTTCATTTATAATCTTAGTCATCACATACCAATAGTCCACCTGCTGTTAGTTCACTTGTCATTACAATTTTATAAAACAAAAAAATATAATGATATTGTATCAAATGTGATGCTATATATTTCCAGAGCCCGCCGCCTCTCCCGCACGGACAGTCAAATATTCGAGGACTCAGTGGAACTACAATCGTACTTCATAGAGCAAAGAGATCAGCTTTGCCGTGGAGTACTACAGTCCCCAGCCTTGTCGTTCACCAGAGATACTATCACTACCAGTGTGGAGTTGGTAAAGCAATGCAAGCTTCTGCAGGAGAATGAGGATGAAGACGAGACGAGGTGATCATTAATTTTTTTTTCTCACTCTGTATATTTTAAAGATATTTATAAAAGAGGTATACTCGTATATACCATTGTTGTATTCTAAGCTTGAGTTTATACTATGAAAATATATAATTTTATTTTGTTTACGAGTAAAGTAAATGAATGTAGATTATTAGACAGCTAGCTTGTCTTTATAAAAATAATATATCGGTAATAATTTCCAAATATTGTATGTTATTGATTGCACCTTTAGCCCATAAACATTTCAATGCTGGAAATGAGATTATGCAAAATAGGGAAGATTTAATATTTTGTTATCATCCAGACTTTTCGGTCAGGGTGTCATGTCTTAACGGAAACTAGCTGTGCTGGACAGGATTATAGTGCACGAGTAGTATGCAAGAACAGGTGCACTCTATTCCCAATCTTCAATATTCCGATGGGACATTCATCCTACACGACTGGAGAGAGATCAGGCGCAGGATCAATGGTTTTACGTACTTTTCAAGACACGGGGGCGAAACACCGCGAACATCCTGACGCCGGTCTGCTACTGAGGATACTGACTGGAAAACCAAAATAACTGCGGCAAAACTCATGATACCATCCACACCATCTGTATACTAGGCGGTCCAACACTGCACGTTTTACTAGGAGTTTTCTTCCGCGTACGACCTCTCTGTGGAATAGCCTACCACCGGTGATTTTTCCGGACCGACACGACTTAGGGACCTTCAAGAAAAGAGCTTACTCCTTTTTAAAAGGTCGACAACGCACCTGCAATTCCCTTGGTGTTGCAGTTGTTCATGGGCGGCGGTAGTCACTTACCATCAGGTGAGCCGTATGCACGTTTGCCCCCTATCCTATAGAAAAAAAAAATGATTATAGCCCGACTCAGATTTCCTAACCACATGGTTAGCACTCGCGTTTACGATCATTAGACCAACGAGGCAGTCGCAGGGAAGATTTATCGTTATTTCAACGCTTAGTACTTGAGATTGCAATATCAAATATCATTTTAACCCTTTTTTTTATTGCCGGTTAGAGTAGATTAATCAAGTCTTTAGACACCCACGAGAAGTGCTTTGATGGTGAATTCCTCCACTCCAATACCATACTGTGTGAGAAGGCTGGGTAATATTAGATTGCGATTGGCATCGTTAGTAATATTATTAAATTATTGTTCAGGTCAAGTACAGATGATTCTATGCCAGCTGGTGGAGCCCCATTACAAACCCAGTATAACAAAGGCGACTTTGTGTACATTCAGCCAGAGAAAGGCAATAAAGAACCGGCGATTGTGCAAGTGGAAAGAGTCTGGACCAACAATGAAGGAGTTCCAATGATTTATTGCAACCCTTACTTCAGGTGATTTCATATTTTTTTCGTTTCTAGTGAATACTTATGATCAAATTAATTTAATGTATGTTTGTATATTCGATAGTGTTGTTTATTTTTATAATATTTTTGAAAAGTGGACAATTTATTGACGCGTTTTTTATTTCTCATAAATATTTTAAATATTACTAGAGTCTAGACTTATATTACTTTGAGACTGTCTAGATGTGTAAATTTATAATTTTTTTTTATTAAATGTAGAATGGTTGTGGTCAGTCTTAAGCCAGAATAGTTTTAAAATACACAAAACCTGAATGCTGTTTTATATTTAATTAAAATTAATATGATTTGAGTGATTGTTTTTAAAGTAAAAAAAGATGATATTTTTTAAATATTCAAATGTAGCCATTTCACTTGCAGGCCGCAGGAAACATACCACATAAGAACTCGTAAATTTTTGCAGCAAGAAGTGTTCAAGACGGAGACACACCGCACTATACCTCTTGATCATGTCATCGGCCGTTGCTACGTTATGAACGTGAAGGAGTACTTCAAGTTTCGCCCTGAAGGTAAACTCTGTTGTTCCTCTGACTGTTTAAAAGTTACATCGCCTTCTTATTTTAGAAAGTTTTTGTGGTTTTGATAAAAAAAAAATATTAACATGTGGCAGCGTATCCATGAGCTTATTTTATATTTTGGGAGACTAGACGTAAATTTGTCAATGCATCTGATAGAAATTTTAAGAGCTTTTATAATACACGAAAATAATGAATGCATGTAGAATAAATTGCTTTATTTTTATTTTTGTACAGGATATGCGGACAAAGATGTGTACGTGTGCGAGAGTCGTTATAACACCAAACACCGATGGTTCAAGAAAATCAAAGTATGGGAGGGTGCTGAAAAAGAAGCCACGCTTGTGCCCAGAGATGTAAGTTTAAATGTAAACATTCAACACATAAAATAGATTGGAAGACATACTTGTTTTCTTTTGTATGCCTTGTATGGATTTTGATAATAAATGTTGTTTGCAGGTACCTTTAGAACCAAACAGAACAGTATCAGTGTTCCGTGAACGAGTTGAGAAGCATAAGGATGAGCTTGCCGAACTTGAGGTGTTGGAAAATATTCAAGAGAAGGATAGACCGGTGAGTAATTGAAGTGGTTGTTATAGCTCATAATATAGTTATCTGATTTTAAATTGAAAGTTATAAGTAGCGGCACGAAACTCTAGCGGTGACCGTTATTGCGCATAAATCGTGCTGATTGGCTTATTGCGCATAAGTCGCGCTTATTGGCTCGTGCGTATCGTTCGCACGCGCTGATTGGCTCTCCAGTCGCGTTCGTGCAATTCAATTCGTGCGCGGACACGAATGGCGCGAATAGCGCTGAATGGAACGTGCCGCGACTTGTGCACTTATTGGATGTTATTGATTATGTTTATGTGGTAGAGCTATGCTGCAGCTACATTAGTAGTATATAGTTGTAGCACGAATGGGTCGGCTCGACCGGGGAATGGAAAGGGAACCACGCTCTCACAAAGTACCAGCGTCAAATAGCAGCTTAACACTGCTGTGTTTCGTATGGTGAGTGTAGAGAACCTGAGACCCTTTTTATTGGAAAAGAGGCATTCCCTCTTAGTCCTCACGGGTGACAACGCATCTGCATTTTGATTCTTTATTGAGGATAGATGTAGATATCTATGAGTCACAGCGACCACTTACCATCCGGTGAACTACGTGCTCGTTTATCACCCTATCCTATAAAAAATGTTAGGGATTTTTGATTTTAGAGATTAAACTTTTCATCTGGTAGTAAAAGTTATAAAAAAGTTTTTTATTGTTTGTCAAATACTCTCGAATCTCTCGTATTTTTTCTAGACCTGTTTAATTTAGTTAGTAAAAATAGTTCCTTTTAGTAGAATTTTATTGAACATCACATAAAAGTTTTTTAGGTACGACTATCGATTGGATGTTTTCAATTGGAAATTTTGTGTTTCACATAATATTTTAATCGCAAAAATTGACATTTCGATGATAATTAATATAATGAGGCGTTACTTCGCGGAAATCCATTATAATGAGGTTGTTATAATTTAACTTGCTTAATTCCGCGTAAAGAAAGAAAATTATGTGGCTGGCCGAGGCTAGCCTCCGACTACTTCACCTCAGGATGCCTCTTGTAGAGGCGAAATACATGTCGTTTTATCGAGAGTAGTGTATCGTTCCTAGTGTGGTGGTTTTGGGAGTGGTGGTGCTGGCATTGGTGGTGACGGGTATAGTGCACGCAATTAAGGGAGGGTGGGAGGTTGAAAAACTGTATGCTAAAGTTTACATTGAAAGCGTTATGATAGAAACCGGTGGAAAGTTTTTGATGTGCAAGCTGGATTTAGAAATGGAAGAAGATGGAGAGTTTTTGGTCAATAACCAGAATTCTGTGCATTTTTATACACGGAAAAGGCCTATGTATGACAGATTGAACAGGGGTGCGTTATGGCAACGTTTGGGTGGAGTATTCGACTGATACAGGCATTAAAATATCTTTATAGGGATGCTAGTGCTTGTGTTAGGATAAAAGGGACCTACTCAGACTGGTTTGTCAAAGGGGCGTGGCAGTTTATGTTATTATTTTTTGATGACGAACATCGTGGTTCGTGGTGGTGGAAAGCATCGAATTTCTACCTAAATATTTAAAACTATTTTTTTGGTGGTCGAATTATATTAGCCAAATTAAACTCTTAATTATTTGTTGCAGGACGTAGTGATGTACAACCCTCTGGGCACGGACGACGAGAACACGTACTACGAGCAGTACAACACCGTGTGCTCCGGCGTCATCAAGACCGGCGACTACGTTTACGTGGTGACGGACGGCGGCAAGCAGATGATCGCGCAGGTCGACACCATCTGGGAAACCGGCGAGTGAGTATGCACCATGCACTACGTTGTCATCATCATCATAATCACTGACGGTGTGGAGCACTACGTAGTACGCATCACTTATATATAACACATTGTGCGCTACGGATTGAACGATGTGCCCTCCTTAGCACTAAGCATCACGCACTGCATACTACGATCTGTGCACTAAGCACAGGGCTTTACGCACTCTGCACTGCGCACTATGCATTACGCACACCGCATTAGGTACCGAACTTAAGTTAACGATGTGTCTGTTCTCGTTTCCCTTTTTGTATAATATGACATTAACTTTTAAAATATGACAAAAAAGAGGTTATCTGCGGAGTTGCTTTCGCCGTTTTTTCTCCGGTCAGAGGGAATAAATAAAAAAATTATAAAAAATATATTTAATTTCACCATAGTGCATAACGCGCTGTACAGCAGCTGCACATCAGTATATTAAGAACATTAAGCACCACACACTACAAATCTATTTATGCTACCATGCGCTAGTCACTGTCCACTCCGCACTGTGTACTTTGTACAACAATTACGCACCGCGTATCATACCTAATGTTTTGTCTATTAAATTAAATAATAAAAATATAACATTTAAAAATATATCAACGATAAATATCGATAATATTCTGGGAAAATATCAATATTTTTAGGGCATCTTGCGCCCTGCTCACGCTTACGCTATACGATTATTGCTCCCTGTTATTTGTTTTATGTGCTTCTTCTTCTATTTATAATTTCATACTTCTCTCTAACTGTATCTTGACTATCTTTCTTACTTCGTGTTTCCTTCTACTCTTGTGTGTATTGTATAAACTATAAGCTGTATATATGTGGTTTAATTCACCATCCGCCGCAGTCCTCTGCTGGACATGGCCTCCACCATAGATTACCAATTAAGGGGGATATTTGCTATAGTTGCTGTGGGTAGGCTACCGTGTATTATTTTGAATTTTTAGGAAGATGCTGCTGCCCATCTCCTGTTTCATTTACCTCAGTCATTTGTTACGCCTTTTATCCCACGGGATAATATGGGGTATAGGATTTTCTTACACCGTAACTACAATATTTATACATACCTATTTTTTGAAATTGCACATTTCTTTCAGCAATAAATGTTACTTCCGCGGACCTTTCCTTATCTTCCCAGCGGAGGTGGCGAACATAATTAACAAGGTAATTTTAATATTATGTATTTTATAAATAGTAATTTTGTTCACGCCCTTAGTTGCCCTGGCAACGGACGACCGTACCAGGGCCCATGAGTGTTAGTCGCGACGGGCAACTAACGGAGGGGCCCAATGGCCTATGGATAAATGTTCTAAAACGGCTGACGAATAAGCAAGCACAACTTACCGATTTCCGGAGGTAGGGTTGACCATAGGGTACCAGTCAGGTGGTAAGTGATGTGCATGTAAGTAGTGTGTACAATGTAACCTGACTTAACCGTTGAAGTCAGACCGCAGATCCACAAGCGCTGCTTCTCTCCAAAAGTGAGATCTCTCAATTGAAACCTTCCGCTATCATTTTCACTATATTTGTTTATCAACTTTACTGTACACTTAATTAACTTCAAAGTCAACCAATTCAACGTTCATCGAAATTAAAACAAGTGACACACGACACAAGTAACGAACAGGCGTTCAAAGTTCAATATTCAATGTTCCGGGTTCACTTAGCACAAATTACAAACACAGGAACGAACGCGGCCTATTCTCGAGTCTCAAAGTTCAGCGTTCCACACAACAAGGCAAAATTCCCTCGCACGATATCAAAATGCCACGAAGCAACTCGTCGAATCAAATTAAATGTCAGTCAAGGTTAAGTTAATAATTCAAACTCAATACAAGCTCAAAACTCAAATTAGGCCTCTTGTAACGTAACACTCAAAACAAACACTAAATTCGAGGCGGTCTACACGAGACCCAAATATTCAATAGTAAATTAGGCGCGCACAATTTACTCAAACTTTAGACCGTCAAAAAATCTACATCGGCCGCGCGCAACCAACCCAGCGGCGCAAACAATACTCAAAACGGTTACAACAATAATTATATGAGATCAGCCTCGTTATCACGAAAAACAAATTAAGATAACGCCGTAGGAGGCGCGCGACCGACCGTCGCGCCACGTCGCTTTTTCATACTAACGGCAGTCCTCGAATGGAATGCGAACGGGAGCGGGGGGGCGACGGTGACCTTGGTAACATCGGATGCACGAGTCGAGCGCGCGTCGTGAATGCAAATTTTTACAGTGTTAATTATTTGGCCTAAACAAATTTACTTCTTGTATGTGTCTTTAATAAAGAAAACGGAAAGTTAAATTTATTTAACATATTGTCTTTATCCTACATTTATCTATATACTATAAGTCAGTGCTTGACCACAGTCTCACCTGGTGGTGAGTGGTGATGAAGCCCTAAAGATGGTAAATAGCACTGTCTTAGCGTAACAAAATATTCACTCTTGCCTTGAAGACGCCCAAATTGTATTCGAACGGAAAGAAACACGCCGGCAAATTATTCAATTTCTTTGCTGTACGCATTACAAAAGACGAAGTTTAGTTCTAATGCGTGAAATATCAACAAACACTTACAAAATTGGTATCAAGCAAATGTAAGGAGTCTTATAGTATTATATTTTTTAGGGTTTTGTCATAAAATTGCAAAATAATATTTTTGTTTTTGTTTTAAGCCATTCTACAAGCAAGAGGTTTTACTGACGACAATGCACGACACAAGTCCGTTAGTGGGCATCGTGGGCAAGTGTTCAGTGTTGGACTACGATGATTATCTCAAGTGTAAGTAAATTGGATAATTTTAAATTATTTTCATTATAATATAGGGTTATGGGAAGATATTAGGGTACAGTTACTCGGGAATTCCCGAGCCTACGCATACTAACACAATGTGTATGTGCACGGCTAACAACACCGGAAGTCAAAACTTTACCGTGAACAATAATGGGTGCTCTTAAGCTACCATCACTAGGCATCACCATGCCACCATATCTTTTCAGTAAACTATTTACGCAAGCGAGTTTATTAATCACAGTTTTTACCACTTGTTACTTTTTAATTTAATTATGCAGGTCGTCCGACAGAGATAGCGGAGGGCGATGTTTTTGTTTGCGAATCCGTCTACGACGAGTCGAATCGTGTTGCAAGGAAACTTAAAGCCGGTCTGCGAAAGTTCGAACACACTAAGGATGTTACTGTCGATGAGGTGAGGGTAGACCAGTGCACTGTTAGCTTTATTTTAAAATGTTGCCATGTATTTTATTTTGTTTTATTTGGAACAAGAAACAGTTATACAGTGTAGTGCCAAATACACTTAGATGTATACAAATGTATGTTTAAATAACATTTAAATGCTTGTTGTATAGAAGTAGCAAATCAGTGTGCGGATTCGAAATAGAGGATTTTTAGTCGTTAGTAGAGTGCTGCTTTTTCAGTCCTCAACTTTTGTCTAATATTCAATGTTAGGATAAATTCGAGAAATCAATAACAAACTTTTTATACAATTAGTAAGGTCTGATGGATAGAGGCGATGGGGTCTTAGTTGACGACGTATTAAGTTGATTTAGTTAAATATCCTCTGGCTTTAAAGTTTGCAATTGTTATTTTGCTAAAAAGTTGAAACAACAGTATTTTACTTTTTTTTTCAATTTTGAATTCGATTAAGAATGTAAATTATAGCATCATTTTAATATAAAATTTAAAACAAAGGATTTCATTAGTTCTTTTTTTTTGTTTCAGATCTACTTTTTCCCAAAACCTTTGGGCCCGCCTGCTTTAGCTACAGCTCAGGAAGTTCAATCCTCATCCAGTGCTTTTACACAGAAACCTTTCAACCCCAATGTCAACATGGACTCCATGGCAAGTTTCTTCATAACACTGCAATTTGCAAAAATATACATATATAAAATTCTATTAATAAATTGTCCATTTTTATTTCTAATTGAGGGTTGCACATCTTTTTAATATAATAAACTAAACGTTATTAATTTTTTTTTGAACGTGGTAGAGCCATGCTGCAGCTATATTAGTAGTATAGTTGTAGCACGAATGGGTCGGCTCGACCGGGGAAGGACCACGCTCTCACAGAATACCAGCGTCAAATAGCAGCTTAACACTGCTGTGTTTCGTATAGTGAGTGTAGAGAACCGGAGACTGGAAAAGAGGCATTCCATCTTAGTCCTCACGGGTGACAACGCATCTGCATTTTGATTCTTTATTGAGGATAAATGTAGATGTCTATGGGACACAGCAACCACTCACCATCAGGTGGACTGTGTGCTCGTTTATCACCCTATCCTATAAAAAAAACGACTTAAACAATTAAGTTTAAGGCCTTGTTTACACATTATATTTGATTTGTCAAGTAAGAGGTACAGACAATAATAAATATTCATAGTGGTTAGTAATTACCGTGTGGTGATATATCATCATCATTTGAAAAATCAATTTTAAAAATAGAATGTTAATGAACTCAAAATGTTTACATGTTTTATTTAATTAAGATTTTTGGTTTGGATGCTTGTACTTTCAGCCATGTCTTCATTTATCTCAGTATCAAGTGATAATGATCCTTTATGTATAGTTTTTGGGTGATTTTGGCGGCAACTTGAGTCAGCAGACCGTTGGCGATATTATCTCCAGGCGCCTAAGTAGACAGACACCTTATCTTGAGATTCACATCATCTTCGGAGCACTTGTTTCACCGTCCCGCTAATATCTCACATGCGCAGACATTTAGTACACAAATGCTCACCACTTTTACATTTCAAAATCTATTTCAAACCATTATTTAGTTAAACAATGCTGTAGCTCCTGTAGAAACAATAATCCGCCGCTGGTCAAGTTCCCGCCAAAACTTCAATGTCTACATGTCAGTAATAATATTCGCAGATGATATTAATAAATACATGTTATTGATTGTAGGATGGCAAACCCCAGTTCACGAATCTCATCAATACCACTATAGGAAGTCAGGACGTGGAAATGATCCTAGAAAATTCATTGGATGACTCGTCATTGGCGTCGCCAGCAACGCCGCTGTCTATAGGTATAGAAAATAAAAACAATTGAACTCATAACTATTTATGAGTTCAATTGTTTTTATTTTCTCGGAATATCTTGTCTTTATTCTGAGTTTCGATCTATTTAGTAATAATAAATGATTGACGGATAAAAACCGTGAGCTTGCATCAACAAATCGACTATTGCTGTTAACTTAACACAAGCATTTTCAGCTTACTTGAAGTGGTTTGCGGGAATATAAATGATATTAATAGCATTGGCAGTATTTGCATTTTAAAAATAGAAATGTTAACCTGTTTAATTATATTCTGTCTTTCATCAGGTGGTAACAGCAACCCTTACAACCCATCCATGACACCATCAACGAGCAACGAACGCTCAAACCCCACCACAACAACGCCTGCCACCGGCAAAAAGAAGAAAGAACAGAAACAGAAAATCGTCACTGGCTACATCCTGTACTCTAGTGAAGTGCGCAAGGCTATTGTTGCTAACAACCCTGAGTCTACATTTGGTGAGTAACTCACTGTTTTATAAAAAATTGTTTACCACTAACATTATAGGCTTTATATTGATTTTTAAATCTCAAGGTAAAAAAATACATATTTTGTTCTGCCACATTGTAGTTGTGTAAAACTGTAGTATGTCTACAGCACGAATGTGTAGTAGAGTTCTGGTGTAAAATAGCAACATAGTTTTTTTGACGTGACAACGTCTTCTAATTCGATGAAGTTGGCTGCACGCAAGAAAAAACATGACTCATGCGGCGTTACCTCGCTCTGAGGCGTTCCATTTAAAGCTTGAAGTGCAAGCGAGAGCGCGGACCGAGCGACAACGAGGCACGATCGGCCTCCGCGTTCGGCAGCGTTCGACATCTGTCTCTCTCCTACCTGAGTGAGCGATGCGTCCGCATGGACAGCTGCTATACAATAATACATTTACATGTTTTCGTCAAGTATGAAGTGCAGTGAAAAGTGAATGTGGTGTCAATTGTTTATAGCAACATTTTCTTATGACGTTGTCACGTTCAACTATCGTCAGTAAACCGACTTTACAGACAACCGATTTTTTTATTTACACCAACACTTAACAACTATCCTTACAGGCTAAACAAACCCACTACGATAGTGTCGCTAATATACTTAAATATACTCTGTATTACAACTAACTTACATATAACTAACTATGTATAAAAGTACCTTAGCGGGTTCACTCAGATTACTCGAAAATATGTCTTTCCTCTCGTGAGCTTTGTTCACTACGAGGATTGTGCGGACTATAGGTGATTTACTTAGCAAATTGGTCCTAGTCAGTTATTTGATATGCTGAGTGACGAGAATTATTGAGAATTACGTAATTAACTTCCTTCGCGCTTTGTCATACCACGCCTCAAGCGTGGCCCTTATAGTACCGATAGCAACGCTGAAGTGTATCTACGTCCGTTAATGTTGTGTTGCCCCAGTACGATAATGTAACCTAAAAATGGAACTTACAATTAAAGCACAGTAACAGTTTTGTCTACGGTACCGTCAGCTGTGACGTCATAACGGTCGACGACGGCAAACTCAAAATGGACGCGTAGTAATATTAAAAATCCTCCGCCTGTCTTTTCAAATTGATTCAGTTTAATAATAAAAACTTTGCAATATTCATCTGACTGGAACCTTAGTTAGTTGCAATATTTGTCTGTAATAATAATATCGGTAGTAAATCAAACGAAATATATTATGTTTTGTGAACGTTAATTGTTAAGAGTGGAGTAATGGTTGCAGCTCATTTCACGTGTAAAACAAATTGTAATTGTAAATAAATTATTTATTATATTTTTCATTTGCTTCATTGGACGTTATGAGATTTTCCAAGCATTCTTATAGCCCGCTCTTACGACATTCTTTTACGTCGTACCTGTTGTGCGGTTGCTTTATTAAGCACATATCATACAATAAATTAATAATCTAAACATGATTAGCCCTTAGCCCCTGTTTATTAAGTTTATCGGTTGTTGCAGGCGAGATATCCCGTATCGTGGGCAACGAGTGGCGCTCTCTGCCTGCCGCCACCAAGCAGAGCTGGGAGGAGAGAGCTGCTCGCTGCAACGAGGAGACTTCCGCCAAGCTGGCCGAGGAGATGCGGGAACTGTGTCAACACGTCAGTATCAATACTAACTGTCAGATGGTCATGGGTCCATGGAACGCCAACATTAATAATTCTTCAATTGGGTATTCTGGTCAATTAAAATGTTTTCAGTTTCTCTTTTTTATTTTCTCTTTTACAGCTATTAAGCTGTCAAAACAAACATTTCTATAGAAATTGTATGAAAATATAGTATAATGATATCGTAGTTAATATAGTCAAATAATTATCTTATTTTTATATTTCTAATACCATCAAAAATTTTAAGTTAAAATATTAATTTCAACACGACGAAAAGCCGTTGTATAATTTACAAATAATTGCTCCGACCGGAGAAAATCCCAGTCTCATCTCAAATGAGTAGTTAAAATAAAAGAAGAACAAAAAAATCAGTAAGTCTATAATCAATTGCAATTTTTACGACCTTTTGAAATGCACAACAAGTCCACGACGGAGTTTTGAATTGCGCACATCAATATTTATAGATTTTCTTTTCAGACCCCAATGGAGATGACCTACGAGTGCGCTTGGGACACATGCGACTATCAATTCGAAGATCTCACCGACTGCATGGAACACTGTATTGGAGATGGAGGGAACAGTATGTATCTAAGGAGTATTGCTATTGCAATTCCTATTTCATCAGCTATAAGATATATTTTATGTATTTAACTTTACACACATTCTGTAATTCCTACGCTGCTAGTGATCGGAACTTTTATTGAGACAAAGAAGAGTAAACTGGAGCGTGAGTATGCTATGTATTCGTATTCAATATTTTGTAGATGTAGAAAACTATACATTCTAACATTAGTCTAATACTATATATGCTTGAAGTTTGTATACATTTAAAATTATTTAAGCACTCAGGCCCCGACATTTTATTGCATCAACTTAGTCAGAGCTATGGTCAGACAAGGACAATATTTTTTTAGATAAATTTTAAATTTAACGTAGTCACTTTGTCAATTAAATTTACTATGTTTTATCATAAAATAAAAAAAAAATTATCAACAATTAAAATATTGAATTATTGCATGCCTTAAGCGCAAAGCGCATAGGTATATTCTACTAGCGAATAAAAATCAAGATTCCAGCGTTTTGTCGCATAAAATCGTATCTAACAATCATTTTGAACATATCAATGATATAAAAAGCACATTATTAAAAAGATACATAATTGTTGAACTTATTAATTTTTTTTTTAAATCGATTAATTGCTATTTTTACATAAATAAGTGGTTTTAGTGGCTTATGGTGTACATTTATCAAGTCCGCATGGAGTGGTAAACACGATAACTTTTGAAAATATCAATTGTTTAAGTCAATCTATTTTTTAATCTCTTCATCTATCATGTGGGAAGCCATGGAATGTAAATGCTTAATTTTATTTTGTTTAGTTATTATTAATTTTTTTCTACGTAAAAATTCCGAAATATTCGGTGTTTTAGCATTGATTTACCACGTGCTGTATCATTTGTTTGCAGCGGCTCACAAAGACCGCTGTACAAATACAATATATTCGAAGAACCAAATTTCATAAATACTTGATTATTATAATAATCAGAGATTCTTATTACAATATTTTAAAAGCACAGAATAAATTATACTACTACGTACTAAACGTAAGTAGCATGTATATGTTTAAGTATATTTATACTTAAATAAGTCTTGGACATTATGGAGTGACCTGAATGGTGATATGATGATCATATGAGCAATATGAGTTGTGCACTTTTGGATGTTCCGAACTTTTTTCAATTTGAAGTTTGACATTAAATTATTGGAAAATTTGAAGTATATTAATAAAGTTCTTAGTGAAAACTTGTGTGTATTTAAACTACCTAAAAATATTCCGTATAATCATGTTATACGTATTTTTTAATGCGGATTTGGATTTTGATTGGATTTATTGGATTTATCAATAGCTTTTTATTCATTAATCCATTAAGAAGAGTAGAAAGAAACTGAGAACACAGTCATTTCCCGAGTTTTCAAATAATTAAGTGAAAAAACTGTAATTTTTGTACGTGTATGGGTATACTCAGCTAATTGTAATGTTACGAGCTTGGGGTTCGAGACAATTAAAAACTGCCGATTGAATTACCAAAATTGTCACTTAATTACAACTTAAAACCACATTAATAATAAAACACAATTATTATTACTACTGATGACTTTAGTTAGCAGTTGTATCGCTTCGAAGTATTCGCATGTATCAATTCAATACTGATCCGGTCGCGGTCTATACCGGCATTATACAGGATATTTTTGGAACGCTCCCGAAAATGAAGACAGACGACAATACCAACTATACCTTTGATGATGGGTGGAATATAAAATCGATCCTGATGAAAGAGAAATCATCTTTTCACAACATTTTATTAGCTTTATTCATTCTATCATGTTAGTACAGCTAAATGAAACGATCATTTCATAAAAAAAAATCATGAAAATACTGAAACATAAAACCAGCAGTGGAATTACTGAATTACAATCAGCTGACTAGAGGTCAATGTAAGCGCGAACGCCGAATTCGCGCGGCCCGCAACTAGCGGGCCTTATCACAATACCTATTAATTTACAACACTTGTCTAAATACCTAACTTATCTACTTAACCTACTATTTTGCCACTGTGCTTGTCTCCACGTAGCCATTTTAATCTGAATTCACAGGTTAAATAACCCAAATAACTGGTTCGATTCGCTAATGAAAAAATACTTAAATGAAATGTAACCAAGGTTAGATTCATTCGTTTTTATTCATTGTGTAGGTATGTTTATACATAACATACATAAACACTCACGCCTGTCACCCAGAGGGGTAGGCAGAGACTACGGACTTCCATTTGGCGCGATCCTGACACACCTCTCTCGCCTCTTTTACATCCATATATCTACGCATACACTCTCGTCGGTTAAGGGTACTCCTAATCTGGCCCATTTTTAATGTATCGCCGATTTGGTCGATAAACCTTCGTCTAGGGCGTCCCTTTCCGACCCTGCCGTTCACTTCTGCCACATAAATTTGCTTTGTCACTCTTTCCTCGTTCATTATTTCTACATGACCAAACCACCGAAGCATTCCTTTCTTAACCCTAGCTCACTAACCTTAATTTCAAGTAACATTGTCACTAACCATTCGTAAATTTTACGACGGATTAAAACATCAATAATTATTTATTTAATCAACTTTATTTATGACACCAAAGTATATTAGCAGTCTTAGTTTACTCTTAATCAAATAACATAATCTGTTTTAGAAAAAAACTACACTGAACAATGATTGCACATAGAAACAATATGCTCCCTGCAAATCGCTTTTTTGCAGCCCTTGCAGAAGTTAGTGGTCATACGACGTTTTTTTGCAGGGCAGTAGCTGCAAGTTTTGCGAGTTCTAGGAACCTCTTGACTAGGACCTTCCTGGGGATCATGAATTTTCAAGATCTCCGCGATGATGTGCTTCAAATTTCGTTGCAAACTTACAGTCTGATATCTCTCTTGCAGCCAAGGCTTCATCAGTTCGTCTGCCATTTCTAAAGCAAAAGGCCTTCTTTTCAAAGGTTTTTTTCCATTTCGAATCGCATTAGAGACGTAGATGACATATGCATTCACTATAGACAAATTTAGGATGTCGTAGAACAAGCACAGCGGCCATCGATTGGTCTTACGGCTGGTACTCATGATCGAGCACATCTGGTCTACAGTATCAACCGCACCCTTTGTGGAATTGTAGAATTCAATAATTTCGGGCTTTTTTGAATCGATATTGATAGCAGGTTGATCATGTATAGTAGAAATAAGGTAAACGAGCTTATTTGACTTCGGTTTATAAGACACCAAAGTAATTTCTTTATCGAAACCGAACATCGAGGTACCGACTCGTCTATTTCTAAAATTCCTCATTTCTTTGGGGATGTCTCGCTTATTGCTTCGTAAAGTACCTACCATTATATGGCGGTTTCAACAGTTCAGCGGCCAGAGGAACCGATGTAAACCAATTATCCGTGGTTATATTCCATTTCGACCCATAGTACGGTTTAGACAGCTCCTTCACAAAATAATTCGCTAATGGCTTGTTACCTCTGTTCATATTTTTTCCCATATAAGGCATAGCATTGCACATGTATTTTGTACTAGAATCAGCCATCATAACAAGCTTCAAGCCATATTTGTTGGGTTTATTAGGGATGTACATGCGAAACGGACAGCGTCCTCTAAATCCAACCAGTTGTTCGTCCACGGTTATGCAAGAACCTGGCTTGTACCATTTCCTGCAATTTTCTATAAACTGTTCCCAGAAATTTCTAATTGGTGCCAGTCTATCAGATACCCTGCTCTCTTGTCTAGTATTTCTGTCATCAAATCTCATACATCTCAGTAAAAAGTCGAACCTTTCTGCGCTCATGCAGGCTTTGTAAGTTTTTGCACTTCTCAAGGTATCAAACAAAGTTCGCGTTGGCAAATGGTTACTTTTGAGACCAGCAGATTGAATTAGCAGACCCAGCAATGCCTTCATTTCATTGGTTGACGTTTGTGTAGTAGTATACTTAGATGTTTTATACTTATTGTTTTTTATGTCAATCTCGGCGTTCGTATATTTTACAATAACGTCAATCATTTCTTCCTCTACAAAGAGATAAAATAGATTTTTTGGCTGTGAGAGTTCTTTAGCCATACCTGTAGGACCAGGTACAATATGCAGTACATTACGAGCAGCCGTGCGAGTACGTGGGTCTCGAGGTTTTGTAGACCATTTGTGTAGATTTTTACCATACATGATATTCTGACTTGGTTGAATTAATGATTGCTGCTGTGGTGGTACCTCATGTTCGGAACCCATCTGATCCGTGCATGATGTCAGTGAAGTATCATCATCAGAATCTATGACTAACCTTCGACTATCGCTGCGACGTGAAACGAAGAACTTGTCGTCCGACAAATCTGCAGCATCCTCGTCACTTCCATCAGTTTCGGTATGAATTTCCGCCTCTAAATGATTACCATCCTCGGATGCCGAAGACTGTGGTTGATTATCTGGGATTGATTCCGTTTCCGAATCAACTAACCATTGTATAATTTTTTCATTTAGACTCCTCAAATCCATCTGAAAGTATAAAAAACAAAAACTATACATTTCAAATCCAAAAAAAAAAACAATAAAATATCAAAAATTTGCAAACAACATTGAAGTCTATTAATGATTTATAAAATATAGTAATTATTACGTCCTATTATAACATAAAAATAATCTGTTCTAATGAAAATAATTGACTGGACTAAATGCACAACTTTGAAAAAAAAGTTACGTAGATACTAACCTTTCGTAAATTTTACGACGATCACACGATATATCCCGATCTAATGAGCGTGCGTCCGTAATGACTGATCGCGGGTCACTAGCGATGCGAATTAGGAAGGTATTAGGAAACGGGTGCGGTAGCGGGGGTCGGGATCTTACCGAAACACTAAATGCGCAGGGACGAGTCGTCATTTTGACGAATGGTTAGTGACACAGGGTTAATCCTTGTCACAACGTCATCTTGCAAGCCACACTTTTCTCTTATCACACTATTTCTCACGCTGTCATTCAGATTTAGCCCTAGCATACTCCTTAAGGAACGCATTTCTACAGCATTTATTCTACTCTCATGCTTCTTCTGCCAGACCCAACTTTCACTACCATACATTAAAGTAGGGACTAACACAGCATTATGAATTGCCATACGTGCCTTAGTTGACACATTCTGACTCCTCATAATAGCGTGTAGAGCCCCATTCACTGCCCATTTCCTGCGTTCACTCGTCGTTCTATATCCTTATCATATCTACCATCCCTGCTAAATAAACATCCCAAATATACAAACTCATCCATCTGCTCAATCAACTCCCCTTCTATTCTTATTTCACATAAAGTTTTACTTTCTTCTCTTTCAAAAACCATCACTTTCGTCTTACTTGCGTTCACTTTCATACCCCCTTTCTTTCAATGACCAATTCATTAAAGTAACCATCATTTGCAACTCGGCCGCCGACGATGCAAATATGACTTGATCATCGGCGTACACAAGGCATTTGACGGTTGACTCACCCATTCTCAACCCACATTCTTCAACTTTCAAAGTTTGCAAACAACTGTCCATAAATAGGTTAAACAGCCACGGGGAAGCCACACATCCCTGTCTGACACCTTTATGAATGCCAAACCAGTCCGAGTAGACCCCGTTGATCCTGACACAAGCACTAGAGTCCCTATAAAGAGACCTTAATGCCTGTATCAAGCCAGGCCTCAACCCAAATGAGTTCAGTGTTTGCCATAACACATTCCTTTCCACTCTGTCATAAGCCTTTTCCAAGTCCATGAAAGCACAAAAAACTTTCTGGTTTTTAGCCAAAAACTTCTCCGCTATCATGCGGTATGTTTATTATTCTCATTTATTCAGTTATGTACCTATTCAGATTAGTTCAGTACTAGGTTATTCAAAAAAAAATTAGTTATGATACAGCTTACCGCTTTAAATCCTCCGTGGTCTTATGAGATGTCAAATTGTGCGCCATTCATTTCAAGGCAGATTTGGGCTCGGTGTTGCGTCTCCTCATGCAGGTGGGGCATCATCGTGTGGTCTTCGACACAGTCCGTACGTAGTTTGTTTGTTTCTGAAAACATCCACGATCCTTTGGCGCATTTCGTCACCACTATCACACTCACGATTAAAAACTCTTTCTTTCACATACCCCCACAGAAAAAAGTCTAACGGGGTCAGATCTGGTGAGCGAGGTGGCCAAGCGTGTGGTCCTATTCTGCCGATCCAGCGATCATCAAATAGCTCATTGAGGCGCTCACGGGCGAACCTCACGACATGTGGAGGGGCACCATCATGCTGGAACCATGTGCGGCGATATTCAGCCAACGATAGGTCGTCTAAAATGTCAACCCAACGATAGGTCGTCTAAAATGTCAACCAACTGTGCATTTATGAAGTTCAGGTATCGCTGTCCGTTAAGTCGCTGTGGCAGAAACACTGGTCCTAGTATGCGATTCTTAAATAAACCTGCCCATACGTTAACCGACCATCGGGTTTGGTGCCCGGTTTGTCGAACAGCGTGCGGGTTAACCTCGGAATACACGTGTGTATTTCTTCGGTTCCACAGGCCGTTTCTAGTAAATGTAATCGTCCGTCCAGATGACGTGCTCAATGAAACCAGGCACACGTTGTTGTTGGTCTAATAACCAACGGCAGAAAACTCGCCGGTGGTCGTGATCGCCGGTAACTAACGCTTGCACTTTGTACACTTTATATTGCCGCATTCGGTTACGCTTTAACACTTTATGAACTGTACAGTATGACACACTTGTTCCATCCCGACGCCTTAACAATTTAGCGATACTTCGTGTACCTAGGTTCGTATTCCGGCGAACGACATCTAAAATGCGCTCCTCTGAGTGAACAGCCACTTGACTTTCACCTCCTGCCGCTACCAGAGCAATGGGCCGATTTCCAACACTCGCTGAAATGCTGCTGTTATCAGACGAGAGTCAGCTGGATGTCGAGCGATCGGGAATTCCTCTCGGTAAATTCGTAATGCACGCGAAGCTTTCCCGTGAGCTACTTCAAGGCACATTAACATGTTGCCGTATACATGAGCACTATAAACCTACGCGTTAGGCATTATAAAAACAAAACAAGAAACTTAAACCGTAACAACAAGAATAATATCATTAAGTTATAAATAACAAGAATAATTTAATAAACAAAACAATTGTAATGTCTGTTGTAATAGTCAACACGGAACTGTCTCAAAAACTAAAATTATTAATCTATTCCGCCAAAACAAATGCGTCCTTGAAGCACTGGATCTTTTCACAGCGTTAAAGCGTTATGTATGTTAAGACATCGCCAACGTTTGTTTTATTTATCCCTACGACTAGTCTTCATATGGAATTTAAAAGTTATGGTTGTCATTTTTAATACAATTACACAATCAATTGTACTCTGACGCAACAAGCAGTTCATTACTACAAAATTATTGAAATGAATAAACGTACTTAATTGGGTACTCAGTCAGTCAGTATAAGAAAATAGAAATGAAATGGTACTGAATAAATTAATAGTTAAAATCAATTGCAATTATGATCGACAGTTGATTAATCTGTCAGAATTAATGTAAAAAAATAATACTTTTACTTTATTTTAATTGACTTTCCGTATTTAATCCGGCCAATACTTTGAATTTAAAAAGAGGTACGTAAATTATTAAAAATGACTTGCAAGTTTTATAGTGATTGCCGCCTCTAATTCTTATGTCGCCGGCAAACTAAATTTCAGTGCAACTTGGCAGCGTTGCCAATGCCATGCAGTGGAGGGAGTGTCTGCGCATGGGTACAGTCGCGTTCTAAAGTACTACGGCTAAGTAAGGCTATTGTTTTATTAGTAATTAATTGTTTTATTGTAGAATCATAATAGGTGTTTTACTAGCTACTTAGAACTTTGGAAGAGGTTGGAATTAAAAATGGATAATGTTTACTTGAGCATTATTTGTTATTTCTATCGTAAAATATAAAGTAGTTTGTAACAAGAAAACTTAAGCTAAGGGTGACACTCCGTCCATTATGTCGTCTTGGGTCACATGGAAGCTAGATGTCGATGGTGTGTTAGTGTTACTGGATGCTACTTCATCATCACTTTCATCTTCGCTTGAGCTTCCGTCATCAGGTCGATGACAAGGTAATTTTTTAGGTATTCTTCCTCAACACTTTTAACTTTACTGCACAATTTTCCCCATTCACCTTCTATCATATTTACCTTTTCGTTCACTAGTTCAGTCATAAAACAATAGATATAAATAACTTTTCTTTCCTTCCTTTTTAAAATCATCTTCCTGTGTCGCAAAGTAAGCTGTGTATGCGACTGTATTTTGGGAGAGAACAAAGCACGGGAAGCATGAACCAATATCATGTGGGCACAGTAATACTGGCGGAATGCTCCCCCGTCGCGCCCCCTTCGTACCAATAAGTGATAAATCGCTCCGTACCCAGGTTCAAGGCCAGCGTTCTTTTTACGGGACCGGACCTATAAGAGTTCGGCGTTCGCGTGTACATTGACCTCTAGTCAGCTGATTGTAATTCAGTAATTCCACTGCTGGTTTTATGTTTCAGTATTTTCATGATTTTTTTTTATGAAATGATCGTTTAATTTAGCTGTACTAACATGATGAATAAAGTAAATAAAACGTTGTGAAAACATGTTTTTTTTTTCTCGGGATCAAATTTATTTGTGACCCATGTTCTAAGGTGTAGTACATACTATTATCTGTTTTCGTTTTCGGGAGCGTTTCACAAACACTCGGTATAGGACCTCAGGTAGTTTCCAGAACCTTCTACTGTAGAAACTTCTAGAATGTTCGAGTACATATCGGTCTCTATTGGGGTGTCGATAGTTCTTCCATGGAAATTTATAGATTGTTCTTGATCTTGACTCTCCTAGTTCTGCTACTCGATACTAGTGGGCGCTATTGGTAACTAGTGTCGCCATGTACCATATATTAATTGTGGCGCGCAAAACCGCCCCCTCCTAAGACATGCTTGTCCCGAACATTATTGGTCCCATAATAACGCGCCAGTAGATCCACATGGTCGATCTTAGGAGTACCTCTTGCACCTTTCTGTATCCGGTAGGTTACGTCATTGATCCTTGTCACAATGCGGTACGGTCCGTCCCATTTAGCTTGAAGATTAGGAGATTTCCCTTTGCTGCGAACTGGATTGTGTAACCATACTAGTGAACCGTCGTCGAACCCTTTGTTGTTCATTTTGCGGTCATACAATGTTTTCATCTTTTCAGACATTTGCTGGCCCGACTGTCTGACGTGCTCATAAATGTCATTCATTTTGTTCCGCAAGTCATTTGCATAGTCGGTTACACTGCGTGGGGCATCAGGTGGTATTCCGGTGATCAGGTCTGCAGGCAGCCGTAATTCTCTTCAAAAGTTTGCAAAAGCTGGTGTCACTGATGTACTTTCGTGAACAGCGCTTCGATATGACAACACAAACGGTTGTATGTGCTTATCCCAGTCCCGTTGCCGATTTTCCACAACTTTTGCTAGGTACCCCCAATGTCTGATTAATCGTTCTACCATTCCATCAGATTGTGAGCGGTAAGAAGTTGTTCTCGTTTTATGAGTACCCGTAACTTTGCAAGTTTCCTAGAATATTTGAGACTCAAAGTTTCTTCCTTGATCGCTGTGAATCTCTAAAGGTACTCCAAAACGACAGAAGACTTTAACTAGTTTATCGAGGCATTTATTGAGGCATTCCATCTTAGTCCTCACGGGTGACAACGTATCTACATTTTGATTTGTAACAGAGGATAGTTGTAGATGTCTATGGGCCGCAGCAACCACTTACCATCAGGTGGACTGTGTGCTCGTTTGTCACCCTTATCCTATAAAAAAAAAATCTGCAATTGGTGAACTTTCTTGATTTGGAATGGCTTCTGGCCACTTAATGAAGTAATCCATCACAACCATGAAATACTTGTTACCACTTTCACTTTCCGGAAACGGCCCCGCAACGTCAAGGGCTATCCTCTTCCATGGTGCACCAACATTATACAATTTCAAGGCACCTCTACTACGAGTCTGAGGTCCCTTTACAGCCGCACAACTTGCACATTTGCGACACCAGTCGTCGACATCTTCACGACAGTGGATCCAGTAAAACCGTTCTCGGATCTTCAGTAGAGTTCGTTTAACTCCCAGATGGCCTCCTGAACAACCATTATGGTACAGCTGTAGAACATCTGGTACTTTAGCTTTAGGGACAACAATTTGCAAATGGCAACTGTCTCCCCGATCATTTTCCCATTTACGGCACAGGACTCCATCCTGAATCAGCAAATTCCATTGGGCCCAATAGCTTTTCGTGGTTGAACTCATCGCTGAGACTTCGCTCCACTTGGACTTAGGAGCACTAGCTTTTATCCATTCCAGAATCGACTTGATGTCCGAATCTTCTTGCTGTGCATGTTGTAGGCTGTCCCTCCACTCATTGCTAAGCTGGTCTGTCCTGAGCATCCTCACAGATACCACTTCCTTACCCTCTTGCCTAGTACAATGCTTGCAATTTTCAGGACAAAGTCTTCTTGACAATGCATATGCGTTGCCATGAGATTTCCCGCTGCGATGTTCGATCACAAAGTCGTATTCCTGCAGTAGTTCAATCCATCTTGTCCTTTTGGATTATTGAACTGCAATAGCCATTTCAGTGCAGCATGGTCAGTTCGTAAGTGAAATTACCGCCCCAGAAGATATTTTAAAAAATGCTGCAATGACTTTACCACAGCAAGCAATTCCCGTCTTGTGACACAATAGTTCCTACCGGCATTGACAAAGACTTGCTGAAGTACGCTATCACAACCTCACCATTCCGTTGAGACAACACACCGCCAAGTCCTATATCACTTGCGTCTGTGTCAACTGTAAATTCCTTGCTCGCATCAGGGTACCTCAAAATAGGTGTTTTGCACAGACGGTCCTTTAGCTCATGGACTGCGGTATCGCAACTTTCGTCCCAGCAGAAATGCCGCTTCTCCTCGGTTAGCTTGTGCAGAGGTTTGGCTATATCTGCAAAGTTCTTCACAAATCGTCGATAATGATGAATGAATAAAAACCCAAAAATGCTCTAACCCGCGTCTTGCCTTTTGGAACCGGCCAATCCTTGATATCGGCAATTTTCTCTGGATCCGTGCGGATGATTTCTTCCGACACTACATACCCCAAAAAGCTAACTTGCCGTTTGAATCAGCTTGAGGTTGGCACTCTGGATCTTCATGAGCACGCGTTCCCGGTTTTAAAGGTGTTCCTCAAACGTACGGCCTACGATGATGATGTTATCCAAGTAGACCAGGCAGGTATCGCCAATTAGCCCGGTAAGTACAAGCTCCATCAACCTTTCAAACGTTGTTGGGGCATTGTACAATCCAAACGGCATTACTTTAAATTGCCATAGACCCTTTCCTGTCGAGAATGCAGTTTTCTTCTTGTCCTTAGGGTCAATTTCAACCTGCCAGTAGCCACTTTTCAGGTCCAGCGTGCTAAACCACTTTACTCCTGTAAGCATGTCCAACGTGTCATCAATTCTTCGCAAGGGATAGCTGTCCTTCTTCGTAACGTCGTTCAGACGGCGGTAGTCAACACAAAACCGCATGCTGCCGTCCTTCTTCTTTACCAGCACCACAGGTGAACACCATGGACTAGATGAAGGTTCAACAACATCATCCTTCACCATTCCCTCAATCATGGTCTCCACTTCCTTTTCACGTGCTACTGGCACTCTTCTTGGCCGCTTACGGATAGGCAATTCTTCTAATGTGTTTATTTTGTGTTGAACTAAGTCAGTCTTTCCTATGTGAGCATCGTTTGACGAGACAACATCGGCGTACTTGAGTAACAACTTCTTTGCCTTGACCACTTCATTCGGAGAGAGAACGCTGCGACATTCTTCTAAAAATGTGGTCATTCTCGTTTGTGCATCCCTGCTGGGGGTCCCAGTCGATAGATATTGGCACCGACGCAACCAATCCACTTCCTCCTTACAAGTACCAACCAATGTGCCTTTTTCTATAATCTGTTTCTGATCACAAGTCAGCACACGTACTCCTGAGATGTCGGTGATTCTGACCAAGGTTCAAGCCACTTTCCATGGAAAGTCATTGTCTACCCTTTCCATGAGTACACAACGAAGAGCTTGCCCAGGATTCCGAGGAAGTCTAACCGGCACAATCGTTTCCGATCTTGGCGGCAGAACAATCTTCTTAAGGCTGTACACATTCTCTGGTAACGCCCCTTCTACGAAAAGTTCCTCTTGTCCACATTTAAAAACACCTTGCTTAACGTCGATCTCACAACAATTCTTCCTCATAAAGTCAGATTCCTTCCTCATAAAGAAGAGAGAGGATGCAGTCGTCCATTATATCAGCCACGATGACATTATGCATGTTGCCTAGCTTCAACTCCATCTCCTTCTCTCCACGGACGCGAATGCGCTGACCGGTGGCTGTCACCAAATTAGTGTGTTCTCGTTTGTATGCGGAGTCCCCAAGGAATTGACTTATAAGTTGGGAACTAACAACCGTGCGAGAGGCTCCAGTGTCTATGGTCAGTTTACACGACGTTCCGTTAACCTCTTGTCCTTGATGATTAGGCTGTTCCCATCATGGGTTTGTGAAATCGAAATCATTGGAGCTCTTTTAACATCAGCCCTTCCCTTTTCCGTTTCCCTTCTGCTGCTGGGTGGTGCTGTTAGTCCTTAAGGGGTGACAGCGCATCTGCATTTTGATTCTCCATCGAGGATAGATGTAGATGTGTATGGACCACAGCATCTATTTACCATCAGGTGTTCAGCGTTTGGTCACCCTTATTATATACAAAAATCAGCTGTAATAAGTGAACTGGTTCGGCGTACCACAGGGCTCTCTCTCGCCGGTCCTGTACGCGGCTTACACCAAAAACAAGTAAGAGGGTGGTGCCTAGTCAGACGGAGTTTTAGGCAGAAAAGAAGTTCTACCACCTAGTGATATCATATACAAGGTTATTTTGCAATGTTCAAATTGCAGAGAAAGTTCAAAATAAGTAATTTAAGCGAATGGTGAAAAAAAAATTAAAATAATTCTCAAACATTCTGTCTTTCTTATTTTTTAAATTCAGAATGCGTGATAGTGCACTATTTTAACTGATTGTCATTCATAAATATCTAACGCCTACTATTTTACTACGCATACACACATTCATAAGGCGCCTACCTTGTCTCGCGTCTTCCTGCGCCCTTTCCTTCCGTTATGGAATGTTTAGATTATCGGACTAACAACTCGTAGAGTTATTCGTGGACGAGTGCAACGCAGTTACATATTCCTCTGTATTCATTCAACGTAGATCTTTCAAACATGGATGACGTACGTCTCGTTGCTAAGACATTATGTCTACTTAACTTTTATAGACTCACTAATAATTTAAATGAAAAAAGAAGAAAAGACAGCTGTAGTAGAAATAGTTAGTATTAAGTATAATATATAAAAGTAGTTTCGCTCTAGTGAAATATTCTTAATTTCAGCTGAATTAAGTTCATAGTTATATTTCATGCCTTAAGCGAAAGCGCAAGGTATGTTCTACTATCGCCTAAAAATTAAGATTCCAACGTTTTACCGAATAAAATCGTATCTAGCAATCATATTATACATATAAATGATATAAAAAGCACATTGTTAGAAAGATAAATGATTGTTGAACTTATTAATATTTTTTTTAAATCGATTAATTGCTACTTTTAAATAAAAAAGGGGTTTTTAGTGGCTTATGGTGTGGATTTATCGTGTCCCAAGGCTTGTAAATACGATAACTTTTGAAAATATCAATTGTTTATCTCAATCTATTTTTTAATCTCTTCATCTATAATGTGGGAAGCCACTGAATGTAAATGGCAATGTAATTTTGTTTTGTTTAGCTATAATTAATTTTTTTTCGGCTCCGAAATGGCGAAATTTTCGTTGATTTGGTAGCCTTGTATGTAAATTATTTCTGTAAATGGGAAGCTACAGCCACAGAGTAGTTTACTCACTCACTGAGTTCGGCGCCAGTCGCCGTCCTGAGTGGACATTATTTCGGTTGTTTACAGCGGCTCAAAAAGATCGCTGTACAAATACACAATATTCAAATTAAACAGTGGTAGAGCCACGCGACAGCTTTTGCTGTCGCACGGATGGGCCGGCTCCGAACCGGGGTGGTACCACGACCTCACAGAAAACCAGCGTGAAGTAGAGGTTTACCTCTGCGTTTCGTTTGGTGAGTGCAGGTGGCCGGAGGCCCTTTTTACTGGAAATGAGGCATTCCATCTTAGTCCTCACGGGTGACAACGCATCTACATTTTGATTTGTAATAGAGGATAGATGTAGATGTCTATGGGCCGCAGCAACCACTTACCATCAGGTGGACTGTGTGCTCGTTTGTCACCCTTATCCTAAAAAAAAAATATTCAAATAACCAAATTTCTTAAATACTTGATTATAATAATAATAAGAGATATTTTTATTACAATATTTTAAAAGTACAGAATAAATAATAGTAGTACGTACTAAAAGTAAGTAGTATCAATTTCTTCATCATGGGTGTCATTTTCATGGTTTTCGAGGGTGCTGAAGCCGATAGTGCTGTCGAAATGTAAATCCAAGGTGGCAGCTGCAATAGGTACCAATTTTTTCATCATGGGTGTCATTTTCATGGTTTTTGAAGGTGTTGAAGCCGATAGTGCTGTTGAAATGTAAATCCAAGATGGCGGCTGCAATAGATATCAATTCTTTCATCTTGGGTGTCATTTTCATGGTTTTCAAGAGAGTTGAAGCCGATAGGGTTGTCGAAAAGTAATTCCAAGATGGCGGCTGCAATAGATATCAATCTTTTCATCATGGGTGTCATTCTCATGGTTTTCGCGGGTGTTGCAGCCGATAGTGCTGTCGAAATGAAAATCCAAGATGGCGGCTGAAGTAGGTACCAATTTTTTCATCATGGGTGTCATTTTCATGGTTTTCAAGGATGCTGAAGCCGATAATGCTATCGAAATATAAATCCAAGATGGCGGCTGCAATAGGTATAAATTTTTTCATCATGGGTGTCATTTTCATGGTTTTCGAGGGTGTTGAATCCGATAGTGCCGTCGAAATGTAAATCCAGGATGGTGGCTGAATTAGGTACCAATTTTTTCATCGTGGGTGTCATTTTCATGGTTTTTGAGGGTGTTGAAGCCGATAGTGCTGCTGAAATGTAAATCCAAGATGGCGGCTGCAATAGGTGTTATTTTTTTCATCATGGGTGTCATTTTCATGGGTTTCGAGGGTGTTGAAGCCGATAGTGCTGTCGAAATGTAAATCCAAGGTGACGGCTGCAATAGGTGTTATTTTTTTCATCATGGGTGTCATTTCCATGGGTTTCGAGGGTGTTGAAGCCGATAGTGCTGTCGAAATGTAAATCCAAGATGGCGGCTGAAGTACGTACCAATTTTTTCATCATGGGTGTCATTTTCATGGTTTTCGAGGATGTTGAAGCCGATAGTGCTGTCGAAATGTATTTAAACTACTTTATAAAATTCCGTATAATCATGTTATACGTAAATTTTTTAATGCGCTTAAGGCATGCCCAATTGGATTTACCAATATATTTTTATATATTTTCAACGAAAGATTTTAGAGAAAATTATAACGGTTGGATTGGCCGAGTAAATTATAAGATAGTTCACGGGTCATTTCAATAATGACGAGTATGTAAACACCGATACGAATACACACAAACAATAATTTGATTCGCGCTAAAAAACCGACATTGAGTGGAGTACAGGCGAGTACTCGGGCCGAGTAGAGAGAACACCTGACCAAGGCGTTTACATGTTCGTACTTGTACTTGCCTATTCATCTGTGCTCGGCGGGTACTTAAACGTTCCATTAAGAGTAGAGACAGACTGGTCCCACCTACGCAACGTATGCGATGCAACGCTCTTACGTTGTTCTACTCACTTGACCTACGTATGAAACGTACGGTTGACATCAGACACTCCTTAGCGGACGCACGAGAGTAGAAATTTGTGCCATGTTTTGGATTCTGAGTGAGAGTGAGAATGCTTAGTTTAATGTTCGTAAACGAATATATTCACGCCACAAAGAAAATGTTAAGGTAGTAATTCTGTTAAAATTTATTTATAATGCAAACAAATACATGAATATTTAGAATACAATGTGTTATTTCCGAAAACAAAATCATATTTCATATCTTAACATAACTAGGATAAAAATACAAAAAATACTTTTTTATTTACGCGGCTCGGTCTCTCGCTTTCACGTTAATAACTAAAATCATAGTAGTAGGTGTATACCATGTAGTTTTGCTACCTCTTTCCATACTTAATTAACGTAATGTAGCATCGCGATATTCTACACATTTAATACATAAATACATTCGTATCGCCATACTTAATTAACGTAATGTACACATTTAATACATAAATACATTCGTATCGCTTTACTAAATTGATAAGAGCTGTTCATCTCCCATTTTGACAACAGAACGCGTCCACGATGTAAAGGTCCATTTGTTTATGATGTCATGACGTGCTACGCGTAAGTTCTAGGAACATACTTATCGAACGCGTAGGATTGCGTACGAAAATCTCTTTACACCTTCCAACGCCGATCTGACACTGCAGATCGACATTTCGTCGGAAGCGTGTGATTTCGTTGCATACGATAAGTGTGTTTCTAATGCATAGTTTTTCATACAAAATCAAGAGTCCAGATGTCATAATGCGTCGCATGCGTTGCGTACGTGGCACCAGCTGTCTCTACCTTAACCGTTACACCGCTGCGGGAGAACGCAGGCACCTACCTGCGTTCTCCCTATCGGTCGATAGCTGACAGTGTTGACCGTGAACTCTTTACTTACGAGTGTGCTGTTTTTAAATTTCGTAAGTAGTGGCCCTTTGTTACCAATGACGGAACGAAAATATTCGAACCGCGAATACAATGAAACTATGAAATATAGCGGTGTTACATTTTAAGCAATGAAGTTTATGTGGTGCGCAAAGATTATACGAAAGTGAGCCTTTACTGCGGCAAGAAATTAACGTACGTATATCAATCGAAGAACAACTGACAGCTAATTAAACTATTCAAGTGCACTGTTCCGTGAATGCAGCAATAATTTTGCTGCATTCACGGAACACTGCACTAAAATAAATTTTGAGGTACCAATAATAGTTATTGGGACTACTTGCGTAATTTACTTGTAAATAGTATAGTCCAATTTTTATAATATGTCATAATAATGACAGTCATTGGTTAAGTCTTTGGTAAGTAAAAATATCTAATTTAATTGTATGTACCATGACGATTGTTAAAAGTGTGAAGGGACAATTGAAATCATAATTCGCGTCGTGTAGTTATTAACTTAAGTATAGTAGTGAGCGTTTCACTAAGAAAGTAAACAGTAGGCAAAAACTTTGTGAATTGAATCGCACACACAAGAGCGCGCGTACGCGTAGTTGTTGCTCGTAAATAACATTCAATTTGGGATAATTTCAAATAAAAGTAGAAGCCCTATTTACCCGGATATTCAGAAACTGCTATAACGGTATATCATTATTCATATATATCAACTTTATAGAATTTGGATACTCTGAAAAATAAATCAGTATATGATTTGACACTGAAATTATTCACTTTTTCGTATTGTATTTTATTTCAGACCAAAAAAATCAAATCCGCCCATTTTTTTTTGCAAATGATATAAATTTTGCTCATATTCGTAGTAAATTGTATGGTAATGACAAAAGTTTGTACTGTATTAATTTTGTTCCGCTTGGCCGTGCATGCGCGACGTCAGCGGGGCACGTGCAGCAGCACTACCGCGGCAGCGCGAGCGGCGAGTACGCGTGCGCCTGGCGCAGCTGCGCGCGCGTGCGCAAGGGACAGGCGCCCTTCCCCAACCTGCCGCGCCTGCTGCGCCACGTGCGCGACCTGCACGTCAACAAGGGCAACGGCAGAATCATGGCCGTGCACGAGCGTTCCAGGTGACACGCGACACACGGCTCGCACAACGGAAGGGACAGGCGCCCTTTCCCAACCTGTATCGAGGATCATGGCGTGCACTAGGGACAGAATTTTTTCTTCCGATGTGTATTTCGTTACTATGTTTCACATTTCACACTACACTTTACAGCATTTGTGGTCATAGGAAGACTAAGGAACTTTGAAAACCTAATTTCTTAGCTAACTAAGAATGCCTTAAACTTTTTCTCAACAGTTTTCGTTATGTTTTATCTATCAATCTCAAGGCATAAGACTTAACCAACTGACTTTCGCATAGCCATATCCCTTGCAAGGGGTAAAGTGAAGTGATAGATTTTTTACGCAACTACCACACTGTACTGCTTACCCCATAACGGAAGGACCGATGTCCAGCTGTGGACTTTTACGGGCCGATGAAGAAGAAGGTTTTGCCCAGGGGTATACCTCAAGGATGAACCTTTCCTAGGCCCACTGGTGTTTCTTTTTATTCTGTGCATATATTGCTTCTGTAATATTGTTTGTATGTGTATTTTAACTTTCCACTAATTAAAAGAAATAGTTAAAATCTCTAATAGCGATAAAATTCTTAAAATTTGTACATATACGAGTATTATATGTGTTACGGCCACCAGTTGCCCCGGCAAAGGTCGCCTTGGCTAGGGCCCATAGTAGCCTCCTCAACGAGCAGCCGAGGGTTCGGGCCCAATGGCCTATGGATAAATGTTCTAAAACGACTGACAAATAAGCAAGCACAACTTACCGATTTCCGGAGGTAGGGTTGACCACAGGGTACCAGTCAGGTGGTAAGTGATGTGCATGTAAGTAGTGTGTAGTAGTGTGTACATTGTAACCAACTTAACCGATGAAGTCGGACCGCAGATCCCCAGGCGCTGTTTTTCTCCAAATGCGCGATCCCTCCAGGGGGGCGTTCACCAATTGAAACCTTCTGCTTTTATTTTCACTATATTAGTTTATCAACTTTATTGTACATTTAATTAATTTCAAAGTCAACCAAATCAAAGTTCATCGAAATTAAAACAAGTGACATACGACAAAGAACAGTCGGTCAAAGTTCAATATTCAATGTTCCGGGTTCACTTAGCACAAAATTACAAACCCGGGAACGAACGCGGTCTCTTCTCGAGTCACAAAGTTCAGCGTTCTCTCGACAAAGCCAAATTAAATTAAAACAACTCCATAGGAGGCACGCGCCCGGCTACCGCACAATAATTCTTTCTAGACTTTTACAATACCGTCCGTCGCGCTACAATTATTGGCAATCAGTTAATTTAATCACTCAAAACTCAAATTAGGCCTCTTGTCACGTAACACTCAAAACAGACACTCAATTCGAGGCGGTCTTAACCGGACCCAAATATTCAATAGTAAATTCAAAACGACGCGTACAATTCTGGACACCAGCCGCGCCCGACCTACCAACGGTCGCAAACAATACTAGTAGACAAAGCCGCGGCGTTCAAGTCACTGTTGCCAGCCCACGTGGCCGAAATAACGGGAAGCGGCACACGACCGCGCCCCCGGCGGCGTTTAACTCACCTCGATACCATCGGGTGACGCGCCGAGCGCGCGTTATTGGATGCAAATTTCAAATGTCCATTTTTGGCCTAAACAATATGTACAAATGGTTAAAAATAAGTTCAGATTAATATAAATAAGATCACGCAATTTTCTGATTACTTAGACCGAGTTTTATTGTTGAATATTTTTTATTTACCATTAAAATATGAAATAAAAAACAGTGTTATTTATAAAATAATATATTCATTTTAACAGGAACTTCGTGCCATCGAGTAAGAAACCGCCCAAGGTCTACTCGACCAACTTCCGAAGTGGTGTCATGTCACCAGGAGGTATGTTAAAATTTTCACATTCTATCGATCTTCATCCAAAGCAAAAAGTTAAACAGGGTTGTGTGGCACAATAGTCATAGCTAGAACAGTATCTTAATTAGTCCCTTCTTTTCGAGACAATTATCTTCGTTTCATTTGATCCAAATATTAGGATCGAGGTAGTATTAATACTCGATTATTCTTACTTTTATTAAAACATTGATTTAAGTTCTAGGATTCTCAAATAATCAAATTCTTAATTGAAATTTTAAGCGTTGATTCACCACGTGCTCGGCGATGAAAAACATCGTGAGGAAATCTGCATCTCTGAGAAACTAAAAAGATCATTTTTCGAAGAGATGTGAAGTCTGCGAACACGCGCATTTCACACTTTCTTGCGTTTAAACCTCAGAAATAAGTAGGATGCTTATGCTCAGCAGTCTAACATATTATATGTATAAAGTTGTAACTGTACTGTACAGAGGGGTTAGGCTAATTGTTACAGAACGCCAAATTAGAGATATATAATACGAGAATGTCATGAAAAGTTCGTTTTTTAAGGAATTTCTTCTGATTTAAATGAGCACTGTGGAGAATATATTGAAAATTTAGTAATAAAATATCTAAGATGAAACATTCTACTATCGTTAACGCTATAGAAAACTATAGTCATGTGACTCACGTTCGATATATTGTCTTTTCTATAATTGGGATTAGTCATTAATATTTTTATCTGTTTACATTGTATATAGATTTGATATTTTTGGGGTTTTGTCGGGAATTAGACAGGAGGCGGATTGCTACTCCTGTTTAATTTTTTAAATAATGGTTTGAAGTGGATTTTGATATGTAAAAGTGATGTGATTTTCTGTATTAAATGTCTGTGCTTGTGAACTGTAAGTGGAAACGGTGAAATAAGTGCTCTGATAAGATTAGGCTCTTTAAACGCCTTGAGATACTATCGCTAACCGTCTGTTGGCTCATGTTGCCGTCAAAATCTCCCAAAAACTACTCAACGTGATGCATATATATTGGCAAATAGTGTATTGTTTGTTGTTGTATTGTGTGGTACTGTGTGATACTTTTCAACAAAGTTTCATGATGCATCAAACACTTCATGAAAAATGCGTCATGAGCTCTCGGACCATGTAAAGAATTATTATCAGTTGATACTGAAAATTTATAAAAACGTAGATTCCGAATGAAATGAAGACATGGCTTAAAGGACAAGCATCCAAGTCAAAAATCTTAATTAAAAAAACAAATAATATTGTGTCTAAAATTATGGAGTGTAGAGTAGAAGGAGAACCATCTTATAAGGAGCGAAGGTTGAAAAAGTGTCCTACTATTTACTGTAAATAGAGATTCCAAAACCTACCACAATAGCGCTGGCGTCTGAAAAACTACGATATGAAGATAGCTGTTATGAACGGAGTGAAGTCAGCTGAATTCAAATATTTAAAAAATTTCATGACTAGAGTAGTTAGTAAAACGCCAATATACAAAATCTCAACTATTTACGTAGTACAAAACCAAGCGGATTGATCGGTCCTTATTTATTTCTCCATCTTATTCTAAATAATTTTGACGCTTCTTTTTTAATTTATCCTATGCTACTGCAGCACCACCCTTATTGGACGGACACGTTTTTAGGGACACTTTTCATATACAGAGATGGTCCTCCTTCTACTCTACACTCCATATCTAAAATGAAAATCGACTAAAAGACAATTGAGTGCACTAGTAATTCATTGAAATGAAGACAATTATTCAATAAGCACTTAATACTCGGTATATCGGTTGGTCGCTAGCAACAAAGGTGTTGTGTGTTGCGTGTGCAGGGTCGCTGTCGGGCATGTCGCCGCTGGCGCGCAACAGCCCGTCGCCGGGCGCGGGCGCGTGCGGCGCGGAGGCGGGCGCGGGCGCGGGCGGCGGCCGCGCCGGCCCCGAGCCCATCTTCGTGGCCGCGCCGCCGCGCGCCCAGCGCCTCACGCACTCCGACGCCTACATCAGGTAACCACACCCACACTGACTGGGTAACTAATAAAAATGCCTCATTTTACTAAGTCATAGACTAAATGAATTTATCATCGTTTTTTGTTTCGCTAATGGCACATCAATAGAGGTGTCTATGGAATGAAAAAAGACAACAACCTTGTAAAAGAAACAAGGTGAAAATAATATAGCTATATATATCTTATTTTGTACCATGAACGTCACATGTATTCTTTATAAGTTCATCTATAAGAATTTTGTTTTTATTTTAGGATTCTATACTAGTAATTACTCTGAGCCCAACCTTGTAAAAGAAACAAGGTGAATATAATATAGCTATATACGAGGGTGGATTGAAAAGTACTCGGCCTAACCGAGAAAATAAACAAATACTAAATCAGTTATATTTTTATTTTTCTACATAATCACCATCAAGTTCAATACACTTTTGCCACCTCCCCTTCCAAGCATTTAAACCGTTGAAAAAAAATGATTCTTCCTTAGAGTCAAAATATGCGCTACAACTGCTTTGACCTCGTCGTTTGTCGAAAATCTTTGACCTCCCAAGTGCTTTTTTAGGTTAGGGAACAGAAAGAAGTCTGATGGTGCCAGATCAGGTGAATACGGCGGATGCGGTAACAGTTCAAAGCCACAGTTGTGAATTTCAGTCATTGACTGTACTGACGTGTGAACACGGGCGTTATCTTGATGAAACAGGACTTTTCTTCTGAGCATTCCTCGACGTTTTTCTTTTATTTCCTCTCGTAAACGACGTAGTAAGGTGCAGTAGTAATCAGAGTTTATATTCTGACCCCTTTCAAGATAATCAATCATAATCACACCTTTCGAGTCCCAGAATACTGAAGCCATCACCTTATTTGCCGACAAAATCGACTTAGCCTTTTTAGGGGGTGGTGAACCAGGTCTTCTCCACTGTTTTGATTGTTGTTTTGTTTCCGGTGTACAGTAATGAACCCATGTTTCGTCCATAGTAACAAAACGATTCAAAAAATCATCTGCATCGGCTTCAAATAACTCCAAACAGTCGCGTGAAATAGTCAATCGCGTCCTTTTTTGTTCAACTGAAAGCAGTCGCGGAACCCACCTCGCAGACACCTTGTGGAAACTCAACTCGTTGACAATGATGTTTTAAGTTCGTTCATAAGAGATGCCTATAATCTCGGCTATCTCTCTAATTTTTAATCTGCGGTCTCCCATTATTAAATCAAGTACTTTTTTAATATTTTCGTCAGTAGTTGACGTCGAAGGCCTTCCAGAGCGGGGTTCATTTTTCACACTCTCTCTACCACGCTTAAATTCTGCTATCCATTTTTTGACGGATGAATATGACAGAGCACAATCGCCTAATGTACTGACCATGTCATCATGGATGGCTTTTGATGATAGCCCCTTCTTATGGAGGTACTTAATGACGGCACGCTGCTCGATTTGCTCCATTCGCGGAAATTATGTCCGATTACTTTGTTAATATATTTATAAAATCACAACTAATTATCGCACACGTTTCGAACTTCACACAATGAACTAGTCTGAACTGAACTAAATAATGTGGGTAGATTTGATTTTTAGAATTGAATGGATCTGTGTTAGGCCGAGTACTTTTCAATCCACCCTCGTATATCTTATTCTGTACCATGAACGTCACATGTATTCTTTATAAGTTCATCTATAAGAATTTTGTTTTTATTTTAGGACTCTCTATACTAGTAATTACTCTGAGCCGGCTACTTTCAGATTTTGAATATTAGGCAACCACTAGTAGCCTTATATAAAAAACGTTTTCAGTTTTTTGTCGGGAAACATTCCAGCTAGAAATGGACATAACGTACCATGTCTATCTTTACGAAGTACACTGTGTATCAAGTAACACATCAGTTGAAGAATTTTTAGTATAAATATCCGACACCTTAAGATAGCAATAAATAAGATGCAGTTTTATCACAAAGAGAATAATTATTACCATCATATGTTAAGTAAAAAAAATATATTAACCACCCTTTATTACTCTCATGAAGCAAGTAATACTCACACTATACAGGGTTATTTTTCAAAGACTAGCCAAATTTAATAATTAAGTTCAAAATATAAATACTGAGGTACACTTTTTGCAGTTTTTAAAAATACGCGTAATTTAGGTTTCTACAGTTATTTGAAAATATCAGAAATTGAATGTGACTTATGGGCAACAACTACAGCATTCGCGTTCTAGTGTGTGTACGATTCAATGCACGGAGCATTTGCCTGCTATTTGCTTCCTTAATGACACGCTCGCTTCTAAGTCGATAACTACGCGACGCGAATTATGATTCCAATTTTCCCTTCATACTTTAAGCGGGGTTAGGACTGATATAATAAATATATTTTTTTACATTTCAATGATGGAACTGCAGACTGTTTTTATTATGGCGTATTTAAAAAATTGGAATAAAATATTTACAACTATTAGCAATTGAAAATGATTAACTATTTACAACAACGAAGGTCACGGTCAAGCGAACACTGTCAGCCGGGGCCGGCTGGGTGAACTTAATTATAATAAATACAGGGGTTTTCGGCCCTACTATATAAATATACATATTATTTATTATAATACTCTATTCCAATTACGAAGTCCCATTTGACAGATGTCAATAATCAAGTACTAGTAAAGTACCGCTATAGTCGATACTTGACGATATTGATCTTCGATTACTATAACGAACAAATTAAAATCGTATTTACAGAAAAATGATTATCATCAAATTAAAATTTATAAAACTGTTTTTTAATTTTAATTAGATAATATTACATGATATTTTTATCAAGATGGAACATATTCATCATCACTAGCCGAAATCGATATTTCATGGTCGGCATCGTCGTCATCACCCTCATCATCGTCTGTAGAATCCCCTGTATTTATTATATAATTTGGTTATCTATAACGGCATCGATATGTATGTCTCTGTCCCAATCAGCGAAATTCAAATTTTTTGTTCGTAAAACCACACTTTACTTCTATTCTACTTCTATCACAATCTTCTTGCAACAATGACAACATTTTGTTTGCAGTAAACGGTGGGCTGGTCTTTTTACGAGCCTCATAACCTAAAATAAAGGTTTGCGTATTAATATAGTAACAGATAAAATGTTAAAATAGGTAAAAATAAATTATAAAAAAGATTTGTTTAAATTTTTGCCTTTAATTTGCGCCCAAACCAATTCTATGGCATTGTATTAACAATGGTAGGGTGGAAGGCGCATTGCATTGTGTCCGGCTTCTAATACGTATTTTGGTCTAGCTGGCTTATTTATAACAACCAAATGCAGCAGCTCAACTTTTAACATGGACATGTCATAATTAATAGCATCAGGCGTTACTTTGCGGAAATCCATTATATAAAAGCTTTTACAAAAATTTACTTCGCAAATATCCGCGTTATAAAATAAAATGATGTGTCTTACCTAGTACGAAGAGCACCTCCCGCCCTCCCTCAATTGCGTGCACTATCCCCGTCACCACTAATCCCAGCAGGCCCCATATCTGAAAAAGTAGCTAATACTCTTCGACAAAACGGCGTTCATGTGGCGTTCAAAACAAACAATTCTCTTAGAAATATCTGTAATAGTAAAGATAAGTTGGATATTCGTCAAAAGTCAGGTGTTTACAAACTTGTTTGTGACGAATGCCACGCCGTTTACGTGGGTCAGACTGGTCGCAATTTCGAGACACGTTATAAAGAGCATTTAGCCGCGTACAGGAATTGCAATCCCGATAAATCCCATTTTGCCAAACATCTTTTGGACACTGGACACAACCTAGCCAACGACCACTCCTTTAAAGTCTTACATATGTGTAATAAAGGGCTGCGGCTGTGTGTGCTGGAACAGTTAAGAGATATTAAAAAGTAATAATAATACCGTTGCATTGCTGAATGAACAAACAAATGTTACTAACTCACCTCTCTTAAATATCTTCAAGCCTGCTCTCTAAAAATAGAGAGCCTCGCAATATGGTCGTTTGTCACCCTCACGGTGATCGGCGATTGGTTGCGTGGTTGGAGGGTGGGCGTTGCGCGGCGGTTTGTTTTTAATTTTACAAACGGCTGCGTAAGTCCAGCGGTGATTGGTCGCATGTTTTATCGCATGACGCAGTCGCTCGCTCCTTAGGTAGAGAGCGGTTGCATCATCGGTCTGTATAAAAGGCACTTGTTTTGGCTCGCCGCTCACTTAGCGGTTAGCCACCGTAGAGTCTATATCACCTGAGGATGCCTCGTGTAGAGGCGAAACACGTGTCTTATTATCGTCAGTGGTGTGTCTTGCCTAGTGTAGTGGTGTTGGGAGTAGCGGTGCTGGGATTAGTGGTGACGGGGATAGTGCACGCAATTGAGGGAGGTGCTCTTCGTACTAGGTAAGACACATCATTTTATTTTATAACGCGGATATTTGCGAAGTAAATTGTTGTAAAAGCTTTTATGGACATGTCAGCAAAAGTACTATTGTCGTCATTCAGTCATTTATCGGTTATTATTATCAATATCGGCTTTTTTGCTGCTAGAAGTTGGAGGCTTACTTATTTGTACTGAATGATACGATGCATTATCCATAATGATCGTCGATGGCTCATTCAAGTTGGTCAATAAGGTACAAAATCATTCCTTAAATTTAACAAAATTCATCTCTTCGTGGTATTCCACAGTTTTCTTAGATTTAAACGCCAAAAGACAGTTCGGAACAAATCCTTTCATGGAACCCGCATGACAAATAATTAAACGTTCGCCTTTGCCACTAGGTACTTTTGTGGAGGAGTGAAGAGTGTCGTCTGTCCATACAGTGGTAGAGCCACGCGGCAGAATTGCTGTCGCACGGATGGGCCGGCTCGAACCGAGGTGGTACCACGACCTCACAGAATACCAGCGTGAAGTAGAGGTTTACCTCTGCGTTTCGCTTGGTGAGTGCAGGTGGCCGGAGGCCCTTTTTACTGGAAATGAGGCATTCCATCTTAGTCCTCACGGGATCTGCATTTTGATTCGCAAACGAGGATAGATGTAGATGTCTATGGGCCGCAGCAACCACTTACCATCAGGTGGACTGTGTGCTCGCTTGTCACCCTTATCCTACAATAAAAAATATCTTGCCAACTGTATGATTAGCGTTTAGCCACGTCTCATCTAGAAATATAACATTATTCCAAACGGCAATGGACTTTGCTGATCTTAGAAAATTAAATCAGACTAAAGCTATATTTCTGCGTTCCATCAAAATCCGCCTTTTATCACATTTTTTATAAGAAAAGCCAACATTTTTTAAAACCCTCCAGAAAGAAGTTCTACTGCCGTGAAACAGTCAGATTCTCGTAAAGTATTTAACAATTTATCGAGAGTCGGCAATTCGTTCCTACTATAGTAGCCATAGATATGGTTTCTAATGGCGTCGTTATCAAAATTGTCGATATGTGTAACTATCGATCTTCTAACTTTTTTCTTAAGTGGCGATTTTAATTTGTTATCTTCCATTAAACCTTTACCATGTTTTTCCTTACTTATTCGGGAAACAATTTTTCGACTAATACCAGGAGCTGCACTTACTCGGTTAGTAACTTGTGAAAGTGGCGACAATGGACCACCATTCTGATACTCTCTTTCAAAGTAATCTTGTAGGCGTACTACAAACTCTCGCGCTTGACTGCGCATCACTGTTCTTTTAGTGGTCTCAGTTTCGGCCATAGTGTTTATAAATACAAAAAAAAAAAAACAAATCAAATAACAGTCAAAAATTAATAACAACGAAAGAATTATCAAACAGTTATAACTACAATAACAAGAACGACATAAAAACACAACACAAAATCAACTAAACTGAACACGCGTATCGTATACAAGGCTTCTGCACTCGTACTGAAGAGACAAACAAAATGGCGGTCGTGATCACGAGGTGGACGCGGTGTTGACAGATTTTCACTCGCGAAAAGAATCTGTCTATAATCTATTTTATACGTTTCTTTTAGTCACGTCACTATGTAAAAAAGTAAAAATAAAACTATAGAACGTAAACGCAAAAGTGTCAAAAGGGACTTCGTAATTGGAATAGAGTATAGGCAGTGTAACGGCTTACAGAAGGTTAAAGGTGGGGAGACGAGCTTGTCTTTACCGAGTCAAAACAACTATTAGATACCTAAATCTGTAACCGAGCGCGAGCGCCGAACTGGCCGAACGCTACAGGCTGCTTCCGAATTCAACACTCCTTTTCGAATTTGTGCGTGCGTAATAAAATTGTAGCTACATAATTATGAATGACAATCAGTTAAAAGAAAATAGCAGCTTTACGCTGCTGTGTTTCGTATGGTGAGTGTAGAGAACCGGAGACCCTTTTTACTGGCAAAGAGGCATCTGCATCTTGAGTCTTTATTGAGGATAGATGTAGATGTTTATGGGTCACAGTAACCACTTACCATCAGGTGGACTGTGTGCTCGTTTGTCACCCTATCCTATAAAAAAAAAAAGAATGCATTTCCACACATTTTAAATATAAAAGATACAAAGAACAAAATGTTTGAGTTTTGTTCTTATATTTTTTTTTCACCATTTGCTTATATTACCTGTTGTAAACCGGTACGACTTTCCATTTACTCCCATCGAGTTGGGGGTTGATACGTATTTTTACAGAAAAGTTACACTATTATAAGCACACACACACAAAGTTACAATATGCTGAAGCGCGTAATTTTTGAGAAAAAAGTTATTGAAAATCAATTATTCTTACATTGTTTATGTCTAATCCTACAATAAAACTGACGCCATTTTTTTATTGTCATTGTCAGTAGGGATGTCGATTCTTTTCGAAAAATATCGATTTTTTAAATAGATTCGAATTGTAAGCTGATGTATCGATTCCCAAAAAATCTATTTCTAAAATATCTATATTTTTTCATGTTTGCATTTATAATGTAAATATAAATTCATTTTATGAGAAAAAAGTCCCCTTCATCATAAAATATAGGGGGACTGATTCAGAAGGATTTCTGTATCTATTTTGAAACTGCTACGTCTCCGGCGCTGCGGGAAGAGCAGCCTCTACGCCTTAGCGTAACAATTCGCAGGCATCCCTCCTCGTCCGATGCCTACGATTTGTTACAGCAGGCGGAGGCTGCTCCCCCTACGCGCCTCCGGCTCTATAAAACCACTCTAGGGGTAGGACAGACTCGTACCAGGTGGAGTCGGGGTCAATCAATTCGGTTCTTTGACATAAGTTGAACCTAACCTATTTTATTTGTTATCTGCCCTAATTGGTACTGTTGAAATAAAACAAATTTCAATAAGAGATCATTTATTATGGTATCTTTCTTGTTTTTCATAAAATGGAATTATATTTACATCATAAATGCAAACATAAAAAAATAGATATTTTAGAAATCGATTTTTTTATGAATCGATACATCAGCTTACGATTTGAATCGATTTAAAAATCGACCTTTTTCGGAAAGAATCGACATCCCTACTGACGACAATGACATTACAAAATGGCGTCTATTTTATGGTAGAATTAGATATAAACAATGCAAGAATAATTGATTTTCAATAACTTTTTTCTCAAAAATTACGCGCTTCAGCATATTGTAACTTTGTGTGTGTGCTTATAATAGTGTAACTTTTCTGTAAAAATACGTATCAACCGCCAACTCGATGGGAGTAAATGGAAAGCTAAGCCTGTAAACCTCCTCTGCAAATTTGGCCGGTTATTGCAAAATAACCCTGTACATACTGGTTTGAAGAATATGGAAAACCAGTATAACTAAAGATTACGGGATAACCATCTAGTCCTGAAGTGTGAGAATATATTCTTTTTGGAGTTTGCTGCAGTGATCACTTACCATATTTTCGTTTCCTACTGTTATATAAAAAAGAAGTTTTCGACATGTATACAATATAGGGAAAGAGCAATTTTTTAAATTACCATAACACTAGGATTTCCTTCTATATTTTGAGCCGCCGCGTCTTTGTTGCACATGGGCAATCATCCAGACCCGGAAAAATATTTGTAGGCCATACACACTCGTTCCGTGCGGTATTTAAACCAGCGCCCCGTAATATTGCAGATATATGGTAAGCCACTTCTATTATCAGATGAATAAAATGTCTTTCTTTCCAGATACATCGAAGGCCTACATTCGGAGCAAAAGTATATTACACCGTGGGAAAAATCTCTTACACCGATGCCATCTAATCCCGACCCGGCACAATTCAACGTTCACAAATTATCCCAATGGATGACAGAAGATGCCGTCAATGGATACTTGGCCTACGACAAGAGCCTCACCGAGGCAGACATACAGAAAATGGATCAAAACACAAAGATAGTAAAGGCACTCTGTGTGTTGAGAGATTATATGATGAGGGACGCGTTTGCAATTTACAAAAATTTGTAAAGATTTTTTTGATAAAGTAGACATTAAGTTGACAATCGTGTATTTCAAAAATTTGAATAATGAGAATAAATTTTTATGAACTTATTTATGTTTCTCATTATCATGATGGTTGTTATTTGGCCAGTGATTGACGACTACCCCACCAGTGGCGATGACCGGTGGTGATGAAGCTCTATTCATAACATACATGTGCACAAACATTTTTTTATAAACACTAATTATTATTTTTTCGATCGATCTAGATATCAGTAATAAAACAAATTAGGTAAATAACTGCTTATATTATTTTATAATAAAGTATAAATACAAGAACATTGTAACATATGGCATAACATAGTTAAGTAAGCAAAATGTTTTGACAATATTCAAACATTCTCCACCTCTTCTTTTAGGAGTCTCACTAAGTTATTGAATTTACTTCCATCAAATATAAGAATCTGTAACAAAAATTAGGAATTTCAGAACATTCCAATAATATATTTTACAATACTATAAAACAAATAAAACTATGACTACATAATATGCAATATATCCCACATTTGTTCAAAATATAAAGATGTCGAAACTTGGACGGATCATTATAGCTTCAAGTGCTGCACATAGGCCTGCCCCATGGAATGCCATACATGCTCTGATCTTCAGAGAAGAAATTGATGGACAGGTAGAAAAGTGTATGTAAACCACATCAAGTAACATCATATTACATGATACAATATTTTACAGTACAGTAACAATTCTATAGTTGTATGTACACATTTGGAGATTAAACTTGAAGATTAAAAATTTTTAAAGTGAAGATTATAAATGTAAGATTAATAGTTAATGATGGGATTTTTTAGTTATTACATTAAGTAAACATCACCTTTCGACACGGTGTCAATGCTCCACCTTCATAGTCCCATTGTGACAAATCAGCTTGTTCGGTCACATCCACTTCAAAGCTAGCTAAGGCTTCATCTAATAATGGTTTCTCTTCTTGGTTTGCGAATAAAATCTCAGAGCCCTCATCTGCAATAAAAAGAACTGTTATTCTGACAGACTTCAAAAATGGAAAAAGTTTATCAATTGAAATGTATTTCTTCTTTTAAAGTATGTCTCTAGTTTTTTGAAGTCTAACGTAGAGAATCCTCGAGCATAGCCCTCTCCATATCTCGCTGAGCGACCTTGAGCTCCCTCATCTGGCCAGCACTGCAGGCAGTGTGCCAGAGTGGCAGCCTCATACTGGCAGGCAAAGTCTACACTTGCCCTACGGCATCTCCCCCCACCATATGAAATGACGATCTGGTAAGACATGTAGGAAGTGGATGTATTTTGTCTATGAGGCCTATGTTCAGCAGTGGACTTGTGAAGGTCTATAATGATGATGATGATGAATGTATATGTGTAAATAAAAAAAAAATTCATAATTCAACCACACCTATCAGGACCAAATTTGTGATTACCTGTTTTTGCATTAAACCACCAATATATTGTAAATATGAGTCATTTGGTCCTTTAAAATAGAATTTGTTAATAAGGTAACTACAACGCCGTCTGTTGGATCCTAACAGCTATGAACCATCACCTCGACAAAACTAATACATTGTGTGAACATGACCTCACTAGATCAAGTTACTCACAAATTACACAATTACTAGCAAACACACCAATGACTATATTGAAATAAAGATTTAAACATGGGAAAATAATAAGAGTATAGTGTTGGTTACAGAGTAATCGAATTATTTGTTCTTTATCAGCCTGTAAAAGTCAACTACAGGACATGGGCTCCCCATTGCAAAGGCGGTTGTCTTTCTAGGTAAGCAAGTTCGGACATCTCACATTTGACGCTGCTGCTGCTCTGTCATTCATCTGGATAATTTAATTTTAATTTAAACGAGATTGTTATTTATGGGAAATAAGAAACAGAATTCAGTCTTATCATCATTTAAAACATGCTACTGACCTCCAGTGTTGTATGTTTTACATATCCATATCAAGTAGCGGAATGAGTAGGGCATGTTTTTTTTCACTGCTTTCTCTACTTCGGACTGTAGTGATGCAAACAATGGTACACTAATAGCAGCTGGAATGTTAAGAATCCTGAAATTAAAATATTCACAATATTAATAAAAAGGAGGAAAGTTAAAAATAAAGTTTAAAATCAAAAGTTGCATAAAGGCCAAGCATTCAATGTATACTAATTCTTTAAATCATGGATATATACATTAATTTCATGTATGGTAGAACTATAGTACAACTATATTGTGGTTGTAGCACAAATGAGTTAGCTCGACCAGAGAGGGACTCACAGAATACCAGCCTAAAATAACAGCTTAATGCAGCTGTGTTTCATATGGTAAGTATAGAGAACTGGAGACCCTTTTATACTGGAAATAAGGAATTCCATCTCAGTCCTCAGGGATAACGACACATCTGCATTTTGATTCATAATTAAGAATAGATGTAGATGTCTTTAGGCCACAAGTATTCACTTACCATCAGGTGGACTGTGTGTTCATTTGTCGCCCTTATTCTAAAATAATAAAATAAGTAATTTGTTGAAAATTGGAGTAAATCATATACCACGTAGCTGCTACAAGGTTTATTTAATAACTGACTATATGTTATAGATGTACCTAGTAGTCTGAGAGTTGGCGACGAATTTTGGGAAGGTCCTTTGGGCAAGTTAAAATTGTGAAAAAATATAATTTCGTCAATTGGCGAATCCAGTCCCGCAGGTTTGGCAGAGCGTTTGCGGTTATTTCGTTACTGCACAGCATATAACATTTGCAAAAAAAAAATTAAAAAAAAATGTTTTTTTGGCGACTTGATTTCTTTTTTATCTTCTAATTTAGTTTTTATATAATTCCAAAAAATAATCCCAGACATTTTTGTCGGTTATAAAGTTGTGGCGCCACTGTCGTCGCACCACAAGCGAGACATATCGAAGTCTAAACCGCGCTAACAAAGTTCCGAAATTGAAGCAGTATACATAGAATAGCTCCGAAGTACCACTCGGAGCGTTGGCCGCTCCCCGGGCAGAACACCTTGCCCGGCGGGAGATCTCCCCTTTTCCTTCCACCCGCCACAGTGGTGACCCCGACGTGATCTGAACACGTAACCAACAAACCTTCGGAAACTACACCTTCAAACCTTCATCATCCTCAAGTACCCCATTCATTCGTTCCCGAGCAGATATTGTCTGCAGTCTTTCCATTCTGCAAGCCATCTAGCTTTACAAAGGTTCATCGCAGCACTGGAATAATAATGTTTCCTGTTTCTTCAAGCTACTCTCTGCGCTACAGTGTTCGGCACGGCTCTGAGCCTTACTGCTCGCCTCTGCTTCACGGCACTCTCGCAGATTACTTGCCTTCTTCTCGACTCACCGCAGACTACAAGGCAATCCCGGGCACTTGCAATCGGACTGCACTATCGACCTCCGGTCTGAGCAGGGGCGTGATGTGGCGGCACTGTCGTCGCACCACAAGCGAAACATATCGAAGCCTAAATCGCGCTAACAAAGTTCCGAAATTGAAGCAGTATATATAGAATAGCTCCGAAGTACCACTCGGAGCGTTGGCCGCTCCCCGGGCAGAACACCTTGCCCGGCGGGAGATCTCCCCTTTTCCTTCCACCCGCCACAAAGTATTACCAGACCTCGCCAAAAATATTTTTTTTAAATTCCCAAAAATATACTTTTGGCAATCTCAAATTTTAATCACGTATTTATTGAGTAATTTTTAATAATACCTGCAGATTGTCAGACAAATTTAGCGTTTTTAAACAATTCCCAGACGTGAATAAAGTTTACAAATGAATACGATAAAATAGTCTTATGCGTAGCCATGAGTGCGAGAAAGATAGCTTATCAAAGCATGCCGACAGCGGATTGGGGCCTAAGCTCCTCACGCTGTGATTGGTTACTAAGAAATATCTTCTTTAAAGATTTTAAGACTAAATTCTTATTTTGGGATTTTGCATGTATGTGCATAGATGATCATGTAAATATCTGTGCTGTAATAGTTTGTAAAATAGCTATTAATTTTAACGTCGTATTAATAGTAACCTTGGCAAAAACATGTTTTGATAATTACCACCCCATGTTCTTAAAAACGGACAATATGTATAAAGGGCTTACCGCCCAGAGATGAAGGTGGAAAAAATAACAAGTTGCACGTTCTCTACAGCCGTAACTTTTTCACAGTGATGTGGTACAGAAAGATGAATTTTGGTTCACCTAAATGTAGTTTTATTATGTTCTTTTTATAGGACATCGGGCAGTACTTGCAAAAGTAGATATTTTAAACTATGCTTTAAATATCACACTAGACCGATAGCTATGAAATAAGTTAAATTAAAGATACTAGACACATACTTTTACTATCAATTACAAATAGAAAACTAAACAAAATCACATTACTCTTATTACCAAATAGTGTAAAAAACAAAAACGGGGTAATTGACTTTCAAATTGAACTGAAACCTCATAAATTGTAATATTTGAGTAAAACGACTCCATGGCATAAGATCTGGAACCAGACAGTGAATCTTCAGAGAGTAGTGAAGAAGAGGAGGAAAATTAATAAAATGATAAATCTCTATAAATTTACTTTAGTGTTATAGTATAAACAAAGGTCTGCATGGTTCGATAAACTATCTTTCTTGCAATTATGGCTATGCATAAGACTATTTTGTCGTATTTATTTGTAAACTTTGTTCACGTCTGGGAATTGTTTAAAACCGCTAAATTTGTCTGGCGATCTGCAGGTATTATTAAAATTACTCAATAAATACGTGATTAAAATTTGAGATTGCCAAAGTATATTTTTTGGGAATAAAAAAAAATAGTTTTGGAGAGGTCTGGTAATACTTTATAAGCTACAAAAACGTCTGGGATTATTTAAATTTTGATTATTTTGGAATTATATAAAAACTAAATTAAAAGATAAAAAAGAAATCAAGTTGCCATTTTTTTGGAATTTGTTTTTTTTGCAAATGTTATATACGCGCAGTATACGTAGTAACGAAATAACCGCAAACGCTCTGCCAGACTCGCGGGACTGGATTCGCCAATTGACGAAATTATATTTTTTCACAATTTCAACTTGCCCAAAGGACCTTCCCAAAATTCGTCGCCAGCTATCAGACTATAGTATAAAGCGATATTTTTTTATAAAACCGAAGTGACAATCGAACTTACAATTCAACTGATGGTAAGTGGCTACTGCAGTCCATAGACACCTGCAGCCAACTTCATACAAAGATGAATAAGGGTCACATATGCGTTTTCACCTCCAAGGACTAAGATGGAATGTAATTATATTGGCTCTCTATACCCTTCAGTGCTTCAATGCCATGTAGTGGTGGTGTAAGAATATCCACTGCTCCATATCACCTTATGGGTGTCGTAAGAGGTGACAAAGAGAAACTAAAACAGAAGATGTACAATGGCATCATCTTGATAACAAATGAAAATAATAAAAAACTGCATTTGCCAACCTACCTGCCAAGTGTGGCAACTATGACAAAATCCTCCTTATGAGGCAATCTATAGGAGAAGCCTATGGATCGATGGATACCCTTCAGTCTAGGACGTAGCAATGCAAGTACTGCCATTTGACAGCAGAAATAGGTAAGATGATGGTATCTATCTAAATGAGGTCTTAGGCAGAAATGGAGTACCACCACCTTGTAAAAATATCCATATACATACCACTTACCTCTCATTTATTATAAGACCAACATGCTGTGAGTCATCTGAAAGGATCTTGTTCACTAGAGCTTTAGTCTTATCATTAGCGTTTTCTTCTGCAAGTGTTGTCAGCAACGTCCGAATTTGTTGTATGCACGTTTCATCCTTTAATTAAATATTAAAATACATTGTTTTAATGGTAAGGCAACTGTAATACATAACTTTTTTTATTTTATATTGTATTTGAGTCAAATTCTAGAGATTTTTTATGACTGTTTTCAAATTATAAGAAAGTTGTTAATTTGATAAAGTATCGGAGTAGGAAATTTCTTTTTAAAATACATCACTATGAGCAAGGCCCGCTGTGTTTGTCCCATGTTTACAAATATTGTTTTTAGTGCCCCTCCCCACGGGGAATGCAGTACCAATGAGCAATGTATATCCAATTTAAAAGACTAATCGAGAGAGATGTAATCGAATTATTTGGGTTTTTACCTTTTCTTGGAACAATATGTTTGGGATGAGAGTACTATGATATAACCAAAATATATTAATTACATTTGATGATTCCATATGATAACATGGATTTCACAGTTTTTACATATCAATTCCAAAAAGTTCAGACATTGTCATGTGACTATTGCAGCCTATGAACACCTGGGACTGTATTACTAAATGTTCCTAAGCTCAAGTGCACATACCTCAAGTTGCAGATTAGGTACACGTTATCAGCCTACACTGTGATACACTGTATAATAAACGGAACTCGACTCTCAAGTACACAATAGGTGCATGTTCTTGAGATTCTATAATTTGAGTGCAGGCGCGAATCATATTAATTATAACAATGAAATATAGTATTATTACGATATTCTATAGAGCTCGAGAAATCATTCACTAAAACTTTTATATGAGGAATGGCTCAAATCCATTTGAGTTACCATCCTTTTGAGACGCGCCATCAATCTCCTTATTTTCCATCACAGCCCTATATTTTTTCGTAATATCAAGAAATCATTATTTCTCAATCCATTAGTCAAATTTTTCTATGTACTTTAAAAATTATAATTTTAACACAAGCTCAGTGCTCTTATAAGTAAACAAACAAAGAGAATAAATCACTACTTTTAAACAAACAGATGTTGTTTAAAAAGTAGGGCCATACGACTTAGGGACTTTCAAGAAAAGGGCATACTCCTTTTTAAAAGGCCGGCAACGCATCTGCGATTTTCCTGGTATTGCAGGTTTTAATGGGTTGCGGTAGTCACTTACCATCATCATATAAAAAAAATGTTTTTTGGTGTCATCTCTTTTTTGACACTGACATTGTCACTTTAATGCATTAGGTTATTTGTACATACTGAGTTGACTAGTAAACATTTAAGTCTATTTAGAAACACATACACAACAGTTTCAACCATTAAGGCTCTCTTAAGTACAAAACAACTTTATAATGTGAAATGTTGTGCATGTGATGAATGATATTCTAAACTGTCAATTTTAGGTAATTGTTAACGAGGTCAAGCCCTTAAATCATAGAACACTATCCGAAGTACAGTGCCTTGAGGAGCTGATCTTGGTGACTGAGATATTATTTTTATATATATATTAACTAGCAATAATCTTAAGATCCTGATATTATAATGAGTGACAAATGATTATGCACTTGAGTTGAGGAATGTTTATTAATATGAATCCTAGAACCAATGCATTGTTATATTTATGCAAATACACACTAAATGAAGCTATTGAACTATACTTTTTTTTTTATAGAAGAGGGGGCAAACGAGCATGCGGCTCACCTGATGGTAAGTGACTACCGCCGCCCATGAACAACCGCAACACTAGGGGAATTGCAGATGCGTTGCCGGCCTTTTAGAAAGGTGTAAGCTCTTTTATTGAAGGTTCCTAAGTCGTATCGGTCCGGAAAATTCGCTGGTGGTAATTGATTCCACAAGGAAGTTGTGCGAGGGAGAAAACTTCTTCTAAATCGCACAGTGGTGGACCGCCAATCATCCAGATGGTAGGGATGGTAACGCGAGTTTTGTCGCGATGTGCGATGGAGAAATTGAGCGGCTGGAATTAGTCCGAACAATTCCTCAGAGCACTCCCCGTGATAGATGCGATAAAATACGCAAAGAGATGCAACATCTCTACGCAGTGCCAGTGTATCGAGCCGATCAGAAAGAACTCGGTCGTCGACGATTCGAACCGCTCTGCGCTGGATGCGGTCAAGTGGAAGGAGCTGGCACTGGGGTGCCCCGGCCCAGAGATGAGAACAGTATTCCATGTGGGGCCGAACTTGCGCTTTGTAAAGTTGCAAGCGATGTGCCGGCATGAAATACTGTCTCGCTCTGCTGAGCACGCCAAGCTTTTTAGAGGCCAATTTGGCCTTCCCTTCCAAGTGACCACGAAAGTGCACACTATTCGATATGTCGACGCCAAGGATTCCGATACTAGCTGAGGCAGCAAGGGGAGTGCCTTGAAACTGAGGAGATACGACAAAGGGGTTCTTTTTAGCGGTAAACGCGCAATCTTGTGTCTTCTAGGGATTGAACTGGACTAGATTTAGTCGGCCCCAATCCGAGACTTTGTTAAGCAATGACTCGACTTCAGACACAAGTTTCAGACACGAGAAATATTAGCACGGCCGGTATATAAGGCATCACCAGTGCAACAAACAGCGTTGGTGATAGCCTTGTGGAACACCAGCGTTGATAGGCTTGAAATCAGAGCATGCACCGTCTACTACGACCTTGATGCTCCGTTCAGCAAGGAAGCTTCGAAAGAAGCGCTTTGTGCCAGACCCGATCGAAGGCCTTCGCTATGTCCAAACTAACGGCCAATGCCTCCCCCTTGGACTCTACTGCCTCCGCCCATCTATGAGTCAGATAGACTAGAAGATCACCAGCTGATCGACCTCGACAAAAACCGTACTGGCGGTCACTAATCAGCTGGTGATCCTCAAGGTACCTCATGAGCTGGCAGTTTATAATGGATTCCATTATTTTGGAGAACAAGGAGGTGATGGCAATAGGCCTGTAGTTGGACGGGTCTGAGTGGTCGCCTTTTTTAGGGATCGGGTGGATCAAAGCTGTCTTCCATGAATTCGGGACTACGCCTTGGGAGTAGGAGTACCGGAAAAGACGCGTTAAAACCGGTGCCAACTCAGGAGCACACGTCTTCAGCACAATGGGAGGGACTCCATCGACTTGCTGACGTCCAGGGAGAAAAGTGCTTTGCGAACCGAGCGCTGTGTAAACCGCACATCCGGCATGGAGCACTCACATCGCAGGATGGTCGGCGGTGTGTTCCCCCCGTCATCTAGAGTCGAGTTGGACGCAAAAAGAGAGCTCAACAGATCGGCTTTCTCCTTTGCGGCATGGGCCAGTGAGTCGTCCTCTCTGTGCAGAGATGGAAGAGATGGCTGACAGAAGTTCCCTTGGACAGCCTTGGCGAGAGACCAGAATGCACGGGTTCCCGAAGGAAGGCGAACTAGCTTCTCGCCAATTCTGCCGATGTGCTTAGACCTTGCCTTGGCAATGACGCTTTTGTAGGACCTGGAGGCGGAGTTATACTTCTTTTTAAGTGCACTGGTGTTTACATCCCGAGACGTTGATGCGTCAGCCTAGGCCCGGTAGCACTCCTGCTTATGGCGTGATGCTATTCTACAGGAGCAATCAAACCATGGCTGGGATCTGCCACCGATGGGCACCACAGAGGATGGAATAAAAAGTTCCATACCCTGAAGTACCACATCAGCAACAGAATCGGCAACACCGCTGGGATATTCCGGCGAGAAGCAAACCCAAGGGTAGGATGCAAAAAAAGACCGCATCCCGTCCCAATCAGCTGACCTATAGTGCCAAACACGGCGGCAAGCTGCAGATCGCAACTGCGATTGGAGCGTGAGTGGCACCGTACTCCGGATCAGACAATGGTCCGACGAGCCCAGAGGGGCATCGACGGAGACCTAATATGCGTCCGGATGAGAGGTCAGCAGAAGGTCCAACAGGGAAGGTACATGGTCTTCCACATCTGGGATCCGCGTAGGCGAAGTAACCAGTTGTGTTAGACCATATGCCAAAGCAAAGTCATAGACAGATCTACCCGCATGATCGGTTAAACGAGAACCAAGCCATTCAGCGTGGTGGGCGTTAAAATCACCAAGTATCACAATCTCTGCGGATGGGACCTGTTGTAGCACGGAGTCTGCAGCCATTTGGACGTGGTCGATGAGTCGGTCTGTGTCGGCATTACCGCTATGGGACCTATAGAGGCACCCGTAGACGCGGGGATGATCGTCGCTGTCTACGCGCAGCCATAGGATGGACAGGTCCGTACCTTCAAGACTGACGAGGCGTCGAAAACAGATGTCCTCTCTGACGTATACGCAAACTCCAGCCTGGGGCACAAAGGAGTAATTTGTACCCCAGGTAGGAGAGATATGAAGTATCAGCCGGAGAGGACACCTGAGTCTCGGTTAAAAAGAGCAAGGCCGGCTTCGCCGTCTCTAGATGGTAATGGACAGCATTAAGGTTGGAATGAAGTCCCCTGATGTTGCAAAAATTCACGGATAGCGTGACAGGGGTCGCCTTGGTTGTATTGCTCCGCTTGCCCCGAGCAGCATTAGTCGCGAGCGGAATTTTGCCCCCCCCAGAAACGCGGGGCAGCCTGAGCACCCACGCTCAGGAGTGAAGTAGTTTGGTCGTGGATGCTCAGCGAGGGATTCTCCAGGGGTGTTGGTACCCTCCTGGGGTAGTCTTTTATTTAATTCCACTACCATGTTGATGGGGGGTGGGGGGATTGGGCCTCCAGCCACCTGCACTCACCAAGCGCAATGCAGAGGTAAACCTCAACTTCACGCTGGTATTCTGTGAGGTTGTGGTACCACCCCGGTTCGAGCTGGCCCATCCGTGCGACAGCAAAAGCTACCGCTTAGCCCTACCAAAATACTACTGAATTATAATGATAGTGTAAAGTTAACACTTTTAAAACACTTTTGAGAAAATTTATTTCATCTCATTAGTGTTATTTCATGAGGTTAAGCTTGAAGGAAAAATCCTGACAAAACCAAAATGTTCATGTTCACCCATAAATGTGTATGAGAATAGAATAGAATAGAATGAATAGTATGAGCAAACTACTATTTACCTAAACCTAACCACAGGTAAAATGTTTAGGTATTATTTTAGACAGCAAGTAAAATTGATATAGTCACATAGAACACAAAATAAACAAAACAACTTATGGCATGCAAGAGGTTAATTGGCAGACATTGGGGGTTTGTCACCGAAAATCATCATTTTATCCCATAGAGCACTTGTTTGGTGGAGAATACCAAAATTTAAAGATGCCAGATATTGCCTTGTTCTCAGGGCCTGCATAGCTCTGAGAATGACACCTATAGTGGTTTTGGAGGCTTGGAACTGACACCACTGCATTTTTCATTCAGCAACACTCAGTCATACCTTATTAAAGATTACTGATGTTGTATAGCATTATTAAAAAATAAGGAACTCACTTTTCTTTTAGTAATATTAATAACAGTAGTTATGCCAAACACACCATCACTCCCATCATCATCTTCATCGTCATCCTCCTGTCCATCATCAAGGCATTGTTTCACTACGCTGCCTACGTAGTTCTGTGCTGTAAAGAAAAACTAACCATTAACCAGATGTTATGTTAGACCCAAACATAGCCTTTAACCGACTCCCAAAAAGAAAGGTTATCAATATGTATGTAGACTGATTTCTAAGCATATACATGCTGAAATTTTAGTGGTGGTTGTCCCGCAGCCAAATTATACTGTCTCGATAGTAGAGTCAATTTATTAAATTAAAAAATATTGCAATTAAAAAAGGGCAGATTTACAATAGTAATACCTCACAAGCTATTCGGGCGTCCAAACTAGTTTATGTCGTATCACTATGCTTGAGAGTTCATGTTATGAACATTTATTAGTGGCCCTTTACTGTGTAGGAAGCGCGCAGTAGCGCGTGAGGTAGACGTAACACTACATTAAGTCCAGCAAATTTTTTTCAGACTTTATTATAGTAATTCGGTATAAGCTAGCCTGCACGCCCGACCTACTTGCGAGATATTGCTATTGGTTTGATATCGCATTCGAGTTTTGTTTTTCTCGATTGTAAATCTGCCATTTTTACATCAATTTTATTTTAATAAATCTATTGTACTACTAAGGCAAAATCATTTTACTTCGGGAAAACAACCATTAAAATTTCAGCATGTGTATTGGATCAATCTGTGTGTATACCCTTTAAAATAAAAAAATCTAAATCGGTTTAGAAATTTTACAATTCTGAGGTAAAAAACATTAAAAAACACACCGAATTGATAACCTCCTCTCTTTTTGAAGTCGGTTAAAATTAAACATTACACGATGTGCTTATTGTATTCGAGCAAATTAATTGTGTTTAATAATATTCTTAAATTTTATTACGTCTGCATTTTTTACCATTAATATATGTATAATAAAGTTATATTAGTACCATCATTATCGTGTTTATTTTATTCCATTTTATATTCTCATAAAATACATCTTTGTACGTAATCTTTATTATATCGATTTTTTAAAATTAATCAAAAAATAGTGATTTGCATAATTTGATTGCAATCGCCAGAAACTGGTATCACTGAATGGCATGTATGTGTGCGTGTGATGAGCGTAGGCACATTCAACTCACGCCCACTAACATAATGACCTTGCATCATTTTAACGCTCGTGTTTTGTACTAGACTGCGTTTCTATGCATAATAATTCTATGCTTTACATGGTTAAGGTATCATGGTACTAGAGTATTTAATAGTAAGTCAGTAGAATTGGTTATAGAAATTGAAATTACTGTATATTTCAAGACCTTAATTTGTCTCTCATCTTGTATCAGAAAAAAACCTCATATGAACTTGTATGATAAAAAGAAAAGTATTTTTTTTTCTCAAAAGGTATGAACAATATGTAGGTATGTATGTATATTGTACATTTTAATTATTGTTTAATGATAAACATTGTATAATTGCATGAGGGAGGATTTACCTAAAAATTTACTAATAAAATAATCTGATTTCAACTTACAAATTATAATCTGTGCCAGAGCCCCCAAATCCACATTAGATTTAAGAAACAGTTGGCGCAAAAGTTGTTTTATACCGTGAAAATCACAATCTTCAGGGTTTCGACCTTCAAAATCAGCTTGGAGCTCCTGAAATGTGCATGTAAATACAATCATTCTTACCCATTAGTTAACACTTTGTCGGCTATGTACTGTTGGTGTGATAACTTTGTAAGATATGTGATTTCGTTGGATGCTGGTGGCTCAGGACCGTGCTTTGTGGTACTACTTGGCTTAAGTTCAGCAGTACACTTGTATTTTATTTATTAAAATAGAATGTAACAAATTATTATATTATATATACATTTATTAAAATTGAATGTAACAAATTTTTATTATATATACATATACCAAATAATCGAATATCTTGTAAAATCCACCAGCATGTAAATGATTGAAAGTCGAAAGATTCATGTTACTGAGTCAGAACTATTATCCATTGTCAATAATTTCAAAACACGAAACTCAACACTTGTTTACATACATACCGGTATAATGTTTTGCATTGAGACGATTGAATGACATTACTGGGATAATATTGGTTTCGCCGTTTTACAATGTAATACTATACTAATAGTATGTATTATACTAAGTGATTTATAATTCACAAAAAAATAAAGAATCCGTATGTATTCACGGTTCACGCCATGTGTTTTTAGGTTATGAACTTGCCTTGTCTCCTATGTAATTTCCATCGGAATCCAAATCAGAATCTCTATCGCTCCCTGCATCATCATGTTCATCGTCACTTTCACTGTCACTTATTTCAATTTCTTTATTTTTTTTGTTAGACATATTCGTTAGCTTACAAATTTTACCTGCTGTAACAAAAACAAACTTGAATAAATCGCCGACAGCCGACACAGAACACACAACACAGATTAATATTTTTTTATAACTGGCTTTACGGCTCTGGGTTCTAGCCAAAGAGTATAGTAACTGTCCTATACAGGAGTTCTAGCCCTTCAGAGCCTGAAGTTACAATGTATAATTATCTTTTATCTTTCATAGTACACTGCACAGAGTACATTATTCACAATATGTTGATGCGTCACATTGTGCAGCACTTGGGAGATTTTGCCGACAACCTTTAACTTTAACAAGTTAGCCAATGAGTTTGACTTCGATTTGTTTAACACTAGCGATGCGTCGGCCAAGCGCATACTTAATAATGCATTTTTTTAGCTCTAAGTGAGATATTGATGCGTTTGTTACAAAACTAACGATTTACTTCTTTTATGTTTGTGTTATTTTTTTTCTCTTTTATATGTATAATACATGTTATTACAGATAAGCCCTCATTTGTCATAAATATGTTAGAATTGGATACTCTTGAGTGTTGAATCGTGTTTATCACTGTTGTAAATTCACCTTTGTATCTATTAGTGAGGACCTTTAGCTGGCTTACTGTAGTTATTAATATTATCTATCCTAATTATGATAGCTGTTGGTCTTCCAAATAAAATAAAATAAAAATAAAATAAAATAAAACCTGAGTCAGCAGATAGCCGACAGTTGGCAATGGTATCTTAAGGCGCCTAAGCAGATAGACACATTATCTTGAGAATCACATCACCATCAGAGCACTTGTTTCACTGTTTCCACTAATAGTTCACATGCGCAGACACTTAATACACAAAACTGCACCACTTTTATATATCAAATTCCACTTCAAACCATTATTTAAACAATAATACAGGAGCAAGTCAAGTTCGCCGCCGCCTGTCAAGTTCCCGCCAAAACTCACACAGACTAATATGATCACAGAGTACAATTGCTCTCTAACAAGAGAAGAACGCCAACTTCATACTAAAAAAGAGGTGGAATTTCAAACCTTTGTATTCTGTAACTTTTAAACTTATTGTTTATTTAAGGCAAATACGAGTAATTTTGGCTCAAGGCTGAGAAACTTATTGCGTGAATTCTTATGTATTTGAGAGATTGCTCCAAAATTACTCAAATTTACTTTAGAGGAGCATGTGGGATAAAATAAAACTAAAAGTGGGTACATATAGTTATGTAATTTCATTTTTTGGAAGACATTGTTTTATACACCATACAATTATTATTGACGTTTTTATTACTTTTGCAGATAATATTTTCGCGCATGTTATTGATATACAATATAAGTTATTGTGAGAGTTATTCTTCACAGAACAATTTTGCTGATTTAAATTTAATGTTCTGTACATTAACATAAATTTAAATCAGCAAAATTCGTAAAGTGGAAATTTAATTCAGCCCAAATAATTTAAATTTTTTTAAAATTCGAGTTAATATAGCAACAATGCCTACAAATAATGATCAATAAATTTAACATGCTTAAAAACACCACAATATTCTCAAAAGTTTTTCTTCTTCTATTGTAGGAAACCTGCAGAAAGTGATCAGATGATTTTGTGTTTTTTATATGCAAAACACTTAATTTACTTTCGATGATGATCGTTGATCACATATCGTGCATAAACATTTTAAATAAAGAATTCCTTTATAGTTAATATCCATCGGGAAAACAACTTTTTTACACCTAATTGTTCATCTTTTTTTTTTATAGAATAAGGGTGACAAACGAGCACACAGTCCACCTGATGGTAAGTGGGTACTGTGGTCCATAGACATCTACATCTATCTTCGTTTGCGAAATAAAATGCAGATGCGTTGTCAGTCGTGAGGACTAAGATAGAATGCCTCTTTTCCAGTAAAATGGGTCTCCGGTTCTCTACACTCACCATACGAAACACAGCAGCATTAAGCTGTTATTTTACGCTGGTATTCTGTGAGAGCGTTGTCCTTCCCCGGTCGAGCTGACCCATTCTTGCTACAACTATACTATTAATATAGCTGCAGCATGGCTCCACCACGTAAATCTTATTCAGAGTTCATCATCATCATCATCATCGTCATCATCATCATCGTCATTACAGCCCTTCATAAGTCCACAGCTGAACATAGGCCTCCCCCAAGGAATGCCACAAAGCACGAACTTGAGCCACCTGCATCTATCGACTTCCTGCATGTCTTACCAGGTCGTCACTCCATCTAGTGGGGAGTCGCCATACACTTCGTCTACCGGTACGAAGCTGCCACTCGAGAACCTTTCTTCCCCATCGATTGCCGGTTCTTCGAGCTATATGGCCAGCCCATTGCCATTTAAACTTACTAATATCCGTTGGGTCATGTCGGTTACTCTAGTTCTACTGCGGATATCCTCATTTCTAAGTTTATCACGCAAAAACACTCCGAGCATAGCCCTCTCCATACCTTGATCGTCCTCATACGGCCAGCAGTGAAGGACCTCGTCTCAGATCCATAAGTCATCACTGGCAACACGCACTGGTTGTACAATCTCGTTTTCAGGTTTTGAAGTATACCTGACGTGAAGATGTGTCGTAGTTTCCCAAACGCTGCCCAACCGAGTTGAATCCGTCGACTGCTTCTAGGTCGAAATTGGACTTACCTAGTCAGACTATTTGTCCCAGGTAAACATACTCGTCAACAACATCAAGCTTAGTGCTCCCAACAACTACCGGCATAGGTGTAAACGGTGTGACATGGACATTAAACATGATCTTTGTTTTTTCCATGTTCATCTTAAGACCTTTCCGTTGGGAGACATTATTAAGGTCATTGAGCATAGTGCTTAGGTCCTCCAGCGATTCTGCCATAAGAACTATATCGTCGACAAATCGAAGGTGAGTGATGTACTCGCCATTGATGTTAATACCGTATCCTTTCCAGTCCAGTAGCTCGAAAACGTCTTCCAATGCGAAGAGTTTCAGGGATATAACGTCACCCTGTCTTACCTCTCTGCAGTTGAATAGGTTTCGTACTCTGATTCTGTACTCAAATAGCCATCGTAGCCCTACTGTAACAACACTTCAGCACTTTGATATACCGACAGCCAACTTGGCACCGCTGAAGAACCGGCGGAAACCGGCTTGTTCGGGAGGCTGGAAGTCGTCAAGTCTGCGTGCGAGACGATTCATAATGACTCTCGAAAACCTCAGGTACCGGTTTTCTACCCGCTTTCAGAAGCACCGCTGTAATTCCATCGTCACCTGCGTCCTTGCCGTTTTTAAGGCGCCAGAGAGCCATTCCAATCTCGCTCAGACTGACGTCCAGGTCGCAGCACAAATTCCAACTTGATGTGTTTCATGAATCACTTAGCACCAGCTCTCGATTCTGAGGCCGGTGCCCAGCTTTCTATGCGGTGCATAGAAAGGCTTTCGATAGTGTGGACAATGACGTCTTGTTGAGGAAATTCGCAATGGCTGGTTTCACTCCAGACCTTTTGCAGTTCTTTTCTAGTTATTTAGGGAACCGAAGGCAATTCGTGGACTACGCTGGCTACACCTCAAACTCGTATCTAACCCTTACAGGCGTCGGTCAAGGGAGTAGTTTGGGTCCCCCTTAGACCTTAGAATTTATCATTATGATAAATGACCTTCCAGAGGTGGTCAGAAACGCGGGTTGCTTACTCTTTGCGGATGATCTCAAATTATTCCTGAGGATTACTTCCGACGAGGACTGCAACCGCTTACAATGTGATATTGATCGGGGTCGGGAGAATAAACTGCTGTTTAATATATCAAAATGCAATGTGATGTTTTTCACACGCTCGAGGACCCCGATACATTTCAACTACCTCATGGAAGGGGATCTCATTAATCACGTTGTCTGTATACGTGATCTTGGCGTCTTATTTACCGAGGACGTGACGTTTCGTACTCATATTGTACAGGTGTGTAAAAAGGCCTTTAAAGACCAGGGCTTCATAATGCGTGAAACGCATGACTTCCTCAACACTGCCGCCGTGAAGTCATTATACAATGCTTTAGTAAGAAGCAATCTAGAAACCAGTGCTATCATCTGGAGTCCTTATGAAACCAAGTATAACCTCATGCCGGAGAAAATACAGAATAAGTTTACGCGGTACCTCTATTCAAAGCAATACGGGGTGTACCCTTTTTATCCTCTTATGTATCCAACCCTTTTTGTAATAGGAATGGTTGGATATTATAAGTTTGAGGTTAGACGGAACTTTGCGCTACTTAAGTACATATACTTGATATTACGTGGTAAATTAAACAATCCGGAAATTCTGGAATCACTGCGGTTCCTCGTGCCTAATTCTAGGCTGCAACGAGGGCTGAGGGGAGGGTTGCTGGACGTACCAGTTGCTCGTACAAATATCTTAAAGTACGCACCGGTTGTTCGTGCAGCTAGAATGCTTAACATCGTAGCACAACGATTAGACATATTTAATTGTACATTGGCGGAATACGAGAGGGTGACATTAAACTATTTGTCTTTTTTACATTAGTGGCTACATTGTTGCATTAGGCTCCACTCTTGTAATAACTATTGTGAGTTAGTAAATAAATAAATAAATCTTCGGAATAGTGCCTGGGCTCGACCAGGTTCACTTCCTATGGGGCCGCTCAGCTGGTCAGCTTTTACCTGACTCTCCGATGGGCGGACGCAGTCGAGACCAAGTGCCTCTCGCAATGGAAGACGGGCAGGCTATTTCATCTGAGGAAAGATGGGCGCCCTGCGGATTTGATGAAGGAGATAAGCTCTTCGAGTGAATAAAAGCCCGTCGTGTCATCGGGCATCTTGAAGAGGTGGGTCTTGATTTAGCAGACCAGCACTTTGTCTTTCGAGTGGGTCGGTCCACGATAGACACAGTTAAATGCCTACTCGGACGAGATATTGGCGAGGGGTGTGGTGTTATTGGCGGTGTCCCTAGATGTTGCCAACGCTTTCAATACTCTGCTCTGGGCGTGCAACAGAGAGGCACTGAATATAAATAATATGAAAATACAAAGTGCCTCCGTATCTCAGCCGAATAGTCGGGAACTATCTCTCTGAGTGATGCGTTTGCTATCCTGGGCGGTAAAGTAGGATATTAAGGTAGGAAATGTGTGGTGCGGTATTCCACAGAGCTTGGTTGTAGGACCGCTTCTGTGGAATATCGGTTCCGACTGGGTGTTGTGGAGAGATCTTCCATCGGGTACTGGCATAATCTGCTATGCAGACGATACTCTGGTCACTGCCCTGTGTAAGACTTATGAGGCAGCCGTCCGTCTTACGACTGCGTCTGTGGCACAGGTTGTCAGCAGAATCAGGTTGTTGGGACAGGAAGTGGCATTAAGCAAGTCCGAGGCTATTTGTTTTCACAGGCCTCGAAAGGCGCTGCCACAGGGATCCCACATCATTGTCTGTGATGCCCGTATTCAGGTTGGGTTCAATATGAGGTACCTTGAACTCATTCTTGATTAACGCTGCAGGTTCCGCGAGCACTTCGGGCGCTTGGTCCCCCGGCTAATAGAAGCGGCAACTACCTTAAAGTGGCTGTTACCCAATGTCGGAAGGCTCGATGCGAATTGCCACCGCCTGTACTTGGGGGTGGTTCGGTTCATGGCTTTATATGGGACCGCCTATGTATCGGGGCTCTGACGGAAAGAACCATCACCTTCCTGAGGAGGCCCCAGAAGGCGATGGCCGTCGGGTTCGTACGAGGGTATCGGACAATCTTCCATGAGATGGTGTACGTTTTGGCAGGGTCCCCACACTGAGATATGGAGGCAGAGTTCCTTGCGTTTATGTACTTCAAACTACTAGTTAAGTTTTAACAACAAATTATTATCTAAATCGGATTAGAACGTTGCAATGGTTTTTGAGAAATATTTTACTGGTATAAACCACTAAGTCACGGAATTCTTTTCCTGCCGTTGCGAAATTATTACTTAAACAATATGTAAATGCGTATACAAAGAATTTTACATTTCATAAAGTAGTATTAATAGATATTGTAAAATATTTTAAAACTATTGACACTTATTAACAAAACCGTAGATCTGTGGGAGATCTCCGTTAAAGTTACGAGGGCGGCACTAAAAATTTCGGGAATCAAGGAAGTGACACAACATTACTATTTAAAAATGTATTTATTGCTTTTCGAAGTATTCTCCGCGAAATTTGACACATTTTTCCATACGATGGAACCAATCATTGAAGTAACCATTCCATTCGGAAGTTGGGGTCTCCAAAATGGCCGTTTTGTAGGCGTCCACAGCTTCTTCAGGTGATGAAAATCTCTGTCCACGCAATTTATTCTTTATTTTGGGGAAAGTATAGAAATCATTAGGGCTTAGGTCGGGGCTGTACGGCGGATGGTCTAATAACTCTATGTTTTCTTGCTCTAAAAACTCATTTGTTCTGTGTGCGGTGTGAGAACTCGCATTGTCGTGATGGACGATGATGCGGCGGTTGCAGTTCTCTTTACGGAGTTCAAAAACGACCTGTGGCAAACAAATGCTAGCATACCATTCTGCATTAACCGTTCTGTCCCTCAAGAGGAATAGTTGTAAAATGGCCGGTTTTGGAGACAAACGTGGCCACCATTTTTTTTGCAACACTCCGTGAACGAACAATTTTTGTTGGCTTTAACTCATTTTCGAACACCCAAACTCGTGACTGGTTTTTTGTTTCGGGTTCGTACGCGTATATCCAGGATTCGTCACCTGATACGATGTTTTATACAGCATTTGAGGATCCTGCGTGGAATCTTTCGAGAGTTCTGACGCACCAAGTAACGCGAGCCGCTTTTTGCTCTTCACAGAGTGAATGCGGTATCCATCGGGAAAACAACTTTTTTACACCTAATTGTTCTTCTTTTTTTTTATAGGATAGGGTGACAAACGAGCACACAGTCCACCTGATGGTAAATGGCCACTGCGACCCATAGACATCTACATCTATCCTCAATAAAGACTCAAGATGCAGATGCGTTGTTACCCGTGAGGACTAAGAATGCCTCTTTGCCAGTAAAAAGGGTCTCCGGTTCTCTACACTCACCATACGAAACACAGCAGCGTTAAGCTGCTATTTTACGCTGGTTTTCTGTGAGAGCGTGGTCCTTCCCCGGTCGAGCTGACCCATTCGTGCTACAACTATACCACTAATATAGCTACAGCATGGCTCTACCACGTATAAAAATGCAAGATTATTTGTATTTGACTCATGCCAATGTCTAAAGTTGCCTGAATTTCGCGGTATGTCATATGTCGATCTTCCTCAATCAGCTTACGCACAGCATCAACGTTTTCTTGGGTGACTGCAGTTTTTGGACGACCTTGACGAGGATCATCACTGAGCTTGACACGTCCACGTTGAAATTCAGCAAACCAGCGATAAATTGTGGTTTTGGATGGGGCTTCATCACCAAATGCAGAAATCATCCGGTCAACACACTGTTTTTGTGTTAAACCACTTCGAAAGTCATAATAAATCATCGCTCTTGAATTTTCTCGAGTCAATTCCATTTTCTCAACGACTAAACAAGTTTGACAAAACCTTGTGACAAGACCGAGAATCTTTTTTAAATAAATAAATGGTATTCGATTTTTAAAACCAAGGATTTTTTAATTAAAAAGATTTTAATATGATAGGAACAGTTTTTTCATTCCATTCCCCATACTTTTAGTGCAGCCTATGTATTGCATCTATAATAGATGCAATCGCACCTCAACTATTATTTTTGTGACCACCATTGTGTTGACCATGAAACATTAATCAGGAAACTTCAACACTGCGGTGTAAGAAGTGATGCTCTTAAATTTATTATTTCATATTTAAATAACAGAACGCAAAAAGTTGTCATTAATATATAAAATATAATTAGATTAGAGCATATCAGGCCCTCCCCCCCATAATTGTGGCTTAGATAACGGACACGTGGATTGTCCGTCGTCTTTTATATAAGGCCGTTTTTTATGTATAAGTGGCGCGTGCGGTGTGTTTACCGTGCGCCTCTAGATGAAGGAGTGAAGAATTCCCGTCACACTCCGTCATTGAGACGGCGGAGCCTGTAAGGGCTATCGCCGCTGTGGCTACGATAGTGTGCGAAAGAGTTCCCATAGCCACGAACGACTAAGGGCGAAGAGATGAACACCGTGGGGTTTTAGGCGGTAGGAGTCCGGTATGACCTGTCTGTCGTTTTCGCAACAAACGGGTACCTATCCAAGAGGGTTTCTAAATGTATAAAAAAAAAGGTTAAAATGTAGATTAAGATGAAGGCTCTGGTGAAAGAAAAAAAAAAGAGATTAATGTATTAGATTTACAATTATACACAATTTTTACGCACACCGATAAAGTAACCAAGCAGCATAAAAGATTTATACAATGTGTGGATTGACTGTACCGAAATTGCGCGAACGAAAATGCGACGGCTATCTTATGGTAGTAAAATTTTTCTTTCAAAGACGTTGCATATTTTTTACAAAATATTAAAATGTTATTATAGAAAGCCAAAAGTTGTTTATTTCGTTTGAAAATCAAATTACGACGTTACACATGTGAAGTTACACAAGAAACCTTTCAGCTCGAGTTACAAAACCGTTTTCAGTGCCTAGAAGACTGCAATGAAGTGGACGATATGAATGACAAGCTCGTGAAAACTGTCCATGCGGTTGGAGCTAAGTTCTGCAAGACCCGCCGCAGACGAACACAAAAACTCTCCGATCACACTCTCAATCTCATGGCTGTTAGACTATAGATGAAGCTATATTCTTCAACAGATTTGACAGCATCCAGGCAACTGAACAGACAGATCTCCAAATGCATGCGGCGGGACTTACGCAACTTCAATACAGCTTGTATTGAAGAAGCGATTGAGCGGAACCAAGGCTCCAAAGTCTTTGCCAGAGATCTGTCTGCCAGAAAGAGCCAACTGTCAAAGCTGAAGACCGAATGTGGCAGCATCGTTTCCGGGGCACCTGAGATTTTGAGTGAGATTGAGAGGTTCTATGGGCAGCTTTACACGTCATCGTTGGAGCCACACGCAAGTGTGAGTAACGATCCAAGAGCGAGTCTTATCCGATACTATTCCGAATATATCCCGGATGTCAGTCTGAGCGAGATTAGAATGGCTCTCCAGCACCTTAAAAACAGCAAGGCCCCAGGCGAGGATGGAATTACAGCGGAGCTTCTTAAAGCGGGTGGAAGACCGGTACTTGAAGTCCTTCAGAAGCTCTTTAATTCCGTCCTCCATGGTGGCGTTACACCGGAGGCGTGGAGCAGAAGTGCGGTGGTCTTGTTCTTCAAGAAAGGTAACAACGATCTCTCGAAGAACTACAGACCGATTTCCCTTCTGTGCCGTGTCTACGTGCTGTTTTCGAGAGTCATTACGAATCGTCTCGCGCGCAGACTTGACGCCTTCCAGCCCCCCGAACAAGCCGGTTTCCGAAAGGGCTTTAGCACCATTATAACAGTGGTAGAGCCACGCGGCAGCTTTTGCTGTCGCACGGATGGGCCGGCTCGAACCGGGGTGGTACCACGACCTCACAGAAAACCAGCGTGAAGTAGAGGTTTACCTCTGCGTTTCGTTTGGTGAGTGCAGGTGGCCGGAGGCCCTTTTTACTGGAAATGAGGCCTCACGGGTGACAACGCATCTACATTTTGATTTGTAATAGAGGATAGATGTAGATGTCTATGGGCCGCAGCAACCACTTACCATCAGGTGGACTGTGTGTTCGCTTGTCAACCTTATCCTATAAAAAAATAGGTTGTAACTTTATTTTTTTATTTTAAACATTGTATATGGTGGATGTTACGGTGTAGTGGCGATTTAAGAACATCCACTACCCCATACCATCCCATGGGTGTCGTAAGAGGCGACAGAGGGAAATAAATCAAGACATGGCCAGAAGCGCCTTCCTAATATAGGCTAAAAATAAAAAAAAACTGCGGTTGCCAACCTGCATCCCAAGCATGGCAACTATGGCAAATTTCCCCCCTTTGAGGCAGCCTATGGGGAGGTCCATGTTCAGCACTTTAATAGGCTGTAACGGTAACGGTAAGGTGTATTTATTCCCAAATAATTCCCTGCACGTGGCGCATCCTGTTTATGATGACAAATGACAAATTCCTGTGGAAATACAAAATCTAAATTTCACAAGCTAGTGATGAGGCGAGCTGATCCATTCGCAATGGAGGATTACCATTCCAATTCTTTTACGCTGCTATCAAATACGGTAGAGTTGTTTTCATTTGATTTTACAATAAATCAAATAAAAACCATCTGACACAAGTCATCAAGTACAAATTTATTTGCAGCTGTTGAATTGTACTGCATCAAAGGCGCCGACGCGAGGAAAAACACCGAGATGGACGGGCAATCAAGTAAAATCGACTTAAATGTATAGCATATAACTCATTAGTAAATAAATATCACGTATTGTGGGGTAACACTACTGTTTTCGCTTTTACCTCTATTCCTTGATTTATGATCTAGAATCTAGATCCCGAGGACATACCTCCATTGCACTCTCTGGCAGTCTGCTATCATTTGGGAAATGTGTGCTCACAGCAGTAAGATATAGGTGTAATGTGTGATATAGTGGAACCAATATTTCCGAAATCAATGGATATAATCGGCTCGGGACCGTACTTTATAGCATTCCTTGGGGAGTCCTATGTTCAGCAGTAAACTTGTGATAGGCTGCAATTATAATGATGACGATTATTTAATGTAGTGTTTTGCATGATTAAAGTTGAGGATTCGATAAACAATTACTTGCAAGTAAACATTTTATTTTGTGTTTGTTTATCATCATCTTGATTTTTACGCCTCCGATATTTTAGGTCCTTTCTACCTTTTGTCGGCCACTAGAACCTTTATTTCGATTTTCAAATCTAACGACATCTAATGGATGACATATGCTTATCATTATGTGCGTACGGCGAAGTGTAGGGCGACCCCCCACTAGATGGAGTAACGACTGGTAAGACATGCAGGAATTCGATGGACGCAGGTGGCTCAGAACCGAGCTTTGTGCCATTCCTTGGGGGAGGCCTATGTTGAAGTGTATGTGAAGGGTTGTAATGATGTTGATGATGATGATAAAGGAACATTTTAATATATTTCTTAAGTTTACTGAAAAATATTGGTGAAACGCGTTTCCAAGAGGAACCTTGAAATCAAATGGCACTTAGGCAACCAGAGTGTCATAAAAATTCACGAGTCTAGTGCTCATGGTGCGGAAAGCGAGCGGTCGCTATAGTGGTCACGTCGGATAGTCGCTTCGGACGATGGACTTATTGTGTAGCGATTTGCGATTTGCATCAACAATACTCAGTGACTGCGAAAAGTACGGACTTGTCAAAATTTTACATTAAAGACTATCGACCCTTGGCGCCCATGTATGGCGAAAGTTAAAAATAAAATAAAAAGTTAAAAAAAGCCTTTTATAATCTTAATATTACTGTGTTCTCTTGGGAACATTCTACTATACTATACTACTATATATATGTAGTACTATTATTTATTCTGTGCTATAGTCAATGGATATCTACAATATTCGAACAAAAGGTCACATATTATGTATGTGTTGATAGTCCTAAATACTAGTAGGAAATGCTGTGAAATGCCTTACAGCCTGTAAAATTACTGGCTCTTTTATACTTCAAATTAGAAGACAGGAGTAGATACCCTGCTTTTTGGCAAATTACTCACGTACAATTAAATTCCTCGCTACAGCTTTTTTCATCATGAATTAAACAATTTTTTTTTAATTTTTGAAGTATACCTTATTATGTTGCGATATGAGGTTAACTCAGATATTTTTATGAACGGAAGTAACAATGAAATCTATGATCCGTTTAAGCAGTTTCCGTATACTCGTATATAAAGGCAACGACTGATTCAGTGTTTTGCGGGTAAATGTGTTTATACTCTCATATACATATAACTAAAAATTATTTTTATTATTTTTTTATTATTTCTTATTTTTTTTTTCTATCCGACTTTGTTATATGGCAGCGAAACCTGGGTATGCCAGAAGAAGCATAAAAGCAATTTCAATCCAGTGGAGATGCAATCTCTTCGTAAAATGTGCGGCGTTACCATGGCCGACTGAAAGCGAAACGTTTGAAAGATGACCTTATCACAAAAATTGATAAGGGCGTGCTTCGATGGTTTGGGCACGTTGAGCGAATGAGTGAAGACCGAATGGTGAAAAAAGTATATAGCGCGAAAGTTAATATTAAAGTTTTCGAAGACCATGTGAGCAAATTGCTCGAAGAGGGGAGGGTCAAGAGTACTCGGATACCTAGATGTGCATGTATGAAGAAGATAATGAATCTGAAAGAAGAGGTATGTAAGGATCGTGACACTTGGCGATCTGTTCTCTCTGGCTACCCCGTCAGGGATTGTGCGTGAAGATAAGTAAGTAAGTATTTTTATTATAAATTTACATAGTTTAAAAGTAATAATTAATATTTCTTTGATAAATATTTTATTAATAAGCGAATACTTCCATTCCATTCCTTAACCAAAAATATTATATGCATATACATACATAAATTTAAGTGTTTGTCTGTAAAATATTTATGCGAATATGCTATATTTTATGTGAAAAAGTTCTCGTGTTTTTTGAAAAAGAATATTTGTTTTAAATAAATGGTCTTTCATTATCTTAAAATTAGTTATTGTTTATTAAATTTATTTACATAACATAATATACAATATTTTATTATATACAATATTAAAAACTATAATAAAAAAAACTAAAACTAGTAATTTAATCATCAAATAATCCTACTCCCCGCGGTATCGTGGCAAGAACGCTGGCTGCGTTTCCCCGCTGAATGGCTATACTTAGCCTTTGTCCTCTTATCACCAGCAGCAACGAGCAGCCGCGGATGGAGTTCCTTTAGAAACAGCAAATGGAACAAATATGTGGTCATCTCTCAGAGACTCCTATTTGCGCCACTTACTCACTTCAGCTGCCTCTGATGCCGTCCCGGCTCTAAACGAGGTACCCCTGAGATGAGAGGCCGCCAGCGTGTCTACGTAAGTAGCATCCCACACTAGGGCTTTACCTCTCTCCCAAGGGACCAATGTTATACCGTCGGGTCTCTTGACATCGTCTCTAAATATGGCTCAAGGCTCTAAAACCGAGGGAACATTTATAGAGACAAGAGTCCTTCGGATGACATCGTTCAAAGAACCGTGCCGTGAAAACCTACCAGCACTTTTCTTACGTGAAAGTCCGTGGATCCCAAACTTGTCGATGCTGCTACCACAGAGGTACTGATGGGGTTGACAAATCGCCGCTCCTAGCCGGATTCCTACGGCGATGCGCAAGCTTTCCCCATCAAGTAATGTGCCGAGATTACTTGATGGTAAAGCTTGTAACCAGTGACTAGATTCCTTAGTCGAAACAGATAGAAGGCGTGCCTTTTCTTGATCACTATGGAAATTATGAAACAAATCTTTCTGCACTTTCTGTACCAACGGAATATCCCCCTGATTTTGTTGGTTAACTTCTAGTGGAACATTTTCGCCGGGCAGACATGGCAAACAGAGCGTTTGCCATGTCTGCTCTGCCTCTGTAGCAAAGTACAGGTCTACTTTATTATTTAAAACTAGCTGTTCTCCGCGACTTCGCCTGAGTGTTATTTGGGGATTTAATTTTTTTGCGCGGTACCCTAACCCTCTTTTGAAAATAAAAGTAACTTAAGTTACTCCTTATGACATCAGCTATTTTCCAGTGAAAATCCCGTCAAAATCGGTCCAGCCGTTTTGGAGATTAGTCGAAACAAACAGACAGACAGACAGACAGACGGACAGACAGACCAACAGACAGACAAAAACAGATTCCATACTGACAGTTTTTATTCTTGGAGAAATATGATTGAAATTTTGAATTAAAGTATCTCTGTGAGAAATAGATAAATTATTGGAAAAATTATTTCACATTTATTGCAGTTTGGTTTAAGACCAGTATTTTGAAAATTTCGGAACATATGATCACTGAGGACGTCATCTGCTCTACCTCCCAGTGTACCGTCGTCCAAGTACCAGACTTGGCTTGAATTTGTAATCTGAAATAATGGGTTGAATTCACAAACTGAAAAGTGCTGGACCTAGTGGGTCACTCAGCCGAACACCGACAACAGAATCGATAACATGGTTTTCGTAAAATAAGTAAGTATTTTGACTGTAACATTGCCAAACGTAATGATAAATATCGGGGGTATTGTCAGCCACTTCTTTCAGCAGGGTTTCCCTATCCCAGGAGTTAAAAGCATTCCTTAGGTCAACCTTCACAACAACATCTGCATCAGAGTTTGTTAAAAATGTACGCACTGAATGTACCGCCGCCTCACAACCACCTCTAGTGCCAAAGCGAAGTTGAGTAGGCTGAAATTTTGTCTTAAGGTTAGAGATTATGTGCCTGCAAGCTAATTTTTAAGTTAAGCGTCGAAATATGGAACTAACGGTAATAGAACGGATACCATTATCCTTTTTTTTTGAAGGCACATAATCATGTACCATATAATAATGCAATGAAATTTGGATTAACATTACCAGAAAGCATAAACTTACATAATTTTGTAATATCATTAAGAAGTACTCCACCGACGTCACCGAGCAGAAGCGCTTACAAGATCTTTAAGTTGTTGAGGCGTAATTCTGTCAATGTCGTCAGCCATTCGAAAATGACACAATTGCTTCTAAATTGTCTTTTCAGAAATATGTAAAGGTTGCATAGAAGTCTTGGGAGGCAGCGGTAAACCTTGAGAAGGATTAAGCGAAGGATGCTTCTGACGGAAGGATGAGGAGTCATCTGAGAATAAAATACGGGATGCATTTTTTAAGTCGCCATCCATTATTTTTAACTCAACTAATTTTTTCAAACCAAATTTAGGATGTGGGCGAGATAAATGAGTATTAATTGGGTAATCTAATTTTGAAAAGACGTCTCTTTTAGTTGAGACGTAATTGATTTATTTATTGTGTTATCAAAATAAAAATGGGAATATACGAAAGTTTTGCCAACTCTTTTCACTATTAGTGAAACAATTTTGAATAGTGCATGACAATGCTTTAGCAAGCTGCATCCTCGCATCTCTAGGAATTCTTTTAACCACTGGTACATTACGATAATAATTGTAAATTTGCTCCGAAAAAAGGGGAAAAATTTGAGTCATTAGAGGAAATACTAATAGAGTTATGAATTTCTACGGTAAGCTGTGAAGCCGAAATACTTTTACTATGGCATCATTTAATATGTATATTTATTTTATTGTTTACTTTAATTAACACCACATTAATAGAGCCTCATACTCAGGCGAAATCAGGGAGAGTAAATTTTGTTAAGCTAGTTAATAAATAATAACAATAAAAATGAATACAGAAATATATATACTAATATATTTTTTTAAAAGAGGGTGACAAACGAGCACACAGTGCACGTGATGATAAGTGGTTGCTGTGACCCGTAGACATCTAAGTATATCTATCCTCAATAAAGAATCAATATTAAGTTTTAATTCAGCAACACGTAAAAGTTACATGCACTCATTTTTATTTTAAATAATAGAGCGTTTCTTAGTTTATGTAGTCGAAGTAACAAAGTAACTCGAGCATTAAGTTTAAGTGGAAAGTAACCCGTGCTTTTAGCAAGGTATTAACTGATAGCATTTATATTTCTTTTTTGGGATTTATATTGCATAATTAATGCTTACACATTAAAGTGAGGAGCAATTTTTCGTGACTGGACTCAGCCCTACGTTAACACTTTATAGATACGCACAGTCATAATTTAATTTACTAGCTAATGATTTCTTATATTTTCGCGAACACTACACATTTAAATAAAACTAAAGTCAGTCAGTCCGCAGTCCCCCTCGTGACCATGAGTGCTGTAAAGTACTTGAAACGTCGGGAATGTAAAATAAGTTAATATTCGCGATAAAATCCGTAAAATTAGTTTTATTTAATTTACTAGCTTTTCACCCCGCGGTGTTATCCGCGTCAACATCAGAGAGTTTAGCGCCAATATGTTTAATACGATCGAGACTGGCTTTCCGTAATGCTTTTTTGGAGGACTTGGCGGCCTGGTTTAAAGTTCTCTTTTTGGAACTGATATCCGGAGCTTTGCGGTTTCGAGCGTCAACCCAGAATAGTTACGCTAAATGCTTGTGCTTTTCAGCCTGAGCGCATTCAGTGTAAAACCATGGGCAAGCTTTGCTACCGGCGGGCGTGTAAAAACGCGAGAAAGGGGGATAAAATACGCGCAACTTGACGGATCCGCAGTAGAGAAACAGACCTCCCGCCAAGGATAGGATGCAAAAAAGTGTCGCTTCTCATTCCAATAAGCTGAGTTATACCACCATATTCGTCGAACACCTTGGGACTCGTAATCAGGTGGAGAATATGACGATACGGATTTCACCATACAGTGGTCAGATGTATCCAAAGGTGAGGTAAGCTGTACTTCATACCTGTCTGGTCAGTAGTCAGCAGAAGGTCCAAGTAATTGTCTGTGTGACCGTCTACATCGGGTACCCTAGTCGCTTCCTTTACCAGCTGAGAAAGGCCTAGCGTCAAGGTCAAGGTCTTTTGGTATGGAAACAGCCAGTCTTGGTGACAGGGTTAAAGTCCTTCAGAAAGACCAGCTGTCCAGTACCAGCAGCAGTACCGATTTAGGGCTACATCAGCAGCCTCACTAAGGCGCTAAGGTCTATAGATCGAACAAAAATTGATATCTATAGATCAGAACAGTTTTACAGAATTAGTTTTATTTGTGCTCGCGTAAATATAAGAAATCATTAAGCTCAAGGTAGCTCAGCGAGCAATGGAGAGGGCTATGCTATGTTTCTCGGCATGATAAACTTAAAAACGGGGATATCCGCAGTAGAACCAAAGTAACCAGCATAGCCCAACAGAATAGTAAGCGGAAGTGGCAATGGGCTGGCTATATAACCAACAACCGATGGGGAAGAAAGGTATAGGCGAAGTGTAGGGCAACCCACCACTAGACGGAGTGACGACCTGGTAAGACACGTACAAAGTCAATGGATGCAGGTGGCTCAGGACCGTGCTTTGTGGCATTCCTTCGGGGAGGCCTATGTTCAGCAGTGGACTTGTGAAGGGCTGTAATGGTTTTTGATTATCTTAAATCGGGCGAAACCGGAGCAAGTTGCGAGTATATAATAAAAGTAAGACTTTTGTGTTGGGGAAGTGGGGGAGGAGAGGGGAGGGGGTTCAAAAGTATCTTAAAATGTTTTGTGTAAAATGTCGGTGTGTCGCCCTTTTATTTTCCGAACTTGGTTAACACATTATCGTGTCTAGATTAATTGTTAAAAAGTTGATGAACATTTAAAGTGAAAATTGTGTTGTATTCTGAAGCTTTTGCAAATTTAAAGGCCATAAACAATTTAATAAATACGCAATTAACGCTCCACATAAAAAAGTAATTAAAGTTCGTAAACGCTTGACGAGCAATGCAATTTATTTTTCTTTATAGTATTGAACGTAAAATACGAGTAACACCCACAGTGCAACGCCCTTAGTTTTAACCTTTTCGATATTTGAAAAGTGTAATAATTGTGATCTAGAGGGCAAGAACGAGTATCTGAGTAATAAGCCGCGAACGTTCGTACAGAGCCCATCTGGAGACAGCATTTGTCCAAAAATTAAACTGGTAGGTTTTATCGACTGGTTGTGTTGTGATTTTGTCTGTGTGATTAATGCTGCATTATAATCTGTCACTGAACTTGTCACGTGATGCTTAGACTGGGCACGTGTAGGTCAATATGAATACCCCATATGATCATGTTTACTTCTGGATGGTACATATTAAAGATGTAAAAGTATGAAGTTGCAGTTTTATTGGAGTGGCCATTTTGAATTAAAATTGAACTTGCGTGGTCAATGATTCGTGATTGATTTTTTAAACAATAACTATAATATTCTAAATTCAAAAAATTAATGAGACTCTTGTTTAATTTTCAATTGCTTTTACATTCACTATTTGTGTAAGACCTGGAGACCAAAAAATTTAGTAATTTTCAAATAGGTAATTCGAAGTACCGACGTAGTTCTGAGGTAGCAGAGAGGGCTCGCAAGATCGGATACAGCTAACGAACGCACCGAATGTTTTTGGGTTTAATGGAAACTTCGATTTGAAGAATAAACCACAGCGAAGACCGTAGTAGTAAGTAGTATCTACTAAGGCTACTAGTTTACCCATAATATTGACTCATTTGCACCAAATGAGGGTTAATAATTTTCTGCTCACCAGATGTCGCTAGTTGACACTGAGCTAAAGTTTTTTGTTACACAATGTAATTTAATTGAGAAGTTGTTTTTTAATAAAAGTTTATCAGTTTCTAGAGTATTATATTAATACACAAAACAATGCGTCAGATGTTTGCTCTTTAATTTTTTGCACATTTTTAACTTTTTTAAATTTTTATATTTTTATGAATGGGTTTGGTTTATTTATTTTTAATGTTCCGAATAAATTAACTTACCCGCTATGAAATCTGTCAAATTTTATACCTCACTTTCTAGTGGTGCCGTCCTGGTGGCAGAAAAATTCGTGGATGTCCTCATTGGTAAACTAAAAAAACTAGAATTGTGTGCCTCATGAATAAACTGATGTGCATAGAGGAGCAAGCGTTAAAACTTGTCTTGTTTTGATAATCAGGTATAGTAATGACAAGCTTAAAGGTTAGAGCAGTAACTAAAAAACCCGAACTCGTAAAATAAGTTTACAAAAAAAAAAAAGAAAAATTTTATACTCTGTGCATAGATTTAGTATATACTGACTCTATGTCACTTCTCACTTTCACAACTAAGGCGAAGCTAAAGACACCCCATATGTTAAATTCCATCATGCCCACTGTAGAGTGTACCAAAGACAAGTAGTAAAATTAAAAATTTTGTACAACTAACTTCAATAGAAATAAAATGAGAACATCATCAAATTAAATACGTGGATGGATCACTGAAAAACTACTGGTCAGATCTTGATCAAATTTATATGAGACCACCAGCACTAGATTTCAAATAAAAAAAGAATCATTAAAATCGGTTCACCTAGAAAAAAGTTATGAGGTAACACACATAAAAAATACAGTCGAATTGAGTACCTCCTCCTTTTCGTCTGATTCCTCTCCTCTGAAGTCGGTTAAAAATACATGCTCTCGAAAATTATTACCCTCAATCTGGAGCTGTCGGGTAAAAGCGGATTTTCTACAATAATAGCAAGTGAAAAACGCAATGGCTGAACCCAGGCTAAATACTGGAACAACGCCCGAAGCTCACCTACAGAAAAGTAATGGCAAATGTTTGGTGATCATTTCATGGTTTAATTTATTACGGCTTTTTGAGATCCTGTGTATACCTAATAACAGATATCCTTTATGAAGAACTTTAGAACAATGATGGCGAAACCCTCAGTGAAACAACACCGACTTGTCAATTGATCTTCGTCCATATTGCTCCATGATAACGCAATATCTCACACTGGTCGACAAACCATTTTAATATTAGAAGACATGCAGTTAGAAAAAATATTATCATAAACATATATCTTCAGTACTCACCAAACTTCATCCCAATTGATTACTATTTTTTCCGCACTCTGGATAATTTCCTCCAAGGGAAAAAGTTTTGTTCTCACGAAGCGGTACAAAATGCCGTCTCAAACTTTTTAGATCCCCAGAGATCTATGGCAAAAGCATAAATAACCTTCTTTAAAGATGGCAGAAATGTATAGATAACTAGCTTACACTCGCGGCTTCACTCGCGTTTAATTAAAAGCCGACATATTTTTTAATTAAAGTTAAAGTTATTTTTTTATAGGATAAAGGTGACAAATGAGCACACAGTCTACCTGATGGTAAGTGGTTGCTGCGGCCCATAGACTACATCTATCCTTGATTACAAATCAAAATGCAGATACGCTGTCACCCGTGAGGACTAATATTGAATGCCTTATTTCCAGTAAAAAGGGTCTCCGGTTCTCTACACTCACCATACGAAACATAGCAGTGTTAAACTGCTATTTTACGCTGGTATTCTGTGAGAGCGTGGTCCTCCCCGGTCGAGGCGACCCATTCGTGTTACAACTATACTACTAATATAGCTGCAGCATGGCTCTACCACGTAAACAATTTTAACTAAAAGACGGCCGTGTAGAGGCAGCGTAATAAAGTCATCCCGCGGATGTCGTAAGAGACGACAGAAGGACATGAAACAGAAGATGGGCAGCAGCATCTTTCTGATAGTAGTTCATAATAATAGAAAAACTGCGGTCTCTAATCCACGTGCTAAACGTGGCAACTATGACTACCATCCCCCCTAGAAGGCCTTATATGGGGGAGATCAATGTTCAGCAGTGGATTTTTAATAATCAATAATGAGTGAAAACGTGTAAGATGCTCTACTGCACTACACTTCTATAGAGATCACATTAAATGATTTGTTTCGTTCAGAGTAAACGTGCAGAGTTTATGACCTAGAAACACGTGAGCAAGCTACATAAACCATGAAAAAAGAGGGATCTTCCAGCCGCCAAATTTCATTAGCACACATTGCAACAAAACTCACTTTACCATCCACATTATCTGGATGTTTCGCGGTCTACTACCGTGCGATTTACTAGGAGTTTTCTTCCTCGCACGTCTTCTTTGTGGAATCGTTTACTACCGGCGATTTTATATCATAGTTTGTAAAATTGGTCCAAACCCCACTCGCAAGATTTATTTTTTAAAACAATGAATCATTGTGACTAATCTATGATAGATATACTTAGTGTATCGTAGACTTTTATGAACATATTGGTAAGAAGTCCAGTTCGTTAGCATATTTTACAGTTCTATCTAATAAGCCATATACCCAGCGCACGCCAAGAAATAAAATTATGTTGGTGAATTTTTAGCATGATGAATTAAAAATCTGTAAATTAGGATAGACTCACACTTTTTTTTAAAATATTCTACGTCTTATTCTAGTTTGTTGTCTATAAAGTTACCAAGTTTCATCAAAATTCGTTCAGTAGTTTTTGCGTGATTGTGCTACAAACATACAAACATTCAAACAAACTTTCACATTTATTATATTAGTAGGGCTAGTAGAATGAGTGTTACATCGATAAATTAAATATATTATTTATTCTTAAAAATAGAGGGTGTGAAGTTTTTATTATAAAAAGTCAATATTTACTGTCCAATTGATAGCTTACGATCGTTTGAGAGTTGTCCCCGTAGTCAAAACTCGGTCAAATGTACAACGATATCGTTTGAAAGCATATCAATATTGTAAATTCATTTATGATGTTCCATGTTATCGTGACTGGTTATAATCACGGAACAATTCTCCAGTGAACCATTAGGACTTGCTATCTGTGCGTGATGTTTGACACTGCTATGACTGTTGGTCATGGTTTTAGTGTAGGTTTGTCTTTCTGAAGAGCAGTAGGTTTCTAAAGAGAGGTTAGAGTGTAGGCTTGCTTTGAACCAGAAGAAGAAATATATTTTTAAATGTTTTCTTTGATCATTGATCTTAATTTTAAATGGCGAAGAACTTTCAGAGGAGAAATGTTTAATTAAAAAAAAAAAAACACTTATTTCATCAATTATAACTTGGCGTGGTGGCTGCATAAGCGAAACTAGCACCCCATTTTGAGTGCGGGTGTCGTAGGAGGCAAGTATAGGAAATTCCAGATAAGTCACACTTTTTTATTTCTTAATATTATTATTTATATGCTCTGCTATGTAGTACTGGTAGAGATCGCTAGTAAGCGATAATGCCGCCACTTGCTTTGTTTAATTTGTTATTTTTTCTCTTATTTATCGGTGTACAATAAAGTATATTTATTTAATTCCATTATGTATGCTTTATGATTTGTCTTTATTTTAAGTTTTATTTAATTTTTTTATTTTTATTTACCGCCGGGAATGTTGTAAATCTTAACTAAGATAGCAGTGGTGTACCTACATGCAGATGGTCGAGCTTGAATTGCTTTTGTATTGTGAGGGTGACAATTTGCTTTAAAATTATCAGCTTTTTATTTTGCTGAATGGAGTCACCCAAAGATTTCATGAACATGACTATTCTGTAACTGCTTAGAATCTAAATCTATACAAATAAATAAAATTGAAGTGTCCGTTTGTAATCTTAAAATAACATCATCATCATTATTACATCCCTTCACAAGTCCACTGCTGAACATAGGCCTCCCCCAAGGAATGCCACAAAGCACGCTCCCGAGCCACCTGCATCCATCGACATCCTGCATGTCTTACCAGGTCGTCACTCCATCTAGTGGGGGACACCCTACACTTCGTCTGCCGGTACAAGGCTGCCATTCGAGAACCTTCGTCCCCATCGCTTGTCGGTTCTTCGAGCTATATGGCCGGTCCATTGCCACTTTAGTATACTTATTCTTTGGGCTATGTCGGTTACTTTGTTTCTACTGCGAATATCCTCGTTTTTAAATTTATCACGCAGAGTAACGCTGAGCATAGCCCTCAACGTAGCTCGCTGAGCGAATTTGAGCTTCCTCATACGGTTAGCAGTGAAGGACCACGTCTCAGATCCATTGGTCATCACTGGCAATCCGCACTAGTTGTAAAATCTAATTTTGAGGTTTTGAGGTGTGTCTGACGAGAAGATGTGTCGTAATATCCCGAACGCTGCCCAGCCGAGTTGAATCCGTCGATTGACCTCTCGGTCGAAGTAGGACTAGCCTAGTCGTACTATTTGTCCCAGGTAAACATATTCGTCAACAACTTAGAGCTTAGTGCTCCCAACAACTACCGGCATAGGTGTGACATGGACGTTAAACATGACTTTTGTTTTATCCATGTTCATCTTAAGACCTATCCGTTGGGAGAGGTCATTAAGCATAGTGATTAGGTCCTCCAGCGATTCTGCTATAAGGACTATATCGTCGACAAATAGAAGGTGAGTGATGTACTCGCCATTGACGTTAATACCGTATCCTTTCCAGTGCAGTAGCTTGAAATAGTCTTCCAACGCAGCGGTGAAAAGTTTCGGGGATATTACGTCACCCTGTCTTACACCTTTCTGCAGTTGAATAGGTTTCGTACTCTGGTTCTGTACTCGGAGAGCCATCGTAGCCCTACTGTACAAACACTGCATTTCGATATACCGACAGTCCACTTGGCACCGCTGGAGGGACTGTAGCACCGCCCAAATTTCGACGGAATCAAAGGCTTTCTCATAGTCTACATACACAACACAAAGTGGCAGATTGTACTCTTCGGTCTTCCGTACAATTTGCCGAAGGGTATGTATGTGGTCTATGGTGTCTGCGGTGTCGAGTCTGCATGCGAGACGATTCGTAATGACTCTCGAAAACAGCACCTAGACGTGGCTTAGAAGGGAAATCGGTCTGTAGTTCTTCAAGAGAGCATTGTCGCCTTTCTTCAAGAACGAGACCACCGCACTTCAGCTCCACGCCTCCGGAGTAGTGCCACCATGGAGGATGGAATTAAACAGTTTCTGAAGGACTTTCGGTTTTCCATCTGCATTCAGAAGCTTTGCTGTAATTCCATCCTCACCCGGGGACTTGCCGTTTTTAAAGGTGCTGGAGAGCCATTCTAATCTCGCTCAGACTGACGTCCGGGATATCTTCGCAATAATGTCGGATAAGACTCGCTCTTGGATCGTTATTTACACTTGCGTGTGGCTCCAACGATGACGTGTACAGTTGCCCATAAAATCTCTCAATCTTACTCAAAATGGTTCACCACATTCATTCTTCAACTTCGACAGTTGGCTCTTTCTAGCAGACAGATCTCAGGCAAAGACTTTGGATACCTGGTTCCGCTCGATCGCTTTTTCAATACGAGCAGTACTAAAGTTGCATAAGTCCCACCGCATGCATTCGAAGATCTGTCTGTTTAGTTGCATGTATGCTATAAAATCTACTAAAGACTGTAGCTTCATTTCCCGTCTAACAGCCATGAGATTAAGAGTATAATCGGAGAGTTTTTGTGTTCTTCTGCTGCGTGTTTTGCATAACTTAGCTCCGACCGCATGGACAGTTTCCACTAGCTAGTCATTTATATCGCCAACTGCATTGCAATCTTCTAGACACTGAAAACGATTTTGTAACTCGGGCTTAAATGTTTCGAGACTTTGGATTAGAGCACGAAGGGGACTCAGATGATACCTCTCCAACTTAACGTTTAGGTTCAGTGTGCCTCTAACCATTCGGTGATCGCTACCAGTTTTCACCCTCGCGATCACTGAGACTTCACTGAACTGTTGCCGTCTAGTCGTCAAAGTGAATACATGGCTCTAGAGATATCCTCATACATTTCTTCCACCTCCTCTTCGGGATGTGCCGAGGTTGGTGCGTAAATCTATATGACCTTCTGCGAACACCGTTTGGTGATTCTGAGTTTAAGGAAACGTATCCCTCGTCGACACACTCTCATTCTTTACAACGTTGTTAACGAGAGACTTGTGGACGATAAATCTGACACCTCCTTGGGACAGATGGTCGTCCTCCCGGTGATAAAACAAGTTGCCGGATTTGAGGAGTATCGTGTCCTCCCCCTCTCTTCGGACCTCGGATAATTCTATAATATTCCACCGCAACTTGTCTATCTCTTCTTATAGCTCCAGGATCTACTCGTCAGTCCTCAACGTGCGTGCGTTATTAATTGCCAGGTCGAGTCATCGTAGGTGGCAACCGAACCTCTACCGGAGATGCTTAGCACCTCCTGCCCCGCCGTTACCATGGTCGCCACCGTAGCCAGTTAAAGCGGAGCCGCCGGGGCCTGGCGGCCGTTTATTAGTGTCATTGCTCATACCACAGTTGCCACGCTTGGCGAGCGAGTTGGCAACAGCAGTTTTTTATTGTATTTTGCTGTTATCAGAAAGAGGCTGCTGCCCATCTTCTGCTTCAGTTTCCCTCTGTCGCCTTTTACGACACCCACAGAAATATATGGGGTAGTGGATATTCTTACACGTCACTACACGGGGGGTTAAAACAACAGATTTTTACTAAATGCATATGAAGGTATATACGGTAGCAAGAACAAAAAGACAATTTTTAAACATTTTGTCTGTCTGTTTATTTGTTCCGGCTAATCACCGAAGCGGCTGGACGGATTTTGACGGGACTAACTTAGGATACTTTTATTTTAGATTAGATTTTATTTTAGGGTTCCACGCAAAAAAAATTAACCCATGAAATCGTAGTAAATCCCACGCGGGCGAAGTCGCGGGGGACAGCTAGTATATTAATAATTGTAAAAGAGCTGTAAACATAAGCACAATCATAAAACAACACAATTGCGGAACGTGTACAGAACCTGTATGATAACATACTGTGATATATTCCATTTTAGCCTTCAGAGGTGAGACAACGCGTCTATAGCCTCCTTTGTTTAAAGTTGGCTGTATGGACCATGGGCTGCAATAGCCACTTACCATCAGGTGGCATGTAAGTCAATTTGTCACTTTAGTTTTATATAAAAATACTAGCTGACGCGGCAAACGTAGTTTTGCCATATACATTATTTCTAGGAAATATTTTTTAGTTTTAAAAATCGCTATTAAAAACAGGGGTTGATCGTAGAAGGGTGAAAATTTAAAGTTTTATGTATTTTTGAATGCTAAATCATAATAAAATAAAAATAAAACAAAATTGTCGAAAAACATAAAAGAAACATATAGGGGTGCGTCACTCTTATCATTTAGGGGATTGAAAAATAGACGTTAGCCGATTCTCAGACCTACCCGATATGCACACAAAATTTCATACAAATCGGTTCAGCCGTTTCGGAGGAGTTTGGTAACAAACACCGCGACACGAATATTTTATATATTAAGATAGAATCAAAGGTATAAGAACATTCACCAATTATATAACCAAGTAAACCAATAATTTGTGTTGCCAGTAATGGCTTTGGCTGGGGGCCACACAGCTGCTGTTTTATCACTGAATCACGAATAGGTTGGCTCGTCCGGGAAAGGGCCATGTTTTCACACAGTACTAGGGTGTAATAGCAGCATAATGTTGCCGTGTTTTGTATGATGGGAGATAAATACTCTTTTTACTGGTACAGGCATTTTTTTTTTATAAGATAAGGGTGACAAACGAGCACACAGTCCACCTGATGGTAAGTGGTTGCTGCGGCCCATAGACATCTACATCTATCCTCGTTTGCGAATCAAAATGCAGATGCGTTGTCACCCGTGAGGACTAAGATGGAATGCCTCATTTCCAGTAAAAAGGGCCTCCGGCCACCTGCACTCACCAAGCGAAACGCAGAGGTAAACCTCTACTTCACGTTGGTATTCTGTGAGGTCGTGGTACCACCCCGGTTCGAGCCGGCCCATCCGTGCGACAGCAAAAGCATTTTATTTCTCAAAAGCGAATACGTATCTGTTACTCAATTTAAAAAAAAGTTAGCTGTACGTCTATGAGCAACGGCGTCCACTTACCATCAGGTGAAATGAGTACTCGTTTCATACCCTATAGATAATTTAAAATTTATCCAATAGATATTTAATTGGAAACAAATTATTTGAGGAGTTTCTTATTTCTGCTTTCTTTATCTCTTAGAAATTAAGAAAACTCGACAGTAATATAATATGTTCTTTATTAAATTGCGGCCGCCACACGATATGTTTGAAGATAAATATCGCAAAACATTTAGTTGTGTTCGCCTTGAGAGTCAATTAATATTGGGTAAGCAAATTAGTAGCTAAAACGATTATATAGCACATCTAAGGCTATGTAATAGGAAACACCAGTTGATTGTCTCATTCGGCAGACTATCGCGTGCGGCCTATTGTCGTTTAATGTTCGCACCATAAATAACACAATTGTGTACTGTTCTTACAGAACCGCCATTACGACGAGCACAGAGGTGTTATTTTATAACATTCAGCATATTTATTACTGTACTATCAAAGAACTTTGTGTATGACGCGAATGCCAGTTATGGAATGTCGGTTTTTTAAAAGAATAAGAATGATAAACGAGCACACAGTCCACCTGATGTTAAGTGGATACTATGGCTCATGGATATCTAGATCTATCCTCGAATAAAAATCAAAATACAGATGTATTGTCATCCTTGAGGACTGATATGGTATGACCTGTTTCTAGTGAGTTTTCTCTACACTCAACAAACAAAGCACAGCAGCATTAAGCCGCTATTTTACTCCATCGTTCTGTGAGATGTGGTGGTTGTTCTTCCCCGGTCGAGCAGACCCATTCGTGCTATAACATAATGTAGCTGCAGCATAGCTCAGCCTCGTGTAAATTTAGTAATGATTTATGTGCAAATATAGATTATATATTAAGTATTTTTTAACTATTTTAGTGCTTGACTATTCCACCTGATGGTAAGTGGTGATGCAGTTTTCTGTTTATCTGTGATTTGCGTAGATTTAATATTTCGAAATTTCTGAATGTCTTGAACACTCGTGGCTTTTACGATACTGAGGTGGCTTATACTACTATAAAACTATACTATATACTATAAAAAAGGAAGCGCAATGATATCCGTAAAATCATCTGTATCCGTTGTAGACGTTGTATACGTTCAACATTATTAAAACTAAGTAAATACGTATTATACTTTTTGGTTCAATATAAGAAATAATTAAATAAAGCGGTTTTATTTCATCGTATAAGATCATAAACATTTTTATCTCAAAGGCCAAATATAAAGTGACCTTATAATTTACGAACCTATAAAGATCAGGGCCAGGGGTTGCAACTAGTTCGTTAGAAGAATAAATCTTTAATGTTAAATTATGGTGTATCATTTTCAATGCATTGTGAGCAAAATGGTTCTTTTTCTTCTTGTTTTTGTGACGGCGGTTTGGAAACATTCACCAATGACGTATTGAATGAAAAATGAAAGCTGAAGAGCTTAATGATAATTAAAATAACAGTCTATGAGAATACAAGTTTACTTTTCCTCCCGGAATTTCGACAAGTCTATCTGTTGCATTATTTGTTCAAATTTTTGTGACAAATGACTAACACAGGTGCTAGAATCTTATTAGTATGTTTAAAGTGTCAAATACTTAAAGTTTTATTTTATGAGGTTTAATAAAATAAAATAAAATATAATAATTTCTTATATTGAGTAAAGCTACTTTTACGGATTCTATCGAGCTTAATTAACTTATTTTTATTAATTCCCGACGTTTCGGGTGCTTTACAGCACCCATGGTTACGGGGGACTGAGATGCTTGATGTCCCGATGTCAGAGTTAACCCGGAGTACCTTCAACTTTTTTATGTATATTTTACATAAAATATACACTAAAGAAGTGCGAAGTGAATCAAATAGGATCTGAAAAAATGATAAGAAATCAAAGTTTAAGCGGTATTTAACATAGTTATGCATAAGTTATGCATCCCCGAAGATAAGAGTTAAGCGCTCGTAGAAAATTTCGTAGTATTTGAGCGTCCCGTGTCAGATCACCGCCGGGAGCAATGAAATAATTTCATTAAAAATTAAAATAAAATAAAACAATTAACAATTATTGTTAATTGTTTTTTTTAGTTCTGAGGTGAAGGAAATATTGTGAGGAAATCTACATGTCTGAGAAATAAAATATTTAAAAGACACATGTAATCCTAAGCTACCACCATCCATTACAGTATATAAAAGTCCATTGCTGAACACAGGCCTCCCCCATAGATTGCCTGATTTTGCCATATATGCCACGCTTGGCAGGAGGGTTGGCAACCGCAACTTTTTTGTTATTTTGAGTTGTTATCAGGAAGATGCTGCTGCCCATCACCTGTGTCAATTTCCCTCTGTTACCTCTTACGACACCCACGGGACGATAGGAGGTAACATTCGTAGATATTTTTACACCGCCACTACACGGTCTGACCTACGTCGGTTCTCAAAAAATTTTGTATTTTACAAAAAGTGTTGAAAATGGCGAATACATCACTCACCTTCGATTTGCCGACGACATAGTCACTATGGCAGAATCGCTAGTGGACCTTAACACTATGCCCAATGACCTTAATAGTGTTTTGCGAAGGATAGGTCTCAAAATAAAAAAGGAGAAAAGGTTATGTGTTAAGTCCACACCTCTGTTGGTAGTTGTTAGAAATACTACGCTCAAAATTGTTAGGGAGTATGTTTATCTCAGACAAATTTTCCGATTATGTAAGTCCAACTTCGACCGAGAGATCAATCGACAGATCTAACTAGGCTGGGCAGCGTATGTGATTACAACACACCTCCTTACGTTCCTCAAAAACTTACAAGACAACAGAGCTTTTACACCCCCCCCCTTTTTTTTCAAAAATAGACTCCCTACATTTACAATTTATCCGTAAAAAACATAAGTAAAAAAGTCTAGTCAATAGTGGGTGAAATGCTATATAGCAGCATAGGTAATGGAGATGGTACCAACTCAGACTGAGTCCACAACATAAATCCGCACTACTCTCAACATTCTTCTGAGGTTTTCTTTCCTTTCCATCCTCGACCAATAAAATGTTACTTCCTATAGTGACGTAATAAAAACATTCACACATGTGAAGTCATAAGAAATATATTAATATTTTTTTTATAGGAATAGAGTGACAAACGAGCACACAGTCCACCTGATGGTAAGTGGTTGCTGTGGCACATAGACACCTACATCTATCCTCGATTACGAATCAAAATGACTAAGGACTAAGATGAATAAAGGACTAAGATGGAATGCCTCGTTTCCAGTAAAAGCGGTCTCCGGTTCTCTACACTCACCATACGACACAGCAGCGTTGAGCTGCTATTTTACGCTGGTATTCTGTGAGAGCGTGTTCCTTCCCCGGTCGAGCCGACCCATTCCTACTACAACTATACAACTAATATAGCTGCAGCATGGCTCTATCACGTAAAAAGATAATATATTATGTATATATATATATATGTTAACATTAAATTGCTTTGTGTATTTGCAATCTAATTTGATGTCGGTTCATTTTTTGCACACCTACATCAAACTCTGACTACGTAGTGGGTTGACTAGTAGAGAATGCCTGAAGGTATTAAATTTGCCTTTGTTTCCTTTTTGATAAGGAAATGCAATAAATAATAAATAATTCTCACAGCTTTTGCTTAATTCCAAGCAAATAATATGTTACGATATAAAAGCCTTATAAAAGATATACAAGTTTATTATGTAAGGAACTTCGAGCGATTTGGCGTCAAATCACATATTTGTCTTTAAGGTATGATTGTTAAATTATACGGAGTCATCATCATCATCATTACAGCCTTTCATAAGTCCACTGCTGAACATAGGCCTCCCCCAAGGAATGCCACAAAGCACGGTCCTGAGCCACCTACATCCATCTACTTCCTGTATGTCTTACCAGGTCGTCACTCCATCTCGTGGGGGGTCGCCCTACACTTCGCCTGCCGGTAAGAGGCTGCCACTAGAACCTTTCTTCCCCATCGGTTGTTGGTTCTTCGAGTTATATGGCCGGCCTACTGCCACTTAAGCTTACTAATCCGTTGGGTTACGTCGGTTACTCTGGTTCTACTGCGGATATCCTCATTTCTAAGTTTATCACGCAGAGAAACCCCGAGCATAGCCCTCTCCATAGCTCGCTGAGCAACCTTTATGACCTATATGAGTATTAATATTAAATCAGAGGTAGGGAGTAGGGCCTTAAAGAAAACTGAATTGCAGTGATTACTTTCACAGAGCCGTCAGACATTTTAAAGACGCTTGTAAAGCTAGGTATTAAGCGAAACTTTGTGTATCGTACTGTCTTACAAAAGGTAACTACTACCAACCAATTCTCTGTCGAAGGTTAAGAAAGATAAGAGCGACCTCGTGCTGTTAAGGATGTCAGAGACGATCAAACAGATTGACAGCTAGTACATAATTTCGTTTTACTTGCTCAAGCAACGTTTTGCACAAGGCTAACCGCTCGAGGAAGTACAAGGCATTTTTCCGATGCTCGACTGCAGTAATGCTTAACACTTCAAACTGGTTGCAAAGATACAAAACGTCGTGTGAAACAAAAAAAAAAAAAAAAAAAAAGTTGGAATCGCATTAACCACAAAGCAAGCATGTAGACGCTTAAATCAATCGTCATTTAATCATCGTAAATTATTAAACGTGCTTGACTCGAGAAAAAAATCTACGTGTTTGCTTCTAGCCGCTTGATTGTTTGGAAATTCCTTTACCACTTACTGTCAATATGTAAACTTTTATTTAGTTATTTTTAGTTATTTTTGTTTTGTTACGCTAAAGAAGTATAACTTCCTACATGCTTACAATGTATACACACACGTTTTTTTTACCATGCCGAAATTATACCACAGGTATTTTTATAAAAAAAAAAGTTTAAACTTTTTATAAATTATGCATATCCATATAACGTACAAATAATGTACCTCTTTTGTCATATCATTTTAAATACTAATTTTAGTTACTTTGAGGCAAAGCGTCTCTAGCTTTACTAATTGACTTTGACTAGGTAAGTTTGTTGTCTGAAGATAACAAACTTACTTTTGGGTATTCATTACGGTTCATGCTCCAACTGCAAATACAAATGTAAGTTCGTAATCACAATGAAAAAATAATGTTATATATAACTATAAATTTACGACTTTCGGATAGTTTACATTTTTTCACGTGCTGGACTCACACTTAGCTTAACGCTACTGTGTTTTGTATGGTGAGTGTAGAAAACCGGAGACCCATTTCTACTGGAAACGAGGTCTTCCATCTAAGTCCTCAGGGGTGACAACGCATCTGCATTTTGATTCTTAATTAAGGATAAATGTAGATGTCTATGGGCCACAACATCCACTTACCATCAGGTAGACTGTGTTCTCGTTCGTAAACCTTATTTAAAAAAAATCATTACTTTTACTTTGTGACCTTACTTCTAGCCAAATTTAATGATTTTAGGTCAACGGAAAGTACCTGTAGATTTATGAGGAGTGAGTTTGTGAATATCAAAATATGTGACATTGATGGAGCTATCTTATGGTTTGAGTTGATTTAAAAGTTTCAATTGTTTACACCTTCAAGGGACCGTCGACTAAGGGGACGTAGAACCGTCCCTTAGAAAAAGAGTCTTGACAGATGGACAGATGGACGAAAGTGATCTTATAGAGGTTTCATTTTTTCATTTTGAGGTATGGGCACATAAAACTAAACAGAAATGTTTAAGTAGGTAAGTTTTAAAAGTTGGTAAAGATTGATGTTAAACTTTTTGAAGTAACATTTTATTTATAGGATAAGGGTGACAAACAAGCACACAGTCCACCTGATGGTAAGTGGTTGCTGCGGCCCATAGACATATAGCGTTGTTATCCGTGAGGACTAAGATGAAATGCCTCATTTCCATTAAAAAAGTTCTCCGGTTCTCTACATTCATCATACGAAACACAGCAGCATTAAGCTGCTATTTTACGCTGGTATTCCGTGAGAGCGTGGTCCTTCCCCGGTCGAGCCGACCCATTTGTGCTACAACTATACTACTAATATAGCTGCAGCATGGCTCTACCACATATAAAACACAATCAAAAACGGACGTATTTTAGCAAAAGCCAGAGATGAATTATTTTCTGAACTACTTCAGTAAAATGCGAATGACGTCGAAGTTTGAAAGCTTAAGAGCTCGAGTCAGTATTTAACTTAAAGTTAATGACATTTGTCTGAGGTAAAAGTTTCCATCAACTTGTGACACCGCGCGTGATTATTTTGTAAGAAACTGTCCTAACTTGATCTTAAAGTTAGGCTTAGGTACGAGTATATAGGTTTATCTGCATCCACTTTTAACAATTAGGATATGTGATTTGTTTCTCGAAAATTTCTTACCATACATTGCACATAAAATATTTAAATTTCTATAAATCTGTCGTCAAATTTGTCATTAGTATAAAAGCTTGCATATAATATGACGGATACTAAGTTTAGTAATCGTGCCTGAATGCAAAAAAATATAGCCTTTTGCTTTATAAATCTATTCTTTAGTGTTAACTTAATGAAAATAATGGAATCATGCTTAACGTTATAATTAATAGAGTTTTGGCGGAAATTTTATATGTACCTGCTACTACTAGCTCATCACAAGTCCACTGCGAGGCATAGGACTTCTCCATAGATTGCCACAAAGTACGGTCCTGAGCCACCGGCATCCATCGACTGCCTGCGTATTTCATCACGTCATTTCTCTATCTATTTTATATAACTAATAAATAACAATCATTAAATGCTGCTGGATCATCAAAATCTCCCAAAAAGACAAATAATTTCATTAAGTTTATCAAGTGTACGCTTCATTGTACTCCAAGGGCGGATTGCATCGCGCCTGCGGATCGGCCTCATCCGAAGATCCGTTGGTACGGTCGAGTCAGTCTTGCGTACGGATCAACGCGTGCCACTTGGCTCCTGGCTGGCTGTCAAATGTCAACGCATTGGGCATACGTAATTCGCGCAATTTTAGCGGGAAATTAAGATCCTGGCCGCTTTTCGTTCGTATGTTTTGGAATATCTAAAGAAAGTGTTTTAGAAATTTGCATCATTTTAAATTAGTAACAAGTGTTCGATTTAATTTAAAATTGTGTGAATTGTTTCACATTGTTCTTTGTTTTGGTGAATATTTAAAAGTGATAGTGATATCATTAAGTTTATTAGTTATATAATGGCGCTTAACTGAAAAAAAAATACTGCGAAAACTTCATACTTTAAGGCTACACATATCAGGTGAGTTTTTAAATATTTAATTGAAATACGTATTTGTATTAATAGCAATAGAGTGGCATTTATTATTTATTTGTAAATACGTCGATAGAGGATGGTATTTTTGTTATATTGACTTTACCCTGAACCGTTGAACGTGGCGCTTTTGATCTTCTGAAAATATCACTATTGAAATTCTTTGAAGATTTAAATATGTAACCCATTTTCTTGTCGATGATTGATCGATTTTTATGATTGATTATTGATTGAAAAAACATAAATGTATTTTGATTTTATGCGAAAATTATTTTTATTAGATTTTCTTTTTGCGAATAAACTGAAATTTTGATTAAACGTTAATCTTTTAATTATGAACATTCATATTAGAACTAATGTTTTAAGAAAACAAATAGACGAATAAAGATATATGTTGCGTAATATTTTTATTAAATATTTCAAAAACTTAATTGTAACAGCCGTATAAAATCTTTACACTTTAAATGTAAAAAATATATTATTACATTATATTATTTTACGACTTAAAGAAATACTTAAAAAAATATTATTTCTAAAATTTACTTCCCGAAAGCTTATACAATGGCCTTTTAATTTTTTTGATTACTTTACTCTGTTAATTAGTACCCGTAGAAAGTACAAGTAAAATCTGTGTCATACCTTTATTGTTGAATCTGTTAAGGATGTACGTACGTCACTTCCGGTCGTAACAGGTGAAGGAGCCAAGGTCAAGTTTGTGTGTACGTGACGGGCATACGTCTAAACCATTTATTTTAATATTTGAACTAATAGTCAAATACATGTCACCTTTGTGGGGTTCGCTTCCGATTATGAGATTCCAGAATCGATATGTGCCGATATCTACCTATATGACGGTAAAAGAAAACAGCGAAGTAACCTGAATATTTAGATCTCTCCAATTTGACACTGCGTAGAGTTGTTTAACCAAAAGATCAAGAAATCATCAACAAGTCGATAAAAAAGAGAAAGATCAAGTTGTTTCCTTTTCTATTTATCTGTAAGCAATTACGTTATTGTGAGCTTTATACGACATCAATTGGAGATCACACTATGTAGTATACGAGTAGCAACTAATTCCAAAATCTAGCGCAATATTTGTTTAATAATGTTTAGGTTCCTAGAAATTCTAAAAGTTTTCTTTCATCCTCGTTGTACTGACATAACGATATAATATTTTAAACATTTTAGCTAACAAACAATGAAATAACACCATGGAATAAAAACAATAAAGAAAACAAAAAAAAAAAGCACAAACGTTCCGTTAAAGGTCAGTCAGCATGCTTTGTAAAGAGATTTGCAATCTAAACTTGCATTTATTAAGATGTTGTATTTGTCGAGAGAATCAGTTTAAGATGGTTATATCCATCTGCCTCCATCCACGCTCTCCATCGCCATCTGCCGGTTTTCGAGTGATTTTAAAGGTATTTCGAAAAGCAAGCAATTATTGCTAACGAGGCAATTTTTCACACTACTTAAAGCTATTTTTTATAAATCAGTCATAAATAAACGAGTCCTTGGGTCATTGCTGCCGTACCGTCAGGAGGGCTATGTGCAAGTATATCATATTTAATTAAGAAGTCAATACCTAAAGTAGAAAAGCGGTCGCCTATAATCTCCAAGAATAGGCAACTGACAGGGAAGAAAGCTTCCGTCGTCTCGTAGCATCAAGCGCAGAGTAGGGTATCATCAGATAACTACTAAGGAAACGATGGATGAGGATGTTTCAAAGCCGTATTTAGTGGCCAATGTTAGGCAGTTGATGTTAGGCAGTTGAGTTTCCACAACAAAAGCCAAATATAGTTTATTAGTCTGTTCACATCGTAATAATGAATAATATGCGTTTTCAGATCTAATTTTTTGTCATATAATTTTAGACACTGTTGTAAAAATTGTCTGGATGATTGCTTAAGTTTCTTGGGACAAATTTTCTTTTTCAAACAATACTATATGACTCCGTAGCCTACAAAGTTGAGTCAACTTACTTTATATGTTTATAGTTACTTATATATACATTTATTGAGATATATATTTATAAATGTATGTATTTATTTATATATGTATATGAATTATATATATTTTATATATATTTGTATATTTTATGTATGTGTTGCATGTATATATTTGAACTGAATTATATCATGACAACTTAACTGCCCAAACTCACTCTCTGTGCTACCCAAGGTAGCTAGTAAAGAATGCAATATAGCATTAAGCTCGTCTTTTGTACAAATATTTCGTGCAATAAAGAATAAATAAATAAATAGTTGTATTTACTTATGTATTGTTTAGTTATAACTTTAACCATTTTTTTATAGAATAAGGGTGACAAACGAGCCCACAGTCCACCTGATGGTAAGTGGTTGCGGTGGCCCATAGACATCTACATCTATCTTCGGTTCCGAATCAAAATGCAGATGCGTTGTCTACTGGTACTACTACTAGTAAAAACTGAACAGATTGGATGCAGAAGTCAGTGGTCTTATCCTCGCAGATCGTATCATAATATAAAAAAGTTAGTCAGTTGTATAAATGATAAGATTATGCCATAATAACGTATCATTATAATGTCCCTAAGCAACTTTAGACTTAATGAAAAGGCGAACTAACCGGCTTATTGGTGACACCAATATGGTTAGTACCAATCTTACCAGCACAGGTGCAAAATAGTTCGTCTTTCGGTGTTTTACAGGACACATGCTCTTTATTCCACTTTTTCCCACCAAATGTGCCACTGGTGGGACAAAGTGGACTCATAAAATGTGTTCGTCTACTTTTCCCCACTAGTCGTTTCTTGGTGGGACAAATTACACTGTTAAAATAAACCTCGTCCACTTTTCCTCACTAGGGCTGGCATAAGAAAATTCTAAGATCTAGAAGTGTTTTTCAAACAAAAAATAACAAATCATCACAATTAAATAATTATAATGTTACAGCCTATATACGTCCCACTGCTGGGAAAAGGCCTTCCTGTCATTTCTGAGAGGGTTTTAGGGCAATGAAGTCTCCGCCGCGGTGCCTCAATGCGTATTGGCGGACTTCACGTATCTTCGAAATATTTTTTTTCTCAGACTTGCAGGTTTCGTCACGATGTTTTCCTTCGCCACAGGAATTGACCCCTTGTTGCTCGCGTACTGTGAAATATTGCAGCGAGCGTTAAGCCCCTGAGCTACCACGGCACTCTGGTAACTTAATTGTATAATTTATGTACACCTCCCTCCGATTCATTCGTTGTAAACAAATCTTTGCGTAATAAGGTTGTCTGGAAAAAATCGCTTTCAGAGCGATAACCGCCTATTGTACCTTCTTTATTTATTTTATTTTGTTTTTGTTTTAATGCGTCCTGTTACGTGCAATACCTGTAATATTTTAGAATGTTATAATAGCTTTCAACCCCTATTATTCCCTTAGGGGTGAAGTATACAAAAATCCTTACACACGTGTTACTTATTTTCTAATCGAAGGCTTAAAGTAATGTAATTAAAGATATAATAAAACACATTCCAGAAATTCAAACAATCTTCCATTCTTAATTTCACGACCTTAAGGGTAAAACTGTAAAAGAATAATGAAACACGTGTGTCTCAATTTTTAATCTACAGCCTAAACAGAAATTTTCATTAATTTTACATAAAAAATTCGTGTTTTCATTCCCTATTTGAGGTGGAATTTCTTATTTTGTTATAAATCCTGAAACAGAAATTTCTTATTTTTCAACCTGAATCCCAAATATCTATTATTTCGATCGACCTTTTAAAGGGAAAATTTAATAAGGTTAAATACTATAAAATATAAATATATATCAGATTATGTAGTTTTAATATATGTTTTGTCCACAATTATCCTAATTTCGTTTTATAGGTATGCCCCATCACCTTGCACGTTAAAAAACATTTTTTCATTTTTTCCACGCAAACATTGTTTTTAAACAATACATGGTAAGTATTTCGAAAAAATAAATAATGCGTATTATGTTATTTTAATCTATGTATCCATTTTTATTTTATTTTTTAAATTTATCCTTTAAAATATACCCTTAAAACAGGCCTTGTATAAAAAATATTGTATTCAATCCAAAAAGTATTTGTGAGTATCAATTTCCAAGGTATAAAAATCGTTTAGTAATTTTTCTTCATACAAATATAAAACCGGCCGTAACATAAAAAGTATCGTACAAATTATAACACCCTATTCCACCTTATAAGGGTTTGAATTTTCCAAAATCCTTTCCTAGTGGACGCTTACGTAATAAAAGGAAGCTATTGTTTCAATTACCCGTTTCTACTTTCAACGATTTGGGCTTTTCAACTAAATACATTATTTTTCATACTTTAAAATCATGTTTTAAAAGCTTAAGGACAAATTTTTGTAAAAATAATAATGGTTGTTTTATTATTTTAATTCAAGAGTATTTTTACCAGGTTTTTACCCTCTGCCACCTCTGTAAGGATCGAGTTAATCGACTTATAAAATATTTTTTTATACAAAGTGTACAAATCTATTTCACCCTCTTGATGGTTCAATTTTTCAAATTCTTAGTGGATACCCAAGACTTAAACTACGGAAACCCGTTCAAAAACTGTCCAAATTACAGATTTCTACGTTTAGCGGTATCTTAAGAATCTATTATTGCCAAAGAGATAATTCATAAGAAGAAAAGAGAAGATATAGTGTAATAAGTCTAGTATAGATTTAATTTTAATTCAAAGTGACAGCGCCATTGAAACTGCAACTCCATACTTTAATCCCTATTACATTGGTTTCTTAAAACTTCTTTCTAAGAGACTCCCTATTTATTGTTATTTAACTTAGGAATTGCTCTTACGGCTCTCTTTTTGAAAATAAACATGTAAATCAATAATGAATAAACATAACTTAAATAAACCAATCTAGCTATTTCAACATTGATAACACTTCTAATGTTTCCTAAAGCATACGCCATAACTAAGTCTGCTTGCTAATTTAAATATAAGGAGAACCATTTAAACTTCGCGTCCATAGTAATTCTAAGAACAACAACAACAACAATAACAGTAGAGTCGACAAGACTCAATTCCACCACATAGAGGAGCTAAATATCTAGAATCTCTAGGAGTGAATTTTTTTTTATAGGATAGTGTGACAAACGAGCACACAGTCCACCTGATGGTAAGTGGTTGCTGTGGCCCATAGACATCTAAATTTATCCTCATTTGCGAATCAAAATGCAGATGCGTTGTCACCCGTGGGGACTAAGATGGAATGCCTCGTTTCCAGTAAAAAGGGTCTCCGGTTCTCTACACTCACCATACAATGTTTTGTATGGTGAGTGTAGAGAACCGGAGCAGTGTTAAGCTGCTATTTGGCGCTGGTATTCTGTGAGAGCGTGGTCCTTCCCCGGTCGAGCCGACCCATTCGTGCTACAACTATACTATTAATATAGCTGCAGCATGGCTCTACCACGTACAAAAAAATAAAAGTAATAAAAGTATTGTAATTACAACCATAGGGCGGAGACCTGGCGTCCTGAAATACAGGCGTAAAGCCTAGCTTAGGCACCAGTCTCCCACAGTATAATATTGAGGCTATACTATAATATTATGTACAATAATTCTGTATTGTGGTGAGAAAATAAAATAAATAATAATAATTATTAAAGTAAGTTTTTTTTTTAATTTTTGCCTAATAGAGCATAATTCACATCGTCATCATTTAAAGATTGCCGTTTGAATGCCGTTTGAAAAGAAAAATATGAATGACAAGCAGATAATAATATATCATGATTGTCCTCTACAAGATATACAGTAAACAGTATATATAATAAACAGGGATGGATCAAGAATTGTGTCCTGAGGAACACTCACTACTGACACGAAGGAACTCTTATCGAGTTTTTCAGTTCTATTAATTTAAAATTATGAAATAACAATTCCAATATTTTAACACGGTTAATTTATATTGTTGGTTTTGTATGGTTTTTACTAGAGCTCTCTTTTTACTGGGAAGGCATTCTATCTTAGTCCTCAGTTGTGACAGCGCATCTGCATTTGAAAATAGATGTTGATATCTATGGGCCACATGATCTACTTACTTTTGTTTAAAAAAGTTGAAAATTCGATTGTTTTTTTTTAAAGGCTGCATAATTGACGTTGATAAATAATAATACAATTAAGTGTCGAATGTAATTGGTTTGGAGATGATATCATTATTTGTACTTAAGATTTCTCTTACGTAAGAATTTGAATTTTAAAATTTGGATCCATTAGAAAACCTCCAAGTAGAAGTCACAAGTGGAAATTATGGAATTGTGGGCGAAAAATTCTGCATTGCTTCCAATTTCTTTGTATAAAGGTACATACATACATACTAAACACCAAAAGGTAATATCAAAGTTAACCACTAAAACTTATAAAAATTACTATTTTAGCCTGGTTTTAATTAGTACAGGTTGTTTGAGAAATTTCTTCTAGCTGTATACGTATAGAAGCGCAAATGTCACTCAGTAAGATCATATTTGTAATATTTATCATACATAATATGACCACTGTGAATAGTTTCATTTGATTATAAAAGCAGAATAACTTTTACTAGATTCCAAGATTCCAACTGTTTACAGCGTAGGTGTAATCAAGGCAAGTGGGTTCTTGTAGAGCTAAACAACTGCGCTTTTCTATTTATTCAACGATTGCAGTCAAGCACTGGCTTCTATTAAGTAAAAAAAATACTGACTAAAGTGTTTTAATATCGCTGCAATGTAAAAATGTTTTTGAACAAAAATTTGTCCCACGTTTATATGTATAAAATTATAGTAAAAAGAGGATACTACACTAGTATTCCATTGTATTCACAAAGAGGTTTTATAATATCATCGTCATGTTAGGATTATTTAAAAAAGATTTCGTATAATCGGTGGTGGTTTTCCTTGTCATACAATTTCCCGCTGGGTTTCTTGCTGGTTCTTCCCAGGACAGAGGTATTTTCCGAACCAGTGGTAAATAAAAAATGACTTTCAATAAGTATTATGTAATAATCAATATTGAATAAAAAATTATTTTATTCTATTCTATTCTTAAAGCCAATACAACTGCCAAAATGAATTCTAGAATTTGTTTTAAGACGTTTGATTTAAGATATTTTTAAATACCTTTCCTTAAAATTATATGCTTCAAATATTGTCCATAGTAAATATTTCTCAAATGTTATCCGGATTATTTTCGTAAGACATCTTTTGGCTACTGAAATGAAGTTGTCGACCGTGTAGACTATAATATAACGCAGTAAATGTCAAAAAATACTATGAGTGTCAGCATCAAGTAGGTTCATTACACCCATGTCCTTACTTTTTTTTTATAGAATTAGACTGACAAACGAGCACACAGTCCACCTGATGGTAAGTGGTTGCTATGGCCCATAGACATCTACATCTATCTTCGCTTGCGAATTAAAATGCATATGCGTTGTCAGCCGTGAGGACTAAGATAGAATGTCTCTTTTACACTAAAATAGATCTCCGGTTCTCTACACTCACTATACGCAACACAGCAGCATTAAGCTGCTATTTTACGCTGGTATTCTGCGAGAGCGTGGTCCTTCCGCGGTCGAGCCGATCCATTCGTGCTACAACTATACTATTAATATAGCTGCAGCATGGCTCTACCACGGGAAAACTTAGCCTAAACTGGGTTGTAGGATTATTTTTTATCTCAGAATCCGCCTGGATGTTGTCTGGAAAAGAGAAAATACTCATTTATTTCTGCCAAGCAGTAGTGCATCCACTAATGCATTATGGTCTAAAGTGAGCGGAGAGTCTGTGTCATTTCTAGCTGTTAGGCATATTCTATTTCGTCCTCGAGTGTGGCGAAGTAAATTTAACCTTGTTGTTTTTTGAAGTGTATTGCAACAGAAGTTTATCATTGTTCTGCCAAAAATATTAAAAAACGGTGTGGCTGTAATTTAATGGCCAAGATGACAATGATTTGGTTACATGGCCACGCTGCTGCTACGTTACGTATGGTGAGTGACGGGAACCGGGGACTCTTTTAATTGGGGACGACGCATTCCATTTTAGTTTATAGAGAACAAAACGTACCACAACGCATTTTGATTTTTCATCGAGGATGTTTGGTATATATATCAAACGTGGGTTGGATTTTAATACGTCAACAAACTTAAATCTAACGGTTATAAATCTCTCACAATCATGCGAAAGCATTTTCAAGGTTTGAATGCTCAATGGTTTTTCTTTTAATAATGTATGAGATTTGGTTTTGCTATAAAACGGCCTTAAAACAAAGTGGCTTTTAATTCGACTATGTTTTTTAAATATATTACACAATACTCTTTTATTAACTAATTTCTTTTATACTTTATACTTTGCTACTATATACTTTTTTAACGTTAACTCATTGATAGATATTTATTGGGGTGGTGAGTACGGTAGATGACGTGCAGCTCCTACCTGCAGGTCTCGTAATGTTAAAACGGTTTGTCAAATATTACGAGGCTTAACGTCACAATTCAGTCCAAAATCCCTTCATTTTGGTACCTACTCATAAAAGCAAGACAAGCTCATTCATGAGGCACTCTTTTCTGGAGTTTTTATCTTTATTTTCCCATTTTCTTGCAAATTAGTCAACATTATTGTGGGTATTTATATTGATAATAATAGGCTTTCAATATTACTTTTAATTCTTTGTTATTTATCTTATTGTTAAGTTTTCTTTGTGGTTCATTCTTCAATTTGAAGACTACGAAAACTATTTAAAACGCATGATGCGTTGGTTAGACGTAGGTATCATCTCCAAAGGTAATTAATATTAACGGTAGTTTTATAAAATATTATATTGTAAATTGAGCTTTTTTTTTTAAAAAAAGTGGGTTTCTCACTGGTTCTTTCCAGGACAAAGGTTTTTTTACGAAGCTGTGGTAAAAGTAAAAAAAAATACTTTCAATAAGTATTATGTACTGTAATCTATATTAAATAAAAATGATTTTATTTTATTCTATACGCTGCGTTAAAACCACGTCAGTACTCGGATTTCAATATTACAACAGAAAAAATATTAGTACAAGAAATATTACTCTAATTTTGGAGGCCTTCACATTTCTTTGAAATATTAAATGTAAAAATGATTGAAAGTCAAACAATAGTGTCATACTCGTACAATTTCTGAATTTTGTACCTTGAACCATTCAAGTACGGTATTCAAGAACGGCTCCGTGGCGCAGTGGCTTAGCAATCAGTTGTTGCGCTGGGGGCCGCGGGCTCGAATCCCGCACGGTACAAGTATTTGTATGGCCTACAAATAATTGTTCCGGGATGTTTGTCCTTGTGTAATTTATGTTTGTAAACTGCCTCCACGACACAGGAGAAAATCCTAGTGTGGGGATAACGTTTTTTAAAACAACAAGAACAAGAACAAAGTTTGATGTTTATTCAAAATGCATATATAATATATCATACATTTCAATGAAATCGAAAATCAAATCATCAAAAAAAAGTTATTCCTTTTCGATGATTGCCTGAGAAAAATATATGAGGTGTTGAAAAATAGTTATTACTTGTATAATAATAACAAATGTGCTATTTTCCACTTTTACGCATTACCAAAGTAAAGTTTTTATGTATAATATTTCCATTAATTTTTAAATAATGGAAGGGAAGGTTTTGCTCATGTTTTACTACTATAATACTAAGTAACTGTTAGGCTTGGAAACTAATGAAAAATATTGTTGAATATAAAATATTGTTAATATAATAAAATATATAAATTTTGCTCTTTTGATATACTAGCTTGATTCTTCCTTTTTTTTCTTCATTAGTTTGTAAAAATCTAGTGAAAACAGCTGGAAATGTGCCTTTCCTGTTAAGAGAAGATTTGCCTTATTCGCGGCGCTTAGCATTGGCGATGGCGGTACCAGACGTCTCGTACCCTTGACGCTGCTCGCCGTCGTCGCGCTGTATTTTACGTCTGGCGTAAACCAGATGGTTGTATTGCCATCTACACAAGTCACAGACCTTTCTGGTAGTTCTCATATTTGCCTCTTACTACTCACGCGGTACAAAATTTGATGATGAAAAACTTATGCCTCCACCAAAGTAATTTAATCTAAAGCCAAAGGCAAATAGCGGTAATTTGCGTAAAACATAGAAAAAACGTGTGTTTTACGTAACATCAGTTGTGTTCTAAATAAATCGATAAACTTTTCTCTATCTGTATGAAAATTAGATGCGTGTCTCTAATCCCAAATGATCCGTATGTTTGAATTATGTGACACGATCAACACATCCATCATGCATCCCGACGAAATTCCTACTATCTATTCATAATCACACAGTCGAGCATGCTATTTTGGGAATAATGTAATTGGTACTAAACGTTATAAAATAATCTGTCGGTAAATTAATAAAAGAAAAGGCAAAGATCGAAATTTCTTTTTTATTATAACGGTTTTATTACTGACGTCTGAGGGGAATGTAACAATTTTTACTGCAGATGCTAATCTCTCTTGCACGCGGTGCACCCTACCAATTAACTAACGAGATTACTGTGTTACTATCCATTAGAAATACACATAGTCTGATAAAAGGAGGTATCATCCATCATCATCCCTAGTACGAGGACTTATTAGTCTGCGCTCACAAACCTGGTAGTACATTACGAAAGGTTATTAACGAAGAAGAACTGTTTTGTAAAAGCACAATATTTTTCTGTGATTAAAAATACAAAAAAGACTATTAAAGCTAATCCAAATTAAGGAACTTTGGTGTATTACCTTAACTTGTTCATCTGGAGGCAGCCCGTTATAAAACTTAATAAATTTTTATTTTTCCGTACATACACAATGTTCTAAAAAACGTACTTATGCACGCGCGTAAGAAGTTATACTTCTTTAGCGTAAAAAAGAAAAATAACTAAAATAAAACACGTTTTATAGATTCATATATACCTGCTTGAAGTTGTTGACGAATATGTTTACCTGGGACAAATAGTCCAACTAGGTAAGTCCAACTTCGACCGAGAGGTCAATCGACGGATTTAACTCGGCTGGACAGTTTCAATATTAATGTAACTACCTTGAATATAGTTATCAGTTCTCACGAAAACATTACAGTTGACAGACAATTACCAACCAAAGTTGTCGATTTTAGATTTCGGTGTGCGCGCGCATCGTAACAACTTCATGGTGTCGTTTTTATCTGTCGGTATGTGCGCGCATCGTAAATTCACTCTCATCATATTTCTCAAACTCGCCAAAATAAGTATAACTTCAAAACAAACAAACAACAACAAAAATAGTAATAGGGCGTAGGCCTTCTTTTTACTTGATGGTAGGACTGTTTTTGTGTCTAGGGCCCGTAATAATAAACGTTACTCAGCTCAAGTACACGCACTTGAGTACAATCTTGGGGTTATGATCTTATTAATAAACATATCTCAAGATGCGGTTTAGGTTTACGATATCAGCTGAGTGCCACACTGATTAATAAACGAAACTCGACAATCAAGTGTGGGTACAAGTGATATCAGCTGAGTGCAAGTCACAGAACAGTATTCCTAAGTACAGCGTTTTGAGATACTGTTTTTATATGTTTATTAATTAGCAACGATCTTGAGATGCTGATATCGTAATAAGGGCGTATCAAATGATTACGCACTTGAGTTCGTCGTTGAGTAACGTTTATTAATACGGGCCCTCTTACCTTTTTGTGCCGCAAATAGCAGTACCTGCACTTCTGTGCTCCAGTCCAAAGGGTATAAAAAGCCAGTATTACTGGCTGTGAGGCATTCCATCTTAGTCTTCAGAGATCACAACGCATCTGTAGCCTTCCTTCCTTTGAAGTTGGCTGCAGGTGTCCATGGACTGCAGTACCACTTCAGTCTATTTGTAATGTTTGCGAAGCGACTACCTAAGCCCCAAGTTATATATTGCCCGTATCGCTTGCTTTTTGCAAAATTATTGTTGTCTCCAATCCAGCTGCAGAAATCCATAGTAATACACTATAGGACATGATACTGTAAGTAGTAAGCGGATTAGACAAATGTATATTATGTTGCTTCATCCGTCAGTTTTAAGATATCTCCCAGAATACCACCATAAAATGATGCTGTGTTTCGTATGGTGAGTACCCTTAGTAACCGGATACCCTTTTTACTGGAAACGAGGCATTCCATTTTAATCCTCGGGGATGATAACGCATCTGCATTTTGATTCTTAATCGTGGATAAATTATGTGTATAAAAGTTTATTTCTATGGGTCCGTTTTCCTGCGCTTGATCTCTTTCCGGTCATATCGAATTACCGTCTCATTGGACTATGAGAGTGAGGAATAGAGAGTGCACCTGTGCTTCTGCGTACTCTCGGGCACTACTTATAAAGGATTAAGACAGGACAGGAGTCATGCACAGATCACGGCGGCCGGTCTCAGCTGAGACCAGCGGCCGTGACCGAGATTCTGTCTGGAGGACATTATTATTTTTCACCTCTAGGTCACGACTTTGGGGAAAATTGGCTCACCGTTTATAAACAAAAATAAAAATATTAGTATCGCTTATTTTTGACGTGACAACGTCTTATAATTCGATGAAGCTGGCTGCACGCACGAAAAAATATGACTCATGCGGCGTTACCTCACTCTGAGGCGTTCCATTTAAGGCTTGAAGTGCAAGCGAGAGCGCGGAACGAGCGACAAAGAGACACAATCGGCCTCCGCGTTCGGCAGCGTTCGATATCTGTCTCTCTCCTACTTGAGTGAGCGATGCGTCCGCATGGACAGCTGTTGTCACGTTCAACTATCGTCAGTAAACCGACTTTACAGACAACCGATTTTTGTTATTATACATAGACTTTCTATGTGATTATTATCATATTTTCTGGTTGTTTGTAGTGATGTTTCTAAAATAGTAACGTAGCTCATGTTGTTATTTCAAGATGCATAAGTCCACAACGTTTTTTAGACTTATTTTATGTCTTACTTTTAAAAACAAAATTTTTTCTAAAGTAAAAACACTTTAATATTTATTTTACCTTTTTATGAATGAATTTTATGAAGACGAATACAGTATTTTCATTATTATATTTCATTCAAAGTAAAATAAAGCTTTTTTTTTAATTTCATTTAATTTCTTTCTTAAAAATACAGTCGGATATATCAAATATTATTAGTAGGTTGTAAGGTTATTGTTTTAATCTTAAATTTAAACTTCGTTAAACTAACGCTACATAATATAAATACTTACAGTTGAGTCGATTTTTGTGTGCTGTAATGAATGCATAATACTCTTGCGCGCCACTATTAATGTCTTGTACATGGCAACATGAGTTACCACTAGCGCCCTCTAGTATCAAGTAGCAGAACTAGGAGAGTCAAGATCCTTCTAGTAATTTCGGAACCGATATGTACTCGAACATACTAGATGTTTCTACAGTATAAGGTTCTGGAAACTATCTGAGGCCCTATATAAGGCCGGCATAGACCACGACCGGGTCAGTATTGAATTGGCGATACAAGAGAAATAGCGTCATTTAAAATAAAACTCTTTTCCTCTTCACCGTTTTTATTAATTCTATAACGAAAATAATATCCTCCAACTTCCATCTTTATGCAGACGATTTGCAGCTTTACCGTCACTTTGAGGCATCTGAGGCTAAAATGGCGATAGATGCATTGAATGACGATTTGGATAGAATTAATCGTTGGTCCAGATCCCATGGTTTATCTATAAATCCAAGTAAGTCTCAAGCGTTAATAGTAAGCAGCAGATATAATAGTAGTATTATTGATAACTGCACCCTGCCAAATGTGATTATCAATGGCACATCAATTGCTTATTCGGAATCCGCGAAGAACTTGGGCCTAATTATTGACAATAGGTTATCATGTGGTGCCCATATAACGGACTTAAGCAGAAAAGTACATTATACTTTTCACTCGTTAAAACGATTTCAAAGTTTTTTACCCTTATCAACTAAAATCTATCTTGTCCAAACTCTCATTTTGCCAATCTTAGATTACGCTGATATCTGTTTTTTGGATGCTACAGAGGAGCAATTAAACAAACTTGAGCGATTGCAAAACCTATGCATTCGGTATATTTTTGGACTCAAGAAGTTTGACCACGTCTCTAAATACAGAAAGCAGCTCAAGTGGCTCCCGATCCGATGTCGCAGGAACACTCGTATCCTTTGTCTTCTTTTTAATATCTTACATAGTCCGAATTTCCCTTCATACCTTCGTAATCGATTCACCTTTTTTAAATCTCCAGATGCAATTTGTAGATCTCACCTAAAAACCCTCTTAAAATTCCTATCCTTTAAAGCTCATTCATATTACCGTTCAATCTCTGTACATGCAGTAAGACTCTGGAATTCACTTCCTCCTACGATTCGAGAAATCAAAACAGTGACATTATTCAAAAAACGTGTAAAAGAACATTATTTATCTCTGTCTTCTGTGTAAGTTTCCATATTTTTGATATTTACTATACTTTTTATTATTTATATATATTTAATTATGACTATACATATATTTATTTTATCTTGTATGTATATATGTATGTATGTGTATATAATAACAAAGTGCACACCTTACTATCTTTTATTTATCACATATCTTTTTAACTGGCCTACTGGAAGAAATTTCATAATGAGATAAGTAGCGCCCTTGTACAAACTGTTCATCATGTTGTGTTCTTTCCTTTGTTTGTGTGTACATAAATTGTTAAATAAATAAATAAATAAAATAAAATAATATTTCTTTCATGGCAAGATAAGGAAAAGTGCGAGGGATATGGATATTATTCCGGCTCGCTTCCTTATAGCCGCCAAGGCCGTCTACACTAGCCCCCATCTGCCAAATCCGTACCGTCCGATAAGGGACTTCGTTCCAATAACTACATGACCAACGAGGTATGTTATTATAAAGATATTAAAGATTGGCAGCAGCATCTGCAGCCGCAGCATCCACTTATTAGCAGATGTGTGCTCGTTTGTCACCCTTTGGTTCTGTTCCTGGCGAAAGGCCAAAAATGGTGTGTTGATTTAAATGACCAACTACTGGTTCAGAATTTAAAAGAATGACTTTACGTAAATTAATGGAATGTGTGGTGCGAATTTACTATTTCGCTATAGGCTAAATTCGGGCTACAGGAAGGATATGAAGAAATGCATGTGTAGGGCAAGGACGGGTTATGTCGGACTCGCACCGACTAAAACCCCATGGTGTTCTACCTTCGCCGCATATTGGCAGTTACGCGAATGCTATCGCACACATCCGCGGCACCACCAGCGCCGGCCGCCCCATGACAGCCCCACCTCGAGGGATGACCTCACTTCCCCATTCTCTTCTTCAGGCAAGGCGCACCAGGAACATAAGGCACGCCCCCTTTCACGGCCAACTCTATCTGCGTAACGGGTCCCTCTTCTCACGGGCTGCTGCCACGATGAATGAATGCCGGCTGTCTTCACACATAATATAAACTTCACAGATTATCACAAATATAGTGATATAGCAAATGTCTGTACACTACTTTACTATATTATTGTATAGTTTAATATCTAAAATACACAACGGCGGTAGCGATGACACGAGATATAGGCGTGTCTTTTGAATTTGTGAGAACCCCGTGACCCCGTTAACGGTAACTCTGGTATTACCGTTAAGTACACGCTAGGTATAAAAGGCGGTAGAAAGGAAAGCCGGAAATGGGCTTTGCAATACTCTTCATGGATAATAATTAACCAATCTCCTAAGCGTTAGGCGGTAGTGGAAATTGCCGTGAACACCCTTATTCAATAAAAAAAAGAAAAAAGAATATAAAATAACAGATTAAGAAACCTTATTGAACTCACTTTTTTTAATTAAACTGTAGTAAATTTGGTAAATAAAACAACTTAACAGGCTTACAAATCATCGGAAAGTTTAGCGAAAATATCGTAAAGCGAAATAAATCTTGAGTGCCCTTATTGAAACTAAGGAAAGGGTTTCAAGGGTTTGAAATGAATAACTTTATGCAAAAGGAAGCTTATTATTCGTCAAATACTAGTCAATACATTTTTATGTATCTATGTTTGTCCCTTCACTCGTATGAATATCATTTAAAAATAGCTTTTTATTCGATATTTTCTATATTGCTATACCTATATCAAATGCTCACCACTCCATGAATTGAATGGTAGAGGTAAATATATAATAGGTGGTAAATAAATCTATAACTGAAAATAAATACAGATTAAAATATTAACATTGGGATTTCTTTAACATAATTTCTACTATACCTCATTCAAATATATTATATGGTACCTTTTAAAATACGCATATGTTTATTATATTTGAAAATATATTTAGTTTTAAATATATTCGCTCACATGAGTCAATTTGAACAATATTGGATTTATTGGACTATAACTGTTTCATTACTTCTCAATTGAAAAATAATTATATCGGTATGACTATTTTTTTTTATAGTTCTTAGATAAATAAAACCTTTGTTTGCATGCCCTTATAGGTTCGAATGTATAGATTTGATTTTCGTATCGTGACGCACTTTATTACTTATTATAATATATTATTTGTTGATATTTATTTGGAGTCTAGTTAATATATTTCTGTAAAATCTGTAACCCATCTCGAAATTCTAGCGTAGGTTCTTTATTGAGCGCAAATCTCGACTTATTACAGATGATATCTACAAGCAACATGTTCTTAATATTTTTCTGTCTGAAAATATTCATTTAGTCAGATTTTTTAAATTATGTATTCAATAATTATTATTTAAAGCTTTTGTTAGAAACTTAAAACGATATTGAAACAATTTCGAAATAATATTTTACTTACATTTGAAAAATATTTAAGCTGGATTTACTTCAAGCTAATTAATTTACTCTGACGGAAAGGTATTCCGATCCGCCGATTATAGTACATTTTCTCTACCATGTGAGAGGAGTAGACTGATTGCGGACTAATAATGTGATTCTCGTATATTATATTTCCTATGGTAAAAGAAAACTTGTCAATCTGCATTTCTGAGAAATAAATTTTATCATAAAATATATTTATTTATTCACTAGCTGTTCCCCACGACTTCGACCGCGTGTAATTTAGGGTTTTAATTATGTTGCGCGGAACCCTAATTCTTTTTCTAAAATATAAGTAACCTAAGTTTTTCCTTATAACTTCAGTTATCTGCCAGTGAAAGTCCCATCGAAATCGGTCCAGCCGTTTCGGAGATTGGCCGGAACAAACAGACTGACAGACAAAAATTAAAAAAAATTGTGTTTTTGTTATAAGTACCATATATACTTTCATATGCATTTAGTAAAAAGCTGTTATTTTGACATTACAAACAGACACTTCAATTTTATTTATTTGTATAGATTACAAACTTTCAAAACCCACTGCTGAACATAGGCATCCCTCTTAGATTGCCTCATTATGGGAAATTTCGTCATAGTCGCCTCGCTTGGCAGCGTTTTGGCAACCGCAGAATTTAATAATTTCATTGTTTCAGTTTCTTACGCAATTAAGGGAGGGCTTGAAGTGCTCCTAAAACTAAGTAAGACACATCATTTTGTTTGTTACGCGGATCTAACTAGTTTATTTTTAACGTCTTTAATTCTTTGTTTCGATTTCCTGAAAAAAAAAATGCATTTGTGAAATTAACTTGAAAACCGTTATTTATTTTTTATTTTATTTATTTAACAAGTACACTTACAATATACATGTATGACATTGTCACAAAAACATATATACACTTTTATATTTTCTGATATGCATATCAATTACAAGTGTACATGAAATTCATAGTTTGAGTCGTGCAACATAATTTAGGATTCATTTGGAGTAGGAAAATGCAATGAAATGAGAAATAATTTAAGTAAATTATGTGCCTAAATAGGTAAAAAAAATCTATTGGAAAAAAGTCAGGTTCAATTATTGGGAAAGAAAATGGTGGTTATTGTACTCTTTTTAGAAGTATGCACATTTCATACTTCTAAAGAATCAAAACCGTTATGAAAAGATTATTCGCAATTTTTTTTATTAATTAATAAACTTATAAATAACTTTTATATCTTATTGAAAGGGTATACACAGGGGGATCAACCAATTAGTGACCTTTTCACAGGTACTAATACCACACCCTTACGTTGTCGTCTGCTGCAGTGTGTGATTAACACCCAGCAGTTTTCGGGCCTCGGAGCATCTCCCCCATTGGCCGGGTTCTTCTTACCACCCAATTCAATGGGCCAGTCCTGGAATCCAATTTCATTCGGCATTGTTAGTATGAGCAGCGGTCGGAGGTTCGACGCCCCGGTCGCTGCGTAATGGTGTCAAAAATTTAAAAATGTCTTCGTTGGTCAATTAGTGACATTGTGGGTTGTTATTTTACTCCCTAATCTATATAGGGAGGAGTTCTCTTGGTAGAGGTCACCCGTCCGGTGGTCAAGTTATTAAGGTGTGGGTGTGGCCCGTTGTCGGCGCGGTTGAACATACCGCGCGACAGCCGGACTACAAACTCTTCTATCGTCTCCATCTTGAGGTCGGCCGTTATGACGTCGTTCCGTATGTAGCGACCTGCACCGACGATGGTCGTAATACCACACCACGTTGGGTTCGGGAATAACGAGGTGGGCGTGACCCCCTGAGAAGGTGTGTCGCTCAAAGCCCATCTGCACTCTCTCAAAGATCTCGCTCGCGGGGAACAGCTAGTTATTAAAATAAAATAATAAATCAACATATTTTGCATGGGCAATTCCCTTTTGTATTAAACATTATTTTTCCCCGAAAGAGAAAGTCATAATGAAAGGGTAGAGTACAAGTTCAGGAATAACTTATAAACAACTGCAGAGTCGGGAGAGTCTTTTTGATTGACTTCTTTTCACTTCTCAGATAGGTTGCCTTACGAAGTTGTTTTTATTACCTACTGCTGAGTTCGTTATAAGTCAATCGCCGGTGCAGACCATGCAAACCGTGAGCAACTACGGCTTTAAGTATTTCGAAATCCTTATACTTCATCATCATCATCATTACAGCCTTTCATAAGTCCACTGCTGAACATAGACCTTCCCCAAGGAATGCCACAAAGCACGGTCATGAGCCACCTGCATCCATCGACTTCATGCATGTCTTACCAGGTCGTCACTCCATCTCATGGGGGGTCGCCCTACACTTCGCCTTCCGAGACGAGGCTGCCACTCAAGGACCTTTCTCCCCATCGGTTGTCCGTTCTTCGAGCTATATGGCCGGCCCACTGCCACTTCAGCTTACTAATCCGGTGGGCTATGTCGGTTACTCTGGTTCTACTGCGGCTATACTCATTTCTAAGTTTATCACGCAGAGAAATCCCCAGCATAGCCCTCTCCATAGCTCGCTGAGTGACCTATATCGTCCTCATACGGCCAGCAGTGAAGGACCACGTCTCAGATCCGTAAGTCATCACTGGCAACACGCACTGGTTGTACAATTTCGTTTTAAGGTTTTGAGGTATGTCTGACGAGAAGATGTTTCGCAGTTTCCCGAACGCTGCCCAGCCGAGTTGAATCCGTCGATTGACCTCTCGGTCAAAGTTGGACTTACCTAGTCGGACTATTTGTCGCAGGTAAACATACTCTTCAACAACTTCGAGCTTAGTGCTCCCAACAACTACCGGCATAGGTGTGACATGGACCTTAAATATGATCTTTGTTTTGTCCATGTTCATCCTAAGACCTATTCGTTGGGAGACACTATTGAGATTGTTTGCGCCAAACGCTAAAATTCAAAATTACTATAAAGCAGGCGCGTTGTCGATGTACTTAGCCGGCGGGCACGCGTCGAGTAGGCGCCCCCCCACCCGCGCTGAGCGCGGGGTAGATCTGGTATGTGTCATCAAGCGGCCGCCGAGCATTGCTAGCTGTGATTCGAATCGAGCCGCGTGGCGCCGAATTTGTTAAAGAATTTGTGCAGCGACGAATAATCGTGTTGTCTAGAACATTAGATTCCCGGTTGTCTAATTAATGAGAAGTTAGTGTTTAATTGTACCGTTGCGTTAAGCGCCTTAAAAAGTCGCGGTCGGTTTTCGAAACAATTGTTGCGCAGTGAAAGGAAGTGAACTTTGACCCACCAGTCGTGCCGCGAGTTACGCTTTATAATTAACGGGATTTAGTTGCTTCTTGACGTTAGTTAAATGTACGATAAAGTTAATAGACTGACATAGTGAATTGAAGAAGGAAACATTCCACTGCTGCCGCCGCTAGAGACTTCCACGTCGGAGGGCGGCGCCGGAGTCAGCGTGGCTGCTGATTAAAACCAAAGGGCTAGTTCCGGTTACACAAATTTACACTTCTAACACGCCACTCACATTCACGACAATTACGCCAGAACGAGCCCTGGGAGCCTTCTTCGCCAGCGAACAGGTACGTGCTATTAATTCACCTAGCCTCCTCCCTTTTGTGTAGTGGGATAGGACATTTCTATAAGACCATTTGGGCCCGAACTCTCTGGTTGCTCGTCGAGTGTATTACTGATGGACCCTAATACAGTCGACTTCTGTCTGAGCAACTGAGAGCCGTAACATATTTGGTAGCAGAGTGTGGTTGATTAATTTCCAATCACGCCCGGCCGTAATATTAATAAAAATATAATATATTAATAAAAAATAGTAGGTAATAAATACGTACGTACGTAATACGTAGTACGTACGTAATATTTTTTGTTTGTTGGTGGGTGGAAGAAGCAACCACGCCCGTGGCTTTGTTAAGGCTAGGTACTTACCGTAGTTTTGTTAAGGCTAGGTACTTTGACTAGGTAGATAAGGCTATCACACGTAATCGGATAATTATCGTTGGCGTATAATTATAGTAGATTAATTGTCGAAGGGTCGGATGTTTGAGCGAGGCATTTTGCTGATTGACTGTAATGTGTACCTTTAATTGTAGTGTAACTTGTATTTAATTTAATAAATAGTAATTTGTATTTAACTTGATTTGATCGTACGAGTGTTTGTTATTTGTTAATTTGATTTGTGATTTTTTTTGTGTATTAGTTTGTATTTAGTAGTGATGACATCGCACAAGCTACTGATTCGTTGCCTGAGGGCGGAGCTGCGCTGGGCAACTAGCGCCCAGTCTTTGATAGGTCGACCGGATAGGGTCTATAACTTGAGGAAGCGGCTCGAGCAGGTCGAGGCTCGAAGGGCCTCGGTGGAGGAGGCTTACGCTGAACTTGAGGACTCGGAAGTGGAAAAGGGAGTCCTGGACTCCTGCCGCGCGGACTACGAGCAGTTCCTTTCGCTCACGGACGATTTGATCGAGGCGGAGGCCAAGGATGCGAAGGAAGCGCGTGAAGCTAGGCTGAGGGGCCTGTCCGAGTCTCCTCGGAAGCAACCTACTCAGCCGGAGCTGTTAGGATGACTCCCGACTCTGGACCTGCCAAGGTTCTCCGGGGTCCTCTCCGAATGGCTGACGTTCGTCAGTCAGTTTGACAGCCTAGTGGACACCTAGTGGAGGGACTTGACACCCAGCCAGAAAATGGGGTACCTCCTAGCCTCATTGGAGGGGGGGCCCTGGGCGTCGTCGGTCACCTGAAATTGTCGGACGACGCCTACCAGAATGCTCGGGACCTCCTCGCCGAAAGGTACGCCAACGTCCGCCGGATTGCGGACGACTACGTTTGGAAGCTGCTAAACCTCCGGATCGGACCAAACTACGTACGGACATCGTAAATCCAGTCGTGGTGGCTTGCAACTCATTGAGGCGGCTGGATTTACCGGTGGACTAATGGTCTTTTTTATTGCTCCACATTGTGCTGTCTCGCCTGCCTCTCGACTTTCGGCTCCACTTCGAGGAGAGGTACGGCGGGGATGACGCCTCCTATATTCCTCCCTTCAGGGTACCTGCTGCGGTTCTTGGAGGAGCAGTGCAGGCTGATGGAGAACGCAGCAGGCGCCGGCGAGGAACCCCAGGTTGTCGCCCGAGCGGTGCCCAGGGAGAGGCGGAATCCGACGGCCAAGGCATCGCTAACCCCCCTGAGGCCGAGCGGAGCCCCCGTGGGAGGGCGCCACCCCATACCCTCTTATAGTGGCCTAGCGGCCAGGGAGGCGCCCCCTTGCCTTTTGATTGATTTGATTTGATTGTCGAGCATCCGATCACCGGGCGACGTCGTGCCCTAAGTTGCTGTGCAAGCCGGCCCCGGCGAGGCGAACCATCGCCAGGGAGCGCCGCTGGTACTACTCGTGCCTGGAAAGGCATCTCCAACGAGACTGCCCACACCAGCGGCCCTGCACGCACTGCCAGGGCAACCACCACGCGATTTTGTGCCTGGGCGCGAGCGGCGCGTCCTCTCGAGGCCCTGCCAGGCCCCCGACTCCCAAGGGCGGGGGCGCTCAGCCACGCCCCCTGTCGGGCGACTCTCGGCGCTTGCCTGCCGGCCACCGTGCCCCTGGTGTTGAAAGAGGTCCCTCCCCCGACCAGTCGGGGGGTCGCTGTCGTCTTTAATCGGTGCTGACGTGAGCACGCGGTCCATTCTGTTAGGGAACTCGGAATAATTAGGTGCGGCCCGTAAATATACGGTCTAGGATTTGTGACGCGCATTCCTGCTGGAGAGCTTCCCGGGACCGACTCAGAATCTGTATAAGTGCATTCGACAATGTTAGCTAGTGCGGCCTCTGATATTCTAGAAATAACTGTTGCAACGCGAAACGGTAGTGACCTTTAATAAACTGTAAACTCCGTGTGCGTTTTGTGTGTTAACCTTATAACCAGCGATAGTTAGTGGCTTCTGTAAGTTAGTAAATCGTACGATAGAGTTAATTGACTGTCATCGTGAAGAAAGAGGAAAGTGACTGTGGACGCCTCGGAGGGCCCCCTCAAGTTGGAGCGGTGTCGACGCTCGGGCTGCTACCGACGGCCAAGGTCTAGGTTCAATCACCATCAGTCACACCCAGATACACATCACATCACTTATTTCCCTTTCACTACACAACCACATGTGACCTGACCGACTCCGGAGGGACCAGTCGCCTTGGATATAGGTAAGTAAGCTTCGCCTAATTCCTCTGCCGGTTGACTGGCCGTAGTATAGAACGCTCCCCCATATATTTTAGTGTAATTCGAGAGATTCCACGTGGCCACATTGAGGCCCGACCTACGTCTGTTCGGGAAGTCTTCAGCTCATGGGCCCCTGAGGATTGGATCCTTTAAGGGAGCAGCCGTAGGCCGTAACACCGAGGTTCCCCGAATTTCCCTAGGTCGGCCCATTTGGTGACTGGCAACCACGGGTCGTTGAGATGTCGCCGGAATGCCGCTTTCCGGACCCCCGGTTCGAGGGCTGGTCAGATGGAGGCAGCTCCAGCTAGGTAGCTGCCGCCCAAGCTCCCACCACGGCCGCCTCCACTGAGCCTTTGAGCCGTCAGCAGTCCACCTGTCAAACTGTTCTATTGCCGACGGCCTAAGTGAAGGTGTATATTCCGAGCGGCGACTGCTTAACGGTTCGCGCTCTACTGGATTCAGGTTCACAACGCACTGTGGCCTCCACTTGGTTGGTGGACTAGAACTAATTTTCTTTTAAATTCTTTTAAATTCTCTTTTAAATTAAAGTTGGAAGACTAGGGCTCCCTTGGAGCTCTGAATTACGTCCAATGGTAGGTATTGGAGGTGCCGAGCCTCCTGCTCCTAGGGGACAAGCAGTGTTGGTGTTCAGCCCCGCCAGCGAACACCTTCACATTTTAGTTAAGGTAAATGTCCTCGATGACATTGTAGGTTTTCTCCCTAACGTCCGTATAAATGACGGCGCGGTTCGTTGTGCGTCGGGTTTGAGACCGGCAGACCATCAATGGTCCCAACCTGGGCCTATAGATTTGTTGCTGGGGGCCGATGCGCTGGGGTTGATCTTGTAAGGCGAGATACGAGCCCTACAGCCCTAAGGCTTGTCAGCCATGTCCACTGTATTTGGGCACAGCTTCTTTGGACCGGTTCTATGGTCTCCACCTCCTCAGACGGCTGACACGCTCTCTGTTGTGGGCGTGTCCCTTTCGGAAGTCGTCCAGAGGTTCTGGAAAATTGAAGAGCCACCACACGCGGCTTGAGTCAACCCTCTGGACCGTGAGTGCAAGTTGTTCTACCAGAACAATACCGGCCGTCGTTTCGTCACTCGCTTACCCTTTCTGGACTCACAAACCCTTTGGGTCAATCTCGTACACTGACCGAGAAGAGATTGCTTTCCATGGAGCGCCGAATGCGGCGCGACCCAGCCTTTCGCGACAAATATGTCGAGTTCATGCGCGAGTATCAAGAGCTGGGTCACATGTCACCGTCTAACTTCGAATGGCGTTCACAGGAGCAATACTTCCTCCCTCACCATGCGGTCTTAAGGACCCCTGAGAGTAGGATTCGGGTAGTTTTTGACGGCTCCGCTCCCACGTCAAATGACAATGACTTTTTGACACAATTCCGTCGACACCAAGTGGTTTTTGTAGCCGACATTCGGATGATGTTTCGACAATCAGTGGTCCATCGTGATGACCGTCGATATCAGCTGATATTGTGGCGCGAGAAGCCCAGCGATCCGATACAGGTGTTTGAGTTGAACACCACCACCTATGGACTCCGGTCCAGCCCGTATATCGCCATGCGAACCCTCCTTGAACTCGCTGAGAGAGAGCGTCTAAGATACGCTCGGGGAGCTTCTATTTAGGAGACTTCGATCTACATGGATGACATTTGCATGGGCGCCTCCACCGTCGAGGAGGCTCTTGTATTACGAGAGGAATTGATAGCTATCCTGAAGTCCGGAGGTTATGAGTTGCGAAAATGGTTGTCGAACTCAGGTTGTCAGGAGAGGATCAACAAGACCCTCAACTATTCGAGCACCCTGAAAACCCTAATTTGTTGACAGTGCTGGGCATTCAATATTAGCCTGTGCAGGATACCTTCACGTATCGAGTCAAACTCGAGCTCCCTCCTAAAGCATGAACCAAGCGCTCCGTGCTGTCTACAGTAGCCCGCACCTTCGATCCTAATGGATGGATCACTCCGGTCATATTTTTGGCTACATGCTTTCTTCAAAAGCTCTGGATCTCCGGATTGGGTTGGAAAAGGCTATGCTATATATTACTTTTTAACAGTGGTAGAGCCACGCGGCAGCTTTTGCTGTCGCACGGATGGGCCGGCTCGAACCGGGGTAGTACCACGACCTCACAGAAAACCAGCGTGAAGTAGAAGTTTACCTCTGCGTTTCGCTTGGTGAGTGCAGGTGGCCGGAGGCCCTTTTTACTGGAAATGAGGCATTCCATCTTAGTCCTCACGGGTGACAACGCATCTACATTTTGATTTGTAACAGAGGATAGATGTAGATGTCTATGGGCCGCAGCAACCACTTACCATCAGGTGGACTGTGTGCTCGTTTGTCACCCTTATCCTATAAAAAAAAAATGCTGCTGTCGTATATTTGCGGACTGTGAGCTCTTCTGGTCATACTGCAGTCCATCTCGTACTTGCTAAAAGCAAGGTTGCTCCCATTAGGTCCCGCTTAACTATCCCTAAATTGGAACTGTCCGGAGCCGCTCTTCTCACGCGACTCCTCAACCACGTTCACTCATCTTTGAAGTCTGTAATCGACATTACGGACGTCTACGCGTGGTCGGACAGTGAGATAGTACTTTGTTGGCTCAGAGCTGCACCTCACAATCTTGAGGTCTTTGTGGCGAACCGCGTATCTTTAATCCAGAGTTCTGAGACTTCTCTTAACTGGAGACATGTCCCAGGGGAGTTGAATCCCGCAGACTGCGCTTCTCGCGGCTGTGAAGCCCCCTCGTTGGTTAACCACCCGCTGTGGTGGGGTCCCAGTCGGTTGACTGAGTCTCGTTCATTCTGGCCCCAGGGTAATTACTCCGAACCGATTGAATTGCCTGGCCTACGAGCCCGAGTAGGAGTGGGCAAGGATAAGCCCACTCGGGATCTCTCTCTTCTAGAACGGTACAGCTCTCTCGATGAGCTCTTAGGAGTGACTGCTTGGTTGCGCCGATTTGTCCGCAATTCGAGAGAGCCGTCCAACCGAATCTCTCATTTCGTTTTGTACCCTGGCGAGCGTCGTGAAACTTCAATGCATTGGACCCGTATGGTCCAAGCTGAGCATTTTGAGCCCGTGATTGAAAACTTAAAGCGGGGCTCCGTTGTCAAGGGCGCTCTGGCACGTCTGAACCTCTTCCTGGACGACGCTGGGATGCTGCGCGTTGGCGAACGTTTGAGAAATTTCCAACTGCCGTACGGGTCTCGACACCTGTTACTGCTCCCCAAAGACGGCGCCTTTGTCCGGTTGCTGGTAACCCACCATCATGTTAAGAACGCCCACGCTGGGTGTAACGCTCTTTCGGCTATTTTGCAGCGGGAATTTTGGATTTTGGCTATCCGACGCACCATTCGGAGCGTCATCTTTAAGTGCATACCATGTTATAAGCTGAAGGCCACCGTATCGCAGCCTTTGATGGGTGACTTACCACCCGACCGTATCAGAGCCATCCGACCATTCGCTGGAGTCGGAACAGACTTTGCTCGCCCCTTCCTCGTCATGTCCTCCAACCTTTGTAACGCGCATTCACATAAGGCCTATCTATGCGTTTTCGTGTGCCTCTCCACTAAGGCCGTTCAATTAGAACTGGTAAGTGCCCTCAGCACTGAAGGCCACGCTAGGCCGCTTCGTATCGCGGCGCGGTTTGCCGGACCTGATCCGGTCTGATTGCGGAACGAATTATAAGGGCACGTATATATATATAGATAGGTCGTCGAATTTCTGTCCAGCAACAGGACTTATTTAGGTAATGCGATGTCCAAGAAGGGCATCCAGTGGAAATTCGACCCTCCGGTTTGCCCACACTGGGGCGGTATTTTTGAGGCGATGGTTAAGGTTGCAAAAACGCATCTCCGTTGCGTTATTGGTGAAATTATTTTGACATTTGAGGAGCTTGCCACTGTATTCAGTAACATTGAGGTTAACTCTCAGCCCCTCTGTCCCCTATCGTCCGATCCGAATGATTTGAAGGTTCTAACCCACTTCCTAATTGGCCAGCCTCTTAACGCCCTGCCCGAGTACCCCTTCAGGGAAATAAACTCTTCGCGGTTGAGCAGATTTAACCTGCTGCAACAGATGACTCAGAGTTTTTGGCACCGATGGTCTCTGGAGTACCTACATCTTTTGCAGCAGCGCGTTAAGTGGTCTGACAAGAAGGATCCTCCTCGGGTCGGAGACCTCGTGTTAGTTAAGGAACCCAACGCTTTGCCTTTGTATTGGCGCCGTGGGCGCATTATTAAGTTGTCGTATGGATCGGATGGGGTGCCTAAGGTGGCCGAGGTTTTGGTTGGAGATTCGGTCTTGCAACGTACCGTCGCGACCCTATCCCGTTTGCTAATTTACTCGCGGTCATAAGTCCTTACGCCCGGGACGGGGGTTTGGTTGCGCCAAACGCTAAAATTCAAAATTACTATAAAGCAGGCGCGTTAGCGCGCGTTGTCGATGTACTTAGCCGACGGGCACGCGTCGAGCAGGCGAACGCGAACATTAGATTCCCGATTGTCTAATTATTGAGAAGTTAGTGTTTAATTGTACCGTTGCGTTAAGCGCCTTAAAAAGTCGCGTTCGGTTTTCGAAACAATTGTTGCGCAGTGAAAGAAAGTGAACTTTGACCCACCAGTCGTGCCGCGTGTTACGCTTTATAATTAACGGGATTTAGTTGCGTCTTGACGTTAGTTAAATGTACGATAAAGTTAATAGACTGACATAGTGAATTGAAGAAGGAAACAGTCCACTACTGCCGCCGCTGGAGACTACCACGTCGGAGGGCGGCTCCGGAGTCAGCGTGGCTGCTGATTAAAACCAAAGGACTAGTTCCGGTTACACAAATTTACACTTCTAACACACCAATCACATTCACGACAATTACGCCAGAACGAGCCCTGAAAGCCTTCTTCGCCAGCGAATAGGTACGTGCTATTAATTCACCTAGCCTCCTCCCTTTTATGTAGTGGGATAGGACATTTCTATAAGGCCATTTGGGCCCGAACTCTCTGGTTGCTCGTCGAGTGTATAACTGATGGGCCCTAATACAGTCGACTACTGTCTGGGCAACTGAGAGCCGTAACAGAGGTCATTGAGCATGGTGCTTAGGTCATCCAGCGATTCTGCCATAAGTACTATATCGTCGGCAAATTGAATTATACTTATCAGTTCGTAAACTGTGCTTACAATGCTAGACAAGAGTCTTTTACATAATGGAGAGGATATGCAGTTGTTACCATGCTTGATTAGCGGATTGGCAAATACAGTACCACATGTTACGAACCTTTATCGATGCTTCTTTTTTCTGACATAAAATTGGCTTTTTTAAGTTATGATATTGGGTTGTTTGGAAGATTTAACCATTATAATACATTTTCCTATTGCCAACACGTAGTCACCACACAGCACTTGCTGTAGAATTATAACGAAAATGGCGGTATTTTTATTCTAAACACCCGAAACCAAACCCCACAGGCAATAAAAACTTTTAAGTCGCTGTTCATGTTCAGCAGTTGTTTGAAAAGGGCTAAAACTTCCAACAAAATCCTCAAAAGACCTTTAGGCATTATCTTAAGTATCTACACTATGTATCTATACTTAATATAATAGAGCGAAAGAGTTTTTTTTTGTATGTTTAAACACGATAATATTTGGAAGTACGAGGCCAATTTGAAAAATTCCTTTTGATATTATAGTCAGATTCATGAGAAATAGTATAGGCTAACAAGTATTAGGCTACACCTCTCGGCTAGCCTTAAATATTGATTTTTGTCAATGAAGTCGGAAGAAAAAGCGCTCCCGAACTGCTTTATCCGCATGCGCTGGCGTAATGGTTAATGATACGTAAATTCAAAGTTCTACAAAAATATAGATCTTTACTCCATTTAAAAAAAAGTCGGGATACTAATGCCAAAATAAGAATAGGAATTAAGCCAAAATAAGTAATTGGATGACAAAAAATATTTAAAATTTAAATGTGATTTATAGGAGTTATTATTAGCATGTTAATTCTTACGAACGGAAGTTACTTCATCATGAAGACCATTACCAGTTATTTGACGCGTGATATAAGCAGGTGAAATCGCGGGGCACAGCTAGTACTATATAGATTGCTTGATATACTTTGGATTTTACTTTGATTAACTAACTTCACATTATGCATCTAACAGTTTCTTGAAAAAATGTCATTTCTTTTCCTAAAATACGAGTATAATAGTGTCGCGTCTTCATTTCCAGACACCGCACGCGCTGTCGTAAATTCTAGTAAATGTCGTAATTGGGCAGTCGTGCTTTACGATTTTCTAGGAAAGCTGATTTCCTCTCGTATTTTTTTGTTTATCGCATAAGTGGAGCTTCAAGCTTATTTTAAGTAAATATTTTTTTATGTTCTATGTTTAATTATGGCCTATGTTCAGAAGTGGACTTGTGAAGGGCTGTAATGATGATGATGGTGATGATTTTTTTATTAACTTTCCATAGAAAGTTAAGTTTGTATGGGTAATAAATTTGAGCTCCATAGAGACTGGTGCTACTGTTATCTGTTTGTGTGTGTTTTTAGGGTTCCGTAGTTAAACAACAAGGAACCCTTATAGTTTCGCCACATCCGTCCGTCCGTCCGCTGTTTTACTCAGAGAGAGAGAGAGGTGTGTGTGTGCGTGTGTGTGTGACTGTGATCTCTCTGATGGGGTAAAACAGATAAAGTTCGTTTTAGAGGTATTGAGGCTTAAAGAGTTTGTGTTAAGCCAGCCAGCAATTTCACAAACAATGTTCAGCGGTAGCTTGCGCGGTAGCCCAGGAAACCCCAGTATAGACGAATGTGGTGTTATCCGCATAAGAGAAGATCCACCCGCCACTACTCCACTATATATATATATTAGTGTCGGGCCAAGCACGCTGTCTTGTGGGACTGCGAAAACTACGCTTTCTTGCTCGCCAAACAGATCATTAATTTTTACCTGATGTGTCCGGTTCCATAAGTAACTTTCAAAAAGAGAGAGAGCTGTACCTTTTACACCGATAGTTTCCTACCTGTGCAGAAGGATGGGGACGGAAACTATATCCAATTGCTTTTTTTAGGTCTAAAAATACTGTTAAGCACTTAACTCCTTTATCAACGTTGGTTACAATCTCAGTTGTCAGTGCTATAACAGCATCTTTTGTAGAAAGGACCTTTCTAAATCCGAATTGAGAGTTAGATAAAATGTTATATTTTAAATTTATAGGGACTTCTAATCATACATAATTTGTAAACAATACAACAGCCAAAAAACAATAAAATATAACTACTTCAAACAACATAAAAATAAAACTAAACACGATCTTAGCTTTAGCAGATCTCGGTGAAGATAAGATGCTATTGATAATTCTTTCTGGTATTCGGTAATTCTAAAAGCAAACGTTGAAGTACCTTATACTTATTGCAACTTTCGCTATTAGGAGATAAAACTATTTCCATCAAAAATAAGTTTCTTCGTTGGGATATGTCCAGATCGTAACCTAAATGCGATTTGTATTATCTCCTTAATTTGACTTTCTGCGTTACCTGCGTAACCTATTTAAACAATTGTATACGGAAACTAAGAGCTTCGAATTGTATACAACGTTATTAAATTATTTTCCAAGGACCTCCGATCAACAACTTTGTTTAGTCTGTCAAAACCCTTGTTATATTGTGGTAATATTCAGCTGTAATCGGAAGGAACTAATACTGCCTTGCTTTTATTTGTGCATGCATCTTTAGCTTAACAATCAACCTCTTCGTTTCAATTTACACCTTCATGAGAAGAAATCCATTAGAGGCTCAAACTTATGCCGTATATTATACCTAACATAAAATTGAGTTATAAACTCTGCTTATGTTACAGTCAAATAACCTTACAACAAACGTCATATTAACCGTAGTATATTGGATAGCAAAATATTGAAACTAAAACGGGCTTGACTTTATTGTGTATCTGTGCATGCAAGCGCAGTTTTTTCTTGAAATGTAAACGTAATACTACGTATACTTAAATTCTTGTAAATTTCGAGCGTTAAAGCGATTAAAGGCGATTAGTCTATTCTGTCATTTCTAAAAGACTTGTATCCGCGAATGTTCTTCGCCGCAAACCCGAAATTGACAAGAGAGTTGGTTCTTTTCTTGCCAGAGGCTTAGTATAGCAATACTACGGGGAAAAGTAGCGTTTGCACTTTACCACGGTAGAGCTAATATAGAGTAGGGTTTTATAATAATTTAAAAAAAAGTTCAAGTTGTACTGTGTACACGTTTTGTAAATTAACAGTAAATTTAATTAAGTACAAAATTCACTAAGGTTTTGTAAAAGTAGTATAAATAGTATTCTATATTTATATACGGCAACAAGGAAAATCTCTGCAAATGCTCCTTTTATCCCACAAAATCTCTTGAAAGATCGAGTATATTTATATTGCGTGTTATAACAAATGATTGTCATATTTTCTTGTTATGAAAGTAAATTTTGTTCCCCATTTTGTTGATAACATTTTGAAAAGCTGTCACTTCAAGTGTAACAAGTATCATTTGCCACGGTGTCGTTCGCGTAGAATTTAAAATTCGTGTAATTCCTTCTTCATCCATCATCCATTCCAAATTATAATAATTTTATGCTATGTATATATAGTAATTTGATACGACTTAGGGACCTTCAAGAAAAGAGCGTACTCCTTTTTAAAAGGCCGGCAACGCATCTGCAATTCCCTCCCTGGTGTTGCAGTCGTTCATAGGCGGCGGTAGTCACTTACCATCAGGTGAGCCGCATGCTCGTTTGCTCTCCTATATAAAAAAAATGTATATATATATATATATGTGTGTTTTGCTGCTACAGTAATCTAATTGATTCCATTGCCCATTTCATATATGATAAATCATTTTAAATAAAACTTTCTTAAAACGACTTAAATAAACTAAGACAAACTTTGTTTACACATAGTTTCACTTATATTTAGCCTGAATTACTTTCAGGCTTAAAAATAAGTAAAACTAAGTATAAAGTGTAAGTAGCATTTCAAACAAAAAAGTCGCAGATACATTGTCACAAAAAAGACCAATGAGTGCGTTGTTGTCGTTTTTAGTGACATGTAGTAAATACATACATCCTTTTTCATTTGCTACATGTAAAGGTCTTGTTTTCACAATAAGCTACAAACCGGCATTGAGATGTTATTTTTTTTATAAAACTGAAGTCACAAACGACTTTAAAGTCCACCTAATGGTAAGGGGCTACCTTATCCTTAGATACGTGGTAGAGCCATGCTGCAGCTATATTAGTAGTATAGTTGTAGCACGTATGGGTCGGCACGACTGGGGAAGGACCACGCTCTCACAGAATACCAGCGTAAAATAGCAGCTTAACGCTGCTGTGTTTCGTATGGTTAGTGTAGAGAACCGGAGAGGCTTTTTACTGGAAAAGAGGCATTCCATCTTAGTCCTCACGGGTGACAACGCATCTGCATTTTGATTCGCAAAAGAGGATAGATGTAGATGTCTATAGGCCACAGCAACCGCTTACCATCAGGTGGACTGTTTGCTCGTTTGTCACCCGATCCTATAAAAAAAAAAGATACCTGCAGCCAACTTCAAACGAAGAAAGCTACAGATGCGTTGGCACCTCTGAGGGCTAAAATGCCTCACAATTTCTAATTATACTGGCTGTCTATACCCTTCAAACCGAAACACAGAAGTGTAAGCATTGCTATTTCAAGGTAGAAATAGGTAAGACGGAGGTAGCTGTCCAGGCCTATATTATACTAAACAAAACGCAGATTTAATATTTATATTACGAAACAACTCTGCAAGATGATTTTAGATTTTAAGGGAAGTGATTAAAAAAAAATTTACGCATGTGTGATGGAATAAAACATTTTGTTCGTCATTGCGTCCACTTAATGAATTCATTTTTCATTTAATTAAGCGCAAGTGGTTGTAACAGTTACTTCACTTATTCGATATCTCCATTAGTTTCAACTTTACATTCGACGCCAATACAGGTTGTTTCACAAAATCATACGTGACTGTAGTCTACGACGAGTCCTCCAATCGTAAAATATACTCTTCTGTAGTATGTTCGTCGTAGCTCTTTAGCTCGTAGCTTCGTAGCTCGTAGACTTGTAGTACGTGCTCCGTAGTGCTATCAAGTGAATAATTAGGTTTTGTTTGATTTTCATTATATAAATATTCTTATTCTTATTTCACAGTTTTAAATTTAAAAAAAACAGATTCATAAATAAATATATTTATTTCTAATTGCATGATGATATAAATAAATGAGTGAATATTCCATGTATATGTTACTATTAAAAAGGAAATCGATATTCGATCGATTAATTGAATTATAATTCTTTTGTATGCTATCCTATAAAATTAATTAATTTTAATATTACTTATAAATATTTATATAAATACTTAAATTTATGTAAATACTTATTAGTAACACACATATTTATTATGTTTTTTGGAGCTCTATTATACGTGGTTTATTTTAATAAATATTATTGATGCCTAAGACGATTTATATTATTATATTTAGTAAACGCAGATAAAACACTCACCGAATTTCAACATGAATGTGTAGCATTTAATATAAGTTCCAACATTTTAAAAGAGAAAATGCTAGACCAATGCTATTTTTTCAAAGATTGATAAAAGCTATTTATAGTCTACTGATCGGCTGGGCTATATTAGTGTTGTTCGCTGAGGGATATTAAGCTCCCACGGCAATCAGAGATCACGTTTCGGTTCTAAAAGTTATAACCGAAACATGCATTGGTTGTAAACTTTTGCTTTATGGTGCTGGGATTTTCAAAACGTGGCCCAGCCAAGTTGGATTCTTCTGTTTACCTCTCCTAGTCGAACATTTGCAAAAAATAGTAGCGTTCAGTGTTGGATAAGCGAGACTGCGTTTGAACATCCTAAAAATATACGGTATAGTATCAACGAATATTTGAGTTATCTCCCGTATCGTAAAGGAGTGTTACATATATAAATTGCAAGCCACGAAAATGAATATGTATACTTTATTATTTTAATTTTATCTACAATATTAAAAACTATAATAATAATTAAAAAAAAACTAAAACTAGAAACTTAATTATCATATAGTCCTACTCCCCGCGGTATCGTGCCAACACAATATGTATTGTGTTATTAACATCAATGGTAAATAGTTTACTCGCCTTCGATTTCGAAACGATATTGTCATTACTGCAGAATCTCTGGAGAAGTTGAGCTCTATGCTCAACAACTTCACCTCCAAACGATTATTAAAACATTGGACAAAGGGAAATGAAACAGGCTATAAGCAGAAGAATTTTACAGATAATGGCCCAAAATAATAAAAAAATGCTGTTTCCAACTCGACTGCCAGGCGTGGACATTATGATAAATATCTCCCTAGGATGCAATCGATGCAAGAGGTGATGTTTACGATTGATGAAATCATCAGGAGTTATTATGAAATTAAGCATATAAAGAAAGGAAAGACCTTACCCATAACCCATTTTTTGGTTTTAAGTAGTCAAAAAAAGTACCTTAATATATGCTACTCCAGGTCTCGTACTCGTGAGGACTGGTGAGCTGTGTATGCAACACAATTATTAGTTCTGATTTATTTTGTTGTTTTGTTTTTATTATTAACAGAACATTTTGATTTTTTGATTTCCATGATTGATCATGATTGATTAAGAATATTGTATGTTGTTGGGCTTTAAAAAATTACAATATAGAGAAGTTTCACGATTTCTTCTCCGGACAGACCTCGTTTTGTAATGGTAGTAAACTAAAAAATAGGCCGTTAATAAGCGAATAATTTTTTCTTACGTGGAAAAAAATGTTTCATTTTATACCTTGAAATTTACTAAAATTCTAGAAATAGTGAATATAACAGGGACAGACAGACAAAAATTCTAAAAATCCTCTAAACTTTTAGAGCATTTTTAGCCGATTAGATTTGTTTATTTAAATAATTAAAAATTAAAAATTTTGTACAGCCGACTTCAATATAAGTTATTAAGAATAACTCAAAAACTATTAGTCTGACGTTGATCAAATTCATATGGGACCACACGAGAAGTATCAGCTTTCATATAAAAAAAGAATCATCGAAATCGGTTCACCCAGTAAAAGGTTATGAGGTAGCTCACATAAAAAAAACATACAGTCGAATTGTGTACCGTCTCCTTTTTGGAAGTCTGGAGAAAATAGACTTACTGACATAAATTTTCTACAGATTTATTAAATGATGTTATAGACATATAAATTGTATTCGGTACGAAAACTTAGTAATATACTCCGTAAATCTTCGTAAAATCTTACTCTAACAAGCCTAACAGCTACCGTAAAATGAGGTTAAATTCTTTATGCAATATTCAAATGTTGTAATAAGGGAAATATCTTTTCACGGTGTGTGGTTATATACGTATTTTATAGTCAAAGAACTCGTTTCTATAGATACGAACCATTTTTTCTATGAAGTTTTTTAAGTTGTTATATTCCGATAGATGTTAGATCCCTCGCATTGGAATTTTATTCTGTATCGTGGAGGCATTTTACACACATGGGTTGTACATGGACAAAAATCCAGACCAGAATTATATTTGCATCATTAAAATTCTTCTCCACGGCTCCTATTATATATAAGCTTAAAACTACAGACTTCTCTTAAACGTGGTAGAGCCATGCTGCAGCTATATTAGTAGTATAGTTGTAGCACGAATGGATCGGCTCGACCAGGAAAGAACCACGCTCTCACAGAATAGCAGCGTTAAATAGCAGCTTAATACTGCTGTGTTTCGTATGGTGAGTGTAGAGAACCGGAGACCTTTTTTTACTGGAAACGAGGCATTCCATCTTAGTCCTCACGGGTGACAACGCATCTGCATTTTTATTCGTAATCGAGGATAGATGTAGATGTCTATGGGCCACAGCAACCACTTACCATCAGGTGAACTGTGTGCTCGTTTGTCACCCTTATTCTTTAAGAAAAAACTTCATGTGTATTCTTAATTCAAACTAACTTGTAATTACTTTAACTTCTCTGGATTCATGTGTCGCATATCACAAACCCTTTTACGGCTAATTATAGCATAAAGATATAGATATAACAATGGTAGTTGAGGTTTGATCTAAGCCTCACTTATATTTACTAAGTAATTTGAAATATTACATTATTACAACTTACATTACAACTTACGTGATAGAGCCATGCTGCATCTATATTATGGTTGTAGCACGAATGGGTCGGCTCGACCGGGGAAGGACCACGCTCTCACAGAAAACCAGCGTAAAATAGCAGCTTAACGCTGCTGTGTTTCGTATGGTGAATGTAAAGAACCAGAGACCCTTTTTACTGGCAAAGAGGCATTCCATCTTAGTCCTCACGGGTGACAACGCATCTGCATCTTGAGTCTTTATTGAGGATAGATGACTGTGTGCTCGTTTGCCACCCGATCCTATAAAAAAAAACATTTTACAGATATTTTTAAGCATTTTACCCAAAAAAATTATTTGATTTACTTATACTCGTTTCGCTATTTTTGTGTAATTTATTGCGTCTTTAAAGGAAACTTGGTAGCTTCCATCAAGGACAACAGCTTCATTAAAAATAAACGATTGGTGTTATAGTGGGACATTGTTTTTATGACGTGATATAACAGAAAACGTCATAATGCTTTCTTTGTGTCTTTTCTATACTGTCTCTACTATCTCGATAAAAGTAATTGGGTTTCCCGTTACTAATGATGCGAACGCAATAGGGAAAGTTACTATTTGAACTTAGAACACATGGAAGAAGCCGAAGAAATACTTATAAATGTCATATTTCACTTAAGTGGTTTAAGACGCATGGTGACAAATTTATGCGAAATTGCGGCTATTAATTTGCATTTGTAATACATGAAAATCTAGTTTCTTCTCAGTTATTGCCATAAAATTATCGAAAAGTACCCTGTATTAATTTAATGTTATAGTTTTCTTACTATTAGATTTCGTCTAAGTGAATATCCAAAATGAAAATGTGTTTGAAAAAAAAAACGGTTCAAATGCGCAATCCAATATGATGGATGGGAGCCGTGGTAGCTCATATTCTTTTCAATTTCTCAGATATACAAGTTTGGTCACGGTATTTTCTTCATTCCCAAGCACCTGGTAAAGCTGTAATTAAAGTTGCAAGTAATATTTTGAGTGATGACAGCGGGATTGAACTCGGGTTGCTCGTTATTGTTGTTGTAGTACGACAGGGGTGGGACCACGCTCTCACAGAATATCAGGGTAGTGTTTTGTATGGTGAGTGTAGAGAACCGCAGACCCTTTTTACCGAAAACGAAACATTCCATCTATCACAGTCCACAGGGTTGACAACGCATCTGTATTTTGATTCTTAATCGAGAATAAATCTATGGGCCAGAGCACACTTACTATCAGGGGAACTGTGTGCTCATCTATTATCCTTATTCTATATAAAAAAAATGACATTAGCCTTATATAGCCCGTATTAAACCTAAAATATTTTGTGAATTAAAAAATATGAGATAGGAAACGGAAAAATGATATTGTGAAACAGTACCTTAATCAAATATACGCAATTGGATTGTTTTGAAATTAATATTTGTCTGAATATTTACTCTGCGATGTAAAAAAACCGTTCTACGTCGTCATCAGCATAAAGTCCTTTGTTTGCTATCATATGTATTTTGTTGTTAGAAGGATTTGCTTCGATCGCCACGGTCAATAGTCGAGGTGACGTCTCGCATCTTTTGACCCTACTTTTCATCACCGGTCACCGTATTTTACTTTTAAGTTAAGACCTTTACCAGGAAGGAAGTGGGGTGATGGATTCCCTTACTTCATCACCCCGTAGCACGGTTACCTATTTTCACTTAACATCTTTTGTTCTTATTGCATACAGCAAAAATCAGTAAAACTACCAGATTTTTTATTACAAAGTTTCGCAGCAAAATTAAGGTCGAGAAGTTATAAAAGTGTGGCCTGACCGCACAGTTATTAAAAAAACGACTCCATTTATTAGACTTTAAGCGAGGCACTATAAAGTTTGAAACAATATTCCAGTAAGTTTTTTGCTCAAAATTTATCAGTTTTGGGTAATTTTTTTAATCCTCAGGTAAAAGTTATTAATAAGATAAAATACAACTAATACAAATAAAAATTACAATTGTATGAATAAAATAGTTTAATTCTAACCTTTTTTTTATTTAATGGATAACTTTTATCTGGGAATTTTAGTGGGACCTTTTTTAAATTCTTTTTTAATTAAGGGACTTTCGTTTTTTTTATTGTATTGTATATATAAAGTCTTTTATATTTAATTAAAAGTTACAGTTGTAAGAATAAAATAGTCAAATTATTTCACTCAAATATTCTTATTATAATTTGTTTGATGGATAACTTTTCTCTGAGCCATGAATATAATTCCTTAACTAAATGTACTATTTTACTTGAGGATTATATCACCAATATCATCATATTTAAAAAAAAGTTACTTCCATCAACACTAGATATTCCTTCTGTGTCGTGGAAGCGTTTTTGATACATAAGCACAGAATAGTTGGGTGACTTGTTCTTCAGGCCGATAAGGATATCAACCGTTTCGGCATGGTGTGTCGTGAATATGCTTCTAGAATTTTTGTGAATTCTTGAGATTTTCACCAACGCATTCCGTACTACCGTACACGTTCTGAAATAGCTCTATTCCTACCCCTGCCGTTTCAAAATTAAAAGATGCCTGTTATCCTAGTTAGGAAATATATAAGCTATTGGCCCAGTATCAAAGAAAACGTGTATATTAAATAACCATGTGTCAAAAATCCAAAAAATACCAAGATCTGGTATTGAGCAGTCATTAACTAACAACATACCTGCTTTACAAGGGCAAGGATGGGTTATTTCGGACTCTCACCGAATAAATCCTCATCGTGTTCCTCGGATAGAGGAAAACTCCTCCTCTTCGACAGCCACAGGACAGACACACCGGGGCACACAAGGCAAATCTTTCTATCCAGAATTTGTCTCCTCCTGTGCAACGTACCCCCGATTTCGCTACGTGGAGGCCATGGAGTTAGGAATAACGTGCGCCTGGAAGCTCTAGTCTTTGCCGTCCAGAAGCTGATCTATAGTTTCTTTGCCGACCATGTATCGGTTGTGGATTGTAAAACGAGTGGCGCATCACCATACTAATACTTTTCTTACCCCACGACACCGCTGCGGCCGCAGTGAGCATGGGTAAAGGACACCCCTTGCGCTCTTAACACGCATCCGGAGTGGACTTACCAAGTTATGTTGGTTTCATTTCGTTCATCGTGGGTGAACAGATTATGGTGAAAGGAGTAGTCGTTACCCTGTACTAACTATAAACAAATAACCTATGAAGAGCTTATGTAGTATGCTACTAAGAATATGTACATTACGGCACTGAAAATTTCGGGAATCAAGGAAGTGACACAACATTACTGTTTAAAAATGTATTTATTGCTTTTCGAAGTATTCTCCGCAGAATTTGACACATTTTTCCATACGATGGAACCAATCATTGAAGCAACCATTCCATTCGGATGTTGGGGTCTCCAAAATGGCCGTTTTGTAGGCGTCCACAGCTTCTTTAGGTGATGAAAATCTCTGTCCACGCAATTTATTCTTTATTTTAGGGAAAATATAGAAATCATTAGGGCTTAGGTCGGGGCTGTACGGCGGATGGTCTAATAATAATATGTTATATAATTCTATGTTTTCTTGCTCTAAAAACTCTTTTGTTCTGTGTGCGGTGTGAGAACTCGCATTGTCGTGATGGAGGATGATGCGGCGGTTGCAGTTCTCTTTACGGAGTTCAAAAACGACCTGTGGCAAACAAATGCAAGCATACCATTCTGCATTAACCGTTCTTTGTCCCTCAAGAGGAATAGTCGTAACATGGCCGGTTTTGGAGACAAACGTGGCCACCATTTTTTTTGCAACACTCCGTGAACGAACAATTTTTGTTGACTTTATCTCATTTTCGAACACCCAAACTCGTGACTGGTTTTTATTTTCGGGTTCGTACGCGTATATCTAGGATTCGTCACCTGATACGATGTCGTATACAGCATTTGAGGATCCTGCGTGGAATCTTTCGAGAGTTTTGACGCACCAAGTAACGCGATCCGCTTTTTGCTCTTTACAGAGCGAATGCGGTATCCATCGGGAAAACAACTTTTTTACACCTAATTCATGCAAGATTATTTGTATTTGATTCATGCCAATGTCTAAAGTTGCCTGAATTTCGCGGTATGTCACATGTCGACCTTCCTCAATCAGCTTACGCACAGCATCAACGTTTTCTTGGGTGACTGCAGTTTTTGGACGACCTTGACGGTGATCATCACTGAGCTTGACACGTCCACGTTGAAATTCAGCAAACCAGCGATAAATTGTGGTTTTGGATGGGGCTTCATCACCAAATGCAGAAATCATCCGGTCAACACACTGTTTTTGTGTTAAACCGCTTCGAAAGTTATAATAAATCATCGCTCTTGAATTTTCTCGAGTCAATTCCATTTTCTCAACGACTAAACAAGTTTGACAAAACCTTGTGACAAGACCGAGAATCTTTTTTAAATAAATAAATGGTATTCAATTTAAAAAAAACCAAGGACTTTTAAAAGATTTTAATATGACAGAAACAGTGGAAATATTCCATTCCCGATACTTTTAGTGCAGCCTATGTATTATTATACGTAAGTTAATGTCGTATGTAGAAGTTAAATTTTGTAGACGATTCGGTATCAAACGCCACGTCTACGTAACTGCGTAGCTCGTAGCCGTGCTACGTTGCTATGACCTACGGACGTGGCATGAATTGTTTAACACGAGCACTTCGGGATATTTTCTGCTTTAAGGAAAACGATTCTGGATCCACTTTTAGCTATTTGTTGTATTTTCTTTCTAACTGTATTTACTGCTACCACCATTTATAACTTATTTCCTCGTATTTTTGCCCCACGGATAAGTCCATTAAGAGAAATGTTACCCAAAGCCATGCAGCTGAGTTAGGTTTTTTATAGAAGTGCGGCCAAAGAAATAAATATTGATTGGTATTTAATAGTATTGTAGCTAGCTCTAACGTATTTACCTTTCATTTTTTTATAGGATAGGGTGACAAACAAGCACACAGTCTACCTGATAGTAAGTGGTTGCTGTGGCCCATATACATCTACATCTATCCTCGTTTGCGAATCAAAATGCAGATTTGTTGTCACCCGTGATGACTATGATGGAATGCCTCGTTTTTAGTAAAAAAAGGCATCTGGTTCTCTACCCTCACAACACGAAACAGCAGTGATAAGCTGCTATTTTATGTGAGCGTGGTCCTTCCCCGGTCGAGCCGGCCCATTCGTGCTACAACTATACTACAAATAATATAGCTGCACATGGCTCTGTCACGTATAAACATTTCGTTAAATATCGTTTTCTAGCAATCGTATATTTTCTAATTTTATGATTGTCCAAATCTTTAAATAAATAAAATTTAAGTATCTGTTTGTAATACCTTTTTACTAAATGCATATGAAAGTTTATAAAGTACTTATAACAAGAAAAACTATACTTGTCTTTTTGTTCCGGCTAATCTCCGAAATGGCTTGGCCACTTTTGACGGGACTTTCACTGGCAGATAGCTGATGTTATAGGAAATAACTTACTACTTACTAACAAGGCTACTTTTATTTAAAAAAAAATAATTAGGAAATTATCTGCACAAAAAAATTAAATCCATGATAATCAATCGTAATAAATTCTACGCGGGCCAAGTCGCGGGGTACATACTATTTGACAAGAATTCATTTTACTATTTTGTGTTTTATCACAAAATATTTTTTTTAAATTATTCACACTTTAGTGTTGTGCAAAAAATATTACAAAACAATTAAAAACAGCAAATAAAATTATGTAGGAACATTTTAAAACTACTTAGCATTATTCAGAGTTTTATTTATCATAATTTTGATGATTATTTTAAGATTCTTAATATTCTTAGCAATTGCTCAGTTTTATACAGTCAGGATCAGTTTACAAGCTGGCTCTACCAAGCTGCCGCGTGGTAGAGCCACGCGGCAGCTTTTGCTGCCGCACGGATGGGCCGGCTCGAACCGGGGTGGTACCACGACCTCACAGAAAACCAGCGTGAAGTAGAGGTTTACCTCTGCGTTTCGCTTGGTGAGTGCAGGTGGCCGGAGGCCCTTTTTACTGGAAATGAGGCATTCCATCTTAGTCCTCACGGGTGACAACGCATCTACATTTTCAGTTGTAATAGAGGATAGATGTAGATGTCTATGGGCCGCAGTAACCACTTACCATCAGGTGGACTGTGTGCTCGTTTGTCACCCTTATCCTATATAAAAAAAAAAAAACATGGAATTATAAATAGAACGCAATTTATTTTTGTTTCAGTAATATCTAGCAAATTGTCATAAAAATATTTTTCGCAAGCAACCTTATATATATATATATATATATATATAAGTAATTGGGAATTTACAAATGTAAGCAACCTAAATTTTGCATATTTCCTATGAGGTATATAAAATATTAAAAAATAATTAAGGAAATATTATAATTAAGGAAGCCATGAAAATAGTTTATGAGGCAACCCATATGCGATATATTTGTTTAAATTTTATGTTTTATTATAAATAAGTAACCGCTAAACTCTAAGTAGACGAGTGAAAGTTTATTACAGAAATTGCCACTTTCCTTTCATACTTAACAAAATGTAAACAGTTCTTTAATTGCAGGGACAAGTAAATAGACAAACGGGAATAATCAAAACAACTCACAAACTGGGAAACATATGATTTTTATTAAGGTTAAATAATGCCTTCTAGTTGTTTGATAAATCTGACCACTCATTACACGCACTCATAAACCACACGTCAAAAATAATATATAAACATATTCTCACCTAAGACACGGGGCCGGGGCAACAGGACATTATGAGGCGATTAAACTTAGTACATGATTCGAATATGTATCTCTGAGAAATTATCTGAGAGATTACCACATAAGTCATTTTTGTAGACTATTAGTCCGTTAAGTGCACATTCTTAGAAACTTTTAATGGAAATATATTGCGAACAAAGAAAAAACTACTATTGTTTCAGCGAGAAAACGCAGCCAGCGTTCTTGACAATACCGTGGAGAGGGAGGGCTATATCAATTAATTTTTGTTTTTTTATTCTTATAATTACTGTATATATATAATTAATTACTAATACGTTTTGGTTATTAATTCATATAACATATTTATACATTATTATTAATTCATATATACATCTATACTAATAATATAATAAAGCGGAAGAGTTTGTTTGTTTTTTTGTTTGTTTTAATACGCTAATCTCTGGAACTACCAGTCAGATTTGAAAAATTCTTTTTGTATATTATAGCCAGATTCATGTGGCATAGTATTGTTTATATAACATTAAGCTATATCACTCAGCTAGCCTTACATATGGATATTTGTAAAGCAAGTCAGAAGAAAAAGCGCTTCCGTGATGATTTATCCGCGTACGCTGAAGTTATGGTTAGGGATACGTAAATACAATGTTCTACAAAAATATAGATCTTTACTCCGTCTAAAAAAAGTCCGTGATACCATATGTCTATTTCTTATACATAAGCCATAATTAGGTATTTTGTGACAAAAAATATTGAAAATTAAAAAGTGATATATAAGCGTTAGTATTAGGCATGGTCTATTTATCCTTACGAACGAAAGTTACTTCATCATCAAGACAATTTTATAAAGATAAACTTTCTTTATACCATATTATTTGGACGCATAGTTTAAGAGATAATGTAAAATTAAAATAATTCAATACTTGGCTGGGCGCACGAACGACGCATAAACCCTAACCGCCCGGTGAGAACAGTATTGAAAGCTTCTATGAGCGAGGTTATATCAATCATTATAGCTAAAATAAATTAAAAATAAATTGAGTACTTTTATGACAATGATTAGTTACATCTTTATTTCTCTCTGAACTCTTTCATTTCACGTTGCTATGGTATTTTGAAAATTTTATTTATCAATAAGTCTAAGAGTTTGATAGCAAATTTATCAAGAATCATTTCATGCTTACACACTTTTCATGTTTCGTGTACGGTTTTCTTTAAAACTGAAAAAAACTGCGCTTTGGGACACTTCCTGGGACGTGAGGGGGAGGGCGGGAAGGCAGGACGCTCAACCGGGAGGGGGAGGGAAAGTGGATAAAACTTAACTTCGCTCTACATCATACATAATATGCCAACAGATAAAAGTAGTCCATTAATTATGCCAAATTTTCCATACATTGCTATCAAATAAAATATTTATTTTCAATTATAAAATGCTTGAACTAGGTGTCATGTCATGTCGCGCACCTCGGACACGGACACGTGATGACGCGGGTGAAACCGCGGGGCACAGCTAGTATATATATATATATATATATATATATATATATATATATATATATATATATATATATATATACATATATAATACCAAAACGTAAGATTAATAATATTTTTTATAATTACAACAGCTTTTATATACAAAGATTCTTATTTAAGCTTAACAATTGTTTTACAAACAAATGAGAATGTATTGTTCGAAAAAGCAATCAGTATAAAATACGTTTTCCTTGTTGAGAATCAAGACATTTTGCTTCTTATTTTTTAATACACGGCAGTGCCTCCGCCAAGTCGAGCAAAAAAGCGGCACGGCCGTACCATCCTTTTCTCGAAGCAGATCAGGCCATATTTGAAACCCTATAACTTCGTTGTGGATAAAACTAGAAGCTTGAATTTTTAGTAACCAAGCAGGTATTGTATAAAATCGGTATATTTCAAATTTCATTAAATTTGAACTAGTAGTTTAATAATTATAACTAGTCAAAGTTTCTTAATTTTGTCACTCACTCACTGACCGATCATCAAAACTATTTAAAATATAAAATCTTTTTAGTATTGATGTGGTCAGGTTAGCTAATTACGTAATAACTTAATACAGAAGGACCCTTAAGTAGAGACTGAATAAATTACCCGACTTGGTATTACATGTGGATCTTAAAACTTTTTACGGTAGAAGAACTGAGTTGCGAGACTTGGTTTTTCTACAAGTTATGTTTTTGATGCCATTTGTTTTACAAAAAAATGTGCCTAACACTGAGTGGAACAAATTCAAGGATATTAAAACAAAACCCAATAATTTTTAATATGATTTATAAATCTTTATGGCATTCCCATATATAAAAAGATTCAAATGGCGAACTGTTCATTTCATGGAGTGGTGATAATTTGGCCTGGGTGTATAATAAAAATATAATATATAATAAAATAAAAAAATAGTAAAATTTTAATTAATACACAATTATAAGTAACAATTTTATTGATTTGTCTTTCCTCTCACTTTCTCCTAATCTGTGGGAGTGATTTCGTTAGAAGGAACGGAAGTGTGTACCAGGAAGCTAGGGAAGCGTGCATTATTTAATTTGACCAATGAGCGCGCGCGATGGTAGAAAAGTGTGCTGTTATATAAAATAATTTATATGTATAAATTATATTTATAAATGTAATAATAAGTGCCTGGAAAAAATGCAGATCAGAGATAAAAAATCCAACTGAGTAATAACGAATAATTATTCGAATAAATATTTCAGTATTTTAGTTTTATAAATTTTGAGGTTAATTTCTGTCCTCAATTGATATTTTTAATTTTGATAAAAAAAACAAATAGCTTTTTTCAATATAAAATGTTAATGTTGCTTATTACCAAAGTGAGATGTCAAATGGTATGCATCATGCGACTACTGTAAGGCTCGCTCGTTTATTATTTTTAAATGTATTTAAAAAAAAAGCCAATCTCTTACAAACATACGTAGAAGAAGATCCAAATGGAGCTATAGTTTCTCTATATACTAATCAAGCAAGAAAAGCATGAACAGATAATAACTACAATAACTACAATATTCTAAGGCGGGAGCTCCAAACTGTTAAGGTAATGGAACATTCACCAAATTCCTTTTATTTTATGGAATTTCACATCAGATGATTACATATCAGTAGACAGTGCAATTGAAATATTAAAATATAATTCTCGCTAACTACCTACGTATCTATATAACAGTAATGGGTTGTTTTATTTACATAATTTGCACAAATTCCAAATAATATTTGAATTAAAATGTGAAATTATAATATAATAAATAATTTCGCGGAACCCTGGTGACTTTAGGAATCTCTGGTCTAAGGAATAAAATAAACGGTCTTTCTTTATCTTAAATCTAAATAACATCACATTAATCGATCCTATCCGAAGAAATCCGCGGCCGGTCGCTAGTCTATCTATACATATAATAAAACTGTAAATAGCAGATGTCTGTACATTTTATATTTTTGTAATAAAAGTGATTGAGGGGTACTAAAAATAAGTAATTAAATACATTTCTACCATTTTTAGAATTTTCTGTCTGTCTGTCTGTCTGTCTGTCTGTCTGTTTGTTTGTTAACGTATCACGTTTAAAGTACTAATTTATATCATAAGAATTGTTAAGGAAATTATAAAGTGTATCTTCTGGTTACATTTAGTCTTTATTTCATTAAAATCGGTTCATTCCATCAAAAGTTATGATAAATATTCTGAAGTATGGGTAGGGAATTTGCTCAACGGTGGCTTTGTTTGAGTCATCAAGTTGATGTTAGCAGCGCCATCTCTCTTCAATTAAATCTATACATATAATAAAAATGTAAATAGACGATGTCTGTACATTTTAGATTTATATAATAAAAGTGATTGAGTGGTACTAAGAATAAGTAATTAAATACATTTCTACCATTTTTAGAATTTTCTGTCTGTCTGTCTGTCTGTCTGTCTGTCTGTCTGTTTGTTTGTTAACGTATCACGTATAAAGTACCAATTTATATCAGAAGAATCGTTAAAGAATTTATAAAGTGTATCTTCAGGTTACATTTAGTCTTTATTTCATTAAAATTAGTTCATTCCATCAAAAGTTATGATAAATATTCTGAAGTATGGCTACAAAGTATAGGTACGAATTTGTTCAATGGTGGCGTTTGTTGAGTCATCAAGTACATTTTAAACTAATATCATATTATAAATCATAACATAATTAAATGATGTAAAATAATGTTCTATAATGATGAAATTATATCTAAAACGCAGTAAACAAAAGTATTGCATAAAGAACGTAATAAATATATTAAAAAATATATTAACCTTATTATGTAAATCTAAAGTACAATAGTTAACCCATTTCATCGATAGATGGTAGTGTTGCACAAAGGTCATGCAAGAAGGCAGGTTGTGGTTTTTTTTCTGTAAATGACCTTTCATATTTGCTGTTAATCTTTAAATTACTCGCTGCCCTACCGTGTATTGACAATGTCATTTATTCTTTACCGCCGAGTACTCTACATGGTAAATCAAATTTTAAAAGAGCTATTAACAATTTCGTTGGTTTCGGCGAGGATCAAACTTTCTTTCTTGCTTACGATGTAGGCCTGATTTGTAAGTTCTTTTAAGTTTTTTTATTGTATCAATCGCGTCAATTAATCTCTTTTATTTTTAGAATTGATTTTAACAGCGCCATCTATCCTTATATCTCTATACATGCGGTAATCACATGCTGTGTCTGATTCTGTACATTGTATAGTATATTAATTTGTGACTAAAATCATTATGGAGACTGAAACTCATTAAATAAGTACATTTTTATAATTTTTAGAATTGTCTGTCTGTCTGTTTGTTTATGAACGCATCACGTCTTAAGTAAACATCTTTTTTCAAAGAAATTGTTTAGAAAATCATAAAGCGTATCATCCAGTTCAAAGATTAACTTTGTTTTATTAAAATTGGTTAATTCTATCGAAAGTTTTGATTATTATTTTGAAATGTAGGTTCGATTTGTTTAAAGGCGCCATAAAACCTCAGAAATAGTAATAAAATGATTCCTTTTTATAAAAAAACGTTTTATTATAATATATTTATACTTTAAACACAGTAAACAAAAAATATGTTTTCCTCATGAAGTTAATGCTTCATGGTTTTCCTTAAATTAAAAAAGGATGTCTTCCACGAAGAACGTAATAGATGGCGTTGTACGTTAACGAGTCCATTCAAGCTGAAAGAGCCGTGTAGGGTGTAAGCTAACAGCACAAACATCATCAAAAACAGATATCAGAAAAAAGATACGTATGCCCAAGCTAAACGTAGCAAAATTGCATCAAAAACAATATGTCATGATGTTGTTTTATACCAAGAATCCACCTTATATCAAATAACTTTCCTTTCAGTTCTAAGCGTGTTCTATTCCCACTTCCCATTCCCAGTCAGCGTGTGTTATGCGATGACCGATGACCGTAAATAAAGCGCAAGGTCAAACTTTACGCGTTGCAGGAGTGGACCTCAGTACTGACTGTTTTGCACATGGCCAACTCTATGTTGCTTTTTCCCGCGTTAGTAGCTCCCGTAACATTTTTCTGTACGCCCCGGCTGTCTACTTTTAACGTCGTTTACACAGAAGTTCTATCACAAACGACTCAGAACTTTGAGCATAATGATTTATTTTGGTGCCACTTATTCATACAGTAATGATATAAATCTTTTAATATTCTCTTACCTAAACATCAAATTCTTTAAGTAAAACCTATATACGCGAGCTACGCCGCGGGCACAGCTAGTATATACATATAATAAAAATGATGATAACATGTTGTGTCTCTTTACATTGTACTCTTTACTTTCTGTACATTGTATATTTATTTTGGTGACTAAAATCATTATGGGGAACTAAAAATAATTAAATAAGTACATTTTTATAATTTTTAGAATTGTCTGTCTGTCTGTTTGTCTGTTTTTATATGAATGCATCACGTCTAAAGTAAACATCTTTTTTTTTTCAAAGAAATCGTTAAGAAAATCATAAAGCGTATCTTCAAGTTACATTTAGGCCGGCCACATACATACGGAATTCCGTTTCGAGATTCCGTTTCAATATTCCGATTCGGAATCCCGAACGCAGCAAGTCCATATAAAATCTATGACCGGCCACACACGTACGGTAGTTTTCCGTTCGATATTTTGCGGGCAAAACGGGATTCCGTTTGTGTGTGGCCGACCGTTCGAAATTCCGAAACGGAATCTCGAAACGGAATTCCGTATGTATAGAGCGGGCCTTAATCTTTGTTTTATTAAAATTGGTTAATTCTATCGAAAGTAATGATTATTATTTTAAAATGTAGGTTCGAATTTGTTCAATGGCGCCATAAAAATCTCAGAAATAGTAATAAAAAGATTTGTGTGTAAAAAAAACGTTCCATAATAATTAATATCTTTATACTTAAAACATAAAAAGAGATTTAAAAATGGATGTTTTCTCACACAAAGGACGTAATAGATGGAGTTATACAAATTACAAACTTTTCTGATTTGCTGTGTTGAGATTTTTCGCCGATGAATCGTATTGAGACTTACTGAAGAAATTAGTATCTGTCGAATCCATACAACGGAACCCGAACAAAAATAACAAAATTGCAACGAAATGTCGTGATATTGTATTTATAATATACGCAAAATCAGTACTGCCATTTTAGCGCTTTGGGAACTAGATTTAGCGCTTTTTTGGAATGCATTTCGAAATTTTAGCACCTAGCACTTAATCCAGCGCTTTTTGGTGTATTTAGCACAAATCTCTAAATTGTAGCGACTAGCGGGTTATTAACTCTTTTATAGCAGCACTGTTAGTCCACATTACCGATAATAATAATAATGACCTTTATTATTTTTTTCCACAAATAGTACATTGCAGTTTATCTTTTGCAAACATATTTTTTCCACAAAACAAAGAGCATGGGAGACGAGTCCAAACTAGGATACCCTGTGCTATGGATCTCCCGGCTTCCCCTTTAGGATGATCAACTTGATTTTTCTTATCGACGACTATAAGCGGGGAAATCCCCTTCATTAAAGTTTTCGTTCATGGTTTTGGCAACACATTTATTTTGCTTTATTCAGTTTTAGTCAGTTGTTTAGAGCACAGCTAAGTTAAAAGTTACTTAGAGTAGTACTAACTACTGTTGACAGCAATTGCCATAATTATAAGTCGATGTCCTGCGAAGTATTGATACATCAAAAAATATTGCCAGAAAAAAAACTTAATGTTGTTTTCTTTATTATGATTATATTTTCTTGAATTATAAATTATAATAAAAAACACAAACTTTGTTTGTAGTTAATTTAGCGCGAAATCTAGGGCTTTTTTAAAGCGCTGTTTTCATGAAATCTAGCGCTTTTTGTGTTGTCCTAGCGCTGAATGAGTTTTTTTGATCTGGCAGTACTGCCAAAAAACCCTCTATTAAGAAATAACTTTCCCTTCAGTTTTAAGCGCGTTCAGTTCCCAGTTACAGTCAGCGTGTGTAATGCGATGACCGTAAATAAAGTGCAAGGTCAAAATTTACGCGTTGTAAGAGTGGAGCTCAGTACGGACTATTTTGCACATGGCCAACTCTATGTTGCTTTTTCCCGCGTTAGTAGCCCCCGTAACCTTTTTGTGTACACCCCGTCTAAGTCTACTTCTAACGTCGTTTACACCGAAGCTCTATCATAAACTACTTAGAACTTTGATGATAATGATTTATTTGTTACCACTTATTGATACAGTAATGATATAAATAGTTTAATATTCTCTTACCTAAACGACAAATTCTTTATGTAAAATCTATATACGCGAGCTACGCCGCGGGCACAGCTAGTCTATCATAAATCTTTAAAGTTAGAAACAAAAATTAATTTACTGTGACCATCATGCGAAATAAAATGGCATGTATTGTTTAGTTATTTTCGCGAATGGATCAAAATTATGTTTGTGTGGCATATTAATTTTAAAATTGAATAAGTTAATCCTTATCTACAGCCTGTTATATACGTAAGGATATAAGACGATAAATCAGTGCTTGTTACAGGCTATTGTTAGGCTTAGGCCTAACAATGGCCTGTAACAAGCACTGATTAACGCACCCACCGTTTCTACAGATGGCTTAAAGTTACTGTCGAGTAGATATTACTAAGTAAATTATCCTCTTTAATTTAGTAATTCGTCATCTCTACAAGGGATAGCATAATTTGGAAAAGCGAAAAAACTAACTCAATATTTCGTCCCAAATTATTTTATTATCTTGATACTCTACAATAGGATAAATAAGTCTGTACCAACACACACACACACACACACACACACACACACACACACACACACACACACACGTAAACACGAGCAAAGGTGAATCTTCACGTTCATGCACACGCACATGCACATGCACACATACACGCATACACACGCACATGCACACTCACACGTACACGCACACTCATACGCCCACGCACACGCTCACTCACACGCATACGCACACTCACACGCACACGCACACGTACACGCACACGCATACGCTAACGCACACGCACACGCACACGCAAACGCACACGCACACGCACACGCACACGCACACGCATACACGCACGCACACGCACACGCACATGCACACGCACATGCTCACGCATTCGCACACGCACACACACGCACACGCACACGCACACACACACGCACATGCACACGCACACGCATACACGCACGCACACGCACACGCACTCGCAAATGCACTTGCACATGCACAAGCATTCGCACACGCACACGCACACGTACACGCACTTGCACACGCACACGCACGTGCACACGCACACGAACACACGTACACACAAACACACACGCCACACGCACACACAAACGCACACCCGCACGCACATGCACTCAAACCAACACCCATGCACTTACATGTAAATTAGTTTTAATACTGTTTTATTCACTATAAATAAAGTCACTATAAATTTTAGTGTCGCACGATATGCACCTAAATTGTTATGTGTATTGTGTGTTACCCAAGTGTCTTCGAATATTAACATTAGGCTTAAACAAATTAAAATTTTACCTCAAATATTAGTATATTATATAAGTCAATGTATACGTATGTATACGAAGAGCAAATAGAGTTAACATTATAATTATCATATGTTATCTAAATAGTATTCTTATTTGGATTAAAAATATAATATATAAAAATGATAAATAATATAAAATAAAATATATGTTGAATATAACACTATACATTAAATATAGTAAAATAAATAAATAAAAACCCAACCAGATGGAAGCTCTCGGCGGCCGAGGGTTTAGGGGAAAGGGAAAGAAACGGGCGATATCGATGAGCACTGCCTCCTGCGTTTAAGCCCGTAGCAATTCGTCACGGAGTCCTAGTCGCCTCAGATGACCATAAAGACTGACCGGGATTAATTTGTTCGCAAAAACGACTATAGGAATAATTTCGGTCGTTATACCACCCCACATAGGTCCAGATGTTTTGTTTGCTTATTTATTCGGCTTTCAAAAGTTGTTGGTCATACGGAATGTTAATATAAACTAAAAATATCCTTGATTATGCCTGGTCCATCAACACAATATCAGAATTAATCAGAAGAATAGTACTTATATGAAAATGTGGGATGGTGGCCCGGTTCCAGCAGAGACTGACGCGATCATTTTCGGGTACGGATTCCGCCTTCCGCAGCTTTTCGCAAGTACTTATAAAAAGGCGGCTTCCCATGTACAACCCTAGCTACTCGTACTAGGTTGTCTGTGCAATTACTCAGAATTAGAAAGCGCCAAACAACCGGCGTGACATATGCCTATGTGATTCACCGGCATGGCGACAAGCTCGAAAGATGTACGATCGGTACGAGACGGAACCATCCTTAAGGATGTGTATTTTTGGTAGTTGTTGTTCTCAATAACTTATTATTGTTTAATAAATTAAGAATAATCTTGTTATTATTAATATGGCTGGGCTCAATAAATATATAAGAGGATTATTTATTATAACGATGATTTATTAATATCATTTTTTAGAAACATTATTATTTACTTAATTAACGACTTAAAAACTTTAAAAAATATCATACATTAAAAAGCACATTATTAGATTAATGCTAAAATTTTGAAATTACTATATTGGTCTAAAGCCAAAAAACAAGGGCATCTTTTCTGTTTCGTTTTCATTTAATAACTTCTAATCTAAGTTGATAACTTGTTAGTCGGAAGATGTCATGCGGATGCTAATATATACGGTTTATTGTAGAACTTTTCTTTTCGGTGTTGAAAACGACGATTTAATCTTTTCCACTTCCGGATAAGTAGTTTGTTCTAGAGACGGTTTCCTTCATGCCCCTCATACATAAAAATAATGAATCATAAAGAAAACGAAACGTTTCTCAAAATCTTGTAACCGTGTATTTGTCCTGAATAGTGACAGCGCATTTGTGGCCTTCGTTGTTTGAAGTTGGCGGGAAATATCAATAGGCTGCTACTAAACAAAACTTATGCTTTTTTGAATGTTTTTATACGTTTTGTGATATTTAGTAAATAAATTTCAGGTTGACCTTTAAATGTGCCCTGTCGTTTTTTTATTCAATATATATTATATGTGTAATTCTTATTGAAAGTAATTTTTTACATTACTTTACCACTGGTTCGAAAAAAAAACCTCTGTCCTGGGAAGAACCAGCAAGAAACCCAGCGGGACTTTTTTTTAAAAATAAATTTTACAATATAAATGATTACGAACTATTCACAAAATTTATTTTAGAAACTGCTTGGAAGCGACCACCTCATTCCCAGGGGTTATTATCAACCATGTATTCATTTATTTATTTATATTTAATTTATTAATTAAAACGACATCTAAATGAAATACCTATGAACTATACCTAGTCTTTCTAATATATTATTATTATTATTTATTTTTTCAAGTGAAAACGTATTTAGGCGCGTTGGCTAATTTGTTTGAAATGTGAAAAATTTTATGAGTTTGCGTCATTGATATGCTAATGTTAACACAGTTTTGAGTTTTCGCTTTTGTCGGCAGTCCCCAATGACTGCCATTATTTTCTGTTTTAACAATAATCATTCATTTAAAGAGTCAACTACACATTTTAATGTCTGGAACACCAATTAATTTTTTAAATCCTGATCATAATTTTAAATATAAGTTTGGTGGCGCTCGAATTAAAAGTCGAATTGAAAGATTTATTCAATTATCAGGTATAATTTCATTCTATGAATTTTTATTCTATGAATGATAAATAAATTGAGAACGACAGTGATATGAATAAAATAGTTTGATTTTTCACTTTTGTATATTCAAATATATAAACAAAAACATAAGTTATTAAATATACTTAATATTTTGTTTACTTATTTTAGTATTAAAATTCATGTAATTTTGTATAGGACGTTTCATCATCACATCTGAGAATTAAATCTGCAACAATAGTGACACGATACAATAAAACAAATAAGAAAAAAAAGGCGAGAGACCTTAATTTGTGAAAAATCTATTCATAATCAAAATTATAATTTCACCATGGGAGAAATATACCTCTGGATTCCTCCACAGGTTGTACCATAAACAGATATAAAAATATCGCATTGGACCATGAGATCATTTTATCACCTGTTGGATGTTACAGTAATTTTCTTAGTTCACATACAAAAAAGTGTATGGTCAAAGGAGTTTTGACCATACACTTTTTTGTATGTGTTTACAAAAATGTTATCATTTTTGTAAACTTGAATTGTTAATGGCGAAAAGCGTAGTCGGTACTCCAACTTCAGCTTACAAGCACGAATTAGTATGTGGTAGAGCCACGCTGCAGCTATATTATGGTTGTAGCACCATTAGGTCGGCTCAACCGGGGTAGTAGCAGCTTAAAGCTGGTGTGTTTCGTATAGTGAGTGTAGAGAACCGGATACCTTTTTTACTGGAAACGAGGCATGCACTCTCAGTCCTCAAGGGTGACAACGCATCTGCATTTTGATACTTAATTGAGGATAAATGTAGACATAGCCCATAGGAGTTACAGCATCAATTTACAGAAAACACAAAAAAATATTTTCATTATATTATGAGTTTATAAAGAACAACTTTAAAAATTATTTATTACTTTTAATATATTGTCATCTCCCTATTTTTTGAGTGCTTTTCAGTAATCGAATATCAAAAAAAAATCATGTGAATAACGAGTAACATTTTATTTATAGGATAAGGGTGACAAACAAGCACACAGTCCACCTGATGGTAAGTGGATGCTGTAGCCCATTAACATCTACATCTATCCTCAATCAAAAATCAAAATGCAGATGCGTTGTCACCCCTGAGGAATAAGATGGAATGACTAGGCATTCCATCTTCAGTAAAAAGATTCTCGGAGGCTGAAGTCTTTGCCGTCGTTTTGTCTTAGTTAACCCTGGCTACCTTCAGCTTTTAATTATTAATTTCGATGCTATCTATCCTCAATAGGCAACAGTACCTTAAAGTTTTGCAGTGGTATGCTTTGGATTTAATTTTATTGATTGCCGTATCCCATACAGCTGGTAGTACCCATCCACCTTCTCTATCAATATTACTCCCATTGAAATTATTCACGAAACATCTTTGATATTAATAGATGTTTTTTTGCAAGTGACCGTGGTGTATCAAATTGGCTTTAATGGCAGGGGTCACACTGCAGATTTTCCAGAGGGTTGGTGTTTCACGTCAGCTATAATTTTATTTACGCGAGTATACAAATACTTCTTAGAAAAATAGATCTTTTTTGTTTGCCCTATATAAGATGGTCCACATTCACAAACAAGCTTGTGCTTCGGCTATATATATTATCACTATTCTATAATGAAGATATAAATCCAAGGTTCTACGGTACGTAGATGATACTTTCATAATTTTACCACAAGACTAAGTAACTGCATTCCTAAACCATCATTATTCGTAAAAGAACTCAAAGAAGCAAAAGACACGCGCGCGCGCAAGCACGTACGTACGCACGTACGCACGCATGCACATTCGCACGAACGCACGCACGCACGCACAAACGCACACACAAATGAACTCACGCACGCACGTACGCACGCACGTAAACACGCACACACAAATGCACTCACGCACGCATGTACGCACGCACGCAAACACGCACGCATGTACGCATGCACGCACGCACGCACTCACGTACACAAACACGCACACACGCAAGTACGCACGAAAGCCTTACGCATGCACGCACGCATTCAAACACGCACGCACGCACGCACACACACAGGCACGCACACGCAAGTATGTACGCTAGCAAGCACGCACGCACGCAAGCACGCACGCACGCACACACGCACACAGGCACGCACGCACGCACGCACTCACGCATGCACTCTCGCATGCACGCACGCATGCACGCACGAATGCACGCACTCACGATCGCACGCAGGCGCGCACGCACGCACGCACGCAGGCGCGTCCGTACGCACGCACGCAAGCACGCACGCAAGCACGCACGCACGCACGCATTCACGCACACACGCACGCACGCATGCAAGCACACACGCACTCACGCATTCACGCACGCATACACGCACGCATGCATGCGCGCACTCACGCATGCACGCACGCAACACGCACGCACGCAACACGCACGCACGCAACACGCACGCACGCAACACGCACGCACGCAACACGCACGCACGCAACACGCACGCACGCACGCGATTTTTTAAAGGAGAGGGGGCAAATGATCATGCGGCTCACCTGATGGTAAGTGACTACCGCCGCCCATGAACAACTCCAACAGCAGATGTGTTACCGGCCTTTTTAAAAGGAGTAGGCTCTTTTCTTGAAGGTCCCTAAGTCGTATCGTTCGTATCGGTATCGTATCGGTCCGGAAAAATCGCATGTTGTTGGTATTCCACAAAGAAATAGTGCGAGGAAGAAAACTTCTTCTAAATCGCACAGTGGTGAATCGCCAATTATCCAGATGGTACGGATGGTATCGCGAGTTTTGTCGCAATGTGCGATGGTGAAATTGTGCGGCTGGAATTAGTCCGAACAATTCCTCAGAGCACTCCTCGTGGCAGATGCGATAAAATACGCAAAGAGATGCAACATCTCTTCGCAGCGCCAGTGAATCGAGCCGATCGGAAAAGACTCGGTCGTCGACGATTCGAGCCGCACTGCGCTGAATGCGGTCAAGTGGAAGGAGCTGGCACTGGAGAGCCCCAGTCCAGATATAGGAACAGTATTCCATGTGAGGCCGAACCTGCGCCTTGTAAAGTTGCAGGCCGTGTGCCGGCATGAATACTGTCCCGCACTGCTGAACACGCCAAGCTTTTTAGAGGCCAATTTAACCTACTCTTCCAAGTGACCACTAAACTGCACGGCACTCGATATGTCAACGCCGAGGATTCCGATACTGGCTGAGGCAACAAGGGGAGTGCCATGAAACTGAGGCGATACGAAAAAGGGTTTTTTTTTAGTGGTAAACGCACAAACTTGTGTCTTCTGAGGATTAAACTGGACTAGATTTAGTCGCCCCCAATCCGACACTTTGTTCAGTAAAAACTCGACTTCAGAAACAAGTTTACTCCGGTACTCGGCAACGTTTTCACGAGAAATATTGACACGGCCGGTGTATAGCGCATCAACAGTGCTGTCATCTGCATAGCAATGAATGTGGTAACAACCGGTAGGTTTGCAACATATTTTTGATATACAGAAGAAACAGCGTTGGTGATAGCAGCCAGAAAACTGATGATTCAATTGCACAGTTTCCCGGGAAGCCTATAACAATGAAGCTTCGAAAGAAGCGCGTTGTGTCAGACCTGATAGAAGGCTTTCGATAGGTCCAAACTAACGGTCAATGTCTCCCCCTTGGACTCGATGGCCTGTGCCCATCTTTGTGTTAGATAAACAAGAAAATCACCAGCTGAGCGACCCCGACAAAAACCGTACTGGCGGTCACTAATCAGCTGGTGCTTCTCAAGGTACCGCATGAACTGGCAGTTAATAATGGATTTCATTATTTTTGAAAACAAGAAGGTGTGGACGATAGGCCTGTAGAAGGACGGATCAGAGCGGTTATCTCTTTTAGGGATGGGGTGCACGAAAGCTATCTTCCATGAATTCGGAACAATGCCTAGGGAGTAGGAGTGCCAGAAAAGACGCATTAGAACCAGTGCCAACTCTGGAGCGCACGTCCTCAGCACAATTGGCGAGATTCCGTCAAACCCACGTGACTTGTGTATGTCCAGGAAGAAGAGTACTTTGCGTCTAAGCACTGTGTGAATCGCACATCAGGTATAGAGCACTCACACTGCGGGATGTTTGGCGGTGTGTTCACCCCGTCATCGACAGGCAAGTTGGACGCAAAAAGGGAGCCGAAAAGGTCTGCTTTCTCTTTTGCGGCGTGGGTCAGTGAGTCGTTCTTCCTGTGCAGAGATGGTAGTGATGGCTTACAGAAACTCCCTTGAACAGCTTTGGCCAGAATGAACGGGTTCCCGAAGGATGGCGAACTAATTTCTCGCCAATTCTGCCAATGTGCTCATACTTTGCCTTGGCAATAACTCTTTTGAAGGACCTGGAGGTGAAGTAATATTTCTTTTTAGGCATGCTGGTGTTCCCGAGCCACTGAAGCCTCAGCACAGGCCTGATAACACTCCTGCTTACTGCGTAATGCAGTCTTACAGGAGCGACCAAGCCAAGGCTGAGATCTGCCTCCCATGGGTACCTCAGATGACGGAATAAATAGTTCCATTCCCTGTAGGGACAGAAACAGCAAAAGCGCTGGGATCATCCGGCATAAAGCAAGTCCGCCACCATGGGTAGGATCCAAAGAAAGATCGCATTCCATCCCAATCCGCCGACCTGTAATGCCAAACACGGCGGCAGCAGAACGCAACGGTGAGGGAAGCGTGAGTGGCACTACACTCCAGATCAGACAATGGTCCGAAAAGCCGAGAGGGGTAACGACGGAAACCTGATATCCATCCGAATGAGAGGTCAGTAGAAGGTCCAATAGGGAAAGTGTATGATCCTCCACATCTGGAATCCGCGTAGGCGAAGTAACCAGTTGTGTCAGACCACAAGTGTGGTCTCACACAACTGGTTACCTCGCCTACGCGAATGTTAATGACTTTTCCTTGGCAAAGTCATTAACAGATCTTCGCAGATCTCCCCATGTGATCGGTTAAAAGTGATCCGAGCCATTCGGCGTGGTGGGCGTTAAAATCGCCAAGTATCTCGATCTTTACGGATGGGATCTGTTGTAGCAAGAAACCTGTAGCCATTTGGACATGATCGATGAGTCGGTCTGTGTCGGCATTACCTCTATAGGAACACAAGCACCCGTAAACGCGAGGATGGTCGTCGCTGTCTACATGCAGCCAAAGGATGGACAGGTCCGTACCTTCAAGACTGCCGAGGCGTCGAGAACAGATGTTCTCTCTAACGTATACGTAAACTCCAGCCCGGGGCAAAAAGAAGTGTTCTAATTTTTATCACGGTTAGGACAGGTACGAAGTATCAGCCGGAGAGGACACCTGCGTCTCGGTCAAAAAGAGCAAGATCGGCTTTGCTGTCTCTAGATCGTAGTGGACGGCGTTAAGGTTCGAGTGAATTCCACAGATAGCGTAACAGGGGTCGCCATGGTTCTATCGCTCTGTTGGCCCCGTGCAGTGTTAGAATAGAGCGAGATTTTGCCCCTCCCCAGAATACGCGAGGCAACCTAAGCACCCACGCTCAGGAAGAAGAGGGTAGCTTGACCGTGGATGCTCAGTGAGATTCTCTATCACCAGGGGTGCTGGTATATATGTATTAAAGTATACAGTTAAACTGAGAACCTCCTCCATTTATTTTATGTCACTTAAAACGGTGAAATAAATAAGTACGCTGCAGTACAAGCAACTACTTAATAAATTACCGCGTCTTGTTTACTTACTTACATTCATTAAGAACACCAATATTTCCTCACTGAGATCGTTGTAAAACTTCGCTCGATTTAATTGAATTTCTTATAAAATACGGTCTTTTCGGTTACTGTCCGCACTTTGTAGTATCGATATCGATTTAAAGAAATTTCAGTGGGCGTCTATTACCCTGGTGCTTTAAAGAGATTGCTTTTGAATTTAAAGCGCTCTTTGCGATAGTTTCAACGCTAGGTACTCTAGCTTAATGGTCACTTATAAAGGCAAACGTTGTAAAAGGGTAGATGTTGGCGATGGTACAGTATAACATCTTATTTTATTAGATAAACGTATGTTTATTTAGGAGGATGATATCGTGACAATTTAGATTACGACTTATGCTTGATTCCTTCCTATATTCGAGAAACGTTTCGTTCTTCATAACGATCCATTTTACTATAATACTAGTTGGTACCCGGCGCATTGCTGTCGCAGAAGAAATGATTGTGGACATATTATATATATTATCATAACATCATAATAGTTATCGAAAAATAATATTACTAATATAATAATGACACAATAAAAATCGATAGAAAAAACAGAATCGACTTTTTAAACGAGATTTGTAATTGGCAACACTTTATATTTTATCCACAAACTAATAAATTGCGGATTTAACTAATTTCATTTTTATCTTTTCGGTACTTTTTTTTGTGAAAAAAAATATTGCAATCTTTTTTAATTACCATAAAAAAAGATGTATTTTTTAACAAATGCAAATTGTTGGGCGTTTCATCTCCACAATTGGGCATTTCCATTTGGAACAGTTATATTATTTAATTAGGAATGATATTGAAATTTTCATTGCAAATCTCTTTCAAATTGTCGGTACGATACGCGAGCCACCCACTATAAGTTATTGTATTACCTTCGCGCAAGTGCAAGCATTAAGTTCACAAAGTTTTATCTTTTGAACGTTATGGCAGCACATAAAATACGAACATACAAAAATTAATTTTTATATATTAGATAGATGAGGTACATTTAAAAACAGTTTTTATTACAATATAACCATTAGGTAATTTAAAATGTTTTAGACAACTTTAAGTGGTGGTAAGTTTTTGAACCAGTATTTTAATTTAAAAAGCGGGATTTTAAATACACTTTATGTACTGCAAAACGGCTCGTAAGGGAAAGCGAGGTGCTTTTTAGTCATAGAAACCCAGCAGAAATTCGCCTATTTATTGTTTTTGAGACATTGATTTTAAATTTTATGTGTGAGCAGACACTAACTAATTATTGCGTTTCAGGTAAACTCAGAAATCATTTTCTTCTTGTCCTCTCTATCAGCCCTTAAATCATCCACTGATGTAATAAGATCTCTTCTCTAGTTGGGTAGATTTGCTGTAGTCACCACATTTCAGGCATCCAGATCATTAGGTGTACTGGCCTATTTTGACTTCTTTCGAAGCTCCCTTCCTATGGGCTTCCCGAGAAATTATGCAATTGGATCACCAGCTTTCTTGCAGATCGGAGCATCAAGGTCGTTGTAGACGGTGCATGCTCCGACTACAAGCCTATTAACGCTGGTGTTCCACAAGGCTGCGTGCTATCACCAACGCTGTTTCTTCTGCATATCAATGATATGTTGCAAGCTGGTAGCATTCATTGCTATGCAGATGACAGCACTGGTGATGCTCTATACACCGGCCGTGCCAATATTTCTCGGGAAAACGTCACCGAGTACCGGAACAAACTTGTGTCTGAAGTCGAGTCTTTGCTGGACAAAGTCTCGGATTGGGGGCGACTAAATCTAGTCCAGTTTAATCCTCAGAAGACACAAGTTTGCGCGTTTACCGCTAAAAAGAACCCCTTTGTCGTATCTCCTCAGTTTCAAGGTACTCCCCTTGTTGCCTCAGCCAGTATCGGAATCCTCGGCGTCGACATATCGAGTAGCGTGCAGTTTCGTGGTCACTTGGAAGAGAAGGCCAAATTGGCCTCTAAAAAGCTTGACGTGCTCAGCAGAGCGGGACAGTATTTCATGCCGGCTCAACGCCTGCAACTTTACAAGGCGCAGGTTCGGCCTCACATGGAATACTGTTCCCATCTCTGGGCTGGGGCTCCCCAGTGCCAGCTTCTTCCACTTGACCGCATCCAGCGCAGAGCGGCTCGAATCGTCGACGACCGAGTCCTTTCCGATCGGCTCGACTCATTGGCACTGCGAAGAGATGTTGCATCTCTTAGCATTTTCTTTCGCATTTACCATGGGGAGTGCTCTGAGGAATTGTTCGGATTAATCCCAGCCGCCAAATTTCACGAACGCACATCGCGGCAGAACTCCCGATACCATCCACACCATCTGGATGATTGGCGGTCCACCACTGTGCGATTTAGAAGATGTTTTCTTCCTCGCACAACTTCCTTGTGGAATAGTTTACCACCAGCGATTTTTCCGGACCGATACGACTTAGGGACCTTCAAGAAAAGAGCCTACTCCTTTTTAAAAGGCCGGCAACGCATCTGCAATTCCCCTGGTGTTGCGGTTGTTCATGGGCGGCGGTAGTCACTTACCATCAGGTGAGCCGCATGCTCGTTTGCCCCCTCTCCTATAAAAAAAAAAAAAAAACTTCCGTCGCTAATTTGGCTTAGTATTTTTTTTAATTTAAAACACGTTACCTCCACACTAGAATTTTCTCTTGTATCTATTTATAAATACAAATTGCACAAGGACAAACATCCAGACCCGGAACAATTATTTTTAGGTTATACAAATACTTGTTCCGTGCGGGATCCGAACCCGCTACCCCCAGCGCAGCAACTCATTGCCAAGCCACTACGCCACGGAGCCGTAAAATATAAGTTAATGACTATTATTAATAGATTATTATAATGTTAATATGCTAATTTTATTATTATTTATGACTGGATTAAAATTTACTGCTGAATATTGCCTCATGAGTCCCCCCCTATAAAGCAATCAATCATTTGTTATTGACTTTTTCCTCGACTTTTTCTACCACCAATGCGGCGTAACTTAGGAATGAGGTGAAATAATTAACAAAGTCCATAGCGGGCTTAATTTATTATAAAAGTATAGAGATTATAGTTTATTTCTGAAATATTTGTTATATTTTATATAAATTAGACTAGCGACCCGTCTCGGCTTTGCACGGTTGATTTCTGGATTTCGACAACAACGCCACCTACCAGGTCCAATTGTGAAATTAAACCATTCTCTAATCAACTTAATTACACACACAAAATTTTATCAGAATCTGTTCAACCGGTTAGAAGGAGCGCAGTCACATACACACGTATAGAAGAATTATATAATACATAATATGCATATATTACATAGTATTATACATATAAACCTTTTTATTGAATCATTCTGTCTATTAATGAAAACCGCTTCAAAATCCGATGCGTAGTTTAAAAGATCTAAACTTGGGAGACAGTTGCCGAATGAAGTTGTCGCTTTGAGGTGTCAGTGTGTGCGCGCATCGTAACAACTTTATGGTGTCGTTTTTAGCTGTCGGTGTGTGCATCGTAAAAAAAATATCTCTCATAATTTTTTCCAAACGCCCCAAAAGAAGTATTACTTGAAAAGTTTAAAATGTAAAAAAATTAAGAATACAGCATTAAGACAATGTTTTTTATTACCACTAGAGACCGAAAAAACTCATAATTAAATTTGAATCGCAATTTTTTCAAAAGTTCAATTGAAGTCAAGATTGTTTCTGAACACCGGCCTAAGTCATAACACCGACTTCAGAATGTGAAATAATCTTATTGTTTTTAGTTCATTAAAACGGATTTTACTTTTTATAAAAAGTATTTTTTTCCATTTTATATTATAAGGTTTTAATAATGTTGCGAGGAACTCTAATTCTTTTTCTAAAATGTAAGTAGCCTAAGTTACTCCTTATAACATCAGCTATCTGCCAGTGAAAATCCCGTCGAAATCAGTCCATCCGTTTCGGATATTAGCAGGAACAAACAGACAAACAAAAATTTTAAAAATTGTGTTTTGTTATAAGTACCGTATATACTTTCATATGCATTTAGTAAAAATCTGTTATTTTCACATTACAAACAGACATTTCAATTTTATTTATTTGTATAGATGTATAGATTTCTCTAAAAAGAATTATCCGCTTGATATATAAGCAGTGAAATACGCATACGTATGGCAATGTTTTCATTACAATTGAATATTTCTCCACACCATTAATTTCCTAATTTCAAGTGTCAACAGCGAATTCCAGAGCCATATTATATATCATGAAATAAACTACTGTTTTTAGTTAAAAGCTCTGTGGTTGGCAAAAATTATAAAATAAAGCTTTTAAGCACTCGGAGTAAATTTTTCAGTAGGAGTGCAACCTGAGTTCGATTTCCGTTAATTGTAATATTAGATAGAGAAATTAAAATAGTGTGGAAACCTAAATATACGAGGAATAAAGTTTTTCGCAAGAAGTAAAAAAATTCAAGTGATTCAATCTGATAGTTAGATTCAAATTTTATTGATAACTTGATTAGGATTATGCTCCTTGTCATACTGGAAGCAACTTGAAGAGCTAGAGAAGGCAGCACCAAGTACTGTTTACAGCCGACCTTAAACCTTTCCTACTTATCATACGAAACACAGCAACATTTAGCTTCTATTTTACGGTATTCTGTGCGATTGCAGACGCATCGCTATTAGAATAGAATAGAATAGAATATTTTTTTATTCAATATTGATTACAAGTAATTCTTATTAAAAGTAATTTTTTACTTTACCACTGGTTCGAAAAAATCCTCTGTCCTGGAAAGAACCAGCAAGAAACCCAGCGGGACTTTTTTTAAATAAATTTTACAATATAAATGATTACAAACTATTTACAAAATTTATTTTAGAAACAGCTTGGAAGCGACCACCTCATTCCCAGGGGTTATTATCAACCTTATATTCATTTATATTATAATAACCCTTTTTATACAGCTTTTGTTTAATTAAATATTTAAACTTGGTAATAGAGATACGTTGTATATTTTCTGGCACTTTGTTGTAATAGCGTTGGTATACATTGGCCCCAAGAATGAATTACTGAGTCTGTGGAGTCGAGAGACCGGTATCACTAGCTTCTGTTTGTTCCTAGTATTTACAGAGTGTACATTACTTTTTTTATTAAAACTATCTGTGTTTTTGTGAAAATACATTAAATTTTCGTAAATATACTGAAAGGCCAAAGTTAATATATTTATTTCTTTAAATTTTTCTCTAAGAGACTCTCTCGGTTTAAGGTTGTAAATAGCTCTCATGGTCCTCTTCTAAATACCAAATTATAATACCAAAATTCCATAAGACATTATGCTATGGAAATAACTGAAATTAACTAATCTAGCTGTCTCGACACTAGTGAGATCTCTAATTTTTTTACAGTATAAGCTGCAGAGCTTAGTCTGCTTGCTAGTTTGAATATATGAGAGACCTACTGAAGCTTTGCGTCGAGAGTGATGCCAAGAAAAACAGAGGTTTCAACAGGGCTCAGTTCTTCCCCATTTAAAAACACATTGGTATTCAGATTTTTAACATTCTTTGTTGTAAATTTAATACATTTAGTTTTATTGTCGTTTAAATGCAGATTATAACGTTAAACCAATGTACTAATTTTGATATAGCATTATTCACTTCGTCACATTTCAATTGGTAGCGATATTACTTAAGCATTAGTTCCTCAAATCGTTAAGCAACATATTGATAGACTATATTACAACTCAAGAAACTATATAAAGACAAAGAAATTTACTTTTATCTTTGTAATCTTAAAAATATAACACATCATGTTTTATTTCTACGCAGAACACAGCAAAAGAAAAAGTTACTTATTTCAGTGATACTTGACATAAGCATAACCTACAACTGATTTCCTATCAGAAGGGGATTAAAAAGTTTTGGAGGAGTTAACGTTATTTCATATCAAACTCGCACTCATCAACGACTGAAGCAAGCGAATGAGATAGTAAAATTTAAATAGAAAGTTATTTTTGTTTACTACATTTACCGTGTAGTGACGGTGTTAGCGTAAGGTGGCGGTGTAAGAATATCCACTACCCTATACCCAGACCTTTTCCTGTGGTATATATTAACACAGTTCCTACCAAAATAATCGTATTCTTAAGATAGCAATCTATATCTATACAAATAAATAAAATTAAAGTGTCTGTTTGTAATGTCGTAATAACAGCTATTTACTACATGCATATGAAAGTATATACTGTACTTATAAAAAAACAATTTAGGTAAAAATTTAGTCTGTCTCTCTGTCTATCTGTCTGTCTGTTTGTTCCGGTTAATCTTCGAAACGGCTGGATCAATTTTGACGCGACTTTCACTGGCAGATAGTTGATATTATAAGGAGTGACATAAGATATTTTTATTTTAGTAAAGGAATCGGGGTTCCGCACAATAAAATAAAACCTCTGAAATTCAATCGCAATAAATTCCACACAGCCAAAGTTGCGGAGTGACATAAGCTAGTACAAAATAAAACCTTAAGCCGGGCTACCACACCTTGAGCAGTGACAATATATGTCTCATCTCTTTCTTTGTAAGGCTATGACGAAATCGCGCCAAGTGTCACACTTGACGAAGCTCTTGTTTATGTTGGACCGCTTCAAAGCATTAACGTCATAGAAAATATTGACTCGCCATCGATATCGAGCGACGACATACGACACTAATTGCTCACTGTGCTTCAACAGTTGTGCAATTATTCCCGTTATAAATGCGTAACGAGATCATGGACCTTGATTTTTTTCTCACCTATGTAAGTTAAAATATATTTGGACTCAATGATCTTCAAGTACTTTAACCGAGTGTTTTACGAGCCGTGCTTCATCATATCATTATAGCCCTTCCCAAGTTCACTGCTGAACATAAGCCTCCGCCAAGGAATACCACAAAGCACGATCCTGATCCAACTGTATCGAAGTCGTCACCCCATCTAGTGGGGGGACGCCCTACACATCGCTTTTTGAGCCATGCTAGGAATTTATAAAAAATTACATTTGGGGAAAGCTTGCGCATAACCGTAGGATCCGACTAGGAGCGGCGATTTGTCAACCCCATCACTGCCCTTGTGGTAGCAGCGTCAACAAGTTTGGGCTCCACATACTTACATGTAAGCAAAGTGCTGGTAGGTTTCCATGGCAAGGTTCTTTGAACTATGTCATCCGAAGGGCTCTTGTCTCTATAAATGTTCCCTCGGTTTTAGAGCCTTGTGGAATATTTAGAGACGATGGCAAGAGACCCGACGGTATGACATTGAGGCCGTGTACGTGTGCGTGTGTGTGTGGGTGTGCGTTTGCGTGTGCGTGTGCGTAAAAGTGTGCGTGTGCGTAAAAGTGTGCGTGTGCGTTTGCGTGTGCGTGTACGTGTGCGTGTGCGAGTGCGTGTGCGTGTGTGTGTGTGCGTGTGCGTGTTCGTGTGCGTGTGCGTGTGCGTGTGCGTGTGCGTGTGCGTGTGCGTGTGCGTGTGCATGTGCGTGTGCGTGTACGTGTGCGTGTGTGAGGCCGTGTACGTGTGCGTGTGCGTGTTCGTGTTCGTGTTCGTGTTCGTGTTCGTGTTCGTGTGCGTGTGCGTATGTTTGTGTGTGTGTGTGTGTGTGTGTGTGTGTGTGTGTGCTTCATATTAGTAACCGAAGTAAGAGGGTAAGAGATGCTGGAAGTCGATTTGTGGCAATAAAGAAGACAGAATTAATATACATAATTTTCTCACATTTCTTTAAATACAGATTTTTTTTTATATTTAGTATTTTAAATTATATAAGCGTCATTAGTTGATCAGTGTGTTCTCCAGGCGAACTTTATATGCTGTTTTCACTTAGCAAATACTTGTCTTAACTCCGTGAAACCTTTTCATCGCTTCTAAAGTAATCCCTCTCAAGCTCATTCTGGCACGGGGAGATCAAAGATTAGACTTTTAGAGTATTTCTTTCTAATAAAAACTACATCGTTAGAGTTAAATAGCTTGTGTAAATGAATTCAACCACTTTTATTCTATTGTGAGTGTATACCCCATACTAACATGTAACTACCCAAAACAGCTGTTTTTGGTGATAGGCAGGTCGTCTTGATTGGTCGCAACGTGATGGTTTACGTGGTAGAGTACGTTTATACGTGGGAGAACCACGCTGCAGCTATAATATGGTAATATGGCTGTAGCACGAATCGGTCGGCTCGACCGGGGTGGGGCCACGCTCTCACTGAATACCATCGTGAAGTAGCGGTTTAATGCTGCTGTTTCGTACGGTAAGTGCTCTACACTCGGTTAGAGAACCGGAGACCCTTTTGACTGGAAATGAGGCATGCTATCTTGTTACTCAATGGTAGTAACGTATCTGAATTTTGATTGTTGATTGAAGATAAATGTAGATGTCTAGGGGCCACAGCATACACTTACCATCGGGTGGACTGCGTGCTCATTTGTAACGCATATTCTATTTAAAAAAAATCTATAAATTAAGTTTCTAGTTTTAGTTTTTTTTTATAGTTTTTAATATTGTATATAATACACAAATATGATTTTGTGAGATGGACGGATACATAACTATTTTAGTTAAGGCACCCTGTTACCTAATTTTATTTTTATTTTTCAACAAACGTCAAATACTTCTCCAAAATCAGTTGGAAGCAAAAACGAACGCTGATTGGTATCAGCATCGTATCGGGGACATAAAAGCAAGGGCGGACAAAAAATAATACGTTTTCATATTTATTAATTTCCACGTCGCGTCGTTTTAATTTTGCTAATATTTCATGTTAAAATGCCGTCATTGTTTTATTCATTAAAGCTTTAAATGGACTTTTACTCAACTATTAGTAATTATTCTAAGAAATATCTTGTGTTCAACGATTGATAATCAACCCTTAATATCATTATTTTTTAAGCTTTTTTGTGTTTTAGTTGTTTGCTTCATGTTATTTTTACCTAGCGATGGTTACTTATAATTAAGATAAAACTAGTTCGCATATTTCGTTCTAAAATTAAGTGTTTCTTATTACGATTTGTAATGCTTATATCTTGTGGGTATTTAAATAAATAAATACATAAAATATGGCTTAGTGGCGATTTTTCAATCATTAGATAAAAGTTACTCTTATATAACATAAGCATATGAAACGTTACAACTGTATGAATAAAAATAGTTCAATTATTTCACTTTTATTTTCCATCTGGTTATAGTTTATTCGATGGATAATCTTTATACGAAGATTGAAAAATCGGCCATTAGATAATTTTACATAATACTATTTCAGTCTGATTTTTCAGTCGTGAAATAAATTTGTTCTATATAAAATACAACATAGACAAATAAAAATTACAGTTGTTCCAATGAAATACTTTAGTTGTTTCACTTTTAATATCCAGTCAGCCTGGTTAGGGTTTTTATTAAAAGCGCTCGAAATTTGAAATGAAATAAAACAACATGTGTAAGTGATATTGCCAAAGGACATTCGATGACATTATGTATGGAATATTATTTCATCCAAATGGCCGCCGCGACTTTGATGTAGGTGGTGTATCCTGGTGGACCAATTATGAACGACATCTTCGCATAAATGTGGCTCAATTTCATGAAGAACTCAAGTTGGCAATTATCTGTGGTTTGTCTACATAGACCAGAGATTTCACGTAGCCCCACAGAAAGTAGTCGAGTGGTGTTAAGTCACACGATCTCAGTGGCCAGATGATGTCACCACCACAAGAGATGATGAAGCTCTCGAATTTGTCATCTAATAAAATCAATGTTCCCCGTGTAGTATGGCAAGTGGCACCGTCCTGTTGGAACCACATGTTTGTGAGGTGCATACCATCTATCCTAGGCTACACACATATTGTTATCATCGTCCGATATCGGTCGCCATTGACAGTGAGCGCGGCATCTGGAAGAAATAAGGACCGATGATACCGTCGGACCAAAATACACACCAAAAAGTGACTTTTTCAGAGTGTAGAGGCATCTGTTGAATCTCTCAAGGATTTTCGTCGCTCCAAATGCGGCAATTTTGTTTCTAAACAAAACCATTCAACAGGGAATAAGTCCCATCACTGAAGATGATTTTTTTACTGAAAGCAGGGTCAGCCGCAAAATGCTGTCAAATGGGTTTCAGCTCTTAAGTTAATTGAACTTTGTATGATTGAAAACCCAAGTCTCGACGCAAAATCCGCCAAGTTGATATCGCAGAAAGACACTCCATTCCGCACTATGCGGAATGGAGTGTCTGAGGTTTTCTCGCACACTGTCCCGAACGGCAACAATATTCTCCAACGATCTTGCGTTTCTTAGACGTATAGGCACTGCTTTATCAATCACCGAAACGGTTGTCTCAAATTTAAATAGTAGTAGTATAAGTTACGTGAGGGTAATATGGTCACCTTAAGCTTTGCCGCCCTATAAAACCAAAACTAGGAGGAGGACAGTAACAAAACACAAAGCCGTATACTATAATTAATATATTAAAAAAAATAGCAAACACGCTTTGGCAAAAATTACGATAACTTCGAAAAATTAACTTATAAAAGTTAAGTACACTACACAACACTAAAATCGACTAAAATATTTACTATAATTATAGTCAACTGTCAAAATGACGTCGATAAAACAGCACTTTTTTGATCCTTTATTATTTGGTTGAATGATGAAGAGCTATCGTATCATAGAACCATCCATGCAAACAAGGCTGTAGTTTTTGAGTTATGAGAAAGTAACCATATTAACCGGATGACCATATTACCCTCACATACTATATACTAAATATATATTCTTGTACAATTTGACAGCTATCGCTTTACCAAGATGGCCGCTATACACTGTCAAAGTTCAAGCTTACCTATTGAATAACCCTTTAGTTTATTTCATAGACTCCCAGTGTATGGACGTTTGTGCACTACACGCAATTTCACTGTCCGGCAGTCCGATTTTTACGGTCCGATATGACACACCATAAATGTTTATACTATTGTAATCTTATTTTTAGGTTAGTTATTTGTTTACGGAGCCGTGGTAGCTAAGATGGTTAGCGCTTGCTGTAAATATCACAGTACGCGAGCAACCCGGGTTCGATCCCCGCCGGCATCAATGATATTGTTAATTGCAATATTAAGTGCTGATATACCACGTGCTCGACAGTGAAGGAAAACATCGCGAAGAAACCTGCATGTCTCAGGAATAAGAAAAAAAATGATTTCGAAGACATGTGAAGTTCGCTCTCAGAAATGAGGGGAGGCCTATGTCCAGCAGTGGGACGTATTTAGGCTGTAACTTTACTTTTCGCTTTATTTGTTTACAGTATACATCTTCAATCCAGAAAAGCGATATGTATCTCAATGAAGCCTGGTTTGCACGGGTAGAGTTAACGGTAGACAGGTGTACGTCTACTCACTCCCTCGTTGGCTCGCTCGCCCATACTCACTGAATAACGCACTCGCAAGCATTTCATTTGGTGGTACACACAGCCTCAATTTTGTATCTTGCCTCTTGATCTACGCGCTTAAGCGGTATAGTAAAAAATCATAAGTATATAGTAGATAGTAGTTAAAAAAAATTGTTTCATCCTGCCCCAATTTATTGTGGTTTATATAAAATGATCCTTTCACTAGTATAGGGAAGAACCGAAAATTATTATTTTTGTCTTCTACGTCTTCACACGTAGAGTAATAAGCAACTGCCGACGTTCCAAGAAACTCATTTTCCTAGCGTAATTACGCGTGCGTGGCGTATAGTTTCAAAGACAGCTACCCTAAACTGCGCCGCACTGATCCGAGTAAAGACGGACAAGTGCACAAGCCATAATCCGGTAAAAAATCGGACTGCTGAACAGTAAAATTCCGTGTAATGCATGCAAAATGTGTGTAATTACTCTAAGAGACTTGTATACAACGATTGATAAATCAACTCTTAATATCATAATGTATTTACGGCTTAGGGCCGATTTTTCAATGCTCAGTTAAAATTTATTCATAGGACAAAATACAACATACACGAATTAAAATTTAAGGTTATGAGAGTAAAATAGTACAATTGTTTCACTTTTATATCCAATCAGGTTATAATTGACTTAGTGGATAACTTTCGTCTGACGATTGAAAAATCGGCCCTTAAAAACTTTTAAAAAAATGTGACCATTGTAGATCATGTGTCATTTCAGCGAATTCTAGGAGATGGAAATGAATAAAGAAGTGTCAAAAGTAAATGTGATGTTAAAATCTTCAAAGTTTAACTTAAATTACTCTTTTTCTTTCCTTTTTTTTATTTAGAATAACGGTAACAAAGGAACACACAGTCCACCTGATGATAAGTGGATGCTGGGGCTCATAGACATCTAACATTTATCCTTGACTAAAAATCAAAATGCAGATGCGCTGTCACCTCTGAGAACTAAGATGGAATGCATCGTTACCAGTAAAAAGGGTCTCCGGTTCTCTACACACACCATACGAAACACAGCAGCCTTAACCTGCTATTTTACGCGAGTACTTTTTTTGGTATTCCTCTATTAACTAGTTCAAGACGTACATGTTAATGTTATTAAAATTATTGGTATCCGCATTTAAAATTAATATATTTAATTTTTCATTGTATCAATGGTTCACTCAGAAAATACAAATTCCTTTCCTAAATTACATTCCTAATTCCTAAAATTCCATTTCTAAAATATTCTTAGAGGAAAATTTTATCGTGAGTTTACACTGGTAAAACATTTGCTTAAAAACATGTTTCCATCTATCTATTACAGCCTGTAAAAGTCCACTGCTGAACATAGGCCTCTTAAATAGTGAGGATTTTGACATAGTTGCCACGCTTGGCAGTCGGGTTGACAACCGCAGTTTTTTTTATTATTTTAAGTTGTTATCGGGAAGATGCTGCCCATCTTCTGTTTAATTTTCTCTCGGTTGCCTCTTACGACACCCACAACGTTATGGGATAATGGATATAATTACACCTTCACTACACGGTTTAAAATTCTGTTTTATAACAATGTATCTTATCGCGTTTATAGGGCGGGTTAAAAGATTAGTTTGAGTATACACAATCTAAGGTAATATAATAAGTTTAAACAGTGGTAGAGCCACGCGGCAGCTTTTGCTGTCGCACGGATGGGCCGGCTCGAACCGGGGTGGTACCACGACCTCACAGAATATCAGCGTGAAGTAGAGGTTTACCTCTGCCTTTCGCTTGGTGAGTGCAGGTGGCCAGAGGCCCTTTTTACTGGAAGTGAGGCATTCCATCTTAGTCCTCACGGGTGAAACCGCATCTGCATTTAGATTCGCAAAAGAGGATAGTTGTAGATGTCTATGAGCCGCAGCAACCACTTACCATCAGGTGGACTGTGTGCTCGTTTGTCACCCTTATCCTATAAAAAAAATACTAAACATTATTAAAATTTTTAGTTTTTACTTTATACATTTAATCTATTTTCTACTACGGTGTTAAAAAGAACTAGTCCCAATTATAAAGGATAAGGCATAATTGAAATAGTTCGTATCCATGCTTAATATTTAATTTTATTTAACTAGCTGTGCCAGGTAAGTGTTGCTGTACCTTGTTTCAGCGGAAGCATTCACGGCCTCACGTTACAACACACCATGATTCTAGAATGATTTAAATTCACAACTGGACCCGTTAAGTGGGCGATGTTGACGAGATCCAGAAATCACCCGTGCGTAGCCGGGACGGATAAGTTTTTATTCAGTCTGAACACAAATAGCGACAAATTATAAAATTTGTCACAAAATTTACACAGTTTCCAGCAGTGCAAGCGCAAGCATTAACAACACATGTCGTGTGACTTATTTCATACGGAATATAACAAGTTTGATATTTATGGTACCAACGCACATTTAGACGAGCAATCAACTTTAACATGTTGCATTTAAACTAAGTACTAGTGGCACTGGTATATTACTAAATAGAAAGAATTATGACACGAATTTTAAGTAACCGAACTAATTACTAACAGAAGTGGTATGTACCAAGTAAAAAAAAAATTTGTTTAATTTAGGTTTAAAAATTATAACAAAATCTTTAAATAAAAAATGATATAATTAAGTTTTACTTTGACCATAAAAAGTACGTAGAAAATCTGAAATATTATTAATTATTTAATTAGCGATCCGCCCCGGCTTTGCACGGGCGATTTCTGGATCTCGACAACAGCGCCACCTACCAATTCTAATTGTGAATTTAAACCAACTGGGGACCCATTGAACACACACAAATTTTTTTATCAAAATCAACCCCCGCACCGCCCTTTGTGCGTGTTAATAAAATCTATTCTTGGTTATCTTTAACATGCCAAAAAGAATATTCTGGCCAAGTTTTATACCTATAAGAGCTATAGTTTGAAAATGTGATTGATTTTTAATTAATCACATTTTTAAACTAAAATAAAATAAAAACAAAATAAATCCCCCTTGCGGGTGGAATTTCGACAAATCCGTTCTTAGCTGACCTCTACTCGGCGAAAGGAATATTCCTAACAAATTTCAAGTCTCTAGGCCTTATGATTCCAGAGAATCGTGATGAGCCAGTACATAGGAGGAAATCTTTTATATACAGAATGTGGCGAAAAGAGTGGATATACCTTTACCTACGGGTGGGAGACATTATAACTGTTCAGAACTCAAAAAACGTACCCAGGAAAAGTGTCACGGTCTTTGAGTTATGGGACATTTACGAAATTTTCTAAATTGTTTAATCTTGTTCAATCTTTTCGGTGCCAAGATCACAAATGAAGGAATTTTCTCGACCTGTTTTATTGTAGCATTTTTAATGCCTATACTATCAAATACTGACTGCCATTTTAGTGCCAAGTCTACAGTTTTTTTTTGAAAAATATTTTTCAAAACAAAATACATGTTTTGCAAAATTTTGACCTCTTGCAGTGTAAAAAAATTCATGTTCACCTGAGTGACCAACTACTTAATAACTTGCCTACTTCATTGAAATTCAGAAATGGTATAGAACTCAGTAGCTTTCAATGCAACGACTTATTGCTTTTAAGGTGGGCAAGGGTCATTTTTTCAAATTACAAGTAAAGTTAAAATTCTGTTGGGGGAGTTGGAAGTCCGCAAATAAAATTAATGTTATTTCAAAGGAATTTACTAAAACAAGAAAATGAAACAAATTAAGACATTTAAATTACATTTATTGGATTGAAATTTCTTAGAACAAGTGCTCAATATGGCTACAGCCGGGCAGCCGCCTACGAGAGACCAATTCCGTGAGGCTGCCGCGCGCGTGCACGAGCTGACGCGCGCCTTACGTTAACAAAAAGTATTTTTCTGTTAAGTATTTAGGCACTTTTGATTTTTATTTTTAAGATTTTAATCAAGTATGCCCTCTAAAAATCCAAAAGGTACTGCATAGCATATGGGTGCTTAAATAACAATAGGAATGTCGACTTTTCATTCTTTACTGTTCTTAAGCATACCGTAAGGTAAGATATTATTATTTATAGGTAGATCTAGATAATTAGGTACATAGTTACTGACTCCATAGTTACAGTTTTATTATTTGATCAGGGACCCGACCACGGCTTTGCAGTATTCGATTTTTTCGCGTATAATACCAATGACCTTAAAAAACATACAGTGTAAGTAGACCTCCCAGTACCAGTGACTGCCTACTACTCATGCAAGTTCAGCATATACTGGAAATGAGTTTAACACTTGGTCGATAAAAGAAAAAAAGAAAATTTAAAAATTGAAAATAGCAGCACTCATTGCCACTTTTTCATTAATAACGCCTTCGCGTGTCACATGTTTTTAAATAGGAAAAAAATGTGAAACAGACAAGTGACGGCTCCGTGCCGCAGTGGCTTTGCAATGAGTTGCAGCACTAGGGGCAGCGGGTCGAATCCCGCACGGAACAAGTATTTGTATAGCCTACAAATTATTGTTCTGGGTCTGGATGTTTGTCCTTGTTAAATCTATGTATTTAAACTGCCCCCGCGATACAGGAGAAAATCCTAGTTTGTTTTAGTTTTATTATTCAAGCCCCAGCTACTGTCCAGGTGGAGGTCTAGGTACTTCATGTACCTCCCCACTCTAACTTTAGACCCACCCATGTGAACGTACGATTCGGGTGGTTCCCTGCCCCATGGTAATTTTTGAATCCATAAGGCGTGGATTTTGGCGACGATACCTTACGCCCCGAGTTCGACGAGCTCTCAAAAGTGATCCCACTGGCGATCACTAATGTGTCGTCGGTATAGCAGACATATCTACGCCAGCGGGAAGATCCATTCGCACAACCGCATCATAGACGAGGTTCCACAGTAGCAACCCCAGCACCGAGCCCTGCGGAACCCCATGTTTGATCTCCCACCGGATCTTCCTTGTGCGCCATGTACATAATGTACCTGTTGCGCAAGTAGTCCCCAATAATATCTTTAAGGTAAGGGGGTACCGGGGGTACAGTGCCCTCCTGATTGCGTCCCAGGTTAGAGAGTTAAAGGCGTTGTCAATATCAAGACTTAAGACTTATCGCCAACGCCACGCCACCCTGGGATACTGCTTATTATGACAGGGAGCGGACGCGCATAATCGTATCTAAAGCGAAACGCTCCCGTAGGAACCCCAACTGGCTATCAGCCAAATCGTGACTTTCGAAACCTAGCCGAACCTAACCTAACATTTTTTGTTTTACATGGGGAAATGCCTACCTACCGACGCATACCCGCCTCGCGGAGGCAAGGACGGGTTACGTCGGACTCGCACCGACTAAAACCCCATGGTGTTCCACCATCGCCGCATATTGGCAGCCCCTTCTCGGGGGAGGACCTTTCCTCCTCATTCTCCTTCTCAGGCAATGCGCACCAGGAACACAAGGCACGCCCCCCTCCACGGCCTCCAACTCCACCTGCGTATCGGACCTCGGAGAGGGGGGGGGGGTACCTAACCTAACCTAACCGTTACTTGAGTTATAATATTTTATCTTTCTTATTCTAGCAAACTTCAAAAAAAAGGAATGAGGTTCGCGTCGTAGTCGGGGCTTTTATTATTTAATTTACATACTCGTACTATTCTTAATACATGAAGTATTGCTAAAACTTATATTACTTATACATAATATAAGTTTTAGCAAGACTTCAGAAGTTATTAAATTATTTATCAATTATACAACTTTCAGAAACTTTCTCTGTTTGCTTGCACTTGTCGCGTGATAACAGTAGTGTGAGTTTAAGAAACGAGATTACGAAATATTGTATATCGTAAATTTTCACTAAGTGTTATTTTAAACGATTTATATACATGATACAGCTTGGGCTCTTCACAATTTGCAGTTGTACATGGAGTGAAATTTCACGTTTTGTAACATCTAAGAAAAAAATAGATAGAACGCAAACAAAGTCGCGGCATTCCCTAGCATCACTATGAAAATCAGGAGTATTATAACTTGCACTAGTTGTTCTTAATAAGCGTAAATTATAATATTGTTACTTAGCTTTTACTTGCCATATAGATAGAAGCATAATATAATATATTTTTTATTTTAATATTTTCAGAGTCGATATAAATTCTAAATTAAATTCCAGTCCAAGATTGCAGTCTGGGAATGAAATAACTTGAACGAAACTCAAGAAAACGTAGACGTAGAGTAATATTCTGCCGTTGCTTCAATATAATCCTGATCTCATTAAATTTTTAAATAAAACTAATTTTACGGATTTTATCGCGTATATTAATCTATTTTTATATTCCCGACGTTTCGGGTGCTTTCCAGCACCCGTGGTCACGGGGGACTGAGGTGAGGTCCCCCGTGACCACGGGTGCTGGAAAGCACCCGAAACGTCGGGAATATAAAAATAGATTAATATACGCGATAAAATCCGTAAAATTAGTTTTATTTAAAAATGTGTAGTGTTCGCGTAAATATAAGAAATCATCATTAAATTTTGTCATTGCAGCAATACATTGTTTGAAATTGTATAAAAGTAAACCCATCATCGATCATTAACCTGTATATATCAGAAAATAAACCTATTATTGAAAATATATTATTATTATCAATTAAAACACCGTTATCGTTACAGCCTATTAAAGTATCTGCATTAAAAAAAGAATAACGGTATCCGTCCTATTGACGTTGGTTCCACATTTCGACACTTAACTTCGAAAATGGGTTTGGTGGCACGTAATCTCTAATCATATGACGAAATTTCATTTGGCACTAAACCTAGGTAGGTGAGACTACGGTACATTCAGTGCACTTATTTTCAGTAAACTCTGATACAGGTGTACTTTTAAAGGTTAGCCTAGAGAATGCTTTTAACTATATCGATAAGGTAACTTTTTTAGCAGATTAAAAGAAGTGGCTTAAGGTATACCCGAAATTTATCATTAAGTATTTCAATGTTACAGTCAAAATGCTAACTTGTTTTACGAAAACTATATTATCGATTATCCACTCGGTACAATCAATCTCTCAAATATATATACCAAATCAATCCACGGGTGATCCACTAGAACCAAGTCTTTTAAGTTTAGGAGTTCAATCCATCATTTCAAATTTGAAATCCAACCTGAATGTCTGGTACCTGTACCTACCGTCGTCAGGAGGTAGAACAGATTACGTATTTAATAATTTTGTTCATATTACTAAAAAAAATGTTCGTATGTCTGTTTACTTGTTTGGACTAATCTTCGGAATAGCTGAACAGATGGTAATGAAACTTCACGAACTGATAGACTACAATGCCCGGAGTGTTCTAGGGTATATTTTATAAGAAAAACTTGAGATTTTTATGAAAAAAAAAATTAATAATTAATAAAATTATGTTCATTGATAATCGTAAATCTAAATTATTAATAGAAAAATATAATTAATAGTGCAGGTTGCTAATAATTAATAACTGTATATTATGATAGTTACTAATTAATCTCTAAATCTTGAAAAATAATAAATGTGTTGGAGCCACGGTGCAGCTATGTTATGCATATATGGAATGACCATGCTCTTACAGAATAAATAAAATAAATAAAATAAAATAGCTTTTATTGTTTCCTTACTTTACATTTCGCTTTTACATTTTGTTTAAGTAATACACAATCAGCAGTACATTTCTAATTTAGGTGCTTAAGACTAACATGCACAAAATTAATACTTATATGTTTAGTTTTAGCAAACAGTATAGGTGATGTTGTACAGTTTTAGTAGTTATGGCAAATGTATGATGGAACGTTAATGACAGTTCAATAAACACAAGTTGATTTAATAATCATTTACCAATTTATTAATTCTTACATCTTTTTGCTTCCAATTGTACGCATCTGTTTGCAAAATCATACTTTCTATGTCTAAATCTGTTCTACATTTGTCAACATTTGTAACATTTGTCTAACAATAGTTATACAATTTTATCATACCACATATGAAACATCTATACCACCACTACTGTTGCCTTAGTGCTGAGTAATATGCTACAATTATTAAGACTATTATTTTATTCTATGTAAGGACCGCTAAGCGGTAAAAGCCTCCTCCAAGACTTTCCAATTGGCTCGGTCTCTAGCCAACCTTGTCCACACTCTCCCTGCTACTTTAACTATGGGATCGTCCCATCTTTTGAATGGTCGTCCTTTTTTTCTCTTCCTTTTAGTTGTTACCAGTTAGTTGTTAGTTAGTTGTTATTTTTGTCCATCTATCGTCCTTAAGTCTTTGAAGATGTCCTGCCCATTTCCATTTAGATTTAAGCAGAATCTTTTTTATATTCTTTGCTTGAGTGCGAAGTCTTATCTCTGAGTTTTTTATACGATCTTTTAGTTTGATCCCTAGATAGCTTCTCTCAATTGCTCTCTGTGTGGTTTCTATTCTGTTGAGTTGTTTCTTTGTAAGTGTCCATGTTTGACAGGCGTATGTCAAACATGGAGTTAGACATACTTCCATAGCTTTAGTTTTCAGTTTATTGGGGAGGGTACCCTTAAATATATCTCTCATACTCCAGTATTTTTTCCATGTGTTCGTTATTCTTCTATTGATCTCTTTGTCCATTCCATTGCTAAATGAGATTTGATGTCCAAGATAAGTGTACTCATCTACATATTCAACGTTTCTTGATTGCAGTGTGACTGGTAGTTTTGTTACATTTGTCATAACCTTAGTTTTTTCGATGTTGATTTCTAAGCCAACTGAGTTACTGTACTCATTGAGAGTTTCCAACATGTATTGTAGTTCTTTGTGATCTTCAGTCAGCAGCACCAGATCGTCCGCAAATCTCAGGTGCGTCAGATACTTACCATGTAGTTTGAGTCCCATTTTGTTCCACTCAAGATTTCTAAATATGTGTTCGAGGACGGATATAAATATTTTTGGGGACAGTAGGTCGCCCTGCCTGACCCCCCTTCTAATACTGAAGAATTGTCCAGGTGAGTCAATTTTAACTCTCGCTTTGCTATTTTTATAAATCACTTTTAATATTTCTATGTAATCGTTGTTTACTCCCTGTTCCTTTAAAGCGCGCCATATTGAATCGTGACTTATGGAATCAAAGGCCTTAGAGTAGTCTATAAAACCAATATATAATGGCATTGAAAATTCATTATATTTTTCTATTATCATTTTCAGGGTGTGTATATGGTCTACTGTGGAGTAATCTTTCATAAAGCCGGCTTGTTCTATCGGTTGGTTTTCATCAATCTTGGGAGTTATTCTGCGTAATAGTGTACTTGCAAATACCTTGTACAAGCATGACATTAGGCTGATCGGTCTGTAGTTTGATATTTGCTTGGGATCTCCTTTTTTATATAATAGAATAATATCTGAGGATGCCCACTGTGTAGGGATTGTTTTCTCTCTCATGACCCGGTTGAATATTTCCGTTAGTGGCTTAGTGAGGGCATCTTTCCTAGCTATAATCATTTCGTTATTAATTCCGTCTGATCCTGGGCTTTTGCCTGGTTTAAGTTTCTTGATAGAGTGCTCTACTTCGTTTTCCATGAATAATGGCGCTGGGTCTTCATTAGACAAGTTTGGTGGTGTTATATTTAATGTATGGTGTTGAGTGTCATAGAGGTTTTCGTAATAACTAGTAGCTATGTATGTTATCTCCTTTCTGCTGGTTGCTAAAGCACCAGTCTTCGATTTTAAGTGACACATGAGGCTTTTTGATCTCTTTAAGCACTTGTAGGCTTTTTTGATAGCTCCTGCCTCGTTGGTCTAGTGGTTGTAGTAGTGCGACTGGTGATCATGAGGTCCCGGGTTCGAATCCCGGGTCGGGCCAAAAAAATCAGTTATTGAGTTTTTCCATCAAGAAATTCTCAGTAGCTGCCCGGAGTCAGGAATTCGGCGGTGTTTCACCCCCGTGCCTCGGAAAGCACGTAAAGCCGTTGGTCCTGCGCCTGATCTCTCTCCGGTCGTGTCGGTTTACCGTCCCATCGGACTATGAGAGTGAGGGAATAGAGAGTGCACCTGTGCTTGCGCATACACTTGGGCACTATAATCCTGTCCTGCGCAGATGGCTAGTCTCCACTGAGACTGGCCACCGTGACCGAAATTCGGTCTGGAGGACATTATTATAACACATAATTTCCTTTGTCTTCTATGCTCCATCCTTGTCTTCTTACTTCAGAGATCCCAATGATGGACCATTTTATTTCTGACAAAGCGTGCTCAAGCTGTACTAGTCTCTCATTGCTAAGAAGGGATCTGACATTAAGTGTAGCTATGTAGTACTTATTGTTTTTTGAATTGTTTTTGCTTGGAGGGTTATGGTCTACTGCCCCCGCAGTGACCAGCCGTGGTGGGGGAGATGTGGGAGTTGGAGGGGGCTGTGTTTTTTGCTATAGTTTCTCTACTTCAGTTCTGGGAGTATTTTTTGGAATCTGAAACGTGTCATTCTTGTTACTGCTTTCGGAGTGTCTTGATACGAAGGGTAATATTGTCTGGGACATTTGTGTGTTATTCGTAGTAGGAATAAAAAGGAGAACGAGGAGTAGGCTTCCTGGTCAAAAAGTCAAACGATATCCAAGTGCAAGACTTCATTCCTATATCGGAAAGAGTTGCCCTGATTCATGTTAAACTAAATGAACAACTATTCACAATCATAGAAGCCTACGCTCCCACTGAAAGAGCTGAAATGCACGATATAGAATCATTTTACGATTGTCTCCAGAAAGCTGCTGAAAAAAGCACAAATAACATAATACTAATGGGGGATATGAACGCAAAAGTTGGTCAAATCACAGAAGAAGACAGCCTGGCATTGGGAAAATACGGCTACGGAGACAGAAACGAGAGAGGAGAACTATTCATTGACTTCTGCCAACAACACCAACTAAAAATATTGAATACAATGTTCAAGAAACCTCAATGTAGGAGATGGACTTGGAAATCTCCAGATGGAATTACACGAAATGAAATTGATTTCATTACGACTAACGTTCCAAAAATAATAGAGGATGTAAAAACTCTGAGCTCTTACAGAATACCAAAGTAAAATAGCAACTTAATTCTGCTGTGTTTCGTATGATGAGTATAGAGAACTGGAGATCCTTTTTAACTCTTTAAAGGGACAAAAAGTTACAAATTGCTGCATGCCTGGAGCATCTTTTAGTGACATCCTAAATAAAATTATTGTTACTAAATTTTGCCCAAATAGTACAATAATAATTTTTGTTGGTAGAAGAGGCAGTGTCAACAACAAACAGTTATTAAGATATATTGAACAACTTAATAACTTAAATGTACACAAAATTGTCTTGTTCACACTGCCTTATATACAGGGATTGCCACAAGAAAATAATTTAAGACATAATTTAAATATACAAATGCATAATTTAATATCTAATAATAATTTAAATTTGACATATAATTCTAATGATAATAATCATAAATTTCATGTAATTGACATAAATAATTTAATAAAAAAGTTTTGGACAAAAGATAGGTATTACCTATCCAAATATAATTTAAGACTGATAGCAAATGTGCTATCTTATTATTTACTTTTTAACTCAGCCAAGTTTTTGGCTACCAAGACTGCTTTTATTGAGCAAAATCATTTGACATTTAATTTGGAATCAGTTCCAACTAATTTAAATTAGTGAATGTGACAATAGAGGCAATCTCTAGCAATAATAAGAGTTTAATTAATTTTGAATACAGCCCACAAATAAGTAATAAAAATTGTTTACACCTGGTGCATCAAAATATACAAGGCATGTTGGGCAAAGAATTGGAAGTTGAATTGTTTTTAAATAGTAACAATATACACATCCTTTGTATTACTGAACATTGGCTAAAAGATTATAATTTCATGTTTAATTTCAGAAATCACCAGGTGGTCAGTTCCTTCAATAGAGAAAAAAGTTTACGTGGTGGCTCCTTAATATTAGCAGATAAATCATTATTATATAAAGAACGTAAGGATATTGTGAGCCTCTCTGTTGAACGAACTGTAGAAATGGCTTGTGTCGAGCTCGAGCACCTCATTGTTGTAAGTGTTTACAGACCCCCATGTGCTACTTATGACCATTTTGAAAGGATTGTGGAAGAAGTTTTACTCAAACTTAGTAAACAGAACAAGTCTGTTGTAATGTGTGGAGACTTTAATATCAATCTCCTTGAAACTTCTTCCATTAGTATTAAGTTTAGCTCATTGTTTAAATCGTATAATCTTGTAAATTTATTCTTAGAACCAACACGTATTGCTGGGCCTAGTGCGACCTGTATAGATAACATTTTTACAGATGTTAAGCCCTTGCATAAATCAATTATTCAAAATTTGAGTTCAGATCACTGTGGACAGTTAGTATCACTACCTTACATACACAAAAAACAGAAAAATAAGAAAGTTGTGTTTGTTCCAATAAATGAACATCGCTTGGAGAGGTTTAGAAGTAATATAATAAAAAGACTTCCATCACTTTCGTTTAAAAATAGTGCTAATTATTTGTATGCTACATTATTTGAAATTATACGTTGTGAATTTAGTAGAATATTTACTTCTAAAACTTTCTCTTTTAACAGTCGCAAATCATTTAATGAATGGGCGACAGTAGGAATTTATAAAAGTAGGCGAAGGTTATACGAGCTTTATGATGAAAGATCATATAATAGTAGTGTTATATTTAGAGATTATGTAAAAACATATTCTAAAATATTTAAAAAAGTGTGCTCCACTGCTAAGGCTTTACATTTAAGCAACAAAATTAAAACTGCATCCGACAAAATTAAAATGACCTGGAGAATAATAAATAGTGAAACGGGCAAGGTCAAACCGCGCAACTCGGATTTTCTATTGAATATTAACAATAATTTAACCCGATCTGATAAAGAAGTTGCTATGGCTTTTGAGAAACATTTTACTGATGTTCCTTTTTTGACAACAAAATCATTATATTCTTCTCCTACTGTCGCCGAATCATTGCTCAAACAAAATGTAAAGGCTTGTTCAAATACTTTTAAATTCTATAGGGTACTGCCAAAAGATATCGTTAAATATTTTAAAACTATTGATGTTAAGAAAACGGCAGACTTATGGGGGATTTCCGTTAAAGTTATTTTATCTATAATAGATACATTAGCACCTTATCTAGCCACTATATTTAATATAAGCGTCGAATCTGGTGTGTTTCCTGATTTAATGAAACATAGTAAAGTCATACCTATATTTAAATCTGGTAGTACATTAGACCCCGCCAATTTTAGACCAATTTCTGTACTACCAACATTAAGTAAAATTTTTGAAAAAATTATTTTAGATCAGATGTTAAGTTTCTTTAATATTAATAAATTGCTACATAATAATCAATTCGGTTTTACAAGGGGTCGCTCGACAACTGACGCTGGAGTTGAGCTTATTAAACATATTTTTTGTGCATGGGAGAATTCAGAGGATGCTTTGGGTATATTTTGTGACCTTTCCAAGGCCTTCGACTGTGTTCACCATGAGACATTAATCAGGAAGCTACAGTACTATGGTGTCAAGAACACAGCGCTTAAACTTATTATTTCATATTTAAGTAATAGAAAACAGAAGGTTATTATCAATGGTAAAAGTTCTTCCGGGTCACCTGTACTAATGGGTGTACCTCAGGGCTCGATTCTCGGCCCATTCCTGTTTCTGGTGTATATTAATGACTTACCTCACCTTGTAGGGGATAGTCATGATATAGTATTATTTGCTGATGATACTTCCTTGATTTTTAAACTTAAACGTCAATCATTTAAATGTGACGAAGTGAATAATGCTATATCAAAATTAGTGCATTGGTTTAACGTTAATAATCTGCATTTGAACGGAAATAAAACTAATTGTGTTAAATTTACAACAACGAATGTTCAAAATCTGAATACCAATGTGTTTTTAAATGGGGAGGAATTGAGCCCTGTTGTATCCACTGTTTTTCTTGGCATCACTCTTGACGCAAAGCTCCAGTGGGGCCCCCATATATCCAAATTAGCATGCAGACTAAGTTCTGCAGCCTATGCTGTAAAAAAGATTAGAGGTCTCACTAGTGTCGAGACAGCTAGATTAGTTTATTTTAGTTATTTTCATAGCATAATGTCTTATGGGATTTTGCTATGGGGAAATGCGGCTGATTCAGAAACTATTTTTGTTTTACAGAAGAGGGCCATTAGAGCTATTTACAATCTAAAACCGAGAGAGTCTCTTAGAGATAAATTTAAAGAAATTAATATATTAACTTTGGCCTCTCAGTATATTTACGAAAATTTAATGTATGTTCACAAAAACAAAGATAGTTTTAGTAAAAGAAGTGATATACATTCTGTAAACACTAGGAACAAACACAAGCTAGTGATACCAGTTTCTCGTCTCCACAGAGTCAGTAATTCATTCTTGGGGCAATGTATACGCTATTACAACAAGGTCCCGGAAAGTGTACAGGTTCTCTCTATTACCAAGTTTAAATGTTTTATTAAGCTGAAACTGTATAAAAAGGGTTATTATAGTATAAATGAATACATGGTTGATAATAACCCCTGGGAATGAGGTGATCGCTTCCAAGCAGTTTCTAAAATAAATTTTGTAAATAGTTCCTAATCATTTATATTGTAAAATTTATTTAAAAAAAAAAGTCCCGCTGGGTTTCTTGCTGGTTCTTCCCAGGACAGAGGTTTTTTTCGAACCAGTGGTAAAGTAAAAAATGACTTTCAATAAGAATTACACATGTAATGTATATTGAATAAAAATATATTCTATTCTATTCTATTCTAAATGGTCTTTACCATTATACCTTAGTACTCAGGGGTGACAACGCATTTACAATTTGATTCTTAATTCAAGATAGAAGTAGATCTCTATGGAGCAACAGCTTCCGCTTACTATCAGGTGTACAGTGTGCTCGTTTGCCATCCATATAAGTAAAAAGTATATTTATTTTATTATGTAGGAAAAAGGAAACAATTCTGCAGGTATTTCCATTTTTCATATTTCACTGTCCTCTCAGGAATTTCTTTCATTTCTTGAAGACGTTCTTCACATGGACAAACATCTACAACGATCAATTACTTATCCCGTTCGAGGTTAGAATCCGCAGCCCTTTTTTTTTCGTGGGGATATCCTCATGGATACCTCCGGCTGCGGAGGCAACTGGAAAGTTATGCTGGACTCCTACCAGCTAAAACACCACGGTGGTCTCCATCAGCGTGTACGAGGGGTCCCGGGATCTCCGTTCGGAACGCAACCGGGGCCCCTCTCTCGCTTTGCTTTATTGGGAGCACGTCCCAGGAGCAGAACTTACTACCCCCAGCACCCTCGCAGTGCTATCACGATGTCTCGGGACCACTTCCCAACCATCGTCCTCCTCGGGGGTTACATAACTAGGCGTTCGAGGCCCCCGCTTCAAGCGTCTGCAACCCCGGAGGCCCCATTTCTGGTGGGGGAACACTGTTTTCAAGAGGAGGGCCGTGACGAACGTCTTGGCGACGTCGTCTCCGCGCGGGATCCGCCCTCTCCCGATCCCGCTCAGAAGTCTCCTTCTGAATCACAACAGATTCACAGAAGGTGGCTACGGCCCACCACGCCGAATCCTCGCTCAGCATCGCCGACACGACTGCTGGCAGCGAGAGGTTCCGTCCTATGCGGTTCACCAGGAGTGTACGCTCTCGTTCCCACGAAGGGCATACTGCGAGCGTATGGGAAGCGGAGTCCTGGTCCCGTCCACCACAGTGGAAGCAGTTCGTCGTCGCCTCCGCTCCTCGAGTCGAGTGCACCATGTCGCCAGGGCGTTTTGTCGTTCTTGCCGTTTAATTGATTCGAGCTCACTACTAGCGCTCTGGCGGAGGGCACGGATTCGGTCGTACACCCTCGAGTCCATCTCCGCCAGTATATCTAGTGGTGGAAAGCGAGCCAAGATTATCGCCGCCTCAAAGGATATAGTGCGGTATCCTCGTAGGGATCCGCGGCCCTAACCTGAAGCCAACGGTTTAGTTACTGCACTACAGATTCGTGGATTCCTTATATTTTCTATAGTTTTTCATTTTTATTCAATACAATTGACCTTACTAGGTAGAATCGTGGTATTTATTGGGCGGTAGGACTCCTGTTCTGATATCCCATGTGCATTTGGTTTGATATGTTATGCTTTAAGTAACAGGTAATAAGATCTAGAATCTCTTTTGTAAGCAATGCCTTGTTAGCGTAGTGGTTTAGCAACATTGCTGATCCGCGAGTTCGAAACCCAAGCGGAATCAGGGATTTTTTTTATAGGATAGGTTCACTAACGAGCACACAGTCCACCTGATGGTAAGTGGTTGCTGTGGCCCATAGACATCTACATTTATCCTCAATAAAGAATCAAAATGCAAATGAGTCATCACCCGTGAGGACTAAAATGGAATGCCTCTTTTCCAGTAAAAAGGGTCTCCGGTTATCTACACTCACCATACGAAACACAGCAGTGTCTTGCTGCCATTTTACGCTGGTATTTTATGAGAGCGTGGTCAATGCCCGTTCGAGTCGACCCATTCGTGCTACAACTATACTACTAATATAGCTGCAGCATGGCTCTACCACGTAAGACGTAAGTTTGCATGGCCTACAAATAATTGTTCCAAGTTATAACTTCTCTCTGTGTGATTTTATTTTATGTGTGACTACGTCATTGGTCTAGTGGTCGTAAAAGGAGATCGATTATCCAGAGTTCCCGTTCGAATCACGGGTCGAACAAAAATCAGTAATTGGGTTTTTCTGTAAAGAAATTCTCAGTAGCAACACGGAGTCAGGAATTTGCCGGTGTTTACATCCATGCCTCGTAAAACACGTAAAGCCATAGGTTCTCTTGATCTCTCTCCCGTTGTGTCGGATCACCGTTCCATCGTACTATGATAGTGAGGGAATAGAGAGTGCACCCGTGCTCGCGCATACAATCGGGCAGGATATACAAGATTGCAGTAATATGGCTAGTCTCAGTTGAGACTAGCCGCTGTGACCGAAATTCGATCTGGTGGACATTATGTGCGATTTTGAATGTGAAAATTGTGGTGTGAGAGTATCTTTTTCTTATTTAAAAGTAAAGAAAGTCTTATTAAGAATTATTATATCTTAAGCAGACTGTTAAAAAATACATAGAATATAGTTCTTTAGCGTTTTAGTAAATTCACGATATTTCATGGTGACAATTAAAGTGTAGTGGCATATTCACTGCCTCATATCATCCGGTGGGTATCATAAGAGGTGACAGATGGAAACTGGAACAGAAGATGGGCAGCAGCATCTTCCTGATAACAACACAAACTAATAAAAAACCTGCGTTTGCCAACCCGCTTGCCATATACTCTTTGCTATATGGCAATCTCGGGGAGGCCTATGTTCAGCAGTAGACTTTTATAGGCTGTAATGGATAAATGATAATTAGTAACAAGCAAGCCTCGCATTACAATTTATGCCGCCTAATAACAATTTGTGCTGCCTAATATTTGCTAACGAGTTTAGACCGTTGTCTATAACCAGTCTCATATCATTTAGTTTATATAGCTATGAAAATTAGTTAGTTATAAAGTCGTTAGATAGTTTGAATTAAAGAAACACATTGTATAAAAAAATTAAGCAAAAAAAAATTAGGTAATTGAAGTGCTTTATTTTGCGCAGAAACAAACACTCTCGATAGAAAGCGCAGAGACCCTTATACCTTATTGCACAAATATGGGCTTTAACTGAGATTCAAATCCGGGATCCACGACTTAAAAGGCAATCTATCTGTTGAATTATTCTTTAAAATAGATTATCTGCCTTCTTTTAATCTTCCTCCTTTCTTTTTTTTTTTGCTGACATTAGCGAAAATGTTTCACACGCTTTTAGTGGATTACCTATAACTGTATGTATGATTGAAATGGTATTTTGTAACTCAATTTTCACCCACTGCCAGACAAATTTCTGTTTAATCTGAAACTAGGCGGACGTATTAAAACCCGATGACATGACTATGACCTAGAATATTTGTTACGGACGGCGAGGAGAGCCGCCACCCTGTCGCCCCTTCATACCCCGTTGCGCCCCGCGCACCCCGCACACCGCCAGCAGATCACGCGATGTCGCCGACCAATCAGCGCGCGGCATCACCTCACGACGCTACTCACATACTGAGATGCTCACTTGCGAGATATAAGAAGGGCGTTTTGGTCTGTGAGCTGTTCATTTCGGACGCGGCACTCGAAGACAACAGCAAGAGAAGAAACCTCAAGAGAAATCAAGAGAGAAGAATTAATACTCCATTGAAGACCCCTCTGTGTATATAGTTAATTAGTGAAAGCCGCATTTGTAAATAGTTTAATACAGTATAGTCTACAGTACCATCTTTTCTTTAAGCAGTCCCTAGTGTAGTATACCTCAACATCAGTCAATCAATTAATCAATACAGTCCACTTGCAATAGTAAATCATACAGTCCACTTCTGTCCCTAATAATATTATTTCTAGGATTATAACAACTCGTGATTAATACGTGTTTTTTTTTTAGTTTTCTTAAACTCTAATATCTCTATATATATATATATATATAAATAAATTGCTGTTCGTTAGGCTCGCTAAAATTCGAAACTGTCTCGACCGATTCTGATGAAATTTTAAGTGTGTGTGTGTGTGTGTGTGTGTGTGTGTGTGTGTGCTCGCGCGCGTGTGTGTGTGTGTGTGTGTGTGTGTGTGTGTGTGTGTGTGTGTGTGTGTGTGTGTGTGTCAGGATACGGTAGATGGCGCTGTTGTTTAGAACCAGAAATAACCCGTACCCGGGGCGGATCGCCAGTTAGTTACATAATGAATGTCAAATACCCGCGTGTTCATATACTTAATTTGTTCGTGAATACAACTCTTTAAAAATTTACTTGTCTATTAAAACGATAACGCGCCTCGTAATGTTAATTAGTTCATCAAAGTTATAGTCCGGTAGAAAACTCAATTTAGAAGTGGGTAATAGAAAACGTTACCTGAGCACTAAAACCGTAGTCTCGTTAACAGATGTTTGAATTTTTTCATTATTAGCAAGGGTTCATTGTGGAAAAATAATAAAAAGAAATATAAAAGACAATATATAGCACGTATGCATAAAATATCAAAGATTTTACAACACGTGCGTATTGCTAGTGATGACTTATGGATCTGATACGTGGTGCTTCACTGGTGGCCGTATGAGGAAGCTCAAGGTCGCTCAGCGAGCTATGGAGAGGGCTATGCTGGGGGACTCCCCACTAAAAGGAGTGACGACTTGGTAAGACGTGCAGGAAGTCGCTGGATACGGGTAGCTCAGAACCGTGCTTTGTGGCGTGCTTTGGGGAGGCCTATGTTCAGCAGTGGACTTGTGAAAGGCTGTAATGATGGTAATGATGCATAAAATATTGTTTGAAATACAGAAATCAGAAAATTCATTCCGAAATATTACGATAGCAGCAGAAAGCAATCATCAATAGCTCAGTATCTCATTCTATAATTTTCAGCACATGGAGGTATTATAAAGTAAAGGTTTTTTTTAATAATACTGAAGCGACAAGCAAACTCACAGTACACCTGATGGTAAGTGACTACTGCAGTCCATAGACACCTGCAGACAATTTCAAACAAAAAAGAAGGCTGTATATACGTTGTCACGTTCGAGGACTGTAATTAAAAGTAAACTAACGCTCCATGGTCCATAACCTACAGGCCGGAACACAGCAGTTCGAGCATAGCTGTTGGGTAGCAGAAATAGGTTAGAGGGAATTTGGTACCTATCTAGACGTTCAACTACTTACGAAGTAACAGCCTATATACGTTCCGCTGCTAGGCACATGCCTTCGCTCATTTTCTGAGAGGGTTATGAGGTTAGAAAATGTCTTCGAATGATTTATTTTTTTAATTTCTGAGACATGTAGGTTTCCTCCCGATGTTTTCCTTAACTGCCGAGTACCTGATAAATCAGCACTTAAAATTGAAACTAACAATTTCATTGGCGGTGGCAGGAATAGGACCCGGGTTGCTCGCGTACTTTACCAACTTTATGAAATTTACTCCGAGCACTACGCCCCTAAGTTACCACGGCTCACTTCCTAAAGTCAAGACGGCTTCAAAGTAAATCAATAACTAGTTTTTCATGTTTGCCGTCTGCATTTTAAATGTTTTCTGTTAAAGTTTATAAAATGCAAAAGAAGTAAAAATAAGTTATAAAAGTTCTCCCGCTCGCTTGAACTGCATGTAAATAAATGGCACACTTTGAAATAAACCCTGCAATCTTTACAAAATATTATTCATGACTGATGTACCACTGCTGAACATAGGCCTACTCCAAGGAATGCCACAAAGCACGGTCGTTACTCCATCTAGTGGGGGGCCGCCCTACACAGTGTGGTGGTCTTGTAAAGGACTGTAAAGATATTGATGATGAGTATACCACGATCTCATAGTGTTGTGATGATAGAAAAGACTCAATTACTCCAATTTATCTTTTTTTTTATAATAAGGGTGACAAACGTGCACACAGTCCACCAGATGTTGAGTGGATGTTGCGGAACATAGGCATCAACATCTATCCTCGATTAGCAGTCAAAATGCAGGCGCGATGCCTCTGGGAACTAAGCAAAATGGGTATCCGGTTATTTACACTCACCAGACGAAACACAGCTACATTATTCTGGCGTTTCACGCTGGTATTCTGTGGTAGAGTGGTCCTTACTCGCATGTGCGGACCATTACGTGTCGCAGCCATAATATGGTTGCAACATACCACGTTTAAATCCTCGCGTCTGCAAGCGACTCCCAAGGGATTAAATGAAAAAGAAGCTATTATAAGAAATGTCAAAATAACAGAAGCTCGCTTTTAGTATAATATAATTTTATATATACTATCGTATTTTTTGATTGGCCGAAGCTATTTGTCATTGTTGCGTTTCGATTTACGATAAAACGCAGCAGCAGGCTTGCCACCACATCCCATCCAGCCCTCGGCATTTCTAAGTATACTGTATCATACCCAGCTGCTTAGCTATTATTTTCTCTATAAGTCCTTATAAAATTATCTATATATTATATCTAATTGAAACAAACTCAAAAGGTCGTGAGTTCTAACCGTCATCCGGCTACAATCGTGAACCACACCGAACACAGGCATATTAAGCTTAGCAGGAGTGGTTAAAGGGAATATTAACAATGTTAATAGCATTGCTAGTATAAATAATTTTAATTAAAAAAATTAAATTTATTCAAAGTCATCGGAGAGTATCACATTGAATCTGAAGCAGTTTTGTTTATTTTGAACTTCATCAAAGTACGCGTCGTTTATAATATTGACTCCCCGTCGACTTAATGCGATGCTATTTATTATGAAACAAATTATTTGATGTACTTAGCTTATGAAACATTTCAGAATTATTTTGTTTATAATGCCGTTACGAGGTCATTTACCTACGGGTTTCTTTATAGGAAATATTTTAGGCAGGCCTAAAATATTTTCTTAAGCCTGTAATTTAAAATAATTTCTACAAAAAAGTTAATGGCGATAGATTTAATTTTTTAAATATATTTTGTAACAATATAACTTTTAAGGTATGTTCTACTCTCGACATGTCAGGATCAATCAATTTTGTGTTCTTAAAATACTTCTACCATAACCACATTGTACTTATTGTATCATAATATAATATGAGTAGCCGTATATCAAGAAAATATTCTAATTAATCCATCTTATATTTTCTAAAAAAAAACATTTTATATTGCTACTATGAAAAAAAAAAACAGTTTGAAAAAAATTTACGTGGACGTTCGGATGTTGTTTTTGTATCTGGTTACGATAACTCCCGAAAAAATTGACGAATCGACACCGGGTTTTTCATATTAGCTTCAGAATTACATCAACTGATTTTCTATTTCATATAAATATATATAGTACGCGTAGTTTGTTAATAAAATGGTTTTAAACTTTTATACGTTAAAAAGTTAAAGGCGCTGTCATGTATTTTTTTAGCATTTGATAGACAAAGAACAAATGTACCATACAGCCTATATCGATTTTATACTTTGTGTAATCGATTTATTTTGGTAAACTTTTTTTTTCCTGTAGGTAACTCTACCTGTAAAATACTTTATAATACACTTAATAATTAATACACGTAAATAACATGTTTTAAAGATCAGGAATAAAATTTATTTAATGAATTTTTATATTTACGACATTAAATGAAACTAATTTTACGGATTCTATTGCTATTCTATTATATTCTATTCTATTCGTTGCCGCTTCTTCTCACAAAGTCTCCCGATTTAGTAGTTTTTTTGAGTTACGGCGTAGCTTTTGTGGCTATCAAAAGAGGCCGATCGAATAGGTATATATAAAGGCCGATCGAATAGTCCTTAGTAAAGGCCGATTTTTAATAAAAATATTTTGTTTTTTTGTGATTTCGATTAACACGTGTACTTGTTTCACTATTTTTTTTTATATTTATGATATATACACGGTCCGTACCATATTATAAATAATGTCACTTTTGCGAACTCTCCGTGAACACGAAAATAACTCCAATTTCTCAGCAACCTAATTTACCATGTGTAGGTATCGTTCGCGTGAGGGGGATGTTGCGTACCAGTATAGTCCTGCCGCGCGGCACAGCGAGCAAACTCGGGCGCCGTCGCCGCTGTACATACCTATCAGGCACACGTATATATCTTACCGTGTAGTGGCGATGTAAGAATAAGCACTACCCCCATATCATCCCGTGGGTGTCGTATGAGGCAACAGAGATAAATCAGGAGATGGGCAGAATCGTCTTCCTAATAACGACTAAAAATAAAATAAAAACTGCGGTTGCCATCTCGCTTGCCAAGCGTGGTAACTATAGTGCCCCAGCAGTGGACTCTAATAGGCTGTATCGGTAACGGTTTGTCAATATCGTAAAAATTTATTCGTACCATTAATGTATCATTAATCATTAATCCCCAGTGCCAGCTCCTTCCACTTGACCGCATCCAGCGCAGAGCGGCTCGAATCATCGACGACCGAGTCCTTTCCGAGATGTTGCATCACTTTGCATTTTCTTTCGCATTTACCACGGGGAGTGCTCTGAGGAATTGTTCGGATTAATCCCAGCCGCCAAATTTAACGAACACACATCGCGGCAGAACTCCCGATACTATCCGCATCATCTGGATGATTGGTCCACCACTGTACGATTTAGAAGATGTTTTCTTCCTCGCACAACTTCCTTGTGGAATCGATTACCACCAGCGATTTTTCCGGACCGATACGATTTAGGGACCTTCAAGAAAAGAGCCTACTCCTTTTTAACAGGCCGGCAACGCATCTGCAATTCCCTTGGTGTTGCGGTTGTTCATGGGCGGCGGTAGTCACTTACCATCAGGTGAGCCGCACGCTCGTTTGCCCCCTTTCCTATAAAAAAAATCCAGTCTTGATTTTTTATTATTACATAAGGATGTCTAAAAATAACCACACTCGTTAGTTTTTACGTACTCGTAGTTTCCACACATGATAGGTATTAGATATTCATTACACCGTCACATCCCGTGGATGTCGTAAAAGGTGCTTTATAAAAATTCCCGTAGTATTTCACTCATGAGGGCATCATAAAATTTCACAACGATCTCGGTATCGCATAAACGATAGCGGTTTTCTACGGCGGCATCCTCGGCCCAATATTGTTCTTTTTATTTATATCAACGACCTCCCAAACTCGCCTCCATAAAAATGTGCTCAAAGATAAAATTTCTTTTTACGTTTTTCCTTAAAAATTAACCTTGCTAAGAGAAAAATGCCTGCATTTTTTTTACTTTTCTTATTTCAATAATATCGAAATGTTTTTGGTTTAACATCATGAGCATAATTATGTTGTTTATCATTGAATATTCGATTGGTACAAAAATAAACTAGAGAGAGAGAGAGAGAGCGAATGAGAGGTCAGCTACTCGTAATAGTCTACCTGAATGTTAGTGGCTGCTGTGACCCATAGACACCGGCAAACGATTTTAATCAAAGAAGGTCACAGATGCATTGTCACTCTTTTTTTTTTTTGAGAATTTAGATAAGTGCCTTAAAGGAGTGCCTCTGTAATTATAACCGTTGTTGTTAAAACAAAAATTGAGTACATTGCTGTGTGTTGGCAGAAATAAGCAAGAGAATGGTATCAACCCAGAATGAATCCCAGGCTGAAAAGGAGCCGCGGTACCTAGCTTAAATACTACATACCAACGCTAAAGTGTAAGAAGACAATGAAACAGAAAACAATAACGTGTAATGCACGTTTTATATACTACAACCTGCATTTTTTCTCTCCTTGTTTTACTTTGCTACTAATTAAAGGGTACATTATATTTATTGAGCTGTGGTAGCTCAGGAGATAAGTGCTTGTTCTTTAATTTTATATTCATGCGAGCACACCCAGTTCGAAACACAGTCGACACAAATTACATTGTTAATTGCAATTTAAATGGTGATGTACTACGTACTCAGCGGTGAAAAAAACATCTAGAGGAAACTTTAATTTCCAATTCCGCATTTTCCCCTTTTTTGTAATAAAACTTCAAAACCACGAATGTAGATGTATCAAATTTCTTCGTTAGATTCATTCATTTTGGCGGACAGAAAAACCATTAAAAAATGGCGGAAAAGTGTTTTTACTTTTTATTTTTCTTTTTCTTAATAGCCTATATCTATTGATATTAATACCAACCAGTTACAAACAGTACAACCAAAGAGATTTTTCTTCAATTTTATGCAAACAAAATATGAAGAAACTTTTTCTCCGACCTATTATTTCCCGTTACAAAATCTACTAACCAATTTAAAGACACTAATGCTGTTTTCGAGAGTCATCACGAATCGTCTCAGACGCAGACTCGACGACTTCCAGCCTCCCGAACAAGCCGGTTTCCGAAAAGGCTTTAACATTATATACCACATATATGTATACCCTTCGGCGAATTGTACAGAAAACCGAGGAGTACAATCTGCCACTAATGTCTTGCGTATGTGGACTATGAGAAAGCCTTTGATTCTGTCGAAATTTGGGCAGTGCTGCAGTACTTCCAGCGGTGCCAAGTTGACTGTCGGTATATCGAAGTGCTGAAATGTTTTTACAGTAGGGCTATGATGGCTATCCGAGTACAGAATCAGAGTACGAAACCTATCCAATTGCAGAGAGGCGTAAGACAGGGTAACGTTATATCCCTGAAACTCTTCACCGTTGCATTGGAAGTCAAGCCGTTAGACTGGAAAGGATACGATATTAACGTCTATGGCAAGTATATCACTCATCTTAGATTTTTCGACGATATAGTTCTTATGGCAGAATCGCTGGAGGACTTAAGCATTACGCTCAATGACCTCAATAGTATCTCCCAACGGATAGGCCTTAAGATGAACATGAACAAAACAAAAATCATGTGTAACGTCCATGTCACACCTATGCCGCTAGTTGTTGGGAGCACTAAGCTCGAAATTGTTGACAAGTATATTTACCTGGAACAAATAGTCCGACTAGGTAAGTACAACTTCGAGAGAGCGGTCAATCGACGGATTCCACTCGGCTGGGCAGCGTTTGGGAAATTACGACGCATCTTCTCGTCAGGTATACCTCAAAACTTGAAAACGAGATTGTACAACAAGTGCGTGTTGCCAGTGATGACTTATGAATCTGATACGTGGTGCTTTACTGCTGGCCATATGAGGACGCTTAAGGTCATTCAGCGAGCTATGGAGAGGGCTATGCTGGAGGACCCCCCACTAGATGGAGTGACGACCTGGTAAGACATGCAGGAAGTCGATAGACGCAGGTGGCTCAGGTCCGTGCTTTGTGGCATTCCTTGGGGGAGGCCTATGTTCAAGCAATGGACTTATGAAGGGCTGCAATTAATGAAAATATGAAAAGGTCCAACCACGGATACGTATAAAACTGTTCTTTACTTTACTTTTGAAGAAAAATTCACTTAAATATGAAACGTTATACTCGTATACACAGCTCGTTGAAAATATGCCGTGAAAACTTTTACATAAAAAATCTAGAATAATTAAAACTTAAACTGTCGTTATTTCACAAAGTTGCAACTATCCACTTTAGAATGTTAAGATCTTTATAGTTGTTGTCTGTGAACGTTACAAACCCACTTTAGAATGTTTTATAAATGAAAATTAAAAATTAAAAATTTTATACAACCGACTTCACTATAAATTATTAAGAATAACTCAAAACTATTAGTTAAACCTTTATAAAATTTTATATGGGACCACATGTGAAGCACCAGTTTTCAAATAAAAAAGAATCACCGAAATCGGTTCACCCTGTAAAATGTTATGAGGTAACACACATAAAAAAATACAGTCGAATTGAGTACCGTCTCCTTTATGAAGTCGGTAGAAAAGAAATTCTCTGCATAATTAAAGCATGATACTTTGTTCAAGTAAAACGTAATATCCAAAGAGTATATAATCGCTACGTTTTATCTATGTATGAATATAACAATAGTAAGGTATGATGTTTAGAAAAATAATTTGTACGTTAAAGTCACACCAATTTAATTTATAAGTTTCAAAAGCTTTTTAATTCGAACGTCCTCTAAATGTTCAAATAAGACCAAGAGAATTGATCCAAATCTAAAAAGAAGCATTTATTTAGGTTTGGAGCTAAGTTTTGTGACCTTTTTGGCTGTCGTGAGCCATGAAAGGATTAGAAGAGGTAATATGCATTCAAATAGAGGATTATTTTAGTAAAGTGATTTAATTTTATTTCACAAAGCGCAGAATAAAATATACTTTTGAACAAATTAGATATCGATAAATAATTTCAGCTTTAATAGGTTAGTTTCATTCTATTTTTCATCGTCGTCTTCATCAGCCCGTGGAAATCCACTGGACATAGGCTTCTTCCGTTGAAGGAAGTTTTCGCCTTAATCACAACACTTGAAAAGTGAGTTGGCAATCTCAGTATGTACATATGTAGTATTGGAGATTTTTATTATAGAATTAGGGTAACCAAACAAGCACACAATCTACCTGATGGTAAGTTGATGCTGTGGTCCATAGACATCTACAATTATTATCCTCGATAAGGAATCAAAATGCAGATGCTAATGCGTTGTCACCCCGGAGGACTAAGATGGAACGCCTCTTTTCAAGAAAATGGTTCTCCGGTTCTCTACACTCACCATACGAAGCAAACCTTGAACTGCCGTTTTACATTGCTATTCTGTGATAGCGTGGTCCTACCACGGTCGAGCCAACACATTCGTGCCATGACTATACTAATAATATAGATGCAGCGTGGCTCTACCACATATTATATAATCTTAGACAGAATTGAAATTTGATTGTCATTAAACTTTTCTCGAAATAAAGGTGGTATAAAATTGAAACTTTACTATTTGGTGACGGCGTAAGAGAATCCATCACCCCATTTTGTCCCGTGGATATCATAAGAGGCAACTATAGTAAATACCAGAAGTTTATCTAGATCATGCCTTCCGAAAGATGGATATAGACTCCTTTACGCCAGACGCAAGATACCCGGCGACGCGACGGGAGCAGCGTCAAAATTATGAGACTTTTGGTCATTGTAAATGATCATAGAAATTGTGTATCGATATTCAATACAATAAATGTCCTCCATATTGGGGTTTTATGTGGTAGACTAACGAGTTTACTGGCCATGGCATGAATGAGCTAACTTGATCCAAGGTTCGACGTGGTCGACTTCATGTTCATTTGTAAATTTTAACATAGCACTTTTCTAAGCCACAATCTATCAATTTTACTAAATGTATAAAATAAATGTATAAAACGCAAATTAAAAAATTGCGGCTAAAATAAAAGTGAATATAATTGGCTTATTCTTTAGTTTCCGTTCAAAGGAAATTTCATAAAATGAACACTACATTTTTTATACCGGAATTAAGTGTCATTTCCACTCACCAAGTGTGATAATAAATTTCATTTTAGCCCGTTCGCTGTAAAGAGTTTTGTACCACGCATATAACATAAAAACATATACATAAAGTAAAATACGAGCTCAACTAAGAGACAAAGTATTAGTTTAATATAATATATATAAAGCGTTGTACGTACGGTTCGACCCGGGAACGACCACGCTCTCACAGAATACCAGTGTAAAATAGCAGTTTAACGTTGCTGTGTTTCGTATGGTCAGTGTAGAGAACCGGATACCCTTTTTACTAGAAACGGGGTATTAAATCTTATTCAATCTATGGGTCGCAGCAACCACTTACCATCAGGTGACCTATGTGCTCGTTTGTCACCCTTATCCTATAAAAAACTATGAAGTCGGACATTGGCAATTCTTATTATTTATCAAAAGAGCTGATAATCTAATTTTTCTGTTATAGAATATGGGTGACAAACGAGCACACAGCCCACCCGATGGCAAGTGGTTGCTGTGACCTATAGACATCTACATCTATTTTCTTTTGCGAATTAAAATGCAAATGCGTTGTCAGTCGTGAGGACTAAGATAGAATGGCTCTTTCTTATTATCTTATTATATCTCAAAATTATTAAAAGAGTAAACCTACTATCTGCCAAATCTGTACAGGTAATGTATCTAGTCTCATAACCGTTTTTTGACAGATCATTAGCGCAGTGTTGAGGGCCGTGGATTTAAATCCAGATCGTAATAAGTATTATATAGCCTATTAGCAGTTACTCGGCATGTTGCAACCACAGAAAAAATAATTGTGGAAATATCGTTTTAAATTTGGAAGGGTTATATTGTTTAATTAGGAATAATAATAATACATTCATAGAAATTGAATGATATATGACTTTCAAATAAATTTGTCGATACGATACGCGCGCCACCTACAGTTAGTTAATTGTACTATCCCTATAACCTTCCCGCAAGTGCAAGCAATAAGTTGACAAAGTTTCAGCGCAATCTGATGAACGGTATGGCATCGCATAAAATACGATCAAACAAATATAATTTTTTATTTATTAGACAAGTAATTGTTGCTTTCACTATACAAAAGAAAATGTTGGGTTAACTTTTTTAACAAAAAATGAGAAAGACAGTATCAAAGTAGACTTTTATTGGAAAAATAAATATTACTTGAAAATTTACTACTTTCTACTTAATTTCAGTTGTTTACTAGAAAAGCTCACAAAATGCTTAATATGCGCTTCTGCGTTCTTTCAAAGCATTTATTTAGCGTCAAATATTTCATTGCTTACTATCCCATTTATTCTGCGAAGTACTAGTCGTTTTGAATATGTTAATTATTGGTCTGTAGGACCCCACTTCAATAAACCAAACTTAAGCTGAAAAGCTTTTTTTTCTTAATATAACGTAACAAAACTCTCACGTCTGTGACTAGAGTAGAGAAAAACTTCGGATTTTTATTTAACACGATCATTACTATGGTTTGGGATTTCCCGACAATTTCAAAGTCCCGGGACACGGGACAGCCTATAATCAAGGTCCCGGGACATCCCTGGACTTCGAGACTTTTAAAAAAAACTTTTTTGTTTTTTTTAAGATGGGTAAGCCTTTTTTGAAGAATTTTAATTGACTTAATTTCTGGTGAAACGTATTAAAAAGGGGCAATTTTTTGTAAAATCAACATTTATTAAACGATTAAACAGAAAATTAAATAACTTGAACGTTAATTTAAGTCTTATAATTGCTTTTTTTGTTTCTTTTACTCACACGCAGATGGACTTCTAAACAGTTAAATCTTATAGTGATAAACGAACTTAGTAAAAAATCATACTAATTCTTAATAACTTTACTATTATCTAGTAATTCTAGTTTCTAATCATAGTTCATAATCACATTGTTAATTCTCATAATCACATATTTGTTTCATTTATTGTGTTGCGTACTCAGTAGTTACGTAGTAGACCAAGTAATTATTCATTAAACTAACACATGGCGCTAGGCTCCTTCAATTATCTATACAACAAGTGTCTGTTTGTAATGTTGAAATAACAGCTTTCTACTCAATGCATTTATGCAAATGTATATACGGTACTTATAACAAAAACACAATTTTTTTAATTTTAGTCTATCTGTCGGTCTGTCTGTCTGTCTGTCTGTTTGTTCCGGCTAATCTCCGAAAAGGCTGGACCGATTTCAACGGAACTTTCACTAGCAGATAGCCGATGTTCTAAGGAGTAACTTAGGCTACTTATATTTGCGAAAAACAATTAGCTTTCTAAGCAATATAATTAAAACCCTCAATTACACGCGGGTCAAGTCGCGGCGCACAGCTAGTTTGAAAAAAAAATTATTACATAACGATTTCGACAATCTTGTCTCGTCTCGAGCCTCGACATGAAAGTCCTGGGACTCGAGACAACTAAAATTACGAAAAGTCCCGGGACTTCGAGACACGAGTTAACCCTGGACCCAAACCCTAATCATTACACACCTCTCTCGATTTTTTCTTTAGGTCTTTTCAAAAACGCTCCATCACTAGAACGCATAATTTAAAACATTTATTGCATACCAGCGCATACATAGCACATAGCAGGTGGGTTGATAGCATTTCCCTATACAGCAGTTCGGTTGTGTAACTTTGGCTGGATTCTTTTTCAGTGAAAATCATTCTGCAACTACGTTATGATTTTTACTGTGAAAAGACTTTTTAATCCAAATAACATATTAATATAAATAAGTTTGTGATGGTTCCGTGGCGCAGTGGCTTATCAATGCAGTTCTAAGGGCCGTAGGTTCAAATCAACAAGTATCTAAATGGGCGACAAATAATTGTTAAGGGTCTGGACGTTTGCCTTTAAGATTTTTTTTTGTAAATTATCCCCACGATACAGGAAAAATCCTAGTGTGGAGGTAACATTTTTAAAATAAACAATTTAAAAAAATTATGCTATTGAACCTACCTATCAAAAAATTAAAACGTTGAACTGGAAAAGATACCTCTGATTAAAAATCTTTCGTGTAGTTTCTTAAAAATCCGCGTACACACGAGTAAAGCAGAGAACCTTATTTTTTTAATGTTGGTTAAAAAGACATCGGTTTTTAAGAAAACTTACAAACGTCAAAAGAAAGCCAACCACGATATTTACCAACAAATTCAATGTCATTATTTATTTATACAAAAACAAATATTAATTAAAGCTAAATATTAATTAAAACCAACTAAACCCTGTGAGTTAAAAATTTTAGCTTCATCGGGTGCTTTTTCTAAAATTCTAAGCGAATTACTTTTCCGTCAAGCACTATTGTTTTCCGAACACACTATTTACTTTAATTGTACTGTATTCCATTTACTGTATTCGTTCACTTAGAAAAAGCTCTCCACATAAAGAACTTACTCTGAAGTGGATCCGATTAATTGATTACGTTCTATCTCTTTATGAAATTTAAATTTGAAAGAAAAAAGAAAGGACATTTATTTTTATCGAAACAAGCAAGCGAAAATCCGAGATTAGTGATCAGCTTAACTGTCTTTTCAATCGTATTCTTAGAGTTAGATTGCCAGCCCAGTATTTTTTTTTTACTACTTTTTTGTTTCAAAATGATTTTTGTTTTGGGCATATTTTTCGTCTTTCCGCCACGATTGCGTAAGTTTTACATTAGCTATTGAACCAAATTAACATAGATAAAATATTAAAAGTCTTATAATAAGCGATAAGGAAGCAACGGCTTCAAGATTCCAAAGTTAGCAACTAAATATACATTTACGGATATTTCAAAACGTGATAAGATATATATGAGAAAAGATATCCTCCATAATATTCATTGTTGGAGTATTTTATACATCGGTATTGTATGTATAATTGTATTAATAGTATTTTATACATACAATTTTCTTTAAGCTCTGAGTCTACTCTAGAGCTTAAAGTAACTATAAAACTAAGCAGGCAGTAAGCATTCTCTGTATTAATTTAAAGCCAGTTAGATTGCACTTGCAAAAGGGTGTAGAGTAGGTATTACCTATGTTAAAATCAAAATAATTTTCACTACTTATGGTACAATTCAAAACACCGATGTTTAACCTATCATAATTAAAAACGTAGCATGATTTATTAACTATATTTCGTAGAAAAATATTACAATGGCCTATTTTGAGAGGGCCAGAGGTGACAAATCTTCGGTATTTGCAGCATCAAGGATGATAACGCAGCAACTCACACTAACCAATAAACGGCCTTAGTTACACTAATGTGGTTAAAATTTATTTTTCTTTTTTAATGTTATAAATTTTTATGCCGGTGTTCGATGCTGTTTTTATTTGAAAATAGAGTGATAAAGTCACGCCTTGTGATGGCCGCGTAGAGTTTTGTTTAATTCCATTTTAACCCATGAATGTCGTAAGAGACTAACTACTACGGAAAAAGCCCACAGACATTACGGCTTTTGGTTCATTCGGTGCAAAGATGGAACTTATTGTAGAGAACACGGAAAATGCTGCGAATTTAAAACTTTTAATGGTCACAGACTCAACAATTTGAACGAAATCAATATTATATATCAAGGCAGAAAAGCGTTAATTTTATATTTTATACATTAGATACCCCTTTTCTTTTCTTTTTATTTAAAACGTTAGCCCCACAATAGGATTTTCTTCTGAGTCGTGGAGGCAGTTTACAAACATAAATACACGAGGACAAACATCCAGACCCGGAACAATTATTTGTAAGCCATATTAATACTTCTTCCGTGCGAGATTCGAATCCGCGGTCCCCAGCGCAACAACTCATTGCTAATCCACTGCGCCACGGAGCCGTCAAATAAATCTCTGAATAAAACTAATGTTACTGATTTCATCGTGTTTAATTTAGAGTTAGGGTGCGTACAGATCAAGTAACATGTTGTATAACTTTTGTTTTATAACTCGTTCACATTATGTAACATTGTTTTTCAACATTGCAACATAACAATACTGTACACATTAGAATAACAATGCAATATAACAATGTTATATGACATTGTCGTTTGTCGTTCTGCCGTTCGAGTTTTATAACATTTGTGACACGTTATATAACACGTATTATAACATTCAGCGCCCACATTACTGAAACATGATATATAATAACATTTTATAACATGTTAGTTTTATAATGTGTACGCACCGTTAATCGTCACGCTTGATGGATTGCCAGAAATCTGGTACATTTGATGCCGCTCATCGGAGCCTACATAGATATTTTTATAAACTCTATTTCCCGTGTTGGTTTCATTTTTTTTCTTTTTTCATTTTGATCTAGTGTTAGTTTATTTTGTAATGTTTGTTTTAATGCATATTTTTAATTGTTTTACTTTTTTTTATTTACGATTTATTATCACATTTAATTACCTTGTACGTAGTTTAGTTTTTAAGTGTAAGTCGGGTAAATGGGGAGCCTGCAACTTTGGACTACCGCACAACACCTCAGGGAGGAGGGAGCTGCTGAAAAACAGCTCTGTACGAGATCTGTATCTCGTTACAGACAAAGCTGAGCCGTCTCCTTTTGTATCCAATAATTATAATCTTCTTTTGTTTTAACCTGTATGTAACTGTGCTTTTTTAGAGGCAATAAACAAATATTATTATTATTATATTTTACGCCTGATAAAAAAGAAAATCGTATACCGTCATCTATCAGAAGTCATATGATCCTCGTGGCATATCCCATAATTGTCTGACACGACAGCCACGGGACGAAATGGGATGACGGATCCTCTTACGCCATACGACACATATACTCATAATTCATATTATACATTGAACGATGAAACGCTCAGGTCGCGTAGCCTGTTCGCTAAGTACGATATACAGACTCTTTATATAGTATCGCAGTTGATTATGTCTTGCCGATGTAAAGAGATGTTTTCCCAATTAAATTTAGCGATTAACAATATTTCAGTTAATTAATAAATACACCCAGAAAGTTATTAATTTCATAATAAGCTAAGTTCATAAATAAGTAACATAAGCTTCCCCTAATCTTGCAAATAAATTTTAATTCAAATAAAAACAGCTCGTCAATGATTTATGACAGCAACAAAGATAATTCTGGCGTCTATTGTCTCGTTCTGAGTTTTTATACGTAAATATATGGAGGAATCGGATGATAGTTTGTTATCTTATCTGTACTAAACTTATTTGTGTTCTTATGTTATTATCTGTGTAAAAGTAAAAGGATGACCGAAGAAAATAAAAGACGAGGTCCGGAAGACATAGGGGACAGAAGACGTTTAAACGTAACCTTAGTGATTACTTACTTGCTATTAAAATAGAGACGTTGTTAACACGCTTAGAGTAATTACTTTATTACTGTAATTATATAGTCTTATTTAACACGTTATTTTAATGTAACGTTAGTTTCAATGAGTAACCGACGAAGCTGTGACAAACCGCGAAGAAAATCCATCGAAAAATGCTGTACATAAATTGTAGCCATTGGTAATGGGGTACCAGTGCGAGGGTTTGCCTTCCACACACAAACCCGCCTGACAGCGCGGCGATTATAGACATTTCCTTCATAAAGACCACAACACTGTGCGCACATATAAAAAAAATCTTTCTCCAGCATTTGACTGACAAGAATGACGGAGAAAAAGAACCGGTTGTACATTTATATAAAAGGTTAAAATGAAATATATAAACGGTTACCCACTCTCCTGACCGTCTATATCAATATGGCATTTAAAAAATCATAGATTAAATGAATGTTGGCTTTGAATATAAAATTATGAAGCCTGTTCAGAAAATTCGCACTACCGTGACATTCGTTTGCCGGGCCACCGCGCCTTTATCTGGATAAATACGTCAGATAATGCCAACTGCTCCGAGCCTTAATCCCGCCCGTTCCATTTTTAAATAAATAGCCACTTGTTGAATCCTCTTTATGGCATTGTGTCAGAGGCATTGTAAAAGATATATCTGCGTTAATAAACCAGTGAAATATTAATTGAGCTGAATGAAAGAGACAGAAAATATTTTTCGCCATAACAGGGATATATTATTTGTATCTATTTCATCTACCTTATCACCTTTACATTGGTAGTACAATACAGATTTGGTTGAACAAAAAATAAAAATAATAAGCCTGTAACGGCTGATAAAATATTGGAAAAAAGTAACCAAATGATTGAATGATAATATTCGCAATAGAACGAGAGTAACCGACATATTCCAACGGATTAGTAACCTGAAATGGCAATGGGCCGGCCATATATCTCGAAGAAAACCGATGGGGAAGAAAGGTTCTCGAGTAGCTGCCTAGTACCAATAGGCGAAGTGTTTTTTTTTATAGACAAAGGGTGACAAACGAGCATATAGTCAACCTGATGATACGTGGATACTGTGCCCCATAGACATCTACATCTATCCCCGATTAACTATCAAAATGCAGAAGCGTCCACCCTGAGGACTAAGATGGAATGCCTTATCTATACAAATAAATAAAATTGAAGTGTCTGTTTGTAATGTCAAAATAACTGTCTGTCTGTCTGTTTGTTCCGGCTAATCTCCAACACGGCTGGACCGATTTTGACCGGACTTTCACTGGCAGATATATGATGTTGTAAGAAGTAACTTAAGCTGTTTTTATTTTAGAAATAGACCTAGGGTTCCGCGCAAAAAATAAAACCCATGAAATCCAATCGTAATAAATTACGCACGGTCGAAGTCGCGGGGAACAGCTAGTATATACAAATATATTGGTAATTCCAATTGTGCATGCCTTAAGCGTATTAAAAAAATGCGTATAACATGACTCTACGTAATTTTTTAAAGTAGTTTAATTACACAAAATTTTTCACTGAAAACCTTATAATTATTACTATACTTCAAATTTTTCGATAATATTATGTCAAATTTCAATGTAAATAAAGCTTGGAAAATCCAAAAATGCACGACTTATAATGCTCATATGATCGTGAAGAAATTAAAAAAAATGTAAATTGTAGTTCTATTCTTCAAAGAGTTCCAGTAGCAGTCACTGAAGTACACTTTCAAGTCACTCAATCAAGTCCAGAGGTAAGGTCTCATCATAACTAACAAAACCAGCCCAAACTCGGCACATCTAGTTCTCCTCGTCAAATAGTTCCAGTAGCAGTCATCAAAGTACACTTTCAAGTCACTCTATCAAGTCCGGAGGTAAGGTCTCATTATAACTAACAAAACGAGGGTAAATTCGGCACATCTAGTTCTCCTCGTCGAGGAGTTCCAGAAGCAGTCATCATAGTACACTTTCAAGTCACTCTATCAAGTTCGGATGTAAGTACTCATCATAACTAACAAAAGGAGTCCAAACGGCACATCTAGTTCTCCTCGTCGAGGAGGTCCTGTAGCAACTATTAAAGCTAAGTAGAGTTAAGAAAATGACGAGTAGTAGTCGACCAACTTATAAAGTGGACTTGGGTTAATAAAAATGTCGTTACAACTCCATAGAAAATGACCTAAAACTAACCGCCTTAATAACTTTGTAATGTTATTGTAAACTGTTAAAAATAAACATTTTATGAAGAAAACGACTTTTAGATTTACTTTTTGATTTGCGAGGTATTATTACAAAAATCGAAAAGTTTTATTTATCTTTTTTGAATACCACTCCGTATCGACAAGTCAAGTAGAGTGGGCCTGATGGAGTCCCTCCCATTTTGCTGAAAACATGTGCTCCGGAGTTGGCACCGGTTTTAACGCGTCTTTTCCGGTACTCCTACTCCCAAGGCGTAGTCCCGAATTCATGGAAGACAGCTTAGGTCCACCCGATCCCTAAAAAAGGCGACCGCTCAGAACCGTCCAACTACAGGCCTATCGCCATAACCTCCTTGTTCTCCAAAATAATGGAATCCATTATAAACTACCAGCTCATGAGGTACCTTGAGGATCACCAGCTGATTAGTGACCGCCAGTAAGGTTTTTATCGAGGTCGCTCAGCTGGTGATCTTCTAGGTTAGCTAACCCATAGATGGGCGGAGGCAATGGAATTACAGGGGGGGGGGGAGCTTAGGCTGTTAGTTTGGACATAGCGAAGGCTTTCGATCGGGTTTGGCACTAAGCGCTTCTTTCGAAGCTTCCTTCCTATGGGCTTCCCGAGAAATTGTGCAAATGGATCACCAGTTTCCTTGCTGATCGGAACATCAAGGTCTTAGTAGACGGTGCATGGTCTGATTTCAAGTCTATCAACGCTGGTATTCCAAAAAGCTGCGTGCTATCACCAACGCTGTTTCTCCTGCATAACAATGATATGTTGCAAACTAGTAAAATTCATTGCTATCCAGACGACAGCACTGGTGATGCCTTATATACCGGCCGTGCCAATATTTCCCGGGAAAACGTCGCCGAGTACCTTCTTGTACCAACTTGTGTCTGAAGTCAAGTCTTTGCTGAACAAAGTCTCGGATTGGGTGCGACTAAATCTAGTCCAGTTCAATCCCCAGAAGAGACAAGTTTGCGTGTTTACCGCTAAAAAGAATCCCTTTGTCGTATCTCTTCATTTTCAAGGCACTCCCCTTGCTGCCTCAGCTAGCATCGCAATCCTCGGCGTCGACATATCGAATAGTGTGCAGTTTCATGGTCACTCTAAAAAGCTTGGCGTGCTCAGCAGAGCAAGACAGTATTTCATGCCGGCACATCGCTTGTAACTTTACAAAGCGCAAATCCGGCCTCACATGGAATATTGTTCTCATCTCTGGGCCGGGGCACCCCAGTGCCACCTCCTTCCACTTGACCGCATCCAGCGCAGAGCGGTTCAAATCGTCGACGACCGAGTTCATTCTGATCGGCTCGATACACTGGCACTGCGTAGAGATGTTGCATCTCTTTGCGCATTTTATCGCATTTACCACGGGGAGTGCTCTGAGGAATTGTTCGGACTAATTCCAGCCGCTTAATTTCACCATCGCACATCGCGACAAAACTTGCGATACCATCCATACCATGTGCATGATTGGCAGTCCACCACTGTGCGATTTAGAAGATGTTTTCTTCCTCATACAACTTCCTTGTGGAATCGATTACCACCAGCGATTTTTCCGGACCGATACGACCTTAGGGATCTTCAAGAAAAGAGCCTACACCTTTTTAAAAGGCTGGCAACACATCTGAAATTCCCTGGTGTTACGGTTGTTCATGGGCGGCTGTAGTCACTTACCATCAGGTGAGCCGCATGCTCGTTTGCCCCCTCTCCTATAAAAAAAAGTATAAGGCTGATTTGAAAATAAGTTTTTAGTTACGATCACCCTATTTGGGCCTATTTTTAGTCGTTATAGCTGTCAAACTGCGAACTCACTTATTATAATAATTATCAAGGAAGCCCACGTAATGTGACGGGCTACTACGGAACCCTACCTCTACATTGTGCGTGTCCCGACACGCACTTGGCCAGATTTTTTTATATTTTTAGTCATTAGGAAGACGATTCTCCCTATCTCCTAAACTGCTTACCTCTGTCACCTCTTACGACATCCGCGGGATTATATGGAGATATTCTTACCCACCACTACACGGCATAAATTTAATGAAATTAGTAACACTCAAATTACATACAGCGTCTTTGACCTGTATTTTGTCGTCACAGAATAATGTGAAGGCAGACGTTGTTAAAAGCAAGTTTCTCGTATATGCATGTAATTAAGGCGCTCTAGTAATTTTGTTCAAGTTAGAATTTACTGTTCAGAGTAATGTCGAGAGAACAAGTCTCGTAGTCTACTCATATGGATATGAATATCCCTTCACTCATTTGTGCGCTTAGACTGTCTGGAGTATGATAATGATGTTCGTTTAGTTACGATTTGATAGCGAAAAAGTACTACCTAGAATAACTACTAGAATACAGAGTATGTGATAAAAAGTGAACTGCTATAATTAAACCTCTTATAAGAAATTATCTAGCAATAGTGATATAAATGCATTTGCAAATGGTAAAACAGTTGTGTGTAAATAAATTCTTTACTTCACTACTGTCTCTACCCAGTGGCGGTGACAAAAGTTCACTAAAACACCATTTTTAACATGTTTTTAGGTTTGTTTTAATTTGTTTGTTATGTTTGAATTTTAAAGGAAATCAACAATTCTGAAGTTTACTGTCATCAGCTAGACAAATTGAATACTTAATTTAAACACAAAACGCTAGAATTGACCAATATAAAAGGTGTAGTGTTTCACCAAGATAATGCGACACCTCATACAAGGTTGTTAGCTCGCCAAAATTACACAAGATCTACAAATTGGATGGGATTCACACCTATCATATTCTCCAGATCTGGCACCTTCTGATTATTATTTGTTCCAGTACAAACGTTTTTAAACGGTAAAACCGTTACTTCAATAATCACCTAAATCAGTTTTTTTTTTGCCAGCAAAGTAAAATTTTATGAGCCTGGAATTGTATACTGTCAAAAAGATAGCAAAAGATTCCTATATTTTATTTCCTACATTTAAATAAAATTAATTTTACGGAGTTTATCGCGTACATTAATTTATTTTATATTCCCGACGTTTCGAGCACTTCACAGCACCCATGTTCACGGGGGGGACTTAGGTGTTTGACGTCCCAATGTCATAGTTAACCACGGCTATCTCCAGATTAAAAATTATTAATTTTTGTTCCGATCTACGCAGCATGAACTTACAGTATCTTGAAGCCATGCAGTTGTATGCTTGGGTTGTGATTTAATTTTATTAATTATAGGATCCCAAGCATGAGATGGCTGGGTGCTACCATCTACTTGGTAAGTTAATACTGCGTAGATCGTGCTTAATTATGACATTGGGACGTCAAACACCTTAGCCCCCCCCCCCCCACGGGAATGTGAGTGCTGTAAAGCACTCGAAACGTCGGCAATATAAAATAAGTTAATATATGCGATAAAATCCGTATTTCATTTAAAAGATAGCCAAAGGTCCGAATGGACTGGATGAACAACATACAAATCAGTAAAAAATATTCCTTACATTATTAAATTTTTAATTTAAATTTCCTTATATTCCTTATATATTCACGGTAATAATATATTTAATTCACCATGAAAGTTAAAATCACCACACATCTCCAAGCTCTATAACTCCTCCACTAGACATAAGTATTTCCAAGAATTAATTAGTGACAAAAACCCACGCTGGAGTATAGGATAAATCATTGCAAACGATTGTGAATGGACGAATACTCTCACTGATAACGCTGCTTTTCAAAACCTAACTGTGAAATATGACTTTTTCGGATGAATTTACTAGCATCAGTCGATGGTCAGTCTTGATTATTATTGAGTAGCATTGTGTTAGCGTGAAAGAGAGATTGGCGTTTTAACATAAGGTTTATTTAATTTCCCTTACACCTATTACACAATCATTAACCATAAACTCGACTTTAGCATAGTTAATTACAAGATCAAACACTAACATAGTCACAATAGTGATTTGTGATTGTTAACCCGAAAGGGGCTGATTATATTTGGTAAACAAATACAATTACAAGTTCCACGTTTTACTGTTATACATATAATTAGAAAAATAGATATTAATTAAAAATTAACTATTGTTCATATAAATAAACAGAAGACTACAACTAAAGACCTACTGCGTATTTGCAACACCCTTCAAAATTCTGTTGAGTATATCAACAACTTTTATGCTAATATTGGGAAAACCCAAGCATATAAATTCGTTAATGAACGTACAGATGACCAAAGAACCATATCTAACTTGAATGCACCCTCTCCTGCAAATTTCATGACAATACTTGAAGCTACCGGTGAAGAAATTAAAGCCATTATTGTAGGGCTTAAACATGACAGTGCTACTGGTTGGGACGGTATATCCAATAAACTTTTAAAAATTTGTAACAATCATGTAGTACACGTCTTAGCACATATTGTTAACGTATGTTTACAGGTATATTTCCACAAATATCGATTATCTATCGTATTCATAAATCAGGACCACGAGACTGCATCAACAATTACCGCCCAATCTCGGTATTGTCAGTCCTATCAAAAGTTATAGAAATGGTAATAAATAAAAGATTGATATGTTTTTTGGAAAATAATGCTCTTCTATCAAGCAATCAATATGGTTATCGAGCTGGGTGATAAGAAAAACAAATATATACGTGTATTCTTAGATCTTGCGAAAGCATGTGATACGGTCTCTGCACCCATACTTCTAGATAAATATTATATTATATTTCTCATAGAAGGCAAAGGCTAGGTGACTTGTACTCGTAATAATCTTTATCCACATATAACATCATGTCAGTGTATATTATTAGAACGTCCAATAAACTACGTTGGTGTAATTTTGGATCAAACCTTAACACAACCAATGAAAATGATATCAGAAAAAATTCGTAAACTGATTTATATTTTCAAAACGTTACGGCATGTTGCTGACATTGAAATTCTAAAATCAGTCTACTATGGCATAGCCCAATCCGTAATATCATATTGCATAAGAGTGTGGGGAGGTGTTAAAAAATCTCATATAATAAGAGTTGAAAGGGCCCACCGCGCGTTACTTAAGGTTATCACTCTTAAACCCTACCGATTTCCCACTGTTGAATTGTATGCTATGTTTGATTTACTGACGATAAGACAACTGTACGTAGTTAATATGATCTTATCCCAACATAAAAAAGTTTCTTGCGACCCAAAATAACCCCAAACTCGAAGAAACGACACACTGTGTCCTAATATTCCCTTTAGGACTTATTTTATTAAAAAGTTTCAATATTTTACTGGCCATTTTCTATATAATAAAATTCAACGAACTATTGATATACATCCGCTTAATAAATACAATTGCAAACAATTTGACAGTTTAGCTTAAATCACAAACTTATGATGACATTGAAGATCTATTTACAATAAAAAATGAGCTGAGTTTTAAAATTTAAACCTAAATTAAAATAAAACATTTTATATAAGTATAAACACTTTATTAGCACGTTATTACAAAGTAGTAATTTGTAAAGCGTTTAAGTGTATATTCATTGTTAATTTACTTTATGGACGAAACTAGTATTTGAGACACAGGCTTGGCCTAATTTAAATGCTAGCAATTCTTATCTTTTAGTGTACACTTTTCATTCCAATTTTCCAAATATTAAAATTTAATTAATTAAAATTCCAATTTTCTGTACAATTAAATACACAACAAAAATTACATTCTTAACAAATGTTCACAGCTTTAGTAGTCAATTTTGTTTTTTTTTTGTTCGAATGAAACATCTTATGCATTCAAGTACCTACATATTTAAAACATTTTGTACTACTCGAAACTTTAGTCTTAAGGAATAGATAATAAGTATGTACCATATTTTATTTATCAATAAAAAATATTACTATTATTATACTATTTCATACGTGATAGAGCCATGATTTACCTATATTATGATTGTAGCACGAATAGGTCGACTCGACCGCGGAAGGATCATGCTCTCACTGAATACCGGCGAAAATAGCAGCTTACCGCTGCTGTGTTTCGTATGGTGAGTGTAGAGAACTGGAGACCCTTTTTACTGAAAAAGAGGCATTCCATCTTTGTCGTTACGGCTGACAACGCATTTGCATTTTGATTCTTAGTCGAGGACTCCACTTACTATCACATCAGGCGAATTGTATGCTCGTTATCACTCTTCTTCTATAATAAAATCTTCGATATTTTTCACCCACTTCCAGTCAAGAGTACAATTTAATGACCATGACCTCGTATTCTCACTGAGATCATCGCAGCTCATAATCAACGCTCGTTATGCCTTTAAGTGAAGTACAGTCAAACGAATTTATCATATAAAAAGTAATAAAAGTCAAGAAAGATGTAGGGCTTCCATTAACTTAACTAAAAATCAATACACGTGTCTTAATTACAATAATTATTACGAGTCTACTTTACGCGTTGTTTTAAGATCAAAGCAATTATTAAATAAAATTAAATATTTGAAAATAAGAAATTCTGTTCAATGATAAAACATATATTATTACGAGTATATTAGATAAATGAAACACTAAAAAAATTAAGTTTCGGCCTATAAACCTCCCACACCTGGCCACAGTCTTGTTTATATGGGGGCTATGTAGCGATAACCATGTAGAGGTGTAACAATATCTACTAACCCATATCGTCACGTGGGTGTCGTAAGAGGCTACAGAGGGAAACTGATAGAGATGGGCAGCATTATTATTATTATTTATAATTTATTGTACACCACAAAAACGATAAAAAAGAACAAATTACAAGGAGTAAAACTTAAGAGGTAGGTACAATAAGGCGGTCTTATCGCTAATAAGCGATCTCTTCCAGACAACCTTAAGATTAGGAGAAAGTTGTTCTATTGGACAGTGGGAGGTGGTGTATATTATAGTAAACTTACATACTAATACCTAAAGAAACTAAACTGATACATAATAAAAAAATTAATACGCTAATATATACATTCAAAATATAATAGACATACATAACATTAAATAGACAAACATACATAAAAATTACATAAATAAATAAAGACAGGATACAAAAAATACATGTCGCAAATGATGACCAGTAGTTATGGCACTGTTAAGTAGTAATTTTTGACGTCAGTCTTAAACTTTTCTAGTGTTTTCGCCCGAAGAATTTGCGAAGGAAGATCATTCCATAAGCAGATGGCCTTGACTGTGAAGGAGTTTTTAAAGTATTTAGTTCGATATGAATGTGGCGCGAGTATAAGTTCTCCGGCTGACCGTAGAACTCTGTCCGGTCTGTCATGACCAAGAAACTTGAAGTTTTCCTTCAGATAGCTAGGAGCCATTGGATCGAATAATACATAGCATAGAAGAGAAACAATTTGTAGGTTGCGGCGTAGGCGAATGGGTAACCACTTGAGCTTTAAACGGAATTCGGAGACATGGTCATATTTGTGCAAGCCAAATATGAACCTAATAGCCAGATTTTGAATACGCTCAAGTTTCTTTAGTTGATCTTCAGTTAAATCAAGATAGTATGCGCCCGCATAATCGAGAATAGAGAGGAGTAAAGATTGTGCTAGCATAATTTTAGTAGGAATGGGAAGGAAAGAACGTAAACGCCGCAATAAACCCATAACAGCAAAAGTCTTTCTGCTAACTTCTTTCAATTGATGAGACCACGAGAAAGTAGTATCGAAGTGGATACCAAGATTTTTAACGATGCTACTGTAAGGTATTACAACTCCATTCAATGCCACCGGGGGAAAGTTAATCCAGTCAACTCTTGAAATCATCCCAGCACCACCAACAATAATGGCTTGAGACTTACAAGGATTAACCTTAAGCCCATAGTACTTACTCCATTCGCTAATAGCCGCCAGGTCATCATTGATGGCAGTAACAGCGGTAGGCAGGTTCTCAAGAGTTGACTGCGTATACACTTGAAGATCGTTTGCATATATATGATAGAGAGAGCAGCATCTTCCTGATAACAACTAAAAATAATAAAAAACTTAAGCAATCTATGGGGGAGGCCTACATTCCTACGCGGTGTTTCAGGGCCTCGGAAAGCACGTAAAGTCCTATTCCTGATCTCTTTCCGGTCGTGTCGGATAACCGTCCCATCGGACAATGAGAGTGAGGCAATAGAGAGTACACCTGTGATCGCGCATACATATAATAAAAAACTAAAAAAACTGCAGTTACCAAGCCACCTGTTAAACGTGACAAATATAATTAAATTAGTAGTAATTAAGTAGTAATTATCAAAAAAAATCAATATAGAAATTATCACATATCACCTCCTAAAATCCTGTTTAAATCTTCTAATGCACGTAGGCATTTCTTTATAAATATCAAGGTTGTAGTCACGTTATCGCAGTACTGGAGATGTGAATGAACGGCACGCGGGTAGATACTTCAACATTTATATATATACACACACACACACACACACACATATATATATATATACATACATATATATATATATATATATATATATATATATATATATATATGTGTATATATATTTAATCTTCCCCCTTTATTTTTCGTTCGATAACCATAACTGCTGTGTGGCTCTACCTCGTTGCTTTTTATTCATTTACTTACTACTCCAGTACATTATCGAAAATAATTAATTGACCTGAACAAAAACTTGAAAGATGTTTTATTCTCTTACGCCATTGCACGTATTCAAGACTAAGTTGCAATTATGTGCGCAAAATATTTATTATATTTGAAAGGAGATTTCTAAACATGGCAGCATCATTAAAAGGCGTCTGTTTACTAATTGAATAAAAGCTTTTATATTTCTCGGAAAATACCTCATTGGATGTTATTTTTCTTAGACTCTACTATATTCTTGAAATTTTCTGTTAAACAAAATATACACATTTGTCAAAATATGAAATATATTTTTGCAAAGAAATGAGAGCAGTGAAACGTAAAATATTGACAATATAATCGTGAAAGGAAACGGTTTTAAATGAAGAATGGTCTGGAACTGCGTCTCTATTCCCTTTGACCTATCAATTGTTGTGATTAAGACCCATCTCATTACTCAAGTGCTTAAGAAACAAAATAATACTTTTACTAAATAAATAATGTAATATATAAAATTCTCGTGTCGCGGCGTTTGTTACCAAACTTCTCCGAAATGGCTGAACCGATTTGTATGTAAGTTTGTGTGCATATCGGATAAGTCTGAGAATCGGCCAACATCTATTTTTCTTTAATTGATTTTTTTTCTTGATTATTATTATTATTAATGATAAGGGTGACCCACCCCTAAATATATTTTTTATTTTTTTGAGAATTTCTTTTATTTTTATTTTATTATGATTTAGTATTTTTAAAATACATACAACTTTAAATTTTCACCCTTCTACGATCAACCCCTGTTTTTTAAGCGCGAGTTTTATATTATTCTATTCCATCCACAAATCCGCAATAGGGTTGCAAGATGGCAATCGAATATAATAATCATAGTACGATTAATGTATAGTTTATAATTACAATTTATTTTAATTATATATTTTTGTCAATTTAAATTATTGTTCAATCCTCGCCTATAACTGATGAACTACCAATCGATCAGTTATCAAAAAAAAATTCCTAGAAATAATGTGTATGGCAAAACAACGTTTACCGGGTCAGCTAGTATTTTTATATAATGCGTTACACTTTGAGATATAGATTAAGGGCGATTTCAGGAAGGTGATATTATTTTATGCATATTCAAGTAAGTACGGCAAAGAAGCATAGATTTCAATTGGTTCACCCGTAAACTCCTCGATTAAGAATCAAATTACGGGTGCGTGCACACCCTTCTGAGGACTGAGATGGAATGCCTCGTTACCAGGAAAAACAAATCGAGCAAAAAGGGTGAAAAAAAAAACATAGAAAACTTTCAAAACTCGCTTTTAGTGTCTCTTATATTATATTATTGTAGTGTACTTTACTTAAGTTACCGAATTACTGCAGCGGTAAATTGAGAACAAGAATTAATATAGGTGTTATAAAATAATTCAGAATGACTGTCTCTGTGGTTACTGATCCATGAGGACCCGTGTTCGTACCCCGGGTCGGACCAAAATAAGTTATTGGGTTTTCTGTCAAGAAATTCTCAGTAGCAACCCAGAGTCAGGAATTTGGCGATGTTTCAGTGCCTCGAAAAGCACATAAAGTCCTATTCCTAATCTCTCTCCGGTCGCGTGGGATAACTATCCCATCAAACTACGAGAGTGAGGGAATAGAGAGTACACACTCATATTCTAAGTCATACTTTCTAATAACAACTAAAAGCTAAAAAATCTGCGGTTGCCAAGCCACCTGCCAAGCGTGGCAAATATCCCCTCTATTAGGCAATCTATGGGGGAGGCCTATGTTCAGCAGTGGACTTTTGATATGCTATAACGGTAACTCACACCAAATATCTTAAGTTCGGGCTTCAGTAGAAGAACCAAAATTAGCATATTCAAAACCGCCATAAGACCATAGACAGAGAAGAAAGAGCCGACTTCTTAGCAGCCGAGTGAAATACCATGATTTGGTTCAGTTGGAAGGGATGGACGACCGGAAAAACTCCTAATTAGAAAAACTAATGAGAAAAGAAGCACATTGCCTCTGATAGCTCGGTCGTGGAATATATTCGAGACAAACGGAGTATAAAGTTAGTATATACCAGTATGAGTCGGACGATTGGCCAACTATTTAACCAAATCGACCAGTTGGGCAACCCATATAGCACTGGAACGACTTGGTTGAAGCTGACCTGCGAGTGGCGTGCTCTCGTGCTTACCAACACTCACTTCGAGGTCACTGCGCCATTGGAGTGAGTAAGGCCTTCATCCTCTCACGTGTAACTTTAATTTTGACATCATCTTTCATAAGTTTTTATTGGTAAACTTTGTTACTGAATTTTGGCTATATGTACAATTTAATTGTAGTAAAATATATTAACAAATGTCACCGTACAAATACAGCATAAGCAACATGGTCATAAATATACCTTTATCTTTATCCTCTCTGGGAACAGACCCCAAATCTTGTAAATAGATACCGTTGACCTAATTACAAGATTGAAGTGAACAATTGTCCTTGTGAATCCCTGGCAACGATTTTTAATTGTAATAAAAGGGTTCAAAATACATACCGAATAGATGCTACCCACTAATACTACCGCTGTTTTCCTACAAGGATTTTTTTCATTTATTTATATTTTCGGGTTTTGTAAATTGACTTACAATCCGCCAGAGGCGCAATTCCAGAATATTGCTTGTTCTTTTTTCCATTTGAAATGACCCATCCTCGCCTTCTTATCTTAAGAGTAAATTTCACTATATCTCCTCATTTCATGATAGGGTCCTACATTCTTCTTCTGAAAACAAAATCTGTATTCCTGTTCACTTCACCGAGTTCTATGGTAACTCCTTCACAGTTCAGGCTACACGCCTTTGGAACTCCTTGCCCGATGACATCAGAAAAGCACCCAATAAGTACGCTTTTAAAAAATTGGTCCGTAATTATCTATTGAAGACTATACATTTTACATGATTCATCCATTTAATATGTATTGCTAAACAGACGCATATATTCATACGTATTTGTATGTACTAATTATATACGTATTTAAATATGTATATTTGTATATATACGTCATATATGTATAGTTTATTTATTAGTAAAATGTATGTATTATGTAGTTAATAATCATTTTGTATAGTGTTCATTTATTCTATATTGCCGCACCTACGTCAAATTCTCACCACTCCATGGGTTGACTGGTAGAGAATGCCTCAAGATATTAAGTCCGCCCTTTGTATTATTTTGTTTTAAGGAATGCAATATAGAATAAATAAATAAAATAAATAAATGTAAACGCTACCGTTACAGCTCATTGAAGTCCACAGGTGAACATAGGGCTCCCCATAGATAGCCTTATAGTTTTATTTGCCATAGTCCCCACGCGTGGCAAGCGGGTTATCAACTGCAGTTTATTTTTTATTTTTAGTCGTTATTAGGATGACGCAGCTGATTTGTTTGATTTGTTTTCCCCCGTCGCCTCTTACGACACCCAAGTGATGATATCATGATCATCATTACAGCCCTTCACAAGTCCACTGCTGAACATAGGCCTCCCCCAAAGAATGCCACAAAGCACGGTCCTGAGCCACCTGCATCCATCGACTTCCTGCATATCTTACCAGGTCGTCACTCCATCTAGTGAGGGGACGCCCTACACTTCGCCTGCCGGTACGAGGCTGCCACTCGAGAACCTTTCTTCCCCATCGGTTGTCGGTTCTTTGAGCTATATGGCCGGCCCATTGCCACTTCAGCTTACTAATCTGTTGGGCTATGTCGGTCACTCTGGTTCTACTGCGGATATCCTCATTTTTGAATTTATCACGCAGAGAAACTCCGAGCATAGCCCTCTCCATAGCTCGTTGAGCGACCTTGAGCTTCCTCATCCGGCCAGCAGTGAAGGATATAGGGTAGGATGATATAGGGTAGTGGATATTTTTACACCGTCACTACACGGTATTTATTTATGTATTCATTTTCATTTGTCTAATAATTTTATACAACAACTTACCATTAGGCACACATTAAAGAAAGGACACGCATATTCGTCGCAACAAACATCATGATACGAGTATTAAAATGTTAATTTTAAGTTTTTACATAAGCATTAAGCGCGCAAAGTACATACATTGCAGTTTCCTTGCACTTAGTCGAAAGCTTTCAAAGGAATTCCGGTCAGCGATAATATCAACATTCTAGAATTTAAAATATTAATAATTCTTTACGCTTCACAATTTTTATGGATCTATAAACCTCTAGAAAATGCAATTTTCGTACGAAATTACTGTTCCATGCAATTTCATAATACTGGAGCAAGCTACAACTTTGCAAGGTCTTTTCTAAAGAGATTCGAAAATAAAATTATTTATTACATGTTTATTAACGCAAAAATGTTCTGAATTACATACAAAGTGTAAGCTATCTATTTTTTTTTTCAATGTTACCACACTACAATGTTAACCTAATTTTGGAATATGGCAACATTAATTTTCGTGTAATATAATTTAGGAGTTGGAGCGGGAACTAGACCGCCGTCAGATTACCGCTCTTGTGTTATAATTTAGACAATTTTCTAAAGCAGATCTTGACTTTTGCGTATTAAATATTTGCGCATGTGAAATATGATAGCCAACAACCTCAAAGGTCGTTTGTACTGAGCTTAATCCGCTTTCATATTTTAGGTTTTTGGTAGGATATTACTTTCTGAAAGACTATTTCATTAAAATTTATTATAATTTTGATAAAGTGAATGTTAATATAAAAAGGCATATTGAAGCAGCTTTTCACATTGTGAGCTTAATAAAGATTTTTTTTAAGAAAGGCGAAAAATTTTACACGCCTAAAATACATAATATAGCGTAAGTATCAAATATATCATCAATCTCACTTATAGCCCTTCAAAAGCACTCTGCTAAACAACGCCCCCCCCCCTCCCCCTCTCCTCCCCGAAATAATGCCACAACGCACGGTCCTGAACCACCTGCATCCATACACTTAAAATATATTTAGTACTACTAACTTAGCAAAATATAAAGGTATTATATCATCATCATCACCATCATTACAACCCATTACAAGTAAATTATAATTTATAATTTATAATTATAACTGAACATAGACCACCTTTAGGGAATACTACAAGACGAGGTCCTGAGCCACCTACATCCTTCGACTTAAAATGTAGTATACTGGACGGTATCCGGCGCGATGCTGCCACAAAAGAAATAATTGTGGAAATATCGTTTAAAATTTGGAATAGTTATATTGTTTAATTAGGAATGATAATACATTCATTAAAGTTGAATGATATATGACTTTCAACTTTGTCGGTACGATACGCGTGTAACCTACTGTAAGTTAATTGTACTATGCCTGTAACCTTCGCGCAAGTGCAAACAATAAGTTGATAAAGTGTTACCGCAATCTGATGAACGGTTTGGCAGCACATACGAACAAACAAAATTAATTTTTATATAGATTAGCAAATTATGTATTATGCCATTATCATCATCATCATTATAGCGATTTGCACGTGCAATGCTGAACATAAGTCTCCCCAAGTAATCGACTAATTCAACATCTTAAAATTGAGACAAATATAAAAAAAGTATACATATATTTACCTTATCCTGTTATTTATGGACAAAACGTATGGACAGAACAAAATTAAAAGGTTTCGTACCGTACCAGCAATGCAAGTCGATCGATAGAGGTTATATTTAAATTTAGAATATAATTTACAGGCCGCGTTATTGTAAGTTGGCCCTACCATGATTTATGGCTTTAACTTGTGAAACAAGAAAGTGCTCAGCAGTTCGACAGAGACAGATAATACTCCAATGTAACTGAACGTAATTGTTTTTTTTAAACTAAACTAAACTAGCAAATGAACATACAACCCACCTGATGATAACTAAATAATGCATCACATTGACAACTGCAACCAACTTCAAACAAAGAAGGCTATTTTGCAGCAGAAATAGATAAGAGAGTTACCTACTCCTAAGCAAAAAAGGAGTGTCCACCAAGTAGAGCCATGCTGCAGCTATATTAGTAGTATAGTTGTAGCACGAATGGGTCGACTCGACCGCGGCAGGACCACGCTCTCACAGAATACAAGCGAAAAATGGCAGCTTGACACTGCTGTGTTTCGTATGGTGAGTGTAGAGAACCGGAGACCCTTCTTACTGGAAAAGAGGCATTCCATGTTAGTCCTCACGGGGATGATTCAACTGCATTTTGATTCTTTATTGAGGATAAATGTAGATGTCTATGGGTCACAGTAACCACTTACCATCAGGTGGACTGTGTGCTCGTTTGTCACCCTATCCTATATAAAAAAAGTAGACAATGTAAAAATCATTCTACACTATCTATTCCCCCGCTATCATAGTCCGATTGGACGGCAATGTGACAACTCCGGAGGAAGGTTAGGCGCTGCACCACAGGTTTTACCTGCATTTCAAGGCACAAATTTCTAACTCCAGGCTGCTGTTAAGAATTTCTTGACATAAACACAATAACTGGTTTTGACCCAACCCGGAATCCGAACCCGCGACCTCATGGTCAGCAGTCACGTTTACGGCCACTAGATCAACGAGGAAGCAGAGAACCTAGCTGTAGTGTTATTTTTTTATACGATAGAGTGACGAACGAGCACACAGTCCACCTGATGGTAAGTGGTTGCTGTGGCCCACAGACATCCACATCTATCTTCGTTTGCGAATCCAAATGCAGATGCGTTGTCACCCGTGAGGACTAAGATGGAATGCCTCTTTTCCAATAAAAAGAGTCTCCGGCTCCCTACATCCACCATACGAAACACAGGAGAATGTGGTCCTTCCCCGGTCGAGCTGACCCATTTGTGCTACAACTATACTACTAATATAGCGCCAGCATGGCTCTACCACGTAAAAAGAACTGGCAGTAGTGTACCAATGAAATGATAGTATTAAAAACAGCAATTGCGTAGAACGTGGGCCCCATTTGAATAGTCTAGTAAAAGTTTCTATAGCTCAAAGCATTATAATTTGTACCTGATACATTGAAAATTCGTATAAAGTTTATCCGCTCGAGTTCGAGATTACCTCTCAGGCGAGAAATTGAAATTGATTCCGCTATATTTAGCAATGCTGGAATCGTATTCCGGTTCTTTACATTTATTTAAATAAGGTCGATAAACTTTAATCAACTTGCTGTTTTCATTAATCTTTCTATTAAGAGCAAATTAATATCAATAAGAAATATAATATTTCTTTAAAATATAACAAAAATCAAATTGACGACACTAAAAAAATCGAAGTGAACATTTTAAGGTAAAGAGATAGCAACTTATATTTTTAAATAAAACTAATTTTACGGATTTTATTGCGTATATTAACTTATTTTTATATTCCCGACGTTTCGGGTGCTTTCCAGCACCCGTGGTCACGGGGGACTGTAAAAATATAAAAATAAGTTAATATACGCGATAAAATCCGTAAAATTAGTTTTATTTAAAAATGTGTAGTGTTCGCGTAAATATAAGAAAAACTTATATTTTTAATACAATATTAGATTACTGATTCGTTTCTCTAAGGTTTGAATCCGAGCTATAATAAAAAAAAAATGTTTTTGATTATAACAATAAGTAATATCATCATCCTCATCATTACATCCCTACACAACTCTACTGCTGAACATAGGCCTCCCCCAAGGAATGTCACAGAGCACGGTCCTGAGCCACCTACTTCCATCGACTGCTGCATGTCTTACAAGGTCGTTACTCCAACTAGTGGGGGGCCGCCCTTCACTTTGCCTACCGGTAAGACGCTGCCACTAGAAAACTTTCTTACCAATCAGTTGTCGGTTCTTCGAGCAATATGGCCGGCCCATTGCCACTTCAGTTTATTAATCCGTTAGGCTATGTCAGTTACTCTAGTTCTACTGCGGATATTCTCATTAATATTTTATTCTCATTAATATCCGCAGTAGAACTAGAGTAACTGACATAGCCTAACGGATTAATAAACTGCAGTGGCAATGGGCCGGCCATATTGCTCGAAGAACCGACAACCGATGGGGAAAAAAGGTTCTCAAGTGGCGGCCTCGTAGAAACTCCGAGCATAGTCCTCTCCATAGCTCGCTGAGCGAGTTTGAGATTCCTCATACGGCCAGCAGTGAAAGACCACGTCTCAGATCCATAAGTCATCACTGGCAACACGCACTGGTTGTACTATTTTGTTTTCAAGTTTTGAGGTATACCTGACAAGATGTGTTGTAATCTACCGAACGTTCCCGGGCGAAGTTGGACTTACCTAATCTTTTTTATATAGGTTGACAAACGACCACACAGTCCACAGTTGCTGTGACCCATAGACATCTACATTTATCCTAATCATCAAGTAAATAAAGTATCAAAATGCAGATGCGTCGTCACCAGTGAGGACTAAGATGGAATGCCCCGTTTCCAGTAAAAAGGGTCTCCGGTTCTCTACACTCACCATACGAAACACAGCAGCAATAAGCTGCTATTTTACGCTGGTATTCTGTGAGAGCGTGGTCCTTCCCCGGTCGAGCCGACGCATTCGTGCTACAACCATAATATAGCTGCAGCATGGCTCTACCACGTATATAGTTAATTGATTTGCTAATTTAAAATTAATTAGCAAATCAATTAATTTTCAAAATATAATTTAATTTTAACCAGCAATCTGTTTTATTTTCATCATCTCAGGTGTATTAACAGTATTCTCGTACTACCTATTAGCAAATCTTTATAGTACAGCAGAAAAAGGTTCCAAAGAAAAATATAGGTACTTATGAAACTTAGCCCTGAGACAAGGGGCCATCAGTGACCTTTCAATTGTATGTATTGTTTAAGTAAATATGAAAGCAGAAAGTCTAAAATACTACTACGTATTATCGCTAATAATACCTACGTGACGGTAAACCATATGATACAAGTTTTCAGCAAACCATTATATGCAGTAAGAGGTTATAAATAATAACACAGTTCTCTATGGTAATTACATGCTGTGCTGTCTGTTGTCCATAGCCACCTACATCTATCCTCGATTACTCAAAATGCTAGTGCGTTGTTACCCCTAAGTGTAAAAAATGGTTCTCTGGTTTACGTCACTAAACATAAGAGCACAGCAGTATCATGCTAGACGCATTTTACTGGTTCAATGCAACTGCAATATACACATGATTGAATATTACATACATACATAAAGGACATAGAGTAAGTAGTGCTCTTCACTCTATTGTAAAAAGATAGAATGTGTCAAAAAAGCTCGTATAGCAATTCATAATGCTGTGTTAGTCCCTACCTCAATGTATAATAGTGAAAGTTAGGCATGACAGAAGAAGCACGTGAGTAGAATAAATGCTGTTGAAATTCTTTTAAGGAATATATTAGGGGTGACCCTGATTGACAGGGTGAAAATAGTGTGATAAAAGTGTGGTTTGCAAGCAGCTGTCGTAACCAGTAAGAAAGGAATGCTTCCATGGTTCCGTTATCTAGAAATAATGAATTGGCAAAGCAAATTTATGTTGCAACAGTGATTTCGGCAAGGGATACCCTATACTTTGCTCTGTGCCTTAGACGGAAGTTTTTCGATCAAATTGGCGATATATTAAAGATTCACCAAATTAAGAATACTCTTAACTCATAATGCTTACGTAATATGAAAATGGTGAGAGAGGTGTGTCAGGAACGTGCCAAATGGAAGTCCGTAGTCTCTGCTTAACCCTCTGGATGACAAGCGTGAGCGATTATGTATGATTGAGTATTACATCGAGGATTACTAAAGTGACAATAAAATCTTTATTCAATTAGCGTAGCATATACGGCAATGGAATAATCAAAAAAAATCTGAAATGCTATTTTTTTTCTATCGCAAAAAATGTCACGTGCGATGTCCCTTTTTAAGACAATAGCGAAATTGTTGCCGAATAATAAACAGGGTGATTCGAGGTCAAATCTAAATATAAGTTGCCACAACGGATAAGCATAGCCCACATTTGTTATATGACAATGTCATTTGTGTTTGTATTCTACAACGGACTGTTACGAAACTCTTATTGTTGTAAGATTGTGCGTGGATTTGTTGCAGAATAAAAAGATTATTGAGCGGATATCGCGATTTATTAGTGGCATAGTGGCCCTGCCAGAAGATCTCTTGTCTACCAATAAACTACGCTTTAATCATCTGGTATTTATAGGTACAAAGAAAGCAGCCTCAAAGATGTAAGACTTCTGACGCTGCGATCGGGAATCCAAGCGTTGTTCCGCTATGCATGACAGAAATAGCACATCGTTTAGAATTCCATTGTACCACTTATAATTCTCTCCTGAAAAACTAACTATGTATCTATTTAACATGTATTCATACAGCCAATAGTCTACCCGAATAAGCCTAGGCTTAACCAACGCTGCCTGGGTACTGTTAGAGATCCTCTCCGGCATAACGGGGGAGGGGAAGGGGGCAGCAGAGTGTTCTCTATCACAACTGTAAGGATACCTGGGTGCTCATTTATTTCTGGGCAGTCAAAAAAAAATTAACCGACAAGAATGTATGCTTCTAACCTAACTCAACTGAAAGGATTTCTCGGTGCTCTTGTATTTCTGGGCGGTAAAAAAAATAACCTCGGAGGCTGTGATGGGAGTTTCTGCGGAGGATTTTAAGGAGTTCATGGCTATAAAAGGTGTCATTTTAAAACCAAATATGGTGAACGAAAACGTTCACACGCAAAACTGCTGGAAAGAAATTTCATTCGAAGTGTCATGGTAGTTTATCCCGCTCAAATAAATAACATTTGGATATTACCATGACATGCTCATTCAAGCAGCGTCACCTATGTAAAGATTTATTTTCAATAAAGTCACTAGAATTAACATATTCTTTTAGCTTTTTTTATTTACGACCTAATACATGAACGTTAACCAGCTAGAGTTGGGTAAACCCTGGTTTCCATTCGGGTAAAGTCCGAATATGTATTGATTTTGATGATATTTCAGGCTTTACACAAGGAACTTAAATGATCCTAGGTGTACCCGGGTACACCTAGGTTTGCTCGCTCTACTAAGTTTACCCGTAACATATACACTGGCTTGTATAAAGTACTTAAAAATGTTTCACGCGAATACCTAAATCTTAGATAATAATTTTAATTTAGAATTTCATAAAGTCTAAGCAAAACGGACCCTTTTTTTACATGGGGAAATGCATACGCATACCCGCCTCGCGGGGGCATGGACGGGTTATGTCGGACTCGCACAGACTAAAACCCCATGGTGTTCCACCTTAGCCGCATATTGGCAGGGCTACGGGAACGCTTTCGCACACATCTGAGGCCCCACCAGCGCCGGCCGCCCCATGGCAGCCCCTTCTCGGGGGAGGACCTCTCCACCCCACTCTTCCTCTCAAGCAAGGCGCACCAGGAACACAAGGCATCCACCGACACACATACGAAGTGGGCTCGCCAAGCCCATTCGGAGTGGCCACCTCGGGACGGCCCTACACTACGGGCCAGCCAAGGGGTTCCTCTTTGTTCACCACGGGTGACCAAGCCACGGCTACTAAGCCCCCCCCCCCCCCCCCCCCCCGCCACGACAAGGCGGGAACCCGTTCGGGGGGGAAGCAAAACGGACCCTGATTCAAGTTAGAGAAAACAAAGTTAGCCGAAATGGAATTTGTTGTTGTAAAAATACATCATTTTCCATTGGCGGATAAATTATTTACCCTATGTAATATCTATAATATAAAAATGAATCACTGAATGTGTTGCTAAGCGCAAATCTCGAGAGCAGCTGAACCGACTTCGCTAATTCTTTTTTTATAATATTCCTTGAAGTACGAAGATGCTTCTTACGTAGATAAAAATTTAAAAAATTGCCTGAAAAAGTCTAAAATAAACACTTTTCTATATTTCCATACAAAAGATTCGTAATAATACTTAAAAGTCAATTTGAACTTTAATACCATACCATAAAGTTTAAGTGTTAGTGGAGGGGTTCTGGGAAGGCAAAACAATTGAGTGACGTTAGTATCGTATAAATATTAATGTCAATATTTATAAGAAGATGGTAACATTACTCAAAAACAAAATTAGGTTTCCGCGCAAAAAAATTGATATCCATGAAATCGTAGTAAATTCCACGCGGGCGAAGTCGCGGGGCATAGCTAGTTTACTATAAATATGTAAATAGTTAATAAGCAGTTATATAAGGTCGGGGAAAAAGTTTCTGCGTATTTTATGTACAAATTGCAGACATTTTTTTTTCAAAGTTTAATTACATTTAATTATAATATATATGTGCCATTTTGTTCTTTTTAACTTGTTGCCATCTTGTAGGTGGATCTTGGGATTTTATCCGTATGATGGCGACTAGACCGAGCTGCAACTTTGACGTCAAAATTCCCGGACTGAAAACGGTTGAACCAACTTTGAGCTACTCTTACTGACACTGCATTAGGTCCATATACGTCACAAATTTTTTTCGAGGCTGTAGTCGCATTTTTGCTATTTTTGTAATAAAACTTCAGAATGTATTGAATTTCTTCGTTAGATTCACTCATTTTGGCAGACAGAAAAACAATTGACAAATGACGGGAAAGTGCTTTTTTTTTACTTTTTATTTTTCTTTTCCTTAATGTCCTTTATGTATTGATATTAAACCCAGTCAGATACAAACAGTAGAACCAAAGAGAAACCATTTATCTTCAATTTCATACAAACCGAGCCGTGGTAGCTCAGATGGTTAGCGCTCGCTATAAATTTCACAGTACGCGAGTAACCCGGGTTCGATCCCCAATTGACAATGAAAGAGAAGAAATTGCAATTAACAATGAAATTGTTAATTGCAATTTTAAGTGCTGATTTACCACGTGCTCGGCGGGAAAGGAAAACATCGTGAGGAAACCTGCATGTCTGAGAAATAAGAAAAAAAATTCGAAGACATGTGAAGTTCGCAAACACGCATTGGGGCAGCGTGACGGACATTTCCTTACCCTAAAACCCTCTCAGAAATGAGGGGAGGCCTGTGCCCAGCAGTGGGACGTATATTGGCTGTAACTTTAACTTAGTACAAACGAAATACGAAGAAACTTTTTCCCTGACCTATTTATTATAAAGCAAAAGAAGCTAATTATAAAACGTAAAAACTTATTTTTTCCATTTCGTTCCCTTCGTTAATTTCTATTACGAGTAATTACCTATTTGATTCGACGAGGTAGTGATTAACTTTAAAATACTACGAATTATTGTTTAAAAGAATTATGTATCAAAAACTAACTAAAATTATGAATAAGTTACAGAGCATTAATATTCTTGAAATCTAAATATTTCATGTTACAGTATGGTCATTATTAATAAAAAAAACTATAACTCGTATAACCAGAAGAAATTATGCTTGATTTCATGTTTTATCCGTAAAGAAAACAAAAACTAAGAGCGTTGTCCATACTCGTTATACAGGATAGGAGAGCCAAAACGAGTTTTTTAGTCAGTAGTAGTACTTAACTACTATTCCACCTGAAAGCAAGTGATGATGCAGTCGAAGATGGTGAAGCGCACTGACTTAATAAAAGCCTTTTAACTCTTGCCCTGAAGGCACCCATATCATTGTCAAATGGAAAGACAGATGTGAAATTATTCCACTCCTTTGTTGTGCGCATTAAGAACGACAAGGCAAACAATTCGCAATTCGGGTTCGATATTAGTTGGATGGAGCTGTTACAACTCAAAGTTTCCCCCTTTTTTCTACACACGAATATACTTTTCTGTACAATTATAATGATTTGAAATTACTTTTACACACAAGATATAAACATTTCAACGCCCTTCTCAAAATATGTTGAAGATCATTTTAACGAGGGTAATAAACAAAATACAATATATATTCATCTCATTATTTTGTGATCTTTAACGCAAAAATGAAATATTGCTCTTTATATTTTAGACGAAGAAAGAATTTCACTTAATATGTTTCCCCATCAACATAAAAGATGATGCTTTCACTGGATTAAAATATACAAAGCAAACGAATATCTTGACGCATAAAAGTACACTTTTAAAGTATAAAATATGACATGTAGCTCTTGCGAAAAATTCTGTAACATGTTACATTATACAATATAAAGTATACATAAAAAATAAAATCTTCGAAAAAGGAAGAAGTTTTGAAATCTGTGGTGCTGTGGGTTCTTGTTTTCGAATTTCTTCTTAGCACAAAGTAGAGCCTTCAAACAATTGGTCTGGTTTTTAATGGTTATGCAATTACATATTTCGTATGTCAAATGACATGACAAAATCCTATTATTGGAGGGTAAAGTTCTCTAAAGAAAAATAAAAAAATATTTTACAAGCATTTCTGACCCAAATTATATTTTGTTATCTTGCTAAACTTTTAGGGAAATATTCAATCAAATAAGGAATAACGTTTTTAATTTAAAAAAAAACTGAATAAAGGGTGCTTCCAGTATAAGGGAGAATATGTGAATTACTTTAAAGCCGTTTCTGTAATTAACATGTAAATAATTTTACGTACTCGTAAACGTAAAAAATATCTGCTGAATTTTACTGATTCTACCAGGATAAGTTAAGACAAAAAAATATTAAAGAAAAGATTCTATTGGTAGTCAGATGGGTCAATTTTAATTTTTTTGTATATTAACAACTATGTATAAAAATATATTCTACAAGGTGATCGTTTTTGAATATATGTGAGTAAACCTGGAATAACATTATTATTTAATAGACTGTTGTTACCGAACTGAACCTAAAAACTTCATTATTGTGTTATTAGTTGAAAAGGTTATTCATAAACAATTCTAGGTCACGGCTCGAACGAGTCATCTGTACATAATTATAATAAATCTGTAGAAAAATTGTGTGTTCACGATTCACGCAAACACCGTCAAAAAGAATTTTCATGAAGTTTTGTACTTAAGCAGTAAATAACCATGTATAACATATAGGCACCTTTTTACCCGCTTACGGAAAAGAAAAAAAGGTTAATGTTTTGCCTTTTTTAAAGTTTAATGTTATTATGGCTGCTAATGGTTCTATTAGTCCTAAAGAGGATTTAGATATATTTATAATAAATCTATAGAAAAGTGAGTGTGTGTGTGTGTGAAAATGAAACCAATCGCACCACCAACCAGAAAGAGCAAGTACAACGTCTACCGGACCAGCTAGTCTTTTTATAAATGTCTAGGTTATAATGGTCACATTGAAATCGTGTGTAAAGTTTTATTTATTTATTTATTCTTTATTGCACCAAATATTTGTACAAAAGGCGAGCTTAATGCTATATGGCATTCTCTACTAGCTAACCTTGGCTAGAACAGAGAGTGAGTTTCTACGGATATGCTCATATAGTTTTCTTTTAAAAACATTTTGGCAGGTATTGTTCGCAGGTCAACAGGCAATTTGTTCCAAAGTTTTCACTCACAATTGGAGCCAATATTTTTACAGAATAATAAATTTCTGGTATTCGAGTCTGGTTGTGTAAGACTGGCCCTGTGATTCTCGACCACTGATTCGTGAGACGAGAGAACTCAACATTATAAAAAAAAATATTAAAAATATAAAGAAAAATAATTAAAATATAGTGGGCAATGGGTAAAATTGGAACACTTCAGACTACCATTGTTTTTCTTGATATTTTCTCTCAGATGCTAACAATCTTTTAGTTTTTCATCAGCACAACGAGAATTAAAAAATATTTTACTGTAAAATCCACTGCCATGCATTTAGGCAGCGCAGACACTTTAGTTTTTCAAAAACCCCTTCAGAAATAAGAGAAATTATGTGCTATTCGGCAGAGCCAAGCTGCAGCTATATTAGTAGTATAGTTGTAGCACGAATGGGTCGGCTCGACCGGGGATGGACCACGCTCTCACAGATTACCAGCGTCAAATAGCAGTTTAACACTGCTGTGTTTCGTATGGTGAGTGTAGAGAACCAGAGACCCTTTTTACTGGAAAAGAGACATTCCATCTTAGTCTTCAAGGCTGACAACGCATCTGCATTCTGATTCGCAAACGAGGATAGATGTAGATGTCTATGGCCACAGCAACCACTTACCATCAGGTGGACTGTGTGCTCGTTTGTCACCCTATCCTATAAAAAATAACCTATACAAGCTGCTACCTTAAGATATATACGAAATAAATAATGATAATGGAAAACCTGAAATAGACATAACACGGTTGTAGCGTTTGCCAAGTATATGCTTTGTACTTTATTGGCCTTTTAGTTGTCAACAACGATCATATGCTCTTCGTAGATTTTCTCTGATAAACCATAATGTCCTTTTTTTTCTATACCTATATCATTATTTCCACACGTCCCGGGTTAAATGGGATAGAATGCTAAAAGACATAATTCCGCCCTTTGTAATCCTTTTCATTAAGTATGTTTTACATTAAAGTATAAATAAGTAAATGCTTTTTCTAGTTAAAATAACACGAACATAGATAAACAAACAAACTTGTAACGCATTTGGCAAACATCTGTCTTCAATTCAAATACATATAGCCACAGAATAAATAATAGTAATATGTAATATAGCTCAGTATTGCGCAGTATTTTCTTAAACTTCGTACAACAATTATTATGAACTAAGAAAGCACAAATTGAATTTAGTTAATGTACAGAAACACGAGATTTCTAATTTGAAGTATGTGTTGTTGATTTGAGTTAATGTTTTAATAACAGTGATAATTGCTTTGTTATGTATATTTTGTGTAAACATGCAGAGTTGTGTACATAAGTATATTATAATAACAATCTCGCACATAAAACGCTTCTAGCGTTTACTAAAATGTCAATCAAATCACATGTATAAAGAATTCTTATGCGCAAATTGGCGCAAATACATAGTGTTGACAGTTCTATATAGTAATTAGGACACAACTCTCTTCTTTATCAAACCATAAAATTTAACTTCTATATAGAATAGAATAGAATATGTTTTTTAACAATATAAACTATAACTAATTATTAACCAACAAGACTCGCAGCGGGACTTTTCCAACATGAGCCTCTCCCGTTATATATACCTTTTGGCGATAGCAGTACTACGTCTCGCATCTACCTGTGCTACACGGGTCACCTGTCAGATTTAATGTGGGTCGTTTTTGTATCGGGTTCCACCACATGTACCTACTGCACAAAAGTTGTTGATTATGTTCATAAAGCCATAAGTTTTAAAAATTAAAAAAAGTTCATCATTCATACCCTGTACATGTAGAGCCTCAAGTGTCCGTTCATATAGCCTCCTCCTTTTTATGGTAATTAATTAATAACAACTTATCCATTAAAGTAATTATCTTATTATATTAGTTTATCAGAAGGAATTACCTTCTAAGGATCAGTTCATACTGAGATGCAACGCCACGCGGCGCGTACTTTTTAAGATAATGTTACTAAATGTATTGAGATAAATTTATTGAGATAATTCTAAAATATCGAGATGCCTCGCGGCGTAGCGTGGCGCATCGCGACATAGCGCCGCTTCGTTAGTAGACATAGCTTGCAAGAGTGGTGAGCTTCCAGCGACTTCACGATGCGCGTCGCGACGTCTCGATGCGCCTCCCGGCCGCGCGATGCGCGGTGCGAAACCACTGGCCTCTTCAAGCTTCGTCGCGTCGTGTCGCGTCTCTGTGTGAACTGACCAGCTGTTCAGCTCACATTGGTTCACACTGAGACGCAACGCGGTGCGCACTTTTTAAGATAGTGATACAAAATATAACATTATTATACACAAGAAGATACATATTTTATTCAGATAATTCGAAAATGCCTCGCGGCGTCGCGCTACACTGCGCTGCGCCTCGAGACGCCTCGCGGCGTAGTGCGGCGCATCGCAACGCAGCGCTGCTTCGTTAAAAGACGCAGCGTGCAAGAGTGCTGAGCTACCAGCAACTTCACGATGCGCCTCGCGACGTCACGATGCGTCTCGTGGCCACGTTTGCCAATTTGGCCAATTTGGCCTTCTCCTCCAAGTGACCACGAAACTGCACGTCACTCGATATGTCGACACCAAGGATCCCGATACTGTCTGAGGCAACAAGGGGAGTGCCTTGAAACTGAAGAGATACGACAAAGGGGTTCTTTTTAGCGGTAAACGCGCAAACTTGTGTCTTCTGGGGATCGAACTGGACTAGATTTAGTCGACCCCAGTCTGAGACTTTGTTCAACAAAGTCTCGACTTCAGACACAAGTTTGTTCCGGTACTCAGCGACGTTTTCCCGAGAAATATTGGCACGGCCGGTGTATAGAGCATCACCAGTGCTGTCATCCGCATAGCAATGAATGTTACTGGTTTGCCTCATATCATTGATATACAGAAGAAACAGCGTTGGTGATAGCACGCAGCCTTGTGGAACTTGTGGAACACAGCGTTAATGGACTTGTAATCGGAGCATGCACCGTCTACTACGACCTTGATGCTCCGATCTGAAAGAAAACTGATGATCCAATTGCACAATTTCTCGGGAAGCCCATAGGAAGGGAGCTTCGAAAGAAGCACTTTGTGCCAAACTCGATCGAAGGCCTTCGCTATGTCCAAACTAACGGCCAACGCCTCCCCTTGGACTCCACTGCCTCCGCCCATCTATGAGTTAGGTAACCTAAAAGATCACTAGCTGAGCGACCTCGACGGAAACCATACTGGCGGTCACTAATCAGCTGGTGATCCTCAAGGTACCGCATGAGCTGGCTGGTAATAATGGTTTCCATTACTTTGGAGAACAAGGAGGTGATAGCAATAGGCCTGTAGTTGGACGGATCTGAGCGGTCGCCTTTTTTAGGGATCGGATGCACCAAAGCAGTCTTCCATGAGTTCGGGACTACGCCAATGGAGTAGGAGTACCGGAAAAGACGCGTTAAAACTGGTGCCAACTCCGGAGCACAAGTCTTCAGCATAATGGGAGGGACTCCATCAGGCCCACTCGACTTGCTGACGTCCAGGGAGAAAAGTGCTTTGCGAACCGAGCGCTGTGTAAACCGCACATCCGGCATGGAGCACTCACACCGCGGGATGGGCGGCGGTGTGTTCCCCCCGTCATCTAGAGTTGAGTTGGAAGCAAAAAGAGAGCCTAGCAGATCGGCTTTCTCTTTTGCGTCATGGGCCAGTGAGTCGTTCGCCCTGTACAGAGATGGCAGAGATGGCTGAAAAAAGTTCCCTTGGACAGCCTTGGCGAGAGACCAGAATGCACGTGTTCCCGAAGGGAGGCGAACTAGTTTCTCGCCAATTCTGCCGATGTGCTCTGCCCTTGCCTTGGCAATAACACTTTTGAAGGACCTGGAGGCGGAATTATACTTCTTTTTAAGAGCGCTGGTATTTACATCCCGGGACGTTGATGCATCGGCCCAAGTTCGGTAGCACTCCTGCTTATAGCATGATGCAATTTTGCAGGAGTGACCAAACCATGGCTGATTTCTGCCTCCGATAGGCACCACAGATGATGGAATAAATAACTCCATTCCCTGAAATACCACATCAGCGACAGAATCAGCAACAACATTGGGATCATCCGGCGCGAAGCAAACCCCCAAGGGTAGGATGCAAAAAAGACCGCATCCCGTCCCAATCGGCCGACCTATAGTGCCAAACACGGCGGCAAGCTGCAGATCGCAATTCCGATTGGAGCGTGAGTGGCACCATACTCCGGATCAGACAATGGTCCGAAGAGCCCAGAGGGGTATCGACGGAGACCTGATATCCGTCCGGATGAGAGGTCAGCAGAAGGTCCAACAGGGAAGGTACATGATCCTCCACATCTGGGATCCGCGTAGGCGAAGTAACCAGTTGTGTCAGACCATATGCCAAGGCAAAGTCATAAACAGATCTCCCCGCATGATCGGTTAAGCGTGAACCGAGCCATTCGGCGTGTCGGGCGTTAAAATCGCCAAGAATCACGATCTCTGCGGATGGGACCTGTTGTAGCACGGAGTCTGCAGCCATCCAGTCTGAGGCATCCGTAGACGCGGGGATGGTCATCGCTGTCTACGCGTAGCCAGAGGATGGACAGGTCCTTACCTTCAAGACTGCCGAGGCATCGAAAATAGATGTCCTCTCTGACGTACACGCAAACTCCAGCCCGGGGCACAAACTAGTGTTCTAAATTGTACCCCGGGTAGGAGAGATACGAAGTATCAGCCGGAGAGGACACCTGTGTCTCGGTTAGAAAGAGCAAGGCCGGCTTAGCTATCTCCAGATGGTAGTGGACGGCGTTAAGGTTTGAATGAAGTCCCCTGATATTGCAGAAATCCACGGAAAGCGTGGCAGGGGTTGCCTTTGTCTTCTTGCTCCGCTTGCTGCGAGCAGGTTTCGTCTTGAGCGGAATTTCGCCCCCCCCCCCCCCAGAATACGCGGGGCAGCCTGACTACCCACGCCCAGGAGTGGAGTAGCTTGGTCGAGGATGCTCAGCGAGGGATTTTCCAGGGGTGCTGGTACCCTCCTGGGGTAGTCTTCTGTTCAATTCCGCTACCATGTTGATGGGGGGGGAGGCGAATTGGGACTCCGGCCACCTGCACTTACCAAGCGGAACGCAGAGGTAAGCCTGTACTTCACGCTAGTATTCTGTGAGGTCGTGGTACCACCCCGGTTCGAGCCGGCCCATCCGTGCGACAGCAGAAGCTGCCGCGTGACTCTACCACTGTTATATATGTTACAGATACGACAAAAGGGTTTTTTTAGCGGTAAACGCGCAACCTTTGGTATTCTGAGGATTAAACTAGACTAGACAGATAATGAATCTGAAAGAAGCGAAAGAGGTTTGTAAGGATCGTGACACTTGGCGATCTGTTCTCTCTGGCTACCCCGTTAGGGATTGTGCGTGAAGATAAGTAAACTAGACTAGATTTAGTCGCCCCCAATTCGAGACTTTGTTCAGCAAAGACTCGACTTCAGATACAAGTTTTATCCGGTACTCGGCGACGTTTTCCCGAGAAATATTGGCACGGCCGGTGTATAGAGCATCACCAGTGCTGTCATCCGCATAGCAATGAGTATTACCGGCTTGCAACATATCATTGATATGCAGAAGAAACAGCGTTGGTGATAACACGCAGCCTTGTGGAACACCAGCGTCAATAGGCTTGTAATGGGAGCCAGCCAGAAAACTGGTGATCCAATTGGACAATTTCTCGGGAAGCCCATAGGAAGGAAGCTTCGAAAGAAGCATAATGATTTTTTATATTTACGCGAACACTACACATTTAGTTAAAATTAATTTTACGGATTTTATCGCGTATATTAACTTATTATATATTCCCGACGTTTCGAGTACTTTACAGCACCCATGGTCACGGGGGGGACTGAAGTGTTTGACCGTGGATGCTCAGTGAGGGATTCTCCATTACCAGGGGTGCTGGTACCCTCCTGGGGTAGTCTTTGAATTCTGCTATGGGGGGGGAGGGGGGGGGGATTGAGCCTCCGGCCACCTGCACTAACCAAGCGAAACGCAGAAGCTAAGCTTCTATTTCACGTTAATATTATGTTAGGTCGTGGTACTGCCCCGGTTCGAGCTTTTAAAACAGGGTTACAGAACATGAGGTCCCAGGTTCAAATCATGAGTCGGGTCAAAATTAGTTCCGAGAAATTCGAGTTAGCACAGAACCTGGAAGTTGGTGGTGTTTCAAACCCAGTGCCTCAGAAACCACATAAAGCCGTTGGTCCTGCGCCTGATCTTTCTTTGATCGTGTCGAATAGCCGCCCCATCAGACTATGAGGGTAAGGGAATAGAGAGTGCACTTGTACTGACTCATACACTCTGGCACTATTACTGTGCAGATGGCTAGTCTCCCTTGAGACGAGCCGCCGCGTGATGAAATTCGGTCTAGAAGACATTAATTATTTCACCTTTTATTAATTTGTTAATAACAATCGATTAGTTTCGCTTTATATGATCTTGGAAACGTCAAAAGTTAGCTTAGGTGGGGTCGGTAAAGAGTTCACATAATAAAAGCATGATTCATACCTGTGGTGAGACCAAAAATTATCTACTTAACCTAAGTGTAGATCAAACCGAGAGATTTAAAATTCTGTGCTACGCATAATAATTCGCAAACAAGCACGTAACCACCGGTTTTTAATAAAAAGATATTAAATATTCCCGCAATTTAGTAATGAAATTTCTCCAGAACGGTAACCTTTGCTAACATTATTAAAAAGTTTAGTCAATTAAATAATGAATATTACCTACCTAACATTAATTTATCCTTGTCTACATTATCTTTTCTACCGACTTCAAAAAGGAGGATATACTCAATTCGACTTTTTTTATCTGTGTCACGTCATCTCTTTTTTAGGTGAACCGAGAACGATGATTCTTTTTTTATTTGAAAGCCGATGCTTCTCTTGTGGTCCCGTATAAATTTGATTGATGTCTGATCAATAATTTTTGAGTTATAACTAATATTGAAGTCGGTTGTACAATATGTTTAATTTTAAATTATCATTTTTGTTCTATTATTTCGTTATAGCGGTGTTTGAGGTTTTTTTTTAGTTTGCCAACTGCCAATATTGTACATTAACTTTGTAGTTAGTGGTTGGTAAGACATATTTTCTGCCTAGAAATACGTCCGGGTAGGTACCACCTATTAATTATTTCTGCCACCAAATAGCAGTGCGTGAACAGCTATGTTCCAGTCTGAAGGGTAATGGATAAGTGCGTAACATACGCATCTGATGGAATTTTATAATTACCAGACGTTCTGTACTTTTTGTAACTATAGTGAGAATCAATAGTCAGTAGCCATTTTCATTTTCTACCGACTTCAAAAAGCAGACGGTACTCAATTCGACTGTATGTTTTTTTATGTGTGTTACATCATAACTTTTTTCTGGGTGAACCGATTTCGATGATTCTTTTTTATTTGAAAGCTGGTGCTTTACATGTGGTCCCATATAAATTTGATCAAGGTCGGACCCATAGTTCTAGAGTTATTCCTAATAATTCATATTGAAGTCGGTTGTACAAAATATTTAATTTTAAATTATCTTTAATTGGACTGTTACAAAAACTAAACACAAATTTCATCTCAATCTTAGTATAATTTATTTATACTGAGCTTATCTACGACATTAATTTTCTCAGTATACAGCCGCCACTTCGCATTTATTTGATATAACGCCCTTTGTAGTACACTTACCCTTTGAAATGAGAATTGCTGTACAGACAACAAAGTGCAGCGCTTCGCATGACCGTTCACGTTTACACCGCATACGTTGCCATCTTATTTACTTACAATCTACCATATCGTTTTAAGTTTTATATTAATTTAAAATAGAAATAGATTTATTTTATATATAGGTACTATACTGTTCATTGATGCCTCTTCTTGGTTATGTTTTTGTTAAACAATAATTTTATAACAATTTTGTTAGCAATAATTTTGTGATAAAGGACAATAACTAATTTTGTTTGGAGCCTGTCCCTAAAAGATAAATAATGTTGTAGCATTACAACCAATGGCGGTTCTTGCAGGGTTCATAGAGTGCATCGATTTATTTTCAGACACCATGTTTAAATTCACTTGGAGACAAAGATATCATTTCTCATATCTTGTAGATTACTGTGTATTTTATTTGGAAAAAATAACGCTACAATTAAAGTAAAAACTGGTAACAAATTACTCAATTTTACGGTAGACAGTAAACAGTTACTAAGGCCAGGTCTTGACATCTAAAGCAGACCGCACTGAGTCTTCGCGTTAGGAGTCAAGTAAATTTACAGACTATGTACGTCCCACTGCTAGGCAAAGGCCTGTTCTTAGTTTTAAAAGTGTTGTGGGCCAATTAGTCCATCACTTTGCTCCAGTGCGTACGGACTTCACATATGCCCGACATTTATTAATCAGTCACGCAAGTTTCTTCATGATGTATCCTTCACCACTAAGCACGTGGTTAATTGTCATTTAATTGTAATTGTCACTTAAAATCACTGTAAATTTCATAGAACGCAAGCCTAGGTTCGATACCCGCCGGCACCCAAATAAATTGCGGAATTTTAAGTGCGTCAGAAAAATTTCCTGCATAGGTAAAGAAGTTGTTCTTTCTATCAGTGTAAGTGGCGTGTTTTGGAATTTCTGATTATCATACTGAATTTACTTTTTATCACTAACTGGCTGTTCCCAGCGACTTCACCCGCGTGGAATTTATTGCGATTGAATTTCAAAGGTTTTAATTTTTTTTCGCGGAACCCTAATTATGTTCCTAAAATAAAAAAGCCTAAGTTGCTCCTTATAACATCAGCTATCTGCCAATGATGCGGTTTCAGATAGACGTCGTGTTAGAGCTTTATTTTAGTAAATTGATAGATAGATACATAGATAGATAGATGGAATTTAAATTTAGATATGCCTCGTTTTGTGCAATTCATTGAATTAAAGCTAGCTTCGACGCAAGCTTACTGTTGATCTTTATTTGGGTATACGGTATCTACTTTGCTAGTATTTTCCAACACAAATTCTTTTTAGAAATCATGATCTTTTGTTAAATATTACGCTTTAAGGTGGCCTGCATTATAATGCAGCAGTTGTGGAGTGAGGATTGGGACTTTTAACATAATTCATTTTTTTTTAAATATAGCATTATATACCTTTTACGGAAAACATTCCAATAAAAATTTTACGAATACAGTTTCCATGTTTTTGAATTTTAGAAAACATTAAAAGTAATATTTACAATAAACCATAATATTGCAGTGTAAAGTAGCTGCGTTCCAAGAACCGGAGACCCTTTTGAAGTGGCATTGTGAGAATATCCACTACCCCATATTGTCAGTGAGTAGCAGAGTGTTCCTATTAACAACTAAAAACATAAAAATAAATGGGATTGCCAACCCGCCTGCCAAGCGTGGCAACTATCAAAAATATGAGGCAATCTACGGGGGAAGCTTATGTTCAGTAGTGGACTTTTGCTAGGTTAAAACGGAGGCATTCCATCTCAGGGGATCTCTTAAGTCCTCAGGGTAACGCATCTGCTAATTGCATCTAATTGAAGCTAGATTTATGTGTCTATGGCTTACAGTACCCACTTTCAACAATAGACTGTGTGCTTATTTGTCACCAAACAAACGGAAACTAATGTTTCGTAGCACAAGTCATTTTTAAGCCTTTAACTCAAAACTTAGGTTGAGGTTTTAATACAAGACAAAATAAATTATAAAAATGTTACTTCTTGTTTTTTTTTATTCAAACCTGTAATTAATATGGTCCCATCAAAATACAGAGAGGAAAGATAGGAAAAGTTAAATATTTGAAGAGGTGAGGCCATTGCATACTAACGTGCGTTGAAAATGGAAATATTCAGTCATCATCAGAAATAACACGTATCACGAATTTTGTACGTGATAAGGCAAATAATATTATGTAAATACTACATGAATTCATGTCCGTGTTATAAGAAAGCAGATAAAGTAGAGAGTTCTCCGTGTATAAACGTTTTAGTGTAAGTAGATAATTGGATTATTAACGGTATGATACTTTACACGGAGAATTACGTAACTTTTATTTTAATCTCCAAAATCAAATTTTGCGAGACAGTAACGATATACGCTCGTTTATACAAATGTACATTTTATTATTAAAATATGGCAGTTATTAATTTTACCTAGTCAGGTCATAAATTATGTCACATGTTTAATATAAAATAATTGAAACAAGTTTATTCATTATGTAACCATTTATATACCAAAATGAACTTAACAAAACATAGATTCTTATGACACTAAAGTTTATTCAAAATGACCTCTTTTGAAATTTGATAGATATTTCAAAATGAAATTTGAATACAGGCCTTCAATCTGCGCGGCCAGTCGTCTATCGCAGCACGAACGAGGTCCATGTCAATATCGGTGGCTGTCTTAATCAAGGATGTCTTAAGTGACTCCAAATTGGGATGAGGCTTTGAACACGCGTTTTCCTCCAAGTGTTGCCATATCTTGTAATCTAACGGATTCAAATCTGGACTGGAGGAGGGTCAGTCTTCGTGCCGGATGAAGTCGATTTCACGCGCCGCCAGCCAGTCTTGTGTGCTCTTCGCTCTATGAGCTGGCGCCGAATCTTGTAGGAATACCCTCGGAATGCATTCGTTTTTACACCTTTCTCACAAAAATATACCTCTGTTAAGCCCCAATAAGAAACTCCCAACCATACCATGAGCGAGGATGGAAAATAACCTCGTTGGACACGCGGAATACGGTTGCTCGCTTCTTCACTACTGTGTGCGTACACCTTATCATTTTGTTTGTTGTAGCTCTCTTCTACGGTAAAAATTTTTTCATTCGAAAAAATGAAATTCCCGATATTTTTTTCCCGCGTACCGCTTCAACAAAGCGCGGCATCTCTTCAGTCTCAGGTCCCTTAGACGAGCATTCAAACGATGTCCTGTTTTTCTTCGATATGCCCGAAGCCCTAAGTCTTCATTTAACACCCTTTTCACCGTGTTTCTGCTTAACCCCATCTGAAGGGCCAGCAGTTTCTGCTTACGTTTGGGATTTCTTTGAATTCGCGCTTTCACAGCTTTTATCACTGCTGGAGTCCTAACAGACCGAGGGCGACCACTTCTTGACCTGTCATCTACACTAGTCTTCATTGTATCGTTTGATGGTACAATAAACGAATCTTTTGGTTATATTCAAATTTTTCAGTATGTCAAAAATTTGAATTGGCGCGTAACCGCAACGATGCAACGTAATAACTGCAACACGGTCTTCTTTAAGCGTCCACTCCATATTTAAAAATGAGTAAAATTCTAAAAAGTATACAGTTTTATTTTCATGAACAATTCGAAATTCGAATTCAATAAACTTTTTATGGCCAGCATTCTAAAAGAAAAGTTTTTACTGTGTGACAATACTTATGACCTGACTAGGTATATAAGAAATACTTTTTATAAAACTTTTTAAGAATATTTTTTAAACGTATACTTTCTGCAGCACGAATAGGTTGGCTTAACTGGTATAGGACCACTCTCTTACAGAATACCAGCATATTTTTTTTATATAGGTAGGGTGACAAACGAGCACACAGTCCACCTGATGGTAAGTGGTTGCGGTGGTCCATAGACATCTACATTTATCCTCGTTTGCGAATCAAAATGCAGATGCGTTGTCACCCGTGAGGACTAAGATGGAATGCCTCTTTTCCAGTAAACAGGGTCTCCGGTTCTCTACACTCACCATACGCAACACAGCAGCACAATTTTACGCTGGTATTCTGTGAGAGCGTGGTCCTTCCCCGGTCGAGCCGACCCATTCGTGCTACAACTATACTACTGATATATGTAGCTGCAGCATGGCTCTACCACGTCTAAAATTAATTTTTTAATTAATTTTTGTTTAACTTAAACTGGCAATCCACCGGCGGTCAAGTTTCCGTCAAAAACCCTTGTCACCCCTCACTCTCGGGATTCAATTAAACATGTATGTAGATGGTTCATCATCCCGGGAATCGAGAGTCTCATCAATTTTTGCCTGTTTTTCTACACCGATAAACGAATGCCGTAAGTTAACAAAAATAATATTTAATTATTTTCAAAAGGTGCGTAAATCATTCTTGTACATATGTAAGTACTAACTTGCATTATAATAACTAACTTAATGAAATTTATGAATTATATTATGTAAGGTAAGTACCGAACATTGCTCTAACGAGAGGTCGAACAAAGGACAAATTTAACTTTGCAATACGAGTCACGGTCGATGCTCCAACTGTAAATGTAAGTTTGTAATCAAAAAAAATTATGTAATATAACAACAAATTAACGACTTATCGATTTTCCCTTTACTTGTGCTGTTAGACTTTATACCTTGCCAAATTTCTAGATCCCTACGGAAAGTACATTAAAGGTTTTGATAAATGAAATTGAAAGTATCAAAATATGAGACATATTCGTAATGGCCATATCTTTTAATTGCATGGACTTAGAAGCTTGAATTTTGTACAACTCCAAGTGATCACAAACCATACTTAATATTCGATACTAACTTCAAATTGATAACTCTACCCGTTCCTGAGCAAAATGGTCTTAACAGATAGACAGACAAATAAGGATTTCGGGTTTTTCTTTTTAACACCCGACGCAAACAGATATCTGTGTATTTGTTTATATTTGTGCATTAGTGTGTCTATCTGTGGCAACGTAGCTCCCAAAGAGATGAATAGATTTAGACTTTTCTTTTTTGAAAGGTGACTTGATCGAGAGTGTTCTTAGAAAATCTGTTCAGCTGTTTGAAGATCATCAGCTTTTTTTATTTCGGGTTTTTTTTTAATTTTTTATTTAAGTTATATTTTTAAATGCGAAAGTTTAAAAATGGATACGACTTTTGTTTTCTTTTAGAATATATAAATTTGTCTGTTATAAAACTTAAAAGTAAAAGAATAACATTAAAACACAAGCTAGGTGAATAGTATATATAGGTTATAGAATAGTATATTACGCTACACTCATCATATGTCATACTTTCCTCCCGTATTGCGTATACTATTTTTTATCATACCATGATCGAAATGAATGTACATTACAAGTGGTAAAATATAAAATTTTCTAACAAACGACTTTAATATGAATATAATTTTTTGTTAATTTTTAATAAAACCCCTCGACCGATTTAGATATAATTTAAATGGCACCACTTGGAAACACTACCTCACCCTCCCTCCACCAGGGAAATACCCTTTGAAACTAAAAAACCGGCCAAGTGCGAGTCGGACTCGCGCACCGAGGGCTCCGAACAAATCCGTAGGTATATAAGTTTAAAATTATTAAAAATATTTTTATTATAATATGATGTAACTAAAAATGTATGCTTTTCGCAATTTTTCCTTTATCTGTGCTATAATACGTTGCTTCGTACCAAATTTTAAGATTCTGAGTTCACGGGAAGTACCCAGTAGGTTTTGATTCCCTTGCGAATGTCGAAAATTTGCGGCATAAACGGCTGTATCTTTTGATTGCGTTGGTTTAGAAGTTTGATTTTTTCACAGCTCCAAGAGAATGTAGACTTGAATACTTCAGCTCGATACCTTCACGCGTTCCTGAGAAAAAGGGTCTTGACAGACAGACATACGGACAACAAAGTGATCCTACAAGGGTTCCGTTTTTTCCTTTTGAGGTACGGAACCCTAAAAAGACTTTTCCATCGGGTCAGGCGTCTTTCAGTAATCAGAGAACATACATAAAAAAAAGATTCCGACGAATTGGGAACCTCTTCCTTTTTGAAGTCGTTTGAAAATGTATCATGACATATACTTTTGACGTTTAAAAACAATAGAGCTAGAAATTTGACGCATACGTACTAAATTAATAAGTCATTGAGGCAATGTGGCACTTTCGTCCCTGAAAGTAGGGCCGAAATACGAACTTTTGATCAAAGTAGGATAAAAATTAAATTGACTCTCGACATTGGCAGACAAACCAAACGATTTCTTACCGCCACGTCTTGTCTTGTTATATTATAAAGGAGTAGGTAAAAACAGTGTGAAATGTTTGTTCGCTAACTTTTTTTTTTGTAATAAAAAGCTATTCTCTAATAAAAGGCTGCCATTATTTAATTTAATGCATCTTTATAGTAACGTCATTAAAAAGATAATTTACATTAGATAGACAGATAGCGTGTCGTAAGAGACGACAAAGGTAAACAAATCAGGAGATGGGCAGCAGCGTCTTTCTAATAACGACTAAACATAAAAAACTGCGGTTGCCAACCCGCTTGCCAAGCGTGGCAACTATGCTAAATATCTCCCTATGATTTAATCTATGGAGGAGGTCTATGTTCAGCAATGGACTTTAATAGACTGTAATGGTAGATAGATAGATTAAACTTTATTGTAAGCAAAAATAAATAGATACAAACAATCATGGTAACAAAAAGAAATACAATAAAACAAATACAATCTTATCGTCCTATCGCTAAAAGCGATTTCTTCTGAACAACCGTAGGATGGACAGGAATAAAAGAGAACATAAAACATCTACGGTTTGTTTATTATTTAGTCCATATAATTATATATATTATATATAGGATAGGGTGATAAACTAGCACACAGTCCACCTGATGGTAAGTGGTTGTTGTGACCCATAGACATCTACATCTATCCTCAATAAAGAATGCAGATGCGTACGATGCTACAACTATACAACTAAGATAGCTGCAGCATGGCTCTACCACATATGGTGAGTGTAGAGAACCGGAGACCCTTTTTACTGGAAAAGAGGCATTCCATCTTAGTCCTCACGGGTGACGACGTACCTGCATTTTGATTCGCAAACCAGGATAGATGTAGATGTCTATGGGCCACAGCAACCACTTACCATCAGGTGGACTGTGTGCTCGTTTGTCACCCTATCCTATAAAAAAGAATCTCAAATTTGAGCCATGGAGAAATTTAATCCGATAGTTTAGTTAAGAAGGATAGTAGGGATTTATCATATCACATCATCACTACAGATCATTATAGTCCACTGATGAATATAGGCCCTTACATAGTTTGTTTCATAAGGGGGTTGCCATAGTTGCCACGCTTGGCAGGTGGATTGGCAACCTCAGCTTTTTTATTTTTTAGTTGTTATTAGGTTACTAAATGTGATACATTTTATTTTATTTATTTATTAAAAGCCAAAATGATATTGAACAATATCATAAAATGTTTACAATTTTTATTGATTAATCTAAAGTTTAGTACATATCATACTTATAGGCTAACTTAACATGTTAAAGTTAAATAATAAGTAACGCACATTATTGTTGAAAAATTTTTTAAGATTTTATATCACATTTTTGTAGGCTTAATTAATATCTATAACTATGCCAAATTACAGATTTGTAGCACCTAGGGTATCAGAGTAAAACCGCGGACGGACGGACAGACATAGCGAAACTATAAGGGTTCCTTGTTGTGCAACTACGGAATCCTAAAAAGGCAGAGAATAATATGAGCATTCCGGCGAAGATGAGTTGGCAGTCACTTGAGCTTGTACAAATCCGATACGTGATTATATTTGCGCAAACTGCTATGAAAGATAGCTGACATCTGCATAATCGAGAGATTCCTCTGCTTGCGTTATAATTTAAAATTAAACATTTTGTACAACCGACTTCAATATAAATTATTAAGAATAGCTCAAAAACTCACACCTTGATCAAATTTATATGAGAGCACATGAGGAGCACCAGCTTTCATATAAAAAAGAATCATCGAAATCGTTTCACCCAGAAAAAAGTTATGAGATAACACACATAAAAGAAACGTACAGTCGTATTGAGTACCGTCCCCTTTTTGAAGTCGGTAGAAAATTACTGACTTAGACCAATCAGCCTCGTTGGTCTAGAGGTCGTAAACGCGGTTGCTGATCATGAGGTCCCGGCTCCGAATCCAGAGTCGTGTCAAACATCTGTATTGGATTTTTCTGTCGAGAAATTTTCAGTTCCACCCTTGAAAGTGATATTTATGTGTGCAGATTATCGCTATTTTCTGAACTGCCAGTGCTAACTTTATTTCCCAAAGTGCCGATCACTGCCACCCAGCCACGGCCATGCCACGCCTTGCTACGCCACTTTTGGTACAAGATACGTCATTGCTTGATACATTCCATTCAGAAAGTTAGCTGACGGCTGGTTTGAGGGAGCTAGAGTGTAAAAATAAGAATGCTTGTGAATAGAGAATTTTTTCTTTACTATTACGTTATTAAGTTTTCTTAAAATAGTGCTCATATTTCAGTAAAGATTATAAAAATTAGTAAAAGATCCCGTTAACTATTAATTTAATGGTATTCGTTACATCACTGTCCACTATCATGCTATACAGGATAGAGACATGTCACCCGAAAAGGAATCCTCAAATGCATAATTATTCAATAATATACACAATATAAGAAAAATATTTTGATTTATATTTTATTTGTGTTGTTTATACGTGTTTATATACTTAATATACATTCGCGTATATTTTAACATATTATACAGAAAAATAATACTTAGGTTCGGTTCCCATCAGCCTCACTGAATCTGTTGAATTTTATGTCGCCGCATTCTATAAAACACCGGTTGGATCGAGTATGCAAGAGATTGCGTCAATCTAACGATCTGTTTATTAATAAGGACAGGAATTCGTAGTAGAGCCACAATACAGCAATTGACTTGGTTCGACACTAAGTACTTGAAGGTTGAATGCGTACTCTTTACCTTTCATAAAAAACACTGCTAACAAGTTCGAAGCACGCTCAATATAATCTGGGCGCCTTCAAGGCAAGAGAAAATAGGCTTTTGTTACGCTTAGACAGTGCGATTTACCATCTAGGGTTACATCACCAGTTACCACCAGGTGGAATTATGGTCAAGCAATGGCTTATAATAAGTTGTAAAAAATGTATAAGAAGGATCCGATAAAACAATATTAATGTTTGTCTAGGTGATTCCGTAACAATAGACGAATGTCTCGCTACTTATGTTCTATTTGTGTCTATATGACAGATGGTGTGACTGGAATAATTAGTTATTCAATCGATCGAAACTTGCCATACTATTAAATAATCACGTACTTATTGAACATTCGATTACATCTAGGCGCCAATATTAACGCAACCAGTTAACGGTAGTCCTACCTGACATGATTTAAACATATGTTTACTTTAAGTTACAAAAATTATTTTTTATTAAAATTTTTACTCTTTAAAAATTGAATGTCTATACTAAGTCCTTCATCATAATTATTATTACAGCCCTTCGTAAGTCCACTGTGATCATAGGCCTCCCCCAAGGCAAGCCACAAATCACAATCCTGAGCCGCGAGCATCCATCAACTTCCTGCATCTCTTACCAGGTCATAACTCCTTCTAGTAGTAAGTAAGGATATATTTAGTCCTTACTAAGTATATACCATTAACTGTCTATACTTAAAAATATTTCAAAACAATTATGGGCCTATTATGATAAAATGGACGCCGTCCACTTGCATCATATGCTAATACCATTATAAAATGATGAAAAATATTTAAGAACAAATTGTATCAAATTTCAAGAGGCCTAAGTCCAGCAGTTGTCTGTTGTTACGCTGATCATTATAAGGTATTAACACTTTTTCTTCATTAGCCCCTAATATAAGGACCTCTACGGTACCTAGTCTATGGTAATAGAACAGACGGTTTGCCAAATTTCGCCACACTTGCCAAACGTAGCACCAAATATCTCGCACCTTTGAAACTACACGGCCTGAGTAATTTATATCTCTGTATATATATAAATCAATTGCTGTCCGTTAGTGTCGCTAAAACTCGAAAATGGCTCGGCTGATTTTGATGAAATTTTTTGTGTGTTTGAGTGGGTCCCTGGATGATCTAAACGATTCACGATCGCTAGGATCCGCCCCGGCTTCGCACGGGTGATTTCTGAATCTCAACAACAGCGCCACCTACCGGGTCCAATTGTGAATCTAAACCACCCAGGGACCCACTCAAACACACACCAAACATGTGATTTCGTATGTAACTGGTAGGCAACTATATAAGTTATAACATGTATAAAACCCGGTTGACATATTACATGTAACCCACAAGCGAAAAAATCCGGGGTCGCTTTATTAGAAAACACGCTTACCGTACCAAGACAAAACTTACATAACTGGATTTATAATTAAATTTTAGTGTCGCCGCGCCGTATAGGGAAAATCTGTTTTTTGGCTTACCCTATTTGGCGGTGTGCGTCACAATGCTGTATTGTGTGGCTAATTTTAGCTACGTATAATGTTAAATGATAGTCATTGGGTTAATGTTTTCTCTATTTTAAGCATACAGAGTACTAGGAATAATTTGAACAAATTATTAATGCGTGCCGTTTAGAATATGAATTGAACCATACCATACTTTCCGTCTTTAATTCTATCTATTATACCTATCCTCAACTGTCATCATCTTGTGTTATTGGAACGAAGTTCCTTATCGCACGCTACGAATTTGACGGATCGGGGTTAGGCGAGAAAAAGTGTAAGATTTTTCCGTCACGACCCCCTTACTATAGTGCGAGCGTGATGGAATAATATCCATCTCCCTCGCACGTTTTCTTATTTTGCCATGAAATAAATATTATTTTAAATGACGCGCGAAACGAAGTTCCTTTGTAGTATATATGATTTTTTTTTTCATCCATCCATTCCATTCATCCATTCATCCATTACAGCCTATAAAAGTCCACTGCTGAACATAGGCCTTCCCTATAGATTCCTTAATAGGGGGCATTATGCCATAATTGCCACACTTGGTAGGCGGGTTGACAACCACAGTTTTTTATTATTTTCGGTTGTTATCAGAGAGATGCTGCTGCTCATCTCCTGTTTGAGTTTCCCTCTGCCGCCTCTCACGACACCCACGGGACGATATGGGGTAGTGGATATTCTTACACCGGCGCTACACGGTAATTGTTTATTATTATATTTTTACTTTTACTTAATTGTCTAATTTATTATATTTTTTTTACTTTTCCTTAATTGTCTAATTTATTAAGGTGTACCTTCCCTACTCGCCATTCGCTGTAAACAAAGAGTTCTTTACGCAAAAAGGTTGTTTGAAAGAAATGCTTCGCTTCCAGAGCGATAAGACCGCCTATTGTTCTCCTATACTTATACCTATACCTTCTCAATAATTTATTTCATTTTGTTTTCTTTTTAATGTGTATATTTGTGTACAATAAAAATATTTTGTTATTGATGTTATTTGTTGTCTGAAGTGCATTAAGATCCAGTATAATTACATGATAAAATATATAAATCTCTGTCCTAGGAAGAACCAGCTTAGCTTCTCATACGTGGTAGAGCCATGCTGCAGCTATATTAGTTGTAGCACTAACGAAACACAGCAGCATTAAGCTGCTATTTTACGCTGGTATTCTGTGAGAGCGTGATCCTTCCCCGGTCGAGCCGACCCATTCCTGCTACAACTATACAATTAGTGATATATAAAGCTGCAGCATGGCTCTACAACGTATAAATCCTTTATCCTAATATCCTTTGCTCTACGCATTACGAAAGACAGCAAATCGTTTGGTTCGAATGCGTGGAATATTAACAACGAAGGGGTGAAGACCCGCTAATCGTCTGGTCGTTCGATGATAGAAAGAGAAGGGAGGAATTCTGTTATAAGTGTAAGAAAGTACCTATACTTTATACTCCTCAGTTTAATATATGAGATTATGAACATATAATACATTATAGTGCTTTTTAACAGGCTGTTATTTTATAAGATTCATGAGGCGTAAAGAAACAGATAGAACGCAGAAAACTGACAAAAATAATAGTGGCAATATAACACAGGTGTGGCGGGTGCCATAACACTGCATTACGACAAATGTATAATTTCATTACAAATTATTACTTCTTTTACTTTGTGGATTTATGGTTTTTATCCTTTCATGTCTTCTTGTTGCTGTAATTAGAAACATAGATACACTCTGAAATATTGTTATAATACATATACATATAAGCATTCATTCGTCGATACCACAGAACAAAGTAGTAATGAGAACTATTATTTGCTGATTAAATATTTGATCTCTTCCAACGTTCGTGTGTTCCATTTATCCATCCATTACATCCTATAAAAGTACATTGCTGAACATAGGCCTCCCTTATGTTACCTTTACTTTATTTTATTGTTTTGACTGCCTCTTTGATCCTAGGTTGGAATCTCGGATCGAGTCTAAATCAGTTATCGAGTCATTCTGATACGAAATTCTCAGTATCAGTCCGGAGTCAGGAAGTTTGCGGAGTTACACCCCCGTGCCTCGGGAAGTACGTAAAGTCTTGCGCCTGATCACTCTTCGGTCGTGTCGTATTATCTTCCCATCGGAATATGAGAGTAAAGAAAAAGAGAGTGCACCTGTGTTTACTCGAACAGTATGAACCTGTCCTGCTTAGATGGTTAGTCTCTGTTGAAACTGGCCGCCGTGACCGTAATTCGGTCTGGACGACATTTTTATTTAATTGTTTCTTTAATGATAGAACGTCCAGAGTCCTGCCAGTAGGAGTTTTCAGTTCTTTCCAACAGTACTACCGGTAGGACGCAATGTTTTTGGTTATATGAGGCTTTCTAGGCCTGCGAGCAGGACGCAATTTACTAACATGCATAGTGCGTCTCTTTCTGATTCAGCGAGTTTTTGAATCGTGTTTCTGGGATCTTTGCTAAAAAACTAGAAGGTATCCTGTGTATTTTTAGACTTGGAAAAGTTCTATCACAAAGGGGACAGGGTTGGTTAATGGCAAACACTGGCCACGTGTTGGTTGAGCGCGAGGCTAATAAAGTAAAATATCTTTGTAAGGACTCTAGTGCTTGCGTAAGGATCAATCGGACGTACAGGGACCGGTTTGGGATCCATAAAGTATCAGACAGGGTTGTTTGACTTCCTCATGGCTGAATAATGTGTTCATGAACAGTTGTTTGGAAACTTTGAATGTCGAAGAATGTGGGTTAAAATGGGTGAGTAAGCCATCAAATGCTTCTTGTATGTCGACAATCAAGTCATATTTGTGTCTTTGGCGTACGAGGTGCGAACGTTAGTTATTTTTTAAAAGAGAAGAAAGTATAACGACTTCTGAATTAAGAATAGGTTTGGTTGAGCAAGTAGATGAGTTTGTGTATTTAGGATGTATGTTTAGCAAGGATTGTAGACAATGGGTCAAATTATTTAGCAAGGATGGTAGGCAATGGGCCAAATAAAGTGACAGGCATGAGAATTTATTTATGTACGTGTATCTTTATTTAGACGATGTGATGAAATGTATGCATTCTCTAGCTTTACCAGCACATGAAATCTAATGTATTACCTATGTTATACAAATTATACTCGTATCTAAAAGCCTATATGCTGTGTTATAGCCACGCTATTGTGACCGCACGAATTAATTGGCTCTACCAGGTAGTGGTGGTCCCCGTGTAGTGGCGGGAAAGAATACTCACTAACCCATATCTTCTCGTGGTTATCGCCTCAGCAGCATCTTTCAGATAATAGCAAAACAACAATAAAAATATTGCGGTTGCCAACCCGCTCGCCAAGCGTGGCAACTATGGCAATATACCCCCCATGAGAGTAACGAAGAGACGACCCCCAGTCCCCGGCGGCCCCGCTATTCCTGGCTACAGTGGCGACCATGGTAACGGCGGGGCAGACGGTGCTAAGAATCTCCGGTGGAGGTTCGGTTGCCACCTACGACGACTCGACCTGGCAACTTATAACACACGCACCCTGAGTACTGACGAGAAGTCCTGGAGCTAGAAGAAGAGATAGAAAAGTTGCGCTGGAATATCATAGAATTATTCGAGGTCCGAAGAGAGGAGGAGGACACGGTAATCCTCGAATCCAGCAACTTGTTCTATCACCGGGAGGGCGACCATCTGTCCCAAGGAGGTGTTGGATTTATCGTCCACAAGTTTTGACGGTGGTAGAGCCACGCAGCAGCTTTTGCTGTTGCACGTATGGGCCGGCTCGAGCCGGGTTAGTACCACGACCTCACAGAATACCGGCGTGAAGTGGAAGCTCTGCTTCCGCGTTTCGTCTGGGAGTGCAGGTGACCGGAGGCCCAATCCCCCCCCCCCATCAACATGGTAGCGGAATTACATCATAAACTACCCCAGGAGTGTACCAGTACCCCTGGAGAATCCCTCACTGAGCATACACGACCATGTTATTCCACTCCTGAGCGTGGGTGCTCAGGCTGCCCCGCGTATTCTGGGGGGGGCAAAATTCCGCTCAACACAAAAACTGCTCGGGGCAAACTGAGCAACAAGACCAAGGCGACCCCTGCCACGATATCTGTGAATTTCTGCAACATCAGGGGCCTTCACTCTAACCTAAACGCTGTCCACTACCATCTCGAGACTGCCAAGCCGGCCTTGCTCTTTCTGAACGAGACGCAGGTGTCCTCTCCGGCTGATACTTCGTATCTCTCCTACCCGGGGTACAAATTGGAGCACTCCTTTGTGCCTCGGGCTGGAGTTTGCGTGTATGTCAGAGAGGATATCTGTTCTCGACGCCTCGGCAGTCTTGAAGGTTCGGACCTGTCCATCCTTTGGCTACGCGTAGACAGCGACAACCATCCGCGCGTCTACGTGTGCCTCTATAGGTCCCATAGCGGTAATGCCGAAACAGACCGACTCATCGACCACGTCCAAATGGCTACAGATTCCTTGCTACAACAGGTCCCATCCGGAGAAATCGTGATCCTTGGCGATTTTAACGCCCGCCACGCCGAATGGCTCGGTTCACGTTTAACTGATCATGCGGGGAGATCTGTTTATGACTTTGCCTTGGCATATGGTCTAACACAACTGGTTACATCGCCTACGCGGATTCCAGATGTTGAGGATCATACACCTTCCCTGTTGGACCTTCTGGTGACCTCTCATCCGGACGGATATCAGGTTTCCGTCGATGGCTCTCTTGGCTCTTCGGACCATTGTCTGATCCGGAGGGTGGTGCCACTCACGCTCCCCTCGCGGTTGCGTTCTGCAGGTTGCCGCCGTATTTGGCATTACAGGTCGGCGGTTTGGGACGGAATGCGGTCTTTCTTTGCTTCCTACCCATAGGGGCGGGTTTGCTTCTCGCCGGATGATCCCAGCGCTGTTGCTGACTCTGTCACTGATGTGGTGCTACAGGGAATGGAACTATTTATTCCATCATCTGTGGTACCCATCCTCAGCCTTGGTTTGGTCGCTTCTGTAAGACTGCATTACGCAGTAAGCAGGAGTGTTATCAAGCCTGGGCTACGGCTTCGGCGACTCGGGATGTAAACACCAGCACACTTAAAAAGAAGTATAACTTCGCCTCCAGGTCCTTCAAAAGAGTTATTGCCAAGGCAAAGTCAGAGCACATAGGCAGAATGGGCGAGAAACTAGTTCGCCTTCCTTCGGGAACCCGTGCATTCTGGTCTCTCGCCAAGGTTGTCCAAGGGAATTTCTGTAAGCCATCATTACCATCTCTGCACAGGGAGGACGACTCACTGGCCCACGACGCAAAAGAGAAAGCCGACCTTTTAGGCTCCCTTTTTGCGTCCAACTTGACTGTTGATGACGGGGGGAACACACCGCCGACCATCCCGCGGGTGTGAGTGCTCCATGCCGGATGTGCGGTTCTCACAGCGCTCGATTCGCGGAGCACTCCTCTCCCTTGACATCCACAAGTCGAGTGGGCCTGACGGAATCTCCCCAATTGTGCTGAGGACGTGTGCTCCGGAGTTGGCACCGGTCCTAACGCGTCTTTTCCGGTACTCCTACTCCCAAGGCGTAGTCCCAAAATCATGGAAGACAGCTTTGTCCACCCGATCCCTAAAAAAGGCGACCGCTCAAACCCGTCCAACTACAGGCCTATCGCCATCACCCCCTTGTTCTCCAAAATAATGGAATCCGTTATAAACTGCCACCTCATTCGGTACCTTGAGGATCACCAGCTGATTAGTGACCGCCAGTACGGTTTTCGTCGGGGTCGATCAGCTGGTGATCTTCTGGTCTACTTAACTCATAGATGGGCGGAGGCAGTAGAGTCCAAGGGGGAGGCATTGGCCGTTAGTTTGGACATTGCGAAGGCCTTCGATCGGGTTTGGCACAAAGCACTTCTTTCGAAGCTCCCTTCCTATGGGCTTCCGCGAAATTATGCAATTGGATCACCAGCTTTCTTGCAGATCAGAGCATCAAGGTCGTTGTAGACGGTGCATGCTCCGACTACAAGCCTATTAACGCTGGTGTTCCACAAGGCTGCGTGCTATCACCAACGCTGTTTCTTCTGCATATCAATGATATGTTGCAAGCTGGTAGCATTCATTGCTATGCGGATGACAGCACTGGTGATGCTCTATACACCGGCCGTGCCAATATTGCTCGGGAAAACGTCACCGAGTACCGGAACAAACTTGTGTCTGAAGTCGAGTCTTTGCTGGACAAAGTCTCGGATTGGGGGCGACTAAATCTAGTCCAGTTTAATCCTCAGAATACACAAGTTTGCGCGTTTACCGCTAAAAGGAACCCCTTTGTCGTATCTCCTCAGTTTCAAGGTACTCCCCTTGTTGCCTCAGCTAGTATCGGAATCCTCGGCGTCGACATATCGAGTGACGTGCAGTTTCGTGGTCACTTGGAAGAGAAGGCCAAATTGGCCTCTAAAAAGCTTGGCGTGCTCAGCAGAGCGGGACAGTATTTCATGCCAGCTCAACGCCTGCAACTTTACAAGGCGCAGGTTCGGCCTCACATGGAATACTGTTCCCATCTCTAGGCTGGGGCTCCCCAGTGCCAGCTCCTTCCACTTGACTGCATCCAGCGCAGAGGGGAGTGCTCTGAGGAATTGTTCGGATTAATCCCAGCCGCCAAAATTCACGAACGCACATCGCGGCAGAACTCCCGATACCATCCACACCATCTGGATGATTGGCGGTCCACCACTGTGCGATTTAGAAGATGTTTTCTTCCTCGCACAACTTCCTTATGGAATAGTTTACCACCAGCGATTTTTCCAGACCGATACGAATTAGGGACCTTCAAGAAAAGAGCCTACTCCTTTTTAAAAGGCCGGCAACGCATCTGCAATTCCCCTGGTGTTGCGGCTGTTCATGGGCGGCGGTAGTCACTTACCATCAGGTGAGCCGCATGCTCGTTTGCCCACTCTCCTATAAAAAAAAATAAAAAAAAACAAGTCTCTCGTTAACAACTTGTAAAGATTGGGATTGTGTCGACGATGGTTGCGTACCTTATACTCAGAATCACCAAACGGTATTCGCTGAAGGTCATACAGGTTTACGCACCAACCTCGACACACCCCGATGAGGAGGTGGAAGAAATGTACGAGGATAACTCTAGAGCCATGCATTCCTCCAAAACCCACTATACGGTGTAAATGGGAGACTTCAACGTAAAACTAGGCACAAGAGAGAACGGTGAGCTGAAAGTAAGGCAATTCGGAATAGGGCAAAGGAACCCAACGGGCCAGCAGCTGGCCGACTTTATGAAGAAAGAGGGACTCTTTATGATGAACTCTTTCTTCCGGTTAAAAGCGGCCCCACAGGAAGTGGACCTGGTCGAGTCCCAACGGTTCGACAAAAAATGAGATTGACTTCATTATGACGACCAGACGACAACTGTTCAGTGATGTCTCAGTGATAGCGAGGGTGAAAACCGGCAGCGATCACCGTTTGGTGAGAGGCACACTGAACCTAAACGTTAAGTTGGAGAGGTCTCGTCTAATGAAGTCAACGCTCCGTCCCCCTCGTGCTCTAATTCAAAGTCCCGAAACCTTTCAGCTCGAGCTACGAAACCGTTTTCAGTGCCTAGAAGATTGCAATGCAGTGGACGATATGAATGACAAGCTCGTGGAAACTGTCCATGCGGTTGGAGCTAAGTTTTGCAAGACTCGCCGCAGAAGAACACAAAAACTCTCCGATCACACTCTTAATCTCATGGCTGTTAGACGGGAAATGAAGCTGCGGTCTTCAATACATTTGACAGCATACAGGCAACTGAACAGACAGATCTCCAAATGCATGCGGCGGGACTTACGCAAATTCAATACTGCTCGTATTGAAGAAGCGATCGAGCGGAACCAGGGCTCCAAACTCTTTGCTAGAGTTCTATCTGCAAGAAAGAGCCAACTGTCGAAGCTGAAGACAGAATGTGGCATCGTCGTTTCCGGGACTCCTGAGATTTTGATTGAGATTGAGAGGTTCTATGGGCAGCTGTACACATCATTGTTGGAGCCACACGCAAGTGTGAGTAACGATCTAAGAGCGAGTCTTATCCGATATTATTCCGATGATATCCCGGACGTCAGTCTGAGCGAAATTAGAATGGCTCTCCAGCACCTTAAAAACAGCAAGGCCCCAGGCGAGGATGGAATTACAGCGGAGCTTCTGAAAGCGGGTGGAAAACCAGTACTTGAAGTCCTTCAGAAGCTCTTTAATTCCGTCCTCCATGGTGGCATTACACCGGAGGCGTGGAGCAGAAATGCGATGGTCTTGTTCTTCAAGAAAAGCGACAACGCTCTCTTGAAGAACTACAGACCGATTTCCCTTCTGAGCCGCGTCTATGTGCTGTTTACGAGAGTCATTACGAATCGTCTCGCGCGCAGACTTGACGACTTCCAGCCTCCCGAACAAGCCGGTTTCCGAAAAGGCTTTAGCACCATGGACCACATACATACCCTTCGGCAAATTGTACAGAAGTCAGAGGAGTACAATTTGCCACTATGTCTGGCGTATGTGGACTATGAGAAAGCCTTTGATTCCGTCGAAATTTGGGCGGTGCTGCACTCCCATCAGCGGTGCCAAGTTGACTGTCGGTATATCGAAGTGTTGAAGTGCTTGTACAGTAGGGCTACGATGGCTATACGAGTACAGAATCAGAGTGCAAAACCTATCCAATTACAGAGAGGTGTAAGACAGGGTGACGTCATATCCCCGAAACTCTTCACCACTGCATTGGAAGACGTTTTCAAGCTTTTGGACTGGAAAGGATACGGTATCAACATCAATGGCGGGTAAATTACTCGCCTTCGATTTTCCGACGATATAGTCCTTATGGCGGAAACGCTGGAGGACCTAAGCACTATGATCAATGACCTCAATAGTGTTTCCCAACGGATAGGTCTTAAGATGAACATGGACAAAACAAAGATTATGTTTAATGTCCATGTCACACCTATGCCGGTAGTTGTTGGGAGCACTAAGCTCGAAGTTGTTGACGAGTATGTTTACCTGGGACAAATAGTCCGACTAGGTAAGTCCAACTTCGACCGAGAGGCCAATCGACGGATTCCACTCGGTTGGGCAGCGTTTGGGAAATTACGGTACATCTTCTCGTCAGGTACACCTCAAAACTTGAAAACGTACGATACATCTTCTCGTCAGGTATACCTCAAAACGTGTACAACCAGTGCGTGTTGCCAGTGATGACCTATGGAACTGAGACGTGGTCCTTCACTGCTGGCCGAATGAGGAAGCTCAAGGTCGCTCAGCGAGCTATGGAGAGGGCTATGCACGGAGCGACTCTGCGTGATAAACTTAGAAATGAGTATATCCGCAGTAGAACCAAAGTGACCGATATAGCCCAATGGATTAGTAAGCTGAAGTGGCAATGGGCCGGCCATATAGCTCGAAGAACCGACAACCGATGGGGAAAAAAGGTTCTCGAGTGGCAGCCTCGTACCGGCAGGCGAAGTGTAGGGCGTCCCCCCTCTAGATGAGGTGACGACCTGGTAAGATATGTAGGAAGTCGATGGATGCAGGTGGCTCAGGACCGTGCTTTGTGGCATTCCTTGGGGGAGGCCTATGTTCAGCAGTGGACTTGTGAAGGGCTGTAATGATGATAATGATGACCAAGTAAGGACTAAAGTAAAATGGTAAATAAACAATCACTTGTTTGATTTGATGTCGATATTCCTATACTAAAGACACAATCGATATTTGTATTCTACAAACCTGTATTTCGTGTTATAGCCACGCTACATGACCAAGGAATGCCTACGCTCTCACAGAATACCTACCTAAAATATTACGAACCAAGGCATTACATAATAAAGAATAAATTATATTGCATATTTTAATAAAATCATGATGTTTCCCGGTTTAATTCCATTAACGTCTACAACTTTTGAATATTAATACAAATTATAAACTGCGTAGAGCCTTCGTGCCGCAAATATACGATTCAAAAGTTCAAAGAATTTCAAAGATTGTATTCAGCATAATGTTTAATGTGTTTTGTTTTGTTTTAATGTTAAAAATATTAACTTTTATTTTATTTCAACAGGCCTTCACAATGTACGGGTTGCTCCTGGAGAACATGGCGGAATACATCCGCCAGACTTATGGCGAGGAAAGATGGGAGGATATTAGACGGCAAGCGGGAGTGGAACAGCCTTCCTTCTCCGTCCACCAGGTCTACCCAGAAAACCTCATCACTAGATTAGCGAAGAAAGCACAAGAGGTATAAAATTTAAGCCACTAAATCAAGATACAATCTGAATTAATATTACTGTATAAAACAAAAAAAATAGTCTAAAGTTTCTGAAATACTGCCACACTTGTCCAAAGTGCAGTGAGTAGGTAAATTCGACAACGTTAATGACATGCATCTGATTCAAATGCACTCTGCACTCTGCTTTATCGTTTGTTTTCTTATTTTTTCCGAATGAAATTTAAAATTGAGGATTGTATTTTCATACAGACTTCTTCACAAGAATTTAATTAGGTACCTTTAAATAGGCCGTTAGAATAAAAATCAAACCATAATTACGTGAGTATTTTTAACTTACCGTTTTGAAAATTAATAATTTTCAAAAGTAGGAAGTTGTAGTTATAATTATTTGAGTTTTCATCAGATCTCCACGTTTTGAGAAGAAGCCGTTCCGACTATTTCCGGCTGGACGTCCAGCCGTCTGTGTGTGAACACCGACACAACAACCGTACGATACATTAGAACTAATCAAACGATCGAGATGGGCGACATGTTTGAAAGTGTTCATTGAGACTTCGATTTGATTAGATTTTCAAATCAATCGGTCGAGCCGTTTCAAAGATTTTCAAAAAATAAAAACCAAATATAACTTAAATATATTTCCCAGCGTTGCGATCTAAAATAAACGGAAAATTCCAGGGATGGACTGCAGGGTCAACCGCATTTTTTATCTGTAGCGTATGTAACAAAATAACCATGCAATAAAGGTTATTTCAATGATTCGTCTTAATGTAGTGACTGTACACCATTTGGAGTCGATTGAAATAGACAGTTATTAATAAAATGGCACGTGAATTGAAGTTCTCCCTACGTGAAGATCGTCACGTATATTTTTCGATCAGATATATTTAGAAAAATCAAACTTTGATTCTGAAGATTGATGATTCTATTTATAGAACAGATTAAAATGTAACATTCACATAAAAATAAAAATATAAAGCAAAATATAAAATATAACAGTAGACGAATAACTGAAATATAGAAGAAATAAAAATCTTTGTTTTTAGCAGATTTTAAAAAAGAAGGAGGTCTAATTACATTATATGTTTTGAATAAACTACTTTTACGGATTCTATCGCGTTTAATCAACTTATTTTTATTAATTCCCGAAGTTTCGGGTGCTTTACAGTTACAGCACCCGAAACGTCGGGAATTAATCGTTGGAATTAATAAAAATAAAAATAAATTAATTAAATTAATAAAAATAACATAATTAAACGCGATAGAATCCGTAAAAGTAGTTTAATTCAATGTGTAGTGTTCGCGTAAATATAAGAAATTATTATACATTGTACATTGTATTATTATTATTGTACACAGTATGTTTATTTTGTACGTGTGTTCCGGGATATCTTCGTCGGTTGTGAACCGATTTTGAAGGTTCTATTTTTATTAAATGTGTTATACTTCAGGATTGGTCCGATATAAATTTGGAGAAAATAAAATTGTGGGTGGCTAATAGGGGACAAAGTTTATAATGTATCTAACAATCACAATTAATGTCTTTGTCCCCTATCTTACCAAGGGTTTAGGTGACATTAAAGTGACACTGAGATTGAGCTATTCCTTAGTCCTGTCAAAAAGTTCAACAATTTTTTTGTTTTGTTTTTAGGGCTTTAATTTTTCTGTCTTAGCACCGACTTTAGAATGTGAAATAATTTTTTTAGCTCATTTAAGTTGACTTTTACGAATTACTAAAAGTATTTTCTTCTAACCGAGTTTGAAAAGACGACAAGACTATATACTCGTCGCGTTCTTTTATATATGTTACCGGTTTCTGGGGAATTGTTAAAAATTTGAGTCCAAATCTGCACTTCATCAGACAGTACTTTGAACTTTTCGTCAGAAGTAATATAACAAAATGCTTCGTTACTTGGTGTTTTTCACGATAGTAGTTGTATGGTTTGGAACCCATGACTTTCAATCGTGCACCCTTAACTATTAGGTAACTGTAGCTTTTTTGGTAGAATAAGGGTGACAAACAAGCACACAGTCCACCTGATGGTATGTGGATGCTGTGCCCCACAGAGATCTACATTTATCCTCGATTAAGAATCAAAAAACAGATGCGTTGTGACCCTTGAGGACTAAAATGAAATGCCTCGTATCCAGTAAAAAGGGTCTCCGGTTCTCTACACTCACCATACGAAACACAACAGAATTGAGCTGCTATTTTACGCTGGTATTCTGTGAATTCGTGCTCCTTCGCCGGTCGACCCGGCCCATTCGGGCTACAACCATTATTTAGGTGCAGCGTTTCTTTACCACGTAACAAACGATTATAAACAACCTCCAGATTAAAATCGCTCATTTTGTTTTAACGATCTGCTTACGAAATATTAGTCGAAGTTATCAGTCAAAGTTTGAATCAAAACCTGGACTTTGACCTTTTCGTCAGAGGCAATAAATTTAGAATATTTAAATTAAAATTGGTAAATCCAATTAGGCATGCCTTAAGCGCATTAAAATAATTACATATAACATGATTATACGGAATTTTTAAAGTAGTTTAAATACACTTCGACAGCACTATCGGATTCAACACCCTAGAAAACCATGAAAATGACACCCATGATGAAAAAATTGGTACCTACTTCAGCCGCCATCTTGGATTTACATTTCGACAGCACTATCGGCTTCAACACCCTCGAAACACATGAAAGTGACACCCATGATGAAAAAATTGATACCTATTGCAGCCGCCACCTTGGATTTACATTTCGACAGCACTATCGCCTTCAACACCCGCGAAAACCATGAGAATGACACCCATGATGAAAAAATTGATATCTATTGCAGCCGCCATCTTGGATTTACATATCGACAACCCTATCGGCTTCAACTTTCTCGAAAACCATGAGAATGACACGCATGATGGAAAAATTGCTATCTATTGCAGCCACCATCTTGGATTTCCATTTCGACAACCCTATCGGCTTCAACACCCTCGAAAACCATGAAAATGACACCCAAGATGAAAAAATTGATACCTATTGCAGCCGCCATCTTGGATTTACATTTCGACAACACTACCGGCTTCAACTTTCTCGAAAACCATGAAAATGACACCCAAGATGAGAAAATGTATACCTATTGCAGCCGCCACTTTGGATTTACATTTCGACAGCACTATCGGCTTCAGCGCCCTCGAAAACCATGAAAATGACACCCATGATGAAAAAACTTATACCTATTGTGGCCGCCATCTTGTATTTACATTTCGACAACCCTATCGGCTTCAACACCCTTGAAAACCATGAAAATGACACCCAAGATGAAACAATTTATACCTATTGCAGCCGCCTACCTTGGATTTACATTTCGATAGCACTATCGGCTTCAGCGCCCTCGAAAACCATGAAAACGACACCCATGATGAAAAAATTTATACCTATTGTGGCCGCTATCTTGTATTTACATTTCGACAACCCTATCGGCTTCAACACCCTCGAAAACCATGAAAATGACACCCAAGATGAAAAAATTGATACCTATTGCAGCCGCCATCTTGGATTTACATTTCGACAACACTATCGGCTTCAACTTTCTCGAAAACCGTGAGAATGACACGCATGATGGAAAAATTGCTATCTATTGCAGCCGCCATCTTGGATTTCCATTTCGACAACCCTATCGGCTTCAACACCCTCGAAAACCATGAAAATGACACCCAAGATGAAAAAATTGATAGCTATTGCAGCCGCCATCTTGGATTTACATTTCGACAACACTATCGGCTTCAACTTTCTCGAAAACCATGAAAATGACACCCAAAATGAGAAAATGTATACCTATTGCAGCCGTCACCTTGGATTTACATTTCGACAGCACTATCGGCTTCAGCGCCCTCGAAAACCATGAAAATGACACCCATGATGAAAAAATTTATACCTATTGTGGCCGCCATCTTGTATTTACATTTCGACAACCCTATCGGCTTCAACACCCTCGAAAACCATGAAAATGACATCCAAGATGAAAAAATTGATATTTATTGCAGCCGTCATCTTGGATTTATATTTCGACAGCACTATCGGCTTCAACACCCTCGAAAGCCATGAAAATGACACCCATGATGAAAAAATTTATACCTATTGCAGCCGCCTACCTTGGATTTACATTTCGATAGCACTATCGGCTTCAGCGCCCTCGAAAACCATGAAAACGACACCCATGATGAAAAAATTTATACCTATTGTGGCCGCTATCTTGTATTTACATTTCGACAACCCTATCGGATTCAACACCCTCGAAAACCATGAAAATGACACCCAAGATGAAAAAATTGATATCTATTGCAGCCGTCATCTTGGATTTATATTTCGACAGCACTATTGGCTTCAACTTTCTCGAAAACCATGAAAATGACACCCATGATGAAAAAATGTATACCTATTGCAGCCGCCACCTTGGATTTACATTTCGACAGCACTATCGGCTTCAGCGCCCTCGAAAGCCATGAAAATGACACCCATGATGAAAAAACTTATACCTATTGTGGCCGCCATCTTGTATTTACATTTCGACAACCCTATCGGCTTCAACACCCTCGAAAACCATGAAAATGACACCCACGATGAAAAAATTTATACCTATTGCAGCCGCCACCTTGGATTTACATTTCGATAGCACTATCGGCTTCAGCGCCCTCGAAAACCATGGAAACGACACCCATGATGAAAAAAATTATACCTATTGTGGCCGCCATCTTGTATTTACATTTCGACAACCCTATCGGTTTCAACACCCTCGAAAACCATGAAAATGTCACCCATGACAAAAAAAATTGATACTACTTACTTTTAGTACGTACTACTATTATTTATTCTATGCTTTTAACTAACATATTGATTCACTAAATCATAAATGTAATAATTAAAATTATAATGTCAAAATAATAATGACAAAACGAGTGTAAATTATTATGTCTCAAAATTAATAATATAGATAAAGTTGTGTGTTTCATTCAATAAATTTGTTAGTTAAAATTTAAAAATTGTCAAATAAATAATCTTCAATATTATAATACGCTTTCATAATTAAAATATGTTTAGTTGTTTCTTAATAATTTAAAATTAAAAATTTTGTACAGCCGACTTCAATAAAAGCGACTTCAATATAGGTTATTTAAGAATAACTCAATAACCATTGGTCTGACCTTGATCAAATTCATATGGGACCACACGAGAACTATCAGCTTTCATATAAAAAAAGAGTCATCGAAATCGGTTCGCCCAGTACAAAGTTATGAGGTAACACACATAAAAAAAACATACAGTCGAATTGAGTACCGTCTCCTTTTTGGAAGTCGGCAGAAAATGTGAAGGCTCTTAGACTCTCTTATATATTTAGGTAAATGATTATATAGAAGAAGTCCATGCAGAATACGCTTTTTTTAAACAAAACAGTCTTACTAATGGGATGGTTCAATTTATCTTTATGACGCTGGACATTTAGTTTTTTGTACAGACTTAAGTTTGACGTACAAATAAGACTAACCATATATATATATATATAGTTATTAAACATGGTATTGTTGTATGCCTTACAACTCTCACTTTGGTTAATTTTACAAATGCCTCGTAAGCATACATAAGCATGATATTATGATGCCATTACGGCGGATGTACCTACAACTTTTCCAAGCATATATAACGCATAGGAAAAACGATTTAACTTTATACACACACTGCTCACATGAGACTGCCAGTTCAAATTGCAATCTACGAGTACATTTATACCGAAAAATTTTATATTTTCCATGGTATTGATTTTTATCCTAGATAGTTGATATTTAAATTATTTATTTTATTACGTTTTTGATAAAATGTCATTAGTTTTGTTTTTTCTAAATTTATATTTAGATTATTTATGTTTAGCCAATTCATGATTTTCTCTAAAGCAAAATGTATGTTACTTTCTAACTCTATTTTCTTTTTACTAGTGAAAATAACTGTGTTATCGTCAGCAAATAATACTATTTTGTGATTAATGAGACTGAGAAAGTCGTTGATATAGATAAGAAATAACAATGGTCCTAAAATACTTCCTTCCTTCCAGTTTGTACGACGTATTTTATTTTATATTTTAATTATGTTTTTCCACAGCATGTAGGTATATTGTTTTTGGAATAAATGACTATAACTATGAAACAGTGCTATCTCCTAAAAGCAGCGTTCTGTGTTTTATTTACGTCTCATATGTATCGAAACGTTACTGCAGGCTACGAAATTAATTCCGAATTGGACTCGGTTTTCGATACGAACTCACTTTGATTCGATTCAACAGCCCTACTCCTGACAGAAATGACAGAATCGAATTCTGATCTGAATCAATAGATTTTTTTTAATCAGAGTACGAATCGGACATACATATATCCGAGATTCATACGGAGTATGAATCTCCGTCAATAATCGAATGGTGGTAAAAACTGTAATTTCCAGAATAGAAGTTTTCTGCTATTTGCGGTGGGTGGCGTAGTCGCAAGCGACGAGAGTTCTTCCTTATATGTTTTAAAGTCAGGCCGATTTATGATACGAGTATAAGAATATTTTAAGAATGGAATTTATGAGTTTTTTGAAATAATTTCCTGAGAAAAATACATATCCGGATATGCCTAATGGCATTGATAACGCTTGATCGAAACTCGATCATGTTCCTTAATTCAATTATTATTATTTGAGGAGTAAGATTTTAAAACAGCATCAAACCTGCTATCAGCAGCAGGTTTACGGCTAACTACCACAATTGAATTTGAATTCGATTCGTTTTACGATTCGAACTCAGTTTGTTCGGATTCCGACGAGAGAAGGCCTGCTGACCTTCACCAGAATAGATGACAAAACAAACAATCTATCATTTATTTAGCCTCTTCTCTCTAAAATTAATAGCCTACATACTTTAAGTGGGAAATACTTCAAACATTTAAAATAGCAGTTGACTATTTCAACACTATCGGCGGCGACGAAATTTCGATTGGGTATATATTATAAAATTTTAGGTGAGCATCAAATCCCTAAACAAAAAAGTGGAGGGCCCTTATAACAAAATTTTAAGTAAAAAACATAAGAGAATAGTGTCGTCTTATATTTTTTTTTTTACTTAAAAGTTTGATATATTTATCTGGTATGTGTGTTCCGGATTTTGTATACGTAGAATAATCTACCAGATCTCCGTTGAGCAATGAAATATCAGGAAAACTTTGAAACTTTAAACGAATGATCGAATAATTATCAACATCAATCAATATTTTTTCCCATCTAAGTTATCACACAAGTAGGTACCGAAATAAACACAAGAAAACATGTAATTACTTCATCATTATCATCCTGAGCCACCTGCATCCATCGACTTCCTGTATGTCTTACCTGGTCGTCACTCCATCTAGTGGGGGGTCGCCCTACACTTCGCCTACAATACGAGGCTGCCACTAGAGAACCTTTTTTCCCCATCGGTTGTCTGTTCTTCGAGCTATATGGCGGACCCATTGCCACTTCAGCTTACTAATCCATTGAGCTATGTCGGTCACTCTGGTTCTACTGCAGATATCCTCATTTCAAAGTTTATCACGTAGAGGAACCCCAAGCATAGCCCTCTCCATAGCTCGCCGAGCGACCTTGAGCTTCCTCATAAAGCCAACAGTGAAGGGCCACGTCTCAGTTCCATAGGTCATCACTGGCAATTCACTGGTTGTACAGTCTCGTTTTCAAATTTTGAGGAATACATGACTAGGTATACCTGTATTTACTTGCCTCCACCTTAATGTACAAAATTAGATGATTTTTCGATAAAATAAAAAACAAGATCGCAAATGAAAACTTGTACTATAATGTCAACTGTCAAAATGGCGTATTTAAAGCAGCTCCCTTTAAAAAAAGTTTAATTCTTATACTTATTCGGTAAAATTCGACGTAGGACCCACAAGCACGAGGAAGATTTCGAACCGTGTTAATATCTTCTCTACTGCGTGAGAGACCCATGCGATGGACTGATACGTATAAAAAAGAAGATATACAAGAACAGTAACCACTTATGTTAAATGTTCGATTACAAAATTTTTATTAAAGTTATTCCATATACATTTATAGTAAAATAACGGCAATGACAAAAACCATAAGGGAAATGAAGGAAACAAAACTTAAAATGTGCATATCAGGTAACATACTCTTAATAAAGTGCTGGTGTTAACGGTAAAACATAATAAGAAATAGGCAATTTATTATGTCGGAAAGAAATTTATTAACGAAATATTTATGAACACATATTATTATAGAATATCTTGAGAGTAATAAAGAAATAACAAGGAAGAAAATATCAATGTGGGTCAATTATAGTTTGCACGTGTATGCCTCAGCAGAAGATAGAAGTATTGAGTATTTGTACTTGACGATAAGTTATATGTATGCGTACAAGAACTATATGTAATATTATAAGCTTCTTAAAATATACCACATGCCAATCCCTTTAAAAGCGAGCCCTAGTAGATAGTTTTAGTCTAAAGATGTTATAGATATGAAAGATTATCTTCAAAATTAATAAGTTAAATTACATAATAATAGATTTTTAGTCGAGAGACTTAAATTTTGTGGACATAAAAAGAAGAGACTTCTTCTTCGTTATTAACCCGTGTAAGCCCACAGCTGAACATTTGTAGGAAGAATTTGCCTTAATCGTACGCGTTTGGTGGGCGTATTGAAAGTACGTAACACTCCTCGCCGACGGTCTTCGTACTTTCTGGCTGGCGTAAACGAGTTGGTTATACTGCCATATACATAAGAAGGTTTTTATTCCTTCTTATATATATTAACCTTTTTTCTGGCTTTACTCATAATCCCCCTTTACTCCACTCTCGGGACGAAATGATCGGTTCTTGTAGTAGCTTCATTTAGTTACAATTCAAAATTGTTTCTTTTTGCTACTAGATGGCGCTTTTTACAATATTTATTCTTTGAATAAAATAGATATAATGACAATACATTATTTTTTCGATGTAATATTTTTATTGCAGTACATTTTCAGAAATTTTAATTAACTTTTAAAATTCATCGTATAATTATTGTGTCTAATCATTGTGGCGTGTGAGATATACATATCAGTACATGAAGAAACTTCTATAAGCAGTCGTTGTAGCGGCGGCAATTTTGATCTACTGTGTTGATAATAAACTTGAACGAGAAATAATGTACTATGTAGTATTATTATCACAATTTATTTGGTATTTATTGTATTATTTTGACATCTGCAGCAACGGCCCATTAGCTCAGTTGGTTAGAGCGTCGTGCTAATAACGCGAAGGTCGCGGGTTCGATCCCCTCATGGGCCAGTTCTTTTTTTATACATAAATAAATAATTGTGAAGTAAATCTTTTATTCTCTTACGATCGAGTTCTCAAAAGTAAAATTATTTCTATACGTTTGAATACTGATTCTGTAACGCACTTAACCGCTACCACAGTTTTGTGAGTTTTGTATTAATATTATTAAAAAATAACCAATCATATACGGTTTCTGTTACTCTCACATTTTGGAATAAAATTCATGATTGAAAAAAAATCAATACTTAAAAAAGTTGCAAAAAGTATTTGGAGGTGCTGGGATTTGAACCCAGGACTTTCAGCATGCGAAGCAGACACTCTACCACTGAGTTACACCCCCTGCGATAGAAGTGTTGAAATACTTAAACACATTATAATATTAATTTATTATGTATTTATTTGATAGTTATACCAAATAATTATTATCTTTATATATATAAATTACGTGTCACATTGTTTGTCCGCGATGAACTCCTAAGTTACTGAACTGATTTCAATGGAATGTTTCACAATGTGTGCAGTTTGGTCCAACTTGAGAAATAGGATAGTTTTTATCCCGATACGTGACCTTCAATTTTTTTTATTGTGAATTTAAGGATTTTTTTTAGAACACATGGTCGTCGGAAAGGGCAGAACAACGTCTGCCGGGTTAGCTAGTATAATCATATAATTTATTAAGTTCAAAAGTCAATTAATTAAATCATCAATCAAATGTCTCAAGATCTCAAAATGAAAATGTTTCACAATAAAAAGGAAATCATATTTTTATCCATTTTATACGTTTAATGCAGATCTGCAGAGTTTTGGAATTTTAAAATATAAAAATCTTATTATTATAATTTCCAATTAAAAAAAATCACTTTACAAATTATAATAATTGCAACTTAATAACTAATATGCATTATTGCGAATATTAAAGTACCAGGCGTTTAACCTTTATTACTTCCTTTCAGGTATTAGGCATTACCGAACGGGAATTCATGGATCAAATGGGAGTTTACTTCGTCGGTTTTGTGTCCCAGTACGGTTACGATAGAGTACTTTCAGTTTTGGGCAGACATATGAGAGACTTTCTCAACGGCTTGGACAATTTACACGAATATCTCAAATTCAGTTACCCAAGGATGAGAGCACCCAGTTTTATATGTGAAAATGAAACAAGACATGGACTGACCCTACATTATAGATCAAAGCGAAGAGGATTCGTATATTATGCGATGGGTCAAATAAGAGAGGTAAAATTTTAGTTTTCATATATCATAAGGTACGTGAGGGTAATATGGTCATCTTAAGCTTTGCCGCACTATAAAACCAAAACTAGCAGGAGGACCGAGACAAAAACACAAAGTAGTTTGTTCTAACTCGTTCTTCTAAATATATGAGGAAAAAACTAGCAAGCAACCTTTGGCAATAACTGGGAACACTTCTGAAAAACAAAAGTTTAAAAAAAGTAACTGCACTACACTATACTAAAATCGACTAAAATTTTTACTATAATGTCAACTGTCAAAAGGGCATGGTAGCACCCTTTATTATTTAATTGACTGATGAAGAGCTATCGTATCATAAAATCTTTTATGAAAACAATGCTGTAATTTTTGAATTGTAAGAAAGTGACTATATTAACCGGATGAGCATAATACCCTCGCGTTCTATAGTAGAGTTTAAGGCCTTCACTTGCCTATACTCACAACACTTAATGGGTGGGTTGATGTGCGCAAGACCAAGGCCAATATCAACACACTGGGTTCAGGACTTTTACATGGTTTTTACGGCATCTATCGGTTGTTATAACATGTCAGCGTTTCAGCATTGTACATTTAAATAATAAATAAATTGTGTGTATTTGAATTAGGTTGGTATTTGGAATTTGGATTAAAAATTTAAGTATACGCGTATCGAAAAGATTGGTCGCTTCCTTTGTCTCGAAAATGGGATAATATGTAACTACGATTTCGTTACGGGAACGAAAAATGGTTACCGCTGATATAAGTACACAACGGTTGTTTTTTTACCAGATATAATAACCGAACTTTGTAGAGGTAGCCCGGAACGTCGCATAATTCTCCATCACAATAATGCGAGCTCGAGTTGATGATTTATCCTTCGTACGGTCTTGATTTGAGCCCAAACGATTTCTGAAAACCAAATATTTATTTTGCGTGGTCACCAGTTTGAGAAATCAGAAAAAACAGTTGAAGCGGATGCTTTGTATAAATCAGTCATTTTGACTGTGACAACTTCAGACTAAATATGTTCGAGCGAAGAAAAAATGTATAGAAATAGAGTGTAATGACAGTGTAAGAATATCCACTACCCTAATAGATCGTTCTGTGGGTGTTGTAAGAGGCGTCAGAGGAAAAAAATAATAGGTATAACAACTAAGAATAAAGAAGTTGCGGTTGCCAACACGCCTGCCAATCGTCGCAAATATAGTAAAATGGTAATAGGGTGAGGCCAGCAATGGACTTTTAATAGGTTGTAAAAGCTGTAACGGTAGATGCAGAATAAGAAATAAAAATAAATTTAGTTATTTAATGCGTGGTCTTTTTATGGCTGATCATTTCAGTTTCACCTATTCAACTATATAAGTAAATTAGTAGTTAACAAAAAATGTTTGTTGTAGTCAATAAATAATCGCAGTGGCTAAAACACAAAAAGAATCTTTGGAGGCGCCGGGTATCGATCCCGGTACCTCTCGCATGCTAAGCGAGCGCTCTACCATCTGAGCTACGCCCCCAGTGATTTGTGATGCTGAAATTATTTAATCAATACTACGAAATAAAACTATATTATATCAACAAAATTATTAATAAATAAAAAGTCCGAAAAGTCGAGAATTAAAAAGTTAAAATTATAAAATCCATAAAATTCGTTTTATTGCATTTTTAGTTTTCACGTAAATATAAGAAATCATTATGAGACACAGTTAGTTCCAAAAATTGTTTTCTTCTAGGTAGCTCGACACTTTTACCACAAGGAGATGCGAATAGAGTTGCTTAGAGAGGAGTTGCTTTTCGACACAGTTCACGTCACCTTTCAACTCACCTTCGACAACAGGGCATTCACTTTAGCATCACTAGCAATGACCAGGGAAGAAAAACATCTACCTATAAGCGCTTCCGTGCTTTTCGAGATATTTCCATTTTGCATCGTCTTTGGGTAAGTATAAATAGAAAAATATTTTATTAAACATTTAACTAACAAACGAGCTGATAACAACGACCTGATATTAAGGCCTTTGGATACTTGCAACCACTTCAAATAAAGAGGGCTACATATGCGTTGTTATCTCTAAATACTGTGATAGAAGCCTCACAGCGTCACAGCCCTGCTCTCCACATCCTTTAGATCGAATCGCTGCAGAGGCTGCAGAAACTACGTAATTTAGGGAAAAAAATTAAGTTATCCTTCAACGCCTTTGAACGAAACTTGAAAGATTATTTTTTAAATAAAGTTCTGAAACGTAAGCCACCTCTCGTAGTGCTACTTATATTTAATAAAAACCGTAATTGATACCATAGTTACATTATACAATAGGCTACTTTCTTATTACTTTTTACACATGTCAGTGTGTAACCGGTTTTAAATTGATTAAAAATACAAATAATTGTTCCGGGTGTAGATGTTTGTCCATGTGCAATTTATGCATTTGAAACATTTCTAGTATACTAGAAAAAATATACATAACATTTGAAATTGGTAATGAAGCACTTTCTTTATAGTGCACTCTATACTTTATAGTCTCATTGAACACAATGAACTGCGATGCGACATTCCATGTTGCAGCATGTGCTGTAATTGTGATTTAGTTATATTAAGCTTTTATTTGTACCAAAATATTTTTTTAGTTTAAATGAGTAATGGTTTGTCACAGGTTTATCATAAATGAATTTTTCATAAAAAAACAAAACAACTTTGACTCTAAACGTACATTTATCTTTATCTACCGACTTCAAAAAAGGACGAGGTACTCAATTCGATATATATGTTTTTTCGATATTCGATGATTCTTTTTTTATTTGAAAGCTGGTTCTTCTCATGTGGTCCCATATTGATCAAGGTCTTATCAATAGTTTTTGAGTTATTCTTAATAATTTATATTGAAGTCAGTTGTACAAAAATTTTAATTTTAAATTATTATACATTAAAATTTGTAGTTTTATAAAAAGTACATATTATGTAACTTATTTTTCCTTCAATAACTATAGTTTTTATTGTATATTCAGAATATCCTCAAATATCCAAATCATGTAAGATAGCTGACTAATCATCACCATGTAAATATACGTGGAAGTTTATATTTTACTTACTCAAAACAACTAGGCTTAGTTTTAGTTATTTACTCGATAAATACACCAAGTAAAAGGGAAAAAAAGTAATATTTAAAACAGATATTTTTTCAAATAAGTAAAAATGCTATATTATGTATTTCTTAAATATTGCAATAACTAATAAAATGAAATCATTTATTTGCAATCCAAGTGTACATAATTGGTCTTAAATTAAAAATGTGCTTACAACTTAGACGCCCTTTTCAGGCACTGCAAATTTGACAAGGGCACTGCTTATATACTATTGACATACTTACATAAAATATAATCAAAAGTTAGAAAAAAATATATAAAAATACATGATAGTGTTATTTTTTATCTACATAATCTTCTACTGAGCAGAAGGGGTTTTGTTTTAAATATTTACTGAGTCTTGATTTAATTTTGGTTAATTCTGATATATTTTTTATTTCCTGTGGTAATTTATTATGTACTTTTATTGCCATATAGTAGGGGCTTGTATTTAACATATTTGTTCGCGACTATGGTAGGTATAATTTATTTTTGTTACGTCTATTTATGTTATGTGTATCTTTAATCTTCTTAAAAATATTATTATTTTTGTGGACAAACAGGCATAGATCATAAATGTACATACAGGGTAAGGTAAGAATATTTAGTTGTTTGAAATACGGTCTACAGCTAGTGGTGTTATCTATCTGGGCTAGTATTCTAACGCACTTCTTCTGGGTAATAAAAACTACTAGAATATTGATATTGAAGAACAAAACCGATTATATTAGTTATTGATAGGCATTATAAGACCACATATTATAAAATGTCATACCCGTATAGTTACACTCTTGTATGTTGTTCTAATATATTTAGCTTTTAGATATAGGATATAGGTAATTTAAAGCTAGTGCACATAAGTAATAAAGCGTCATTATATAATATGTACATTTGAGTCAAGGAAGATAAGGTCAGACCACAGCTATTAATTTAAACAACACAAACAAGACATGAAATTAATACCAAAGTTCTACACACAATTTAGAGGCCATACTTTAAAGGAGCTATAGTTAAAATACTGTAATGAATTTTGCGAGATCTTTGGTATTGTGAAAATTACGAGTATGAGTGTGTTGTTTACAAGAGATTTCTTACGTAATTGGTACACATTCCACGTCTGTATTCATCATCATTTCGTACTTTCACAGCAGCCTGTAAGCAATCTACTGCTGCGTGTTCTTTTTTATAGGAGAGGCGGTAAACGAGCATAGGGCTCACCTGATGGTAAGTGACTACCGCCGCCCATGAACAACTGCAACACCAAGGGTATTGCAGGTGCGTTGCCGGCCTTTTAAAAAGGAGTAAGCTCTTTTCTTGAAGGACTTGTAAGAAGTAAGCGATCACCTTATGCTTATGGTTAGTCCATCTGGGTAGATCCCACCCTATTAACTATTTGTGCAAACCGACAAATAGCAGTGCGTATACTTTGTACTGGTCTGAGAGCCAGTATAATTACAGGATACAGGATGCAGGATTACATCTTAATCCTAAAGATGACAACGGTTCTGTAGCCTGCTTTATTTGAAGTTGGCAGCAAGTATTCATGAAATGCAGTAGTCACTTATCATCACTTATTATACGTGGTAGAGCCATGCTGCAGCTATATTAGTAGTATAGTTGTAGCACGAATGGTTCACCTCGATCGGGGAAGGACCACGCTCTCACATAATGTGAGTGCTCCATGCACGAAGTGCTGTTTACACAGCGCTCGGTGCGTAAAGCACTCCTCTCCCTGGACGTCAACAATTCGAGTGGGCTTGATGGAGTCCCACCTATTGTGCTGAAGACGTGTGCTCCGGAGTTGCCACCGGTTTTAACGCGTCTTTTTCGGTACTCCTACTCACTAGGCGTAGACCCGAAGTCATGGAAGACAGCTTTAGTGCACCCGATCCCTAAAACAGGCGACCACTCAGATCCGTTCAACTACAGGTCTATCGCTATCACCTCCTTGTTCTCCAAAATAATGGACACCATTGTTAACAGCCAGCTCATGCGGTACCTTGAGGATCACCAGCTGATTAGTGACCGCCAGTACGGTTTTTGTCGAGGTCGCTCAGCTGGTGATCTCCTAGGTTAGCTAACCCATAGATGGGCGGAGGCAATGGAGTCACAGGGGGGAGGGGGGAGCTTAGGCCATTAGTTTGGACATAGCGAAGGCTTTCGATCGGGTTTGGCACAAACGCTTCTTTCGAAGCTCCCTTCCTATGGGCTTCCCGAGAAATTGTGCAATTGGATCACGAGTTTTCTTGCAGATCGGAGCATCAAGGTCGTAGTAGACGGTGCATGCTCCGATTACAAGCCCGTTAACGCTAGTGTTCCACAAGGCTGCGTGCTATCACCAACGCTGTTTCTTCTGCATATCAATGATATGTTGCAAACCAGTAACATTCATTGCTATGCGGACGACAGCACTGGTGATGCTTTATACACCATGAATAACTGCAACACCGGGTTCCCCTGGTGTTGCAGTTGTTTATGGGCGTCGGTAGTCACTTACCATCAGGTAAGCCGCATGCTCGTTTGCGCGCTCTCCTATAAAAAAATCAGAACAATCATACAAATATTTTTTGTTGGTTTCGATACAGCCAAACTCATAGATAAATATTGGTCTATAGGCACTCTCCCTTTACAACCTATCCAAGTCCGTCGTTACTCTTCAGATAAGAGGTAGGCTCATATCTGCCAAAAATATGGGCACAATCATTACACAAACATACCTCAAAATAATTATTAACCGTTCCTTTGTCACCGTATGCCGATTTGTGAATTTTACCATACGATCACGTCGGTGTCTTAACAGGTGAAAGAGAGAAACTGAAACAGGAGATAGGCAGCAGCATCTTCCTGATAACAATTGAAAAAAAATGCCAACTTACCAACGTCGTCAACTTACCGTGTAGTGGCGGTGTAAGAATATCCACTACCTCGTATCGTCCCGGGGATTTCGTAAGAGACGACAGAGGGAAACAACCCAGGATATGGTCAGCAGCCTCTACCCAATAACAACTATAATATAAAAAACTGCGTTTGCTATCCTGCTTGCCAACCGTGGCAACTATGGAAAATATATACCTATAAGGCAATCTATAGGGAAGGCCTTTGCTCAGTAATGGACTTTTAACAGGCTGTAGTAGGCAAACGGGGTCAATATGGAAAATGTCTACCTACTAGGCAATGTTTATATCTATAGCGGTAGTTCAGCAATTATGCACTCACCGTAAATTCCATAGTGCGCGACCAACCCAAGTTCGATCCTTACAAACCCCAATGAAATTGTTAATTGAAATTTTAAGTGCTATTTTATCATCCAGCCCAGCGGCTAAGGTAAATATCGTCTGGAAACCTGCATGTCTGAGAAACAAAGAAATCTAGGACACGTCAAGTTCGTCACACGCACTGAAGCAGTGCAGCGGACCAACTGCCTTACAACTCTTTTCGAAATGAGAGGAGATCAGTGCACAGTAGTTGGACCTATATTGGTTTTAACTTTACGTTCTGTACTTGTTTATTTAGTGTCTGTGTATGTCTAGAACCATCTAGTGATATTTTTTTGTAACAGATCAGACATGATAGTCCGCAGCATCGGCAACTCTCTAATGGTGATACTTCCGGATTTAGTGGGCAAAAAGATCACGAACTGGTTCGACTTAGTGCGACCTCTTATTGCGTTTAAGTTTGAGACTGTAAGTATAAATTTAAAAGCGTATTTTTTAATATTGTCATTATTATTCACAAACATAAAGTTCAAGTGATGAAAGCACGCTAATAATGACCAATTTTTATTTTCGAAAAACCATACAGTTATTATTATCATAAGGTCATACTTGTCGCCTAATTGTGTCAAAAAATATAGGCTTCCCAATTTTACGCTGAGGATGACCACCGTGGGATTTAGTCGGTAAAATAACCTTGGCCTGGTCTGGCTACTCTTAAAGGTGCCCATGAGCTACCCACGATAAAAAGGCTTATTAGTTCTCCTCTAGACGAGATACTTATACTTAAAACTTTGCTTCAATATTATTTACAAATATTATTTTTAAATAGTTTGTATTTTCTATTTGTCAATATTATTTACAAATAGTAGATATTTAAATTGAACCCTTCCTGATATTGCAATTTTCTACTAAAATTAGATTACTCCTAGTGATTTCTTTCCAAACACATCTTTCCATACATAATCCGGTAAGGAAAGACAGAATGATGGCAAGATGTTTTTTTATTAACCTACGCCTTTGCGTTTGCGTTAACATCTGCGACTACATCATCACTTACCATCAGGTGGAGTTATTAGTGAAGTTTTGGGTTATAATAATTAAAAAATATTAATTTTAATATTTCACATAAATCGTAACAATTAACCTTTCTTCACATAATAATAATAAATTTGTTAATAATAATAATTAATGTGTTATTACATATTTCTCCAAAGATCCTAAACCGCACAAACAATATATTTGAACTAGTGACGGTAGAGGCCGTGATGCATGACAAGGCACCGGACAAGAGGAACGAGCTCCTGCGTCTTTCAGACGAATCCGATGGTACTACTGAGAAAAATTTAAGGCTTAAAGGTATGTTTAACAAAATATTTCAAATTTATGAAGGTTCAGGAAACTTCTATTCATATAAGAGTTTTTATTCGCTTTGAAGTATTAACTCTTTAGTGTTGAATATTTTTATAGAATGAGATTTACAAATCAGAACACAGTCCACCTGATAATGGTAAGTAGATATCTACATCTTTCCTTGATTAAGAATCAGAATGCAAATGCGTTGTCACTTCTGTGCACTTCTCGAATGACTCGTTTCCACGAACAAGGGTATCTGGTTCTCATTTCATTCATTCACTATACGAAGCACAGTAGCATTAAGTTACTATCTCACACTGGTATTCTGGGAAAACGTGATCCTTTCCCGGGCGACCATAATATAGCTGCAGCATGACCCTACTAAGTATAAACAGTTTTATGACAGTTGCTGCCTAAGAATAAGTGTGACAAAAAATAGCACACAACATACCTGATGGTGAGCGGATTTTGTGGCCCATAGACCCTAGATGCATGGGGGTCTTCAATTAATTATGAAAATGAAAAAGGCGTTGTCACCCCTAAAGAGTAAGATAAAATACCTCGTCACCAATATAAAGAGTCACTTGTATTCTAGCTCCAACCCATTCGTACTGCAGTCAGTATACGCTGCAGTGTGGCTCTCTCTTTACTCTGTGTACTCTTTACTCTGTGGCTCTACCATGTAACATGGATCTCGTAGGCTGCGTGTTTTCATCCCCATAATTATTTATATTGTCCTATAATGTTGCGAACTGATTCTCTCTCAATCTCCTTGTCTTAAATCAATAACGGGGTAACATTTCGTATGTACCAACGAAGTAACTCCGTGCTTCCGACCAAAGTTAATCTTCTACGATAAGATCGGTGGTAGACTAAGGTCCAATTTCAGAGATAAGGAGATAATTATTTTATCAAAACAACCATACCAGAAAACCGATTATTTGTGGTTTTGCACAAATATTAATTCGAACCTCCACTGGACCAGAGTCATCATCAAATGAAGAGAAAGAATTTGATATTCTTGTCGTCAAGTTCATCATCAATTTATTTATGTATATAAAACGCTCTTACTACATAGAAGAAAATATAAAATACTAATGCATTGATATTTGACCTCGAGTGTTATTTTTAAATGCTACAAGAGGACATCGAACTATGCAGGAGAATATTAAAAACTGGCAAGCCTATAAAAATGTAGACGCCACGTAAACAGACGTAACAAACAAATAAAAAAACAAATATATAAGAGATTTTTTCCACCTATGATGTACTGACTCATCACGATATCTCTGGAAATATAAGGCCTAGAGACTTGAAATTTTGTAGCAATATTCCTTTTGCCGTGTAGAGGTAAGCTAATTTCACGAAATTCCTGATTCAGAAAAAAAATCACATTTTGAACCTATATCTCTTATAGGTATTATTTTAGTAACTTGTTGGTCAGAATATTCTTTTTGGCATGTGTTCATACCAGGAACGGATTTTATAAAATTCCACTCACAAAGAGCAGTGCGGGGGCGTTAAAAAATCTCTATATATAAAAATCAATTGCTGTCTGTTAGTCTCGATAAAACTCAAAAACGGCTCAACTGATTTTGATGAAAATGTTTGTGTGTGTCGGTGATAGGTCGGTAATAGGTCGAGGAAAAAGTTTCTACGCATTGAGTTATATGTACTCCGTACTAGAGTACTGTATGCATGCGCGGGAGTAGTAGTCGCGCATTCGCGAAGACTTGTTTAATATAAAATAAGATATTAATTTAAAATAAATATAAGAATTTAATATAACATATCTTATTTTAATCTAAACAAACATATTTCTAAATAAAATGTAATAATAATAGTTTGTACGGATTGCAGTACAGTTCAGTTGAACATAGTCAATATTCGGAATGCGAAATCTAGTGCGTAGTACACATATATCGATGTTTCTACGTATTTTGTTTGTATATGATTGAAGAAAAATCTCATTGGTTGTACTGTTTGTATCTGGCTGGTTTAAATATCAATATATATAGGACAGTAAGAAAAAAAAAATAAAACAATTTCCCGCCATTTTTCAATTGTTTTCCTGCCCGCCAAAATTAGTGCATCTAACGAAGAAATTCGATATATTCTGAAGTTATTTTTTTATATAGGATAAGGGTGACAAACTAACACACAGTCCACCTGCTGGTAAGTGGTTGCTGTGGCCCATAGACATCTACATATATCTTCGATTAAGAATCAAAATGCAGATGCGTTGTCACCCGTGAGGAATAAGATGGAATGACTCGTTTCCAGTAAAAAGGGTCTCCGGTTCTCTACACTCACCATACGAAACACAGCAGCGTTATAAGCTGCTATTTTACGCTGGTATTCTGTGAGAGCGTGGTCCTTCCCCGGTCGAGCCGACCCATTCGTGCTACAACCATAATATAGCTGCAGCATGGCTCTACCACGTAGAAGTGGTCAAAGGCTAGTCAAGCTCCACAGACTGTAGTGAAACACGAATGAACACGCAATAAAGTGATGCTGTGTGTATGGTGGGATTGGAAGGGCGTGGTTTATTATGAGCTTTTACCGTCGGGCAAAACCATCTATTCATATCTCTACTGCCAATAACTAATGAGACTCAATCAATGAATTGAAAAAAAAAAACGGTCAACAGAAAAGGAGTGTTCTTTCATCCTGGTAACACCAGACCACCCCAACATCTTTGGCAACTCGGCAAAAATTGAGAGAACTTGGTTGGGAAGTGTTAACACATCCACCATATATAGTCCTGATATTTTCGCACCCTCAGATTTGTATAGTGTTAGGTTAACATCAAGAGAGGACTGTCAAAACTACTTGTCGCGTTTTTTTTTTTTTTTCACCAAAACTCCCAAGATTGCTACAGCAACGGGATTATGTCACTATCTACAAGATGGCAACAAGTTATCGAACAAAAGAGCACATATATATTATAATGAAATGTAATTAAACTTTGAAAAAAAAAATGTCTTGAATTTGTACGAGTACATAAAATACGAAGAAAGTTTTTCCCTGACCTATTATAAGAAAAGTTTCTTTATCGTATGGCAGGACGTTTTATTTACACGTGACCTTGAAAAGGGTTTTTGCGACAATAATAAAAACTGAGATCTCTGATTTAGGACATAGAGTTATGCAATATACAACTCTTTGTTTAGTTATTACTATATTATATAATATACCCGGTATCTTACGCATTCACCTTGTGGTGCTATAATAACTCCCACGTAGATGATAATTTCTGATAATTAAATAATTGTCGCCTTGATCGCAAATCGGCTAGGATTATCATCGTAAAAAAGAAAAAGTTGTGTTGCCATTGATCTTCCTATTTTCCTCTCACATTCATGGTCTAATTAGGTTGTGGTAGCTCAGGGCTAATCTCTAGGAATATAATTAAAAAGAACGCAAGCAAACCGAGTTGGATTCCACGGGCACCAACAAAATTGTTAATTGCAATTTTAAGTGCTGATTTACTCTTCGGTAAAGGAAAACATCGTAGCAAAATCTGAGTCTGAGAAATTAAAAAAAAAACCAAAGTGTGAATGGAGATTACCAACACGTATTGGGTAGCGCTGCATACTCTTGCTTGCCCTAAAACTTACATAGATACCTAGAGATCAGAGGAGGCCCAAATGTTTAGATGTTTTGATGACGATTATTCATATTACATTTTTGGTATTTTTATGGAAAATTGCATGCACAGTATTTTATTCTTATGGTAAGTTATTGAAAAGAATGTAGAAAATCAATATAAAATGGGTGCATTTTCAGGCGTCACTCCAAAACCTCGATACGCCTATGACGGAAGACGCTTACCTGATGTTATTAACTTACATCTGAAAGGTAGTCTTATAAAGGAGAATGTTTATTTCCAAAACCGTTATTAAATATATAAAGCACTGGCTTGACAATTTTCAAATGTTAATTAGAGCACCATACGTTTTATGTTTAGATATATTTTTATAGCCTTATAAAAACGTAGCAGATACTTCGTAATATAATTAGTATTTACCAAAGATTTAGAGAACAATTATATTTTTTTAATTATGCACCGGTAAATTTTTTCCCACCAGCTTTTAAAAGTTATGTAATTGTAGAATGTAAATAATTGCAGCACCCTAAATAACCTTAATATTATTATAAAAGAATTAAGTATAATACTTACTTCATAATATCAATATTGTATTAATATAAAACATTGTATGACAAGGTTAATGTTTTTTGTTTTAATTTTTGTTTTGTTTGTAAAACAAATTACAAAAAAATATAAATATTACATGTACCTATGTATATTTATGGCATACGCCATTTATGGAATAAATATTTTTTTATATATATACAGGCTTTCCCAGTATTAGTGGATAATCTGGTACGTGCGTGTTCGGGCGGGGGGAGGTGGCCTTGGTTCCCTAAAAAAAAGTTCTTTCCCGAACGGTTCGCGCTCTACGCCATGTTTTATAAAGTTCCGAAACTTCGTACTTCTGCTCACATTTGTGGACGTCACGTCCGCAGTTTAATGCCTAGATCGGTTTTTTTTTCTTTTAATGTGTTCCCTAATAATGATGTTTCCAAATTATCCTTAAAAGTTTTCACCTATTATGACTAGTATTTTACAAGACGGCACTAAACATAAGTTTTAATTTTTTACTTTATTTAACTGCTAAGTTTGAGCACCTGTAGTGAAAGAAAAACGGATCTGTGTGGCCAACCATTTAAAAAGTTTGCTTACATCATGGGAATTCTAAAACAGTAGCATACCATGCACTTAATGTCATTACTGATTGAGCTATAGCCGTTAATGTGTAAAAGTAGGCATTTCATTACAAAATTACAAAATTATTGGCTGATAGTTTTTTTTTTAACATTGGATGTATTTATTAGGTAAGTACATCTGTTGCCCTTGAAAATTTTACTTTACTACCTGCTCGCCTTGTTTGGACGAATTCTAAGCTGTGTGAGCGAGACAAACAGTTAAAATTGACATGTTCTGTTATGTACAGATGCGTAAATTAATGAAAAGAAAATGAGTTAACATCAGGTGAGCCGCATGCTCGTTTGCCTCCTATTCTATAAAAAAAAAAAAAAAAAGTTATATCCAATTTTTTTTTATTTAAAATTATTTACAGTAAATGCCCGAACTGGCCTCCTCCAGCCCTTATGCAGGCTCTACAACTTTTTCAAATGATCTTATTCCAATTATTTAGAATTTCTGTAAAATAAGCTGCCCCATTTATTAGAAGATGAGCCACTAGCCATCCGGCGAAGAATGTGGCTCCAAAATGATGGTTGGCTAGCACATTACGCCGTACAAGTAAGGAGTTACTTAAACGAAGCCTACCGTGACCGATGGATCAGGCGAATGGGGCCGTTATTGTGGCCACCAAGATCATCTGATCTGAGCAAGTTTATAAAAAACAATTGAAACAATCGACGAACTTAGACTTCGCGTTACAGACGCAGCAAGGGTTATTTCAACCAAAAAATATCAAAAGCTTTTAGAAAGATCATTTAAAAAAGTTGTAGAGCCTGCGTAAGGGCTGGAGGAGGCCAGTTCGAGCATTTTCTGTTAATGATTTTAAATTAAAAAAAAATTGGATATAACTCATTTTCTTTTCATTAATTTACGCATCTGTACATAATAGAACATGTCAAGTTTCACTGTTTGTCTCGCTCACACAGCTTAGAATTCGTCCAAACAAGGCGAGCAGGTAGTAAAGTAAGATTTTCAAGAACAACAGATGTACTTACCTAATAAATACATCCAATGTTAAAAAAAACTATCAGCAAATAATTTTGTAATTTTGTAATGAAATGCCTACTTTTACACATTAACGGCTATAGCTCAGAAAGTAACGATATTAATTGCATAGTATGCTACTGTTTTAGAATCCTCATGATGTAGACAAACTTTTTAAATGGTTGGCCACACAAATCCCATACGTTTTTCTTTCACCACAGGTGCTCAAACTTAGCAGTTAAATAAAGTAAAAAATTAAAACTTATGTTTTTTTTTTTTTATTTCTTTTAAAATGCCGTCTTGTAAAATGCTACCCATAATAGGTGAAAACTTTTAAGGGTAGTTTGGAAACATCATTATTAGGGAATACATTAAGAGAAAAAATCCGATCTAGTCATTAAACTGCGGACGTGATGTCCACAAATGTGAGCAGAAGTAAGAATTTTCGGAATTTTATAAAACATGGCATACAGCGCGAACCGTTCGGTTTTTAGGGATTTTTTTTTAGGGAACTGAGGCCACCACAACATAGACACACTATCTACCACAATTCTTAAAAACTCCAGAATAACTCTTGTTTTATCACGAAAATTAATGAAACTTATTTTATTCCCTAAATTTTTTGAAGACTTTTACTTTTAACCAAATTTAACTTATCGTGGTGTAAAAAAAAAGTATGAACACTAGTATGGCAAGTTTTTTTAAAAATTGACGCAACTAACCAATATTCCAAAATGGTATAATACTGTAGGAAAACAAGTTATAAAAAAATATGGGCCTATTATTTCTTAACAGGGGCCAAATGACGGTCGGGTGTAATAAAAGTATTATTTCTTGAAAAATGTTTAATATTTCAAAACAAATGGTACAAACAGTTTCACGTGTAATTTATTAAGTTATTAACATTATAGCAAATGTTCGAACTGTTTGCCACCAGCATTAATACATGCACGACATCGCCTTAAAAATGATCGTTTTATTTGTCTTGCATATCTTCTGCTATTAATGTAATCAGCAGCCTGAGTGATATTTCGACGAAGCTCGTCCAATGTCACAATGGGTTTTGAGTAGACCCTGTTTTTAAGACAACCCCAATAGAAGAAGTCCAGGGGGTTCAAATCGGGTGAACGGGGTGGCCATAAGATAGGACCAAGTCGCCCGATCCAACGCCCTGGATACTCTTGATTTAAATATTCTCGCACAGGACGGGCATAATGTGCTGGGCAACCATCATTTTGGAACCACATGTTTTGAAGATCACTTAAGGGCACGTCGTTTAACAATTCTTGCAAGTCATTTTGTAAAAAGTTTAAATAACTATTGCCATCTAAGTTTCCTTGTAACTCAAAGGGCCCAATTACTTTTCCATTTAATATGCCGGTCCATAGGTTAACCTTGAATTGATATTGGGATTTGTCTTGTCTCAACAAGTGTGGATTTTCATTACTCCAACTATGTAGATTGTGAAGATTTAAATACCCATCTTTCTTGCACGTTGTTTCATCCGACTATAGAATTTTGTCTAGGAAGTGGGGATCTTCACTGTGCCTTTGCAGCATTACACGGCAAAATGTGACCCGTAGCGGATAGTCCCGCGGTAATAACGTCTGCACACGCCTGTAGTGATATGGGTGAAGCTTGTGACGTTTTAATATTCGATGTGCAGAACTTTTCGGGATTCCTGTAGCTTCTTCTATGGCACGTACCGAAGTAGTCGAGTCATTTTCTATCTCCTTGAGAACTTCTTCATCACGATCCAATCTAGGTCTTCCAGCGCTGCTCCTATTGGATGGCATACGACCCTCCGAAAACGCTTGATGCACATTAATAAACACTCGATAATCAGGATATCTTTGAGCATTTGGGTATCTTTCTGGATACAGTCTGTTAGCAGCGTTAGCATTACATCGGCATTCTCCATAGATTAAATGCATATTAGCGTATTCCTGTGGTGTGTACGGTTGCGGCATGTTAAACGCCAAACAGTCCAAAATGCGCCAGAACTCTAAATCACAAAACACACAATCGTAGTCCAAGATAATGCCAGGTCAGTTCAGTTTGCAGATCACTTCCAGTCCAAATAATGCCAGGTCAGTTAAGTTTGCAGGTCGATTCCAGTCCAAAAAGCCAAGCCAAAAGTCGATAGTATGTACGAGGGCCACGTAAGTTGAATTGGGTACGGTGCGTAGTAAACAAAGGAGCAGAGCGTACTGAACCGACTTGCTGAGAATAATAACAGCTTCTCTACCTGCCCTGTTGTTGTCTCTTTTTAACGTAAATATCTCTATCTATCTATCTCTCTCTAACATCTAAGGTATTAATGCCCCATTCGAATTCCTAGAAATTGTAACAGGAACCCATTTTGGGCATGTAGTAAAAGTGATTACTGACAATTACAATTTAAGGAATTTGGCCTCTGTTAAGAAATAATAGGCCCATATTTTTTTATAACTTGTTTTCCTAGAGTATTATACCATTTTGGAATATTGGTTAGTTGCGTCAATTTTTAAAAAAACTTGCCATACTAGTGTTCATACTTTTTTTTTACACCTCGATAAGTTAAATTTGGTTAAAAGTAAAAGTCTTCAAAAAATTTAGGGAATAAAATAAGTTTCATTAATTTTCGTGATAAAACAAGAGTTATTCTGGAGTTTTTAAGAATTGTGGTAGATAGCAGTACTATTCAGGTTGCCTATAAAAAAAAAAGAAAAAAATATTTAAAAAATTGTGGTCATGGTAGTGAAAAATATCATAAACGGTCTCAATTTCTGAAGAATTTCATTTTTTTTATATAACTTAAAATATAATTGGGATATATTTTTTTTTTCTTTTTTTACCCGATTAGTCCGGGGCAGGTCTATCCTCCGGTGTTGGCTTATCGTTGAATTTTGGGACACGTTGTATATATATATATATATATATATATATATATATATATATATATATATATAAAAATGTCATCGCTACGATAAAAATAAAAGTTAAAAGATTTAAGTTTTGATCACGTATACTTGAATAAAAAAAATATAGTCGTATATAGAAAAAGTTTTCATATTTATTGCACTGTAGTACCTACTCAGAATTATTTAGCTAAAGTAATTTATTTCGCAACATTTAAAACATAACAGCTTATTTTTGATCAGGTCAGATGATCTACATGGACAACTGGCGCATGATGATGTACTTGGGTACTCCTGTTATGCCAGATCTAGCAGCTCTTGTCTCCACTGGTCTTTACATCAACGACTTATCTATGCATGACTTTAGCAGGTACGAGTTATGTATAACATAATAATTATACAACTATTATTAGTAACAAAAAAACATTCTTGTTTGACGTAGAGATAGGGCAAAGTAAATTTCTGTCCCAAAAATTTTTCAAAGTATTTGTGGAAATGGAAATTCAAGAAATAAAATATGCAGTCTTCGCTACTTGTTAAAATTTTGTTTTCATATCTTTATATTGTTGTCTTTTGGGCCATTTTTGATTGCTTGATACATACAACAACGATACAATAAACGCTCGGCATGAGTCGACAGAACGGCGGACAGACCTTACTATACGGTATAAAAATATTTTCATAAAACTATTCGCGGTATGAAGATAGATAATAAGATAAGCACCAAAACTAAATCAAAACATAACACACATTTATTAACAATCATTTAATTGTTTGGATAACGTTATTTATACAATAATAATGACCATAAAAAACTAGACTAAAATTATCATACAGCCATACTCCTCGCGGTATAGTGGCAAAAAAACTGGCTGTATTTTTTCTTCAATGGAAAAAATTAAAATTCTCTTTTTATATATTTGTTGAGGTATATCAAGATTTTTTTTTAACAGAGATTTAATGCTGGCCGGTACTCAACAATCCGTAGAGCTTAAACTAGCATTAGATCAAGAGCAACAAAAAAGTAAAAAGTTAGAGGAGTCTATGAGAAAACTGGACGAAGAAATGAAGAGGACCGATGAGCTTCTCTACCAGATGATACCAAAACAAGTGGCAGATAGACTTCGGAATGGAGAGAATCCGATTGATACATGTGAGGTAAGATAATCGTTCAATTAACATTATTTAAGTCCTATTTATTTGTATTTTACTTATGTTTGCATAGTTGGTAGAGCCATCCTGTATATGCGATTTGTCTAAGTATAATATACGCTTTGAATACCTTATATTTTGAAATTTTACATAGATGATAACGTGACTAGTGTTTACATTAATCAAATACTAACATTGTTTTTTGCGTGTTTATTATGATTTGATGATGAACATCAAATAGGCTATTGAACAACAGAAAAAACGGTTAATTAAAAAAAAACTTCGTACTGTAGGAAAAATGACTGTGTTTTACATTGTATAAACATATAAATTAACGCAATTAATTCACACAAATTGGTAGATAAGTAAAATAAAACCAAACTTTATGAAGGCAGTATTATTATACACTAGGATTATAAAGTCAACTACTTAGGTACTTACTAAAACTCAAACACAAAGTTCTCAACAGTGCAAAATGAAACAAGATAATAATTACAATACGCACATATGTAGAGGTTATCCAGTATTTTATATAAATTATAAACATAAAATAGCTTATTTAAACGCAAGTTAGCAATTATAATCTTGGTGATCATTATATAGGTATAATATTCGCCTCATATTAAACAGATACTAAAGTTAACAAATCGTGCCAGTGAGCGTTTACCAGAGATTTACTACTAAATATCAATAAACCTCTAAAGGAGAGATGTTTATGAGAAATTCATTAAATAGTAATGAATTACCTTTTTATAAGACCTTAATTAAATTTTTTTGACTGCTTCTTTGGTTTAGTGGTCGTAAACTTGACTGATGGTCCTGAGATTCCGGATTCGAATGCTGGGTCAGGTCAATCAATTATTGGATTTATCTAAGAAAAAATTCTAAAAGTAGGCCGGAGTCAGGAAGTTGCCGGTGTTACACCTCCGTGCCTCGGAAAGCACGTAAAGCCGTTGGTCCTGCGCCTGATCACTTTCCGGTCGTACCGTCCCAATAGAAATTGCACCTGTGCTTATTACACTCTGCTTATTACACCTGTGCTTATTACACTTTTTCATTGGTGGTATTGTTTAAATTACTTAACCCGAATATCGCCTTTACTATTATATATTAACGTGTTTCATCGTTTACAGATGTTCGACAGCGTGTCCATACTATTCTCTGACGTCGTGACCTTCACAGAGATCTGTTCCCGCATCACGCCTATGGAGGTGGTATCTATGCTTAATGCCATGTACTCCATCTTCGACACTCTAACTGAGAGGAACCGCGTTTACAAGGTCAGTATAACACTGTAATTGAGAAAGTGTCAGTTATGAAACTGTCACCTTTTAATTTCTTTTTAATATAGTGCAGTAGAGTTGAGAACCGTGGTGACTCAGGTAATAAGCGCTTACTTTAAATTTCACAGTACACGAGGTACCCGGGTGCCATCCCCGCTAGTGCTAATGAAGTTGTCAATAACAATTTTAAGTGAATGATTTACCACTTGCTCGGAGGTATAAGGAAAAAATCGCCAGGAAACCTGCTTATTTTTATAACATGGGGGTGACAAATGAACACACAGTCCACCTGATGGTAAGTGGATCCTGTAGCCCATGGATATCTACAATTATCTTCGATGAAGATGCGGTGTCACCCCTGAGGATTACGAAGGAATGCCTCGTTTCCAGTAAAAAGGGTTTCCGGTTCTCTACACTCACCATACGAAGCATTAAGCTGCTATTTTACGCTGATATTCTGTGAGAGCGTGTTCCTTCCCAGTCGACCCATTCATGCTACAACCATAATATAGCTGTAGCGTGGCTCTACCACGTAAAAAATAAAAAAGTGCTTGTCTAAAAAATTAATTGCCGGAATAACATGAGAAATCCGCCAACACGCAATAGAGTAACACGTAATGATGGTATAAATCTATTGAATAAAAGATTTATACAAACAGATGTGTACAAGCTTGATTGTGAATGTGGTCTCTCTTACATAGTTCAAACAAAAAGATCTATAAAATCTATAAAAGAACGTATAGCTGACGTGAAACACCGACGCTCCGGGAAGTCCGCAGTTCGTGATCATATCCTAGACGGCCCACGCCATTACATCAGATTTAATATACGACAAACTCTAGTGAAAGAACATCGGTTTCCACCAAGAATGCCTGTTGCTGTGATGAAAAAACATCCTAATTTCAATAGATAAAGAGGCTGGATACTACCACCTGCTTGAGATCCTGTAATTAATAAGATAAAACTAAACCCAAGCGTACAATTACAAGACTTCAAGACAATAAGCTAAAATTTGATGGTACTCCAGGTTAACTTTGACATCGGGACATCAACCACCTGTGTCCCCGTATGACCGTAAGTGCTGCAAAGCACCCGAAACGTCGGAAATTCAAAATATGCAACGTGATAAAACCTTTAAAAATAGTTTTATTCAACTTAAATCTGAAAACCAACTCAGTTTTTAGGGTTCCGTAACTCAAAACGAAAAAACGGAACCCTTATAGGATCACTTTGTTGTCCGTCTGTCTGTCTGTCTGTCTGTCAGTCTGTTTGTCTGTCAAGACGCTTTTTCTCAGGAACGCGTGGAGGTATCAAGCTGAAATTCATATCAAATACTCAAGTCTACTGTCCCTTAGAGCTGTGAAAAAATCAAACTCCTAAGCCAACGCAATCAAAAGATACAGCCGTTTATGCCGTAAATTTTCGACATTCGCAAGGGAATCAAAACCTACAGGGTACTTCCCGTGAACTCAGAATCTTGCAATTTGGTACGAAGCAACGTTTTATAGCACAGATAAAGGAAAAAATTGCGAAAAGCATAAATTTTTAGTTACATCATATAATAAAAATATTTTTAATAATTTTAAACTTATATACCTACAGATTTGTTCGGAACCCTCGGTACGCGAGTCTGACTCGCACTTTGCGGGTTTTATTTATAAAGAATAAGTGTGACAAACGAGCACGAAGTCCACCTAATGGTAAGTGGATGCATAGACATCTACATTGATCCTCGATTAAGAATCAAAATGCAGATGCATTGTCACCGCTGAGAACTAAGATGAAATGCCTTGTTCCCAGTAAAAAGGGTCTCCGGTTCTCTACACTCACCATACTTGAACTCAGGCGCAAAGTAGCCTGGTTTCGGTTTTCTACAGGATGCATTTCGGAGATTATGCGCAGGAATTGCATAATTTAATTCCTCCCTCTCCGTTCCACCTTCGAACAACCAGACGTTGAGCCAGTCTCCATACTTTCGTTGTTGACTTACCACGCATTCGAACCAAACGGTTTGCTATATCATTCATCATTCGTACAGCAAAGTAGTGGAATAAGTTGCCAGCATCTGTGTTTCCATCCGATTAATCGGGTGTCCTCAAGACAACAGTGAACAAGCTTTTGTTAAGGCAATGCGTTTCACCATCTTAGCTGGAATTGTAGAATAGCTTATAGAATAATATTAAAAAAATACGCTGTTATTATGTGAGAGCCCAGTCGAGCCAATCCATTCGTGCTACAACTGTAATATAGCTGCAGCGTGGTTTTACCACCTATAAAGATAATACGTTAAAAGACACTACTAAAAGTAACATATTTGAATTTATAATTATTTACTATTGATAGTGTCAGCTACCGAATGGATCCCTATTTTCTATTAACTACAATATCATTAATTCTTTAAAACTATGGTATAAAAAAAAACCTATTTTCTACTAAAGTGCCAACTCAGCCATAGTAAAAAAGCTTTGTATAAAAAGTAATCCACTTTTAGAGCTTTGAGTAACTTAACTTTTGTTCGGAAAACAACAATAAAGACTTTTATTAGTTGATTTTCTACTTCGTAAAGGTTTAGCCTAAGACTCAATAAAATGTTTTTCATCAGAACTCCGTTTATTTTATGACGTTTTATTACTATTCTTGCGTATGACACATCTCCATGTACAAAACAGTATTTTTGCGTGATATATATGTAATTAAGCGGCAAACAACTTACATACAAGATTTTTAAAGCAGATAAAATTACATAATATATCGTTTTACAAGTTACATGTATTTTCATTATGTCGACATGTGTCTGACAACGCTATCATATCTCTATCGCAAAACCCTAATTTAGAATACAGGAATGTTAAAAACAATTACGTATCCCAATTAAGTGTTGCTTGTTAACGTCGCTATAAATTAACCAGAGCAGTTGATGATAGCTTTAGATTGTAACCGCAAGACGTCGCTTTTATTTTATGCTGTGGAATAAAGTTCTAATTTTTCTATAGAGACTGGACTCTACTTTGATAGACAGTGCCACTACACTACTAGTTAAGTGCAAAAAAATAAAAAATTGATTATAAACTTTGATTTATTGAAGTGAATCCCCGTTTAGTGGCGGGTAAGAATACCCACTACTCCATATCTTCCCATGTTGTCGTAAGAGGCGGCAGACGGAAACTAAAGCTTCTGCTTTAGTTTCCGTCTGCCGCCGATGGGCAGCAGCATCTTTCTGATAACAGCAAAACAACAATAAGAAAACTACGGTTGCCAACCCGCTCGCCAAGCGTGACAACTATGGCAATATACCCCCCATGATTAAAGTTACGAAGAGACGTCCCCAGTCCCCGGCGGCCCCGCTATTCCTGGCTACGGTGGCGACCATGGTAACGACGGGGCAGGGGGTGCTAAGAATCTTCGGTGGAGGTTCTGTTGCCACCTAAGACGACTCAACCTGGCAACATATAACGCACGCACCCTGAGAACTGACGAGAAGATCCTGGAGCTGGAAGAAGAGATAGACAAGTTGCGCTGGAATATTATAAGATTATCCGAAGTCCGAAGAAAGGGGGGGGACATGGTAATCCTCGAATCCGGGAACTTGTTCTATCACCGGGAGGGCGACCATTTGTCCCAAGGAGGTGTCGGATTTATCGTCCAAAAGTCTCTAGTTAACAACGTTGTAAAACTTGAGTGTGTCGACGAGCGTTGCGTACCTTATATTCAGGTAAACGGTATTCGCTGAAGGTCATACAGGTTTACGCACCAACCTCGGCACATTCCGATGAGGAGGTGGAGGAAATGTATGAAGATATATCTAGAGCTATGCATTCCCCCAAAACCCACTATTCGGTGTTAATGGGAGACTTCAACGCAAAACTAGGTACAAGAAAGAACGGTGAGCTGAAGGTAGGGAAATTTTTAATAAGGCAGTGGAACCAAAGGGACCAGCAGATGGCTGAGTTCATGGAGAAAGAGGGACTCTTTACGGAACTCTTTCTTTCAGAAGCGCCCCCACAGCAAGTGGACCTGGTCGAGCCCCGACGGTTCGACAAAAAATGAGATTGACTTCATTATGACGACCAGACGACAACTGTCCAATGCTCAACGGTCAACACTCCGTCCTCCTCGTGCTTTAATCTAAAGTCCCGGAACCTTTTAACTCGAGCTACAAAACCGTTTTCAGTGCCTAGAATATTGCAATGCAGTGGACGATATGAATGACAAGGTCGTGGAAACTGTCTATGCGGTCGAAGCTAAGTTTTGCAAGACCCGCCACAGAAGAACACAAAAACTCTCCGATCAAATTCTTAATCTGTTAGACGGGAAATGAAGCTGCAGTCTTTAGCCGATTTGACAGTATACAGGCAACTGAAGAGACAGATCTCCAAAGGCATGCGGAAGGACTTACGCAACTTCAACACAGCTCGTATTGAAGAAGCGATCGAGCGGAACCAGGGCTCCAGTCTCTGTCTGCCAAAACGAGCCAACTGTCAAAGCTGAAGACCGAGTGTGGCAGTGTCGTTTCCGGGACACCTGAGATTTTGAGTGAGATTGAGACGTTCTATAAGCAGCTGCATAACGATCCAAGAACAAGTCTTATCCGACACTATTACGATGACATTCCGGACGTCAGTCTGAACGAGATTAGAATGGCTCTCCACCACCTTAAAAACGGCAAGGCCCCAGGCGAGGATGTAATTACAGCGGAGCTTGAAAGCGGGTGGAAAACCGGTACATGGAGTCCTTCAGAAGCTCTTTAATTCCGTCCTCCATGGCGGCACTACACCTTTGGCGTGGAGCAGAATTACGGTGGTCTTATTTTTCAAGAAAGGTGAGAATGCTTTTTTGAAGAACAACAGACCGATTTTCTGTTGCTGTTGTGCTGTTTTCAAAAGTCATTACGAATCGTCTCGCATGCAGACTCGAGGACTTCCAGCCTCCCGAGCAAGCCGGTTTCCGAAAAGGCTTTAGCACCATAGACCACATATATACCTTTCGGCAAATTGTAAAGAAGTCCGAGGATTACAATTTGCCACTATGTCTGGCGTATGTGGACTATGAGAAAACCCTTGATTCCATCTAAATTTGGGCGGTGCTGCAATCCTTTCAGCGGTGCCAAGTTGACTGTATATCGGAGTGCTAAAGTATTTGTACAGTAGGGCTACGATGACTAAAGAATCAGAGTACGAAACCTGTACAACTGCAGAGAGATGAAAGACAGAGCGACGTTATATCCCCGAAAGTCTTCACCGCTGCATTGGAAGACGTTTTCAAGCTATTGGACTGGAAAGGATACGGTGTTAACATCAACGGCGAATACATCACTCACCTTCGATTTGCCGACAATATAGTCCTTATGGCAGAATTGCTGAAGACAGAGCAGCAGAGCACTATGCTCAATGGCCTCAATAGTGTCTTAAGATGAATATGGACAAAACAAAAAACATGTATAACGTCCATGTCACACCTATTTGGGAAGTTGTTGACGAGTATGTTTACCTGGGACAAATAGGTAAGTCCAACTTGATCGAGAGGTTAATCAACAGATTCAACTCGGCTGGGCAGCGTTAGGCACATCTTCTCGTCAGATATACCTCAAAACTTGAAAACGAGGTTGTACAACCAGTGCGTTTTGCCAGTGATGACCTATGAAACTGAGACCTGGTCCTTCACTGCTGGCCGTATGAGGAAGCTCAAGGTCACTCAGCGAGCTATGGAGAGGGCTATGCTCGGGGTTTCTCTACGTGATAAACTTAGAAATAAGGATATAGAACCAGAGTGACTGACATAGCCCAACGGATTAGTAAGCTGAAATGGCAATGGGTCGGCCATATAGCTCGAAGAACCGACAACCGATGGGGGAAAAAGGTTATCGAGTGGCGACCTCGTACCAGCGGACGAAGTATAGGGCGTTCCCCCACTAGATGGAGTGACGACCTGGTAAGACATGGAGGAAGTGCTTTGTGGCATTACTTGGGGTAGACCTATGTTCAGCAGTGGACTTGTGAAGGGCTGTAATGATGATGATGATGATGAAGTGAAACTACTTTATCTATGTAATAGAGAAATTTAGTACGGTATTTGTAAAAAAAAAGTCACGTTTACTTGTAATGTTTTCTTGTAAAGTTTAACCGCCGGGACTACATGAATAATAAAATAAAAAAGAATGATATAACGTAAACAAGTTTCACTTAGTATGTGTGTACACGTATTACACGCATAACTTACTGACAAACATACTCACACATCCACAATAGTGCATATTTGTGTTATTTTTACATGTTATAACCATGTTTATTATGTGTTAATCTTATAAACTTTGATAATAAGAGATAAAATTAAAATAATCGATAGTAAAGAGAAAATAAATGATAAAATTTAACTAAAATTATCAAAATAAAAGTCTTAATAATGTTACATACATTAGTAATAATCGATCATCCGTAGATACGTAATTAGCATACATTTCATAATATTTTCAAACTTACAATAAGCGGCATCTATTATTACATAATAGATTGTCTTTTGAACAAAACTCAATAAAACATATTTTTCTTCGAACGCCTGCTATTCCGTAGAAGTACTAGTAAAAACGTATTGCCTAGTGCATAAGTGCAGATCAAGGTGACTTAGAGTTAGTATTTAAATCGATATCAATTCACACCATATCCCGAGGGTGTCGTATACAGCAATTACGCTATTAAGTTAAGGACAAATTTTAATTATAGTAACAACGATAGCTGACCAAATTGATTGATAAATTACGGACGATGCATTTGTTCTTGTAAAGTACTTTTTATCGCATTATCTACTCGGTTACAACTATCTAGACATACGGCAATGTATCAACAAAGGAAAAGCGACTCACCGGCAGTGTGTATTAAAAAAAATTGTTAAGTTTGTTAAATTAAAAAAAAAAAACGTTACCCCGACACTAGGACTTTCTCCTGAATCATGGAGGCAGTTTACAAACATATATTGCACGAGGACAAACATCCAGACCCGGAACAATTATTTGTAGGCCATACAAATACTTGTTCCGTGCGGGATTCGAACCCGCGATCCCCAGCGCAACAACTCATTGCTAAACCACTAAGCCACGGAGCCGTCGATATAATAGTATAGTAGTAGTATTTACTCAAACGATTTCGAGCTACTTTCGAAGCCGCTCAACAACTATTGGAAGCATTAATAGCAGTTGCTTAAATCACAGGATCTATAGAAATGTACGTTCTTGAAACTGTTGTGGAACATACCGCTAACTCTTCTATCGCGGAAACTGATCTTGGCCCTAATAAAATACCGCCTAGACCAGGGTTTCTCAAAGTAGTACGCGTACGCGAACCCCTAAGGTTTCGTTAAACGATCGTAGGAAGTATGCGACAAGATTCACATGCGCTAACTGACTGCCTCACGCGTGCAAAACGCATTATGGTGCAGGCCATTTATATTACTATAACCTGTGGTACACGTGGGACTAACCACCGTCGCATTTTGCTTGTGGCTGCGACGTAACATAATTTCAACGGTGCAGAGCCCGCCGTGCAAAAAAGTTACTGGTTTTGCTGTCACCCTCACACTAATTAGAACATAATGGTCTATGTGACAAGGAGCTTTGTTGCACGCTTCATAGCACGCTTCATAACGCGAAGCGTTATTAGGTAATGCATTACTCTCGACACGTCAAGCTCAAGCAATTTTGTGTTCTTAAAATGCATCTATCATAACCATATTGCACGTATACGATAATATGAGTAGCCGCATATCAAGAAAACTCTCTAGTTAATTCATCTTATATTTACTAAAAAATCCTTTAATATTGCCACTTTGAAAAAAATCGGCTTAAAAAAAATTGTCGTGGACGTCCGAATGTTGATTTTGTATGTGGTTACGATAACTTCTGAAAAAAAAACTGGCCAAGTACGTATCGGGTCACGCACAATGTAGAGGTAGGGTTCCGTAGCTGCCCGTCACAATGCGTGGGTATTGATAATGAGCATAATAAGTAAGTATGCGGTTTGACCGCTATAACAACTAAAAATAGGCTCACCAGGAAGTATGTAACCGAAGGACTTGTTTTCAAATCAGACTTATTATCAGACATTTTATTATTAGGGAAGTGGTATTCAAAAAAGATTTAAAAAACTTTTCGATTTTTAAAGTAATACCCTATCCGTCTAGCAAATTAAAAAGTTAAGCTATAAGTAGTAATGCATATAAGTCGTTTTCTTCATAAAATGTTTATTTTTAATAGTTTACAATAACATCACAAAGTTATTAATGCAGCTAATTTTAGGTCATTTTCTATGGAGTTGTAACGAAATTTTTACTAATCCAAGTGCATTTTATAACTTGGTCGACTATTACTCGTTACCCTCTTAACTTTACTTAGTTGTGATAGTTAGGTCGTAGCTAGTAAGGTAGTTTTCCTTTTAACTTCATTATACATACTACTATTATGTATATTGAGCCGTGGTAACTCAGATGGTTAGCGCTCGCTGTAAATTTCACAGTACGCGAGCAATCCGGATTCGATCCCCGCCTCTACCAATGAAATTATAATGGTAACTTTACGTGGTAGAGCCATGCTGCAGCTATATTAATAGTATAGTTGTAGCACGCATAGGTCGGCTCGCCCGGGGAAGGACCACGCTCTCACAGAATACCAGCATGAAATAGCAGCTTAATGCTGCTGTGTTTCGTATGGTGAGTGTAGAGAACCGAAGACCCATTTTAGTTCTCACGGCTGACAACGCATCTGCTTTTTAATTCGCAAACAAAGATAGATGTAGATGTCTATGGGCCACAGCAACCACTTACCATCGGGTGGACTGTGTGCTCGTTTGTCGCCCTTATTCTATAAAATAAGTGTTGATTTCCCACGTGCTCGGCGGTGAAGGAAAACATCGTGAGGAAACCTGCATATCTAAGAAATATGAAAATAATATTTCGAAGACATGTGAAGTTCACCAACACGCATTGGGGCAGCGCGGCGGACACTTCCTTTCCCTAAAACCCTCTCAGAAATGAGAGGAGGCTGTAACTATTGTGTATACTTTTCACATTTCCATATACAGCGGTTTAGTTGGTAGAGGGGGGGGGGGGGGGACATAACTCTAATAAAATACCACTTTACATGTTGTTCCACACCCCAGTAGTGTTTTTTGAAAGACCTATCCAATGATACCACACATGATGTAATAGACGGATAAAAAAATCATTCTCCATTTATTTGTATAGGAAGTAACCAAAATAAAAATGTTAATAAAAATTTTGGGCGAGATTAATATCTATAACTATGCCAAATTACCTAATTTATAAGCACCTAGGGTCTCTGAGCAAAACCGTGGACGGACGGACGGATATGGCAAAACAATTAGGGTTCCTTGTTGTGTAACTACGGAACCCTAAAAATTTACTTATCGAGACCGGGTTTTTTTTATTAGCTTCAGAATTATATCAACTTGTTCTCTATTTCATATCAATAGCCTAGTACGCGTAGTTTGTTAATAAAAGATTTTCAACTTTTATAAGTTTTATTTTTGTAGCCTTTGATAGACAAAGGACAAATGACAAATGTACCATACAGCCTATATCTATTTTATACTTTGTGTAATCGGTTTATATTAGTGAACATTATTAATTTTTTCCCCTGTGGGTGAACTACCTGTTAAAATAATAGAGCGCTAAATTTAAAACACGTAAATAATAAATTTTAAAAGTCAGAAATACAATTATTTTTTTCATTAAAATTAAATGAAACGCTCATGAGACGTACACTTTTGGATTTTTAAAACTAATTTGGAAATTTAATAGGGGTACGATGGGCTATAAGTTTGAGAAAGCCTGGCCTAGACTACAAACTTAATAGTTTATATTGTTTAAATAACTGGTCTACCTACCTACAATCGTTACAATTTAATAAACAATATCTAAAAGTATAATATTATAGTCTTATTCTAATTTCACTGTTCGTTACAGGTAAACACAGTTAATCGATAATTTAAAAAAAGTCATTTCCATATGTTTAAGAAAATATAATTTATGTTAAATCAAAACAACAAGTGAATTAGTGTGTAATAAGGATACAAAAACTGATTAAACTTAATTTGGAATTGTATCTAACAGGTACTTGCGGAACTTGTTCTAGGAAACTAAATATATCAGTCCGGCTACTGACCCCGTTAAAGAGTTTACTGAACCTAGCCTCAGAAGAGTTGTTACCATGAAGAGTACTAAGTAGAAGTGCAGGAAATCGCGGGAGTGTCCTGGGCACCCTATAATTAAAGTGTCTTAAAAATTGAGACAGTCTATTTGACTTTTTAAAATTTTAAAAATAAACGTTAGTAGAAGAGATAGTGTTTTTCAAGAGATTCGTTACTAAAGTGCTATAATCTGTACGAGTAACAATAGTCACTAATGCGGTCTTCACACTTTACTATAATACTTAAGAGTGCTACGAATTAAGACATTTTTTTATGTTAGATAACTGCAAAAAATTTTACTGTTTCCTACTAATAAATAAATAAAATAAATCCTAACATTTCCAATACTTTCTTGACATTATGACTTGATAAATGTCAATTTGCGGCCAAACATTAACTATATTCAGAAGAGTATCTACTTCTCTTAATAAAAATGGTATGGTTTGAATGGTTACCATTCTTGCAATTGATCTTTGAATACTATATATTTATTGAACATTATAATACATATTTTATAAGATTTTTATAAATATTGTATAGGCATATTGCAGTATTCTCAACAATCTTATCAAATGTTTTCGACGACATGAAACGTTGTTACAAAATGATAACTTGAGTCAACATTTATTAAAAACGCATATTTTATTTTCGGGTCTTGAAATGTGGTTTCTGTGCATCTCTAACATCTCTAATATTCCAGAATACTCAGAAGTATTCTGGAATTTTAAAGATGTCTGAGATTTCTTATCGTACATTTACATGTACCAGATATATATCATGTATCTGATAGATAAGAGCGAGAACTTTTGTGTTCATGTGTACAATTGTGGCACCGTATTATGTAAACGTCCAACGATTCCAGGTTATGGCTTTCACCATAAGCTGGAATCAATCAAAATAACATCAGGGTCCACAACAGACACTGGCTGACAACATAATAATTTTTCTACAAAACTTCAAATATTATTTCAGGTGGAGACTATAGGCGACGCGTACATGGTGGTGTCAGGAGCGCCAGAAAAAGAAGATAATCATGCAGAGAAAGTGTGCGATATGGCTCTTGATATGGTTGATGCGATCACGGATCTTAAGGACCCCAGCACTGGTATAAAATTAATTTATTCAAACAAGCCACTATTTGAAATAAAAAAAGGTTGCGAATTAAACCAACCCATAGAAGATTGACAAACTAGTTACTCGTATTAGCTTAATCGTGATAATTTTTGATTCTGACTGGATTGGTACGGATCAAAAAATTGTCACTAAAACGCTGTTATCTACATCAAAATACTGCACTTTCAATATGTCAAAATATGAAGTGTCGACTAGGATGACAAACAAGAGAATAAACTTATATTATATTATATATTGTGAGTAAATAACTTTTACCAAATAAGAGCCTAGGAACTGCTTTTAATGGTTTCACTTGTTTACGAGTGTTAATCGCTTACCAGTGTACTCATGGATAAAATTGTCTCGTGAGTACACTGATAAGTAATTAAAAAGGGTCAGTCACAAAAATCAAAACGTCTCCGAAAATATGAATGCAAGCTTATTGACATAAAACTGTTATTACATAGTACTGTAATAGCACCATTAAAAATGTTTAAATACTCAGAAAATATGTAACTTTAGTTAATATTTATTTCCTTGAAATGTTACGAAATAACTTCACTATAAAACAAAAATGATAAACAGATATTTTGTAATAAAATTATGATTACAATAAGGGATTACGCAATTAGTGTTGCATTTTAGTTGCTGGCAATGCTGGTACTATGCGATTTAGCAGGCTAGACATCAGGTTTCTGCCTATTCTGGGAAATGTTCCCTCATTCTTCACCGCATACTTCGGATCACTCCTGACTAGAGAGGGATTTCTCCTTTTCACGCTTCGTACAAATTTATCAAAGCGTGCTCAATGGGACTAAGATCGAGGCACAAGTTCTAGCTATCTAATATCGCACTCTCGAAAGGCACAAGGAGATGGGCATTGTAATGCATAAAAGCGTCAGCCTTACCAAAATAATCTATTTAAATATCGAACTTTTTTTTCTATTCCTCAATAGCAAGTTTTATTGAGCTTTTTTACAATAATATAGTAAATAGGCTTCATATAATTTTAAGTTTAATTAATTTAGTATTCATATTTCGTGGCATTTCAGATTATAGTTACGCGCCCGTTTTCATTGTTCACAAGTGTAATATCATTGAAACCCTTATTTATACTTACTTACCCGTATTTTAGAAAAAATGCATTTTAAAGGGAAACTAACAGTATTTGCGATAATTGCCATGCAGCAGGCGAAATGAATGATCTCAATACTAAATCCCACACACCTGATTTTGACTGATGGAAAGGTTATATCCATATAAGAATATCCGAGATTATATCGATCTAGAAAATTATGAGATAGTTTTTCGGTCATCTTTCAAATGCTATTTGATATTCTGAGATTTTATAATAACATTAAAGTAACAAAATGAGCTACTCTGTACACTTAATAAAAGGTGGCTTCTGCCAAAGAGTACTTTATATATAAGCTACTATAACCCAGACACAAGATCATCCTCCATTTTTTAATGCCAGATCACGTTACATATATTACGATAAGTTGTTTGATGGTGCGATTTATGCCTCATTTGTTGATTGGCCCGTATGCATAATTGTAATGCGGTTACCGCGCCGTTAAAGACACCTGCAACTTAAAACAAAGAAGGTTATTTGAATTTTATCGTTTCTGAGATCTAGGATAGAATGTATCACGTCTGTAAATTACTAACTCTACTGCCCTGCGAGTCTTAACAAAACAGTGGATGTACTGCAGTATTACCATTAGTCGTTAACTTTAAAGTAGCCGCCTTATTTATCAAAAAGTCACATGTTGTTTACTAGGTGATATGGTTTTTTTTTGACGTGACAACGTCTTATAATTCGATGAAGCTGGCTGCACGCACGAAAAAACATGACTCACGCGGCGTTACCTCGCTCTGAGGCGTTCCATTTAAGGCTTAGTGCAAGCGAGAGCGCGAGACGTAGTGAAGTGCATGCGAGAGCGCGGAACGAGCGACAAAGAGGCACAATCGGCCTCCGTGTTCGGCAGCGTTCGACATCTGTCTCTCTCCTACTTGAGTGAGCGATGCGTCCGCATGGACAGCTGCTATACAATAATACATTTACAATGTTTTCGTCAAGTATGAAGTGCAGTGAAAAGTGAATGTGGTGTCAATTGTTTCCGTACGTGATTCGAACCTACGGCCCTCAGCGCTGCAAATCAATGATAAACCACTGCGAAATTTTTTTAAAGATTTAATTGAGGGTAGGTGCTGGTCTTCTAACTGCCAAGCGACAGTGCAGCCACGGTTGTGTTCGGCTTAGTGATGACAGCATTTCATAGTCCTTATCAATGTCAACATATTTGTCAGGCTTTTTGCTTAACGTTGGTTGCGTATGGTCTACGATTAGCCACACCATCAGGTGTATTATCTCATCAGCTACTGCTTTGTATCTTATAATAATTTGAAAACACATAACTGTTTTAAATATTTTATCGCACATCGTCGCTTTAAAATAGGAACAATATATAAATACAAACTACTAAGAGTTACATCAGGCATGTGGAGTTAAGTACTGGCATGTGTGTGTTAGCCCTGGAGAAAATATATCAAGTTCTTGATACTGTTAGCGAATACCCTTTTTTAAATATTAGAAGCTACGGCTTCACCACTATCCCACGGCCCACCCGATAATAAGTGGTGATGTAGCCGAAGACGTAAAATTCACTCATTTAGCTTAACAAGAGCCCAACTCTTGCCTTGGCATCCCATTGACGGCTCCATGGCTCAGAATTGAGTTCCGGGGCTATGGGCCGCAGGTACGAATCCCGCACGGAACAAGTATTTATATGGCTTACAAATTATTGTTACAAATATTTGTTAACTACCTCCATGATACAGGAAAATTGTTTCCTGTATCATTCGCACTTTAAAAAACGTTACCCCAATCAATAGGCAATCCTAATGTGGGGTAACGTTTTTTAAAAAATGAGAAATGATCCTGCATTTTATTAACAAAAAACTGTACATTATTATATGAACAATAGCGTAGATTTCAGAAATAATTAAATAAAATGATTTTATATGTAAGTGTGTAACCATTCCTAGGTTCACATTTATCGATAAGGGTTGGCGTGCATTCCGGTGCTGTAGTCGCCGGCATCGTAGGCCTTAAGATGCCGCGCTATTGCCTGTTTGGAGATTCGGTCAACACAGCGTCCCGTATGGAGTCCACTTCAGAAGCAATGAGGATCCACATATCGCAGACCACGCAGGAGTTGCTCTCGCCGTCATACCAAGTCGTGGAAAGAGGAGAAATACAGGTCAAGGGAAAGGGTGAGTTTAGTAGTAATTTTTTTTATATATGAAAGTGACAAGGTAACTTACGTGACGGTAAATGGTGCTAAGAGGTTACTGAAGCCACAGATGCTTATCGTCCTCGAGGATTAAGATTTTTCATCCTGTGGATATCGTAAGAGGTGACAGAGGGAATCTGAACCAGGAGATGGGCAGCAGCATCTTCCTGATAACAGCGTAATTATAAATATTTTTTGAATTATTTGTAATTTTTGTAGTTCAGTGTTAGGCTGCTGGCTGTTTTCTCCAATAAAAATCGAAGCCCCTTAGTCAACCATGGATATATTTTAAATACAAAATTCGTTTTAGGGTTCCGTACCTCAAAAGGACAAAACGGAACCCTATAGCTCATATAGGTATAAAACTTGTCCAGATTATTCTCTTGTTGTTAAAACTACGAAGAACGGATTTTATGAAATTCCACCCACAGGGGGCAGTGCGGGTCGTTAAAAATAAAAATATTTTTAAACTTTCAATCTAATAGCTCCTTTAGTCTCGCTAAAACTCGGAAACGGCTGGATCGATGTGATAAAATTTTTTGTGTATGTTTGGATTTGTTTTGTCCCTGGATGATCTAAACGATTCACAATTGGACCCGATAGGTGGCGCTGTTGTTGAAATCCAGAAATCACTCGTGCGAAGGCGGGGCGGATAGCCAGTTAATAATAATAATTCATTTATTTCAGACCAATTATACGTACTATTTGTTAGTATTTTATAATCGATCGACCCTTATGTTAGGCTAAAGTTAAATTAAATTCAAATTGAAATAAAATTGACATTAAAATTAATATACCTAACCAAGGTAGGTATAATTTACGGTATACTGGTAGGTATAATTTACGGTATGCAGTTTTATTCAATGCACCAACATTGGTGAACCCCATATGTTCTAGTACGCTCAGAATGATGGTGATAGCCTGCATGCGACTCAGCATCACATCTTTTGCGCATTATGGCTTCGAACCCGAAAATATGTGCCTCTACAAATATGCCCGAGGCGCTACAATATCGCATAACCCTATAAGAATGCTGAACTGCATTATTGTATTGTACGCGCAGATCGTTGTAAGTCCTCCGTGTATAGTTCGCCCACAGGCTCCACGTATAGAAGGACTGACAAGCAGGTTTTGCGTAACCTGTTTAGTACAGCGTGCAAGTATGCGGGCCAACATATTATTACATCAGGGTTATTATAATATAAATGAATACATGGTTGATAATTACGAATGAGGTAGTCGCTTCCAACCTGTTTCTAAAATAAATTTTGTAAATAGTTTGTACAACCATTAATGTAAAATTTACTTTTATAAAAAGTCCCGCTGGGTTACTTGCAGGTTCTTCACGGACAGAGGTTTTTTTCGTACCAGTAGTAAAGTAAAAAAATTACTTTCAACAATAATTACCTACTTGTAATCAATATTGAATAAAAATTATTCTATTTTACTCTATTCGTTGGACAGACAGTGACCTGCGCTCCTGCTTTGCATCAGTGTTGTCACTCAAGTCTTCGGTGACCCAGTGGCCAAAGTACTTAAATTTCTCAACTCTATTCTGACTACTATCAGAGAGTTTGACACTTGGTAGTGATTCGCACTTGCTGCCATATTTAAAAATCATTAAATCACTTTTCTATGCTTTGTAACTGAGCCCATAGGCCTCAGTACAGAACTCACATATCCTTATCAGTCCCTTCAATGCACCGATTGAATTATATTAATGATTAAAATTATATTCTGAGTAAATATCCATTCATCCATCCATTACTGCCTATAATAGTCTACTGCTGAACATCGAGCCTGTATGCCTCATAGAGGGATTTTGCCATACTTGTATATGCCATACATACGCTTGGCAAATGAGTTGGCAACCGCAGTTTTTTATTATTTTGAGTTACAACTCAGGAAGATGCTGCTACCCATCTCGTGTTTCAGTTTCCCTCTATCGCCTCTTACGACTTACGACACACATGGGACGATAAAGGGTAGTGGATATTCTTACATCGCCCCTACACGGGATAAAGTATAATTATAAAATATCATTTTAAATATTTTATTAGTAAAATATATTTCTTTTATTTAAATATTTATTTCGCTTTGCATATTATATAAAACGGTATGGTTTTATTGCAGGAGCTATGAAAACCTATTGGCTCGAAGGTAGAGAATCACGGCCATCTTTAAGCAAAATGATATCCTCGCAACTGCAACCGGGGAAAGAGTTGGAGTGGGAACGAGCAGTTGACGTCAGAGACAGCATCGCGGAACATTCCGCCCAGCAAATGCACAACAAGGAGCATCTGTTGAATTATCAACATCTACTAAACGCGGTCAATTCTGGACCTAATTCCTTAATTAATAGTGCTGGAAATCTGATATTGTCAAACCCAAGAAACCAAGCGTCTACGGTAACGTCACCGGTGGAAGAGAGACGGATGTATTCTCCGGTGACTTTCCAAGACGTCGCTAGAAGAAGTATAGCCAATTCGCCGAACAGAGTGGAAAGGGACAGAAGTGAATATTTGGAGCAGTACCAAAACAGTGCGATCAACGGCCGACAGCTTCCATACAATCAAACCAACAAAGGTACGTCTCTTATATATACTTAAATATAACATCTTAAAGCTTAGGGAACATAGGGCGGACTTAATGCTTTGTGGCATACTTTTCCAATCAACCCTGAGTGCCAAAGACAAATGTTGGCAGTTGCGAATAATTTAAATAAATATTTAACTACAGCCGGATTAATTTCTATCAAAACCAGTCCATCTAAAAAATTGCAAACTAATCATATTTTACAACTCATAATTTGAACTATTTACTCATGCAAGTTCTGAATGTGTTTTTAATAAGATTAAAGTGACGAAGGATATAACAGGTTAAAAATAAATGTGACTACTGCACATCATTGACACTTGGACACATGGATAACTTTAAACAGAGAAGCCTCCTGATGCGTTGTAACCACTTAGGACTTTTTTTATAGGATAAGGTGACAAACGAGCACACAGTCCACCTGATGGAAGCCATAGACATCTACATCTATCCTCGTTTGCGAATCAAAATGCAGATCCGTTGTCACCCGTGAGGACTAAGATGGAATGCCTCTTTTCCAGTAAAAAGGGTCTCCGGTTCTCTACACTCACCATACGAAACACAGCAGTGTTAAGCTGCTATTTTACGCTGGTATTCTGTGAAAGTGTGCTCCTTCCCCGGTCGAGCCGACCCATTCGTGCTACAACCATATTACTAATATAGCTGCAGCATGGCTCTATCACGTATAGGACTGAAATCGGAGTCTTACTACCTAATAAACTGCTCTAATTTATTAATACGTAAAAATTAAACGTATTCCTATTTTCTTATTTTATATTCCAGGTTTTCTATTTTTTGTGATTTCCTGCCAGGAAGTTAGTAGAAAGAACTGGGTAGAACTGCAAATTGAAAAATATTGTTCATGCCCATGTAGGGCCACCAAAAAAATCAACGGAAAATATTTTACTCTCTTTTTAAATACTAGTACAATTTGCGTAAGATTTATATTCTTTGTCACTGACAACTCGCACAAGTTGTTTTAGGAATACGTGACGAGATGTGTCAGAATTTCTTGAAATCTGTCCAGCCGGGTTGGATCCGTCGATTGAACTCTTGATCGAAGTTGCGTGACTTACCTAGTCGGACAATTTGTCCTAGATAAACATACGCGTCAACAACTTCGAGCGTTGTGTACCCAACAACTACCGGCACAAGTATGACATTATGATCTTTGTCTTGTCCATATTCATCTTTAAACCTATCTGTTGACTGACACTGTTGTAGTTATTAAGCATAATACTACTGCCCGCCAGTGATTCTGTCATAATTTCTATCTCTTTGGTAAACATACGAAGATGAGTGATGTTTTCATCATAGATTGTTGGTACCGTACACACTACCTGCCCCAGTAGCTTCAAAACATCTTCACCTGTTTTCATAAGCTCTGTTGTAATTCCAACCTTAACCGGGGCTTTTCCGCTGCGTTTTCAAAATATTTAAAAACCATTCTAATCTCGCTCAGACGTTAGTCTGTTGATCTGACGTCCGAGATATTACCGAAAGGGCCTTTAACTTAGACTGTTTTCTCTAGATAGATCTTTGTGAGATCTATCTGTGCAGATGCATGTACGCTATCATCTATTGAAAACTGTAGTTTCATTTTTCTTCTAACAGCGAATGTGATCAAATATTTTTTGGGTTCTTCTGCGACGGGTCTTGCAAAACTCCCGAACTTTCGCTTAGGTTTCTTAGCATTCCCTCCATCGCCTTTTCTATGGTCACCACCGAAGCCAGGAATGGTGAGGCCGCCGGGAACAAAGAACCGGTTTTGTATCGTTCATCACGAGAATGGAAATATTTAGCTACATACGGCCATACATTTACTGGTACAATTTTACGAGTTCCCTTATAAACATATTGTTTCAGACTCGAGGTCTACTTCAGCTTCTGTTGGAGGTGTGTGGACTGACGCCGAGTCAATAGATCCACAGAGAACATTGGACAGCTTGAATTCGTCTTTCTGGTAACTATATTGCATTTAAAATTAGAAGAATCTGTTAATACAATGCCTGTTAATATTATAGTATCATAAAAACAAAAGAACTCGCTCTTTATTGCCTTTATTAGCGATAGAATTCAATACCTTAACGAAAATGTCGAATTGTTATAAGCAGTGAACAAGCGCAATCGTTGAAATAACTCGAAATAAATTACGTTTAGAATTATTAGCCTCAGATCAAATTAATAATTTAAATATTAATTAGCTAGATGGTTCTCAGCAGTTCTATTCCAAGATATTAGGCACAAAAGAAGCAGTTTTGAATACTCTGTCTGTCTTATTATTTTAATTTAGTCTCCGGCATTTAAGAAACTATCTGCAAAATGTTAATTTTGTTTATATTTATTTTAACTCATTCGTAGACTATTGAAACTTCGAGCTAATAAACAATCTATATATCTAGACCACAAAACTTACTCCTGAGGTAATCTATAAATCAAAACCAATAACATATGTGATACATATTATAAAAAGTATTTTTATGTCTCTGACATGTAACCAATTTTTTAGAAATCTAGTTTATTGAAATTCCAAAATGTTTTCTATAATTGAAGATACATACACATTTAATGAGCTTTTTTCCTTTTAAATACTGTTTACAATAACACAATGATTTATCGTTCAAATAACTTCATTTGTTTTATGAAAATTAACATCGTATGTTGCAAAAAGACGCGAATACGTATTTTTTATTAATATTATTTTAATTACTATTTGCTACATGGATGTTACTGGTTTGGAAAACATTGAATATTGTTCTAGAAATTCTACAGGGGTCACATAAATCTTAAGTTACAGTGCGACGTCACCTTGCAGAGCCGGCACTGCGCCTGTTACCAGGGATCGCGAACAAGACACTTTCTTGTTTGAGCCCAGAGTAAGTATAGTTCTACTTAACTACTTATACCTTGAACTTAAATTGTTATTACAGAATTAGAAATTACTAGAAATATTTTTGGAAAATATAACTAATTGCTATATTCAATATAAATGAATATATCTGTCCAGTTAACCTATCTCTAAGATTGAGACAAGCCTCAGCCAAATCCGTTCTAAAAGAAATAAGATCTTTAAATATTTATAAAGCACCTAGCATAGAAGCAAAATATTTGAATACAATAGCCACTGACATCGTTGAACCAATATCTAAACTGATATATCCTTAGCAAGGAAAATATCCACAGGCACTCGAGACAGGAATTTTAGACCCAAATTCCAAATACAAAAACAAGCTCGGTATGAAAATTATCGTCTAATTAATATACTACCTACTATTGATAAAAATCTTGAAAAATATAGCTAAACAAATATGCAAGTTGTATAAATGGATTATAACAAATTAGCAATACGGTTTGAAACCAGGGAGAAAGCACCACACAACAACATACTAACGGTATGTTGTATGTTATTGATGATATACAAACAGCTGCATGGCATAAAGCATGTCCTAGTAAGACTACTAGGACTACAGGAGTCTAAAAAGACTTATAGACTACTCAAGCGCATTCGTTACTCTACAACATAAAATTCTAATGAAAAATAAATGACTGTGCAATATGTAGGCAGCCGAATAATGGTGTGAAAACTATCACTAAGGTCAGGCGTTGTAAGAGTTGCTAACAGTTTAAGTAACAAGAAAATGGTAACAAAAGGCACGGCACAGAAATCCGTAATAGCATTATTGGCCCCATTAGGATGTCCTCCAAACCGAAATTCGGTCACGGCGGCCAGTCTCAACGCAGACTAGCCATCTGCACAGGACAGGTTTATAATGATTGACACAGAATAAATCGATTGCAAATCCATACCAATACTATAAAATTATTTTATACTTAGTAGTTCGTTTTAAAAACGCAATATATTCGTCATTCATCATTACAGCCTTTAACAAGTCCACTGCTGAACATAGGCCTCCCCCAAGGAATGCCACACATCCAATATATTGTTTTTATTCAAATAAATATTTTGATTATTTTGAGGACCTCCGAGGCCTTCATGATTGGTCATTTTTGGCAAGTATGGTCTTTTTTCTTTTCGAAAAACAAACGTGAAACATGGATTTTCTCCTGTATCGTGGAGGTAATTTACCACAACTATAATTATTATTTGTAGGCAATACAATTAATACTTGATCCGTGCGGGATTCAAATCCGCGGCCGTCAACACCGCAACTCAATCCTAAGTCACTGTGCTATGGAGCTATCGGCATGTTTGAAATTTTTACTTTTAATTAAGTTTTAAATCTAATCCACACTATTGAAGAAAGCCTGGGGAACAAGTTAATTATATAATCTTATTGAATAAAAAGTACCGACCACTATAATTTCTAAACGTAAGCTGAAACTGTATTTATAATTATTAAGAGTACATAATTGTTCTAAATTTAAAAATATAATGCAAAATAAAACCGTAATGCAAAATCTTTTTGGAATTAGGACGGTAAAACTTATCTTCATTTATTCTATATATCTATAATATATATTGCTTATCGCATTGTACGGGGTTTCGTAACGTACCTTAAACAATAGACACAGGTCACAATAGATAACCTAACGTGCTTGCATAGTTTTTGTTATGCCTTGGGGGGTCTAACAGATTGTCAAAAAGTTGCAGGATTTATATCTTTATATATAAAAATTACGTGTCACATTGTTTGTCCGCGATGAACTCCTAAAATATTGAACTGATTTCAATGAAATTTTACACACTGTGTGCAATTTGGTCCAACTTGTGAGAAAGGACAGTTTTTATCCCGATAAGTGACCCTCAGTTTTTTTTATTGCTAATTTCAAGGGTTTTTTTTTTAGGAAACAAACAGTTGTCGGAAAGGGCAGAACAACGTCTGCCTGGTCAGCTAGTTTTTAATAAATTTAAAATTATGTTACATTTTTTGCAACATCTAACTTTTAAGGAAAAGCTTAAATGATGCCTATTTAAGCTTTTCCTAATAAATAATTTTTCACTAGATAAGCCTTATATGAGTATTAAATTACAATTCATACGCTTTTTCTACCGACTTCAAAAAGGAGGAGGTATTCAATTCGACTGTATATTGCATGCCTTAAGCGAAAGCGCAAGGTATGTTCTACTATCGCCTAAAAATTAAGATTCCAACGTTTTATCGAATGAAATCGTATCTAGCAATCATATTATACATATAAATGATATAAAAACCACATTCTTAGAAAGATAAATGATTGTTGAACTTATTAATATTTTTTTTAAATCGATTAATTGCTATTTTTAAATAAAAAGGGGGTTTTAGTGGCTTATGGTGTGGATTTATCAAGTCCCCAAGGCTTGTAAACACGATAACTTTTGAAAATATCAATTGTTTAACTCCATCTATTTTTTAATCTCTTCATCTATCATGTGGGAAGCCACTGAATGAAAATGGCAGTGTAATTTTGTTTTTTTTCGGCTCCAAAATGGCGAAATTTTCGTTGATTTGGTAGCCTTGTATGTAAATTGATTTGGTAGCCTTGTATGTTATTTCTGTAAATAGCCCCACTCGGAGCTGCAGCCACAGAGGGTGCTGAAGCCGATAGTGCTGTCGAAATGTAAATACAAGGTGGCGGCTGCAATAGGTATAAATTTTTTCATCATGGGTGTCATTTTTATGCTATTCGAGGGTGTTGAAGCCGATAGTGCCGTCGAAATGTAAATCCAAGGTGGCGGCTGCAATAGGTATCATTTTTTTCATCATGGGTATTATTTTCATGCTATTCGAGGGTGTTGAAGCCGATAGTGCTATCGAAATGTAAATCCAAGATGGCGGCTGCAATAGATATCAATTTTTTCATCATGGGTGACATTCTCAAGGTTTTCGCGGGTGTTGAAGCAGATAGTGCTGTCGAAATATAAATAATCCAAGATGGCGGCTGCAATAGATATCAATTTTTTCATCGTGGGTGACATTCTCATGGTTTTCGCGGGTGTTGAAGCCGATAGTGATGTCGAAATGTAAATCCAAGATGGCTGCTGCAATAGATATCAATTTTTTCATCATGGGTGACATTCTCATGGTTTTCGCGGGTGTTGAAGCCGATAGTGCTGTTGAAATGTAAATCCAAGGTGGCGGCTGCAATAGGTATCAATTTTTTCATCATGGGTGTCATTTTCATGCTATTCGAGGGTGTTGAAGCCGATAGTGCTGTCGACATGTAAATCCAAGATGGCGGCTGCAACAGATATCAATTTTTTCATCTTGGGTGTCATTTTCATGGTTTTCAAGGGTGTTGAAGCCGATAGTGCTGTCGAAATGAATATCCAAGATGGCTGCTGCAATAGATATCAATTTTTTCATCATGGGTGACATTCTCATGGTTTTCGCGGGTGTTGAAGCCGATAGTGCCGTCGAAATGTAAATCTAAGGTGGCGGCTGCAATAGGTATCAATTTTTTCATCATGGGTGTTATTTTCATGCTATTCGAGGGTGTTGAAGCCGATAGTGCTGTCGAAATGTAAATCCAAGATGGCGGCTGCAATAGATATCAATTTTTTCATCGTGGGTGACATTCTCATGGTTTTCGCGGGTGTTGAAGCCGATAGTGATGTCGAAATGTAAATCCAAGATGGCTGCTGCAATAGATATCAATTTTTTCATCATGGGTGACATTCTCATGGTTTTCGCGGGTGTTGAAGCCGATAGTGCCGTCGAAATGTAAATCCAAGGTGGCGGCTGCAATAGGTATCAATTTTTTCATCATGGGTGTTATTTTCATGCTATTCGAGGGTGTTTAAGCCGATAGTGCTGTCGAAATGTAAATCCAAGATGGCGGCTGCAATAGATATCAATTTTTTCATCGTGGGTGACATTCTCATGGTTTTCGCGGGTGTTGAAGCCGATAGTGATGTCGAAATGTAAATCCAAGATGGCTGCTGCAATAGATATCAATTTTTTCATCATGGGTGACATTCTCATGGTTTTCGCGGGTGTTGAAGCCGATAGTGCTGTCGAAATGTAAATCCAAGGTGGCGGCTGCAATAGGTATCAATTTTTTCATCATGGGTGTTATTTTCATGCTATTCGAGGGTGTTGAAGCTGATAGTGCTATCGAAATGTAAATCCAAGATGGCGGCTGCAATAGATATCAATTTTTTCATCATGGATGACATTCTCATGGTTTTCGCGGGTGTTGAAGCCGATAGTGATGTCGAAATGTAAATCCAAGATGGCGGCTGCAATAGATATCAATTTTTTCATCATGGGTGACATTCTCATGGTTTTCGCGGGTGTTGAAGCCGATAGTGCTGTCGAAATGTAAATCCAAGGTGGCGGCTGCAATAGATATCAATTTTTTCATCATGGGTGTTATTTTCATGCTATTCGAGGGTGTTGAAGCCGATAGTGCTGTCGAAATGTAAATCCAAGATGGCGGCTGCAACAGATATCAATTTTTTCATCTTGGGTGTCATTTTCATGGTTTTCGAGGGTGTTGAAGCCGATAGTGCTGTCGAAATGTAAATAATCCAAGATGGCGGCTGCAATTGGTATCAATTTTTTCATCATGGGTGTCATTTTCATGGCTTTCAAGAGAGTTGAAGCCGATAGGGTTGTTGAAATGTAAATCCAAGATGGCGGCTGCAATAGAAATCAATTTTTTCATCATGGGTGACATTGTCATGGTTTTCGCGGGTGTTGAAGCCGATAGTGCTGTCGAAATATAAATCCAAGGTAGCGGCTGCAATAGGTATCAATTTTTTCATCATGGGTGTCATTCTCATGCTATTCGAGAGTGTTGAGGCCGATAGTGCTGTCGAAATGTAAATCCAAGATGGCGGCTGCAATAGGTATCAATTTTTTCATCATGGGTGTCATTTTCATGGTTCTCAAGAGAGTTGAAGCCGATAGGGTTGTCGAAATGTAAATCCAAGATGGCGGCTGCAATAGATATCAATTTTTTCATCATGGGTGAAATTCTCATGGTTTTCGCGGGTGTTGAAGCCGATAGTGCTGTCGAAATGTAAATCCAAGGTGGCGGTTGCAATAGGTATCAATTTTTATTTACATCTATTCTCGATTCAGAATCAAAATGTAAGTTATGCCGGATTATCACTAATAATAATAATATAATAATAATTTTATATCAGATAACCAAGCGATCCATAAAATTTGTTACTAAATATGAAACTGATAACCTATGTTAGTACCTAAATTTAATTGTTAAATACAAGTGCCTTATTAGCTAAACATAGGCGGTAATATTGCTTAAAGAGGAATGAGTCATATCTTTAAGCAATTTTTTTTTATGTGTGTTACCTTATTACTATTTTCTAGGAGAATCGATTTCGATGATCCTTTTTTTATTTGAAAGCTCGTGCTTCCCATTTGGTCCCATATGAGTTTGATCAAGGTCTGACTAATAGTTTTTGACTTATCCTTAATAATTTATATTAAAGTCGGTTGTACAAAATATTTAATTTTACCATAGTTTTCATTGATAAATTACGTATATATAAAACTAAACATTTTTAAATTTAAAATAAATGTTATAATACCCTTGTTTCCCTAGACTTTATTAATTTGTGTGTTTCTAGATGTAAGAAATCAGGCGCACTGCAGAAGCGCGGCAAATGCTTTCTAATTCATCACCCTTGTGGGAAAGAAATATAAGCCCATTAGCGGGACGTTTGTAATCTGTTACTTAACTTTTACTTAATATGTACTTTAAAATAACAGTATCCGGGCACCATGTCCCTGATAATGGCGGACTCGTGCCCCTCGCTTCGCACGGATCCTGCTCTGACACCGGCGCCCAAAAATAGCACTGAGGAAATAGGTAAACTACTCTTTTATAATATTTATGATCCTGGTAGGATTCAGACGTTAAATACATCACTTGAGGATGCCTTTTTCATACGACTCCAGTACTACAGTATCTACAGCTGGCTAAAGTAATGTATATATTTTTTATGTTTCTACCCATTCTTATCCCATGGGTGTCGTAATAGTCGCTTAAGAGAATGTCCCGAAGACCTTGTGGTCTTCGATAGACAACATTAACCAATAACCATTTTGTATATATTTAATCATTACGGCTTATCAAAAGTTCACTTAATACATAGGCCTACAGATTGCTGTCCTATCGCGGATATTAGCCATAGTTGCCACGTTTGGCAGGCGCGTTGGCAACAGCATTTTTTTTAAATTGTTATCTTGAAATAGGAGATAGAATGATAGGTACAAACATAAAATTAAAAAAAAATTACGGTTTCCAACCAGCCTGCCAAAGTGGTAACTTTGGCAAATATCCACGGGGCAATCTATGGGAGAGGCCAATCAGAATTCAGCAGTGGACTTGGATAAGCTGTAATGATGATGATGAGCAGGAAGATGCTGCTGTCCACCTCCTGTTTTAGTTTTCCTCTGTCGCCTCAAACTACGCCCACGGGTTGATTTGGGGTCACCACTACCACTGGCTTCACCGTATAGTCGGCGTTAAAATATCCACTACCCCATATCATCACGTGGGTGTCGCAATTCCGAATGAAATAAATTGCTAGATGTAAAATACACGGACCGATAACAGGAACGTCAATGGCCACGCCAAGTATGGGCAGTATACCAAATCATTCCAACTATGGGAAAGGCAGTGGCGTAAGCTGAAGAGGCTAAAAAAAGTATTAACAGTAGTAAAACAAATTGCAACATAGTCAATTTCAATCAAAAAATCTGCAGATACCCGTCAAGACTATATTGTTTTACACAAATTTTAACATTGTAAAGTTTGAATTTAAGCTGGAGATCGATCGATCGATCTCCGAATACCAGCCTAAAATGCATGGTCAATAAATATACTGGCTCTTGGATGCGTGATCCAACTCAGGTCGAAGTGATGTGTGATGCGAAGTGATGTGATGTCGAACTCTCACGTTGCTCGGGGTAAGTCCACTTCTGAACATAGGATTCACACAGTGATTTCTAAAAAACAAGTTTAGAAATCCATCTTTGCTTTTTATTTTACTTTTTAACTCTTAATCGAGGATATACGTAGGCCACAGCACTTAACTTAGGGGGCACTGTGTGTTCGTTTGTCACCCATGTATAAAAATAGCTTTCGAATGTGTTCGGAGACTGTCACCTTGGTCGTAATCAGCCAGCAGTACATAATTATCTTCGTTATAACATTCAAACATGGTGATGATGATGGGATTGCCTTTGTATCTTATTTATGTATTCTCTACATAGAAACCGACACAGAGTACCAAGACGCGCACACTGAAATAAGTCCAACCGGACACGTCTGCACAATATCCGAAAACATCGAATCGAACAACCCAAAACAAGGCAAAGTTGGACGTTTCAAGGCAAGAATAGCCCCGGGCCACCACAAAAACTGTACCCAGAAGCAAATAAAACAGGGTTCCATAAAAGAGAAAAACCCGCCGATTCAATCAGGCAGTGTTCTTCCTCATGGACACCATCACACGAAGAACGTCAATCATCACCAGTGTTGCGGTGCTTTCGGAAATCCACATGTGAGACATAAAGCTAGTAACTCTAGTTGTCACTTAATTTAAGTGCCGTTTTAGTATATTTCAATTTACAAATCAAAAATGGACTCTTTAATCTTTTAGCTAAATCACTGTGTACATTCGACACCATGTACTATGTAACACGCTTAGTTAATAATTTCAATTTTTCAATGCTATAAATTATTCAGACAATATACGTCTGTTACACACTCTAATGTCCTTTGCAAAATACCAAACATTATATAATCACTACGCTTTGTTTTACTACTTTGCTTTAAAAATCGGTTCAATAATTTTTCCTCATAACAATGTTATATTATCACAAGTGTCACTAATGCTTAATATTGTCTTTGCTCTATATCTCCGGGCCAAAGACCTATAAAACATCTTTGCTCCGTGCTTTTTAAATACGAAGCTCGAAAACAGATGTAAAAAATACTTGTATATTAATGATTTCTTTTTGCCACTTTTACTAATACTCAATGTGAAAAATGGCTGTCTATTCTACTGTCTTAGGTTAAGTTAACGCAAAGAAATTTGATGAAATTAATCGTAAATTTACGGTAACGGCCTATTAGGTTGTATCATTCTACCTAAATTAGGTATTAAAGAATCAGTCACTTTTTTGTTATTATATACAAATAATTTTAGTGATTAAAATTGTTTTTGTATTACGAAATAAAGTATTGATTTTAGGCATACGTAAAATATGAAAATGTTTATACACAGTGGTGACTTTTTTAAGCCAGATTGTTATTAAAATTATTTTGTCCAATGCAGTCACTAGTGTCGATGAAATTTGAGTATCTTTGAAATTGCAACGTAATAAAGTATTCAAATATTAATTTTTTTACTTTTAAAATATTGTACATATTTAAGTTATTATTTATTTCAGATCTCAGATAAGTTCACGACATCCCAAAAAGAGATTCCAAAGAGTACTGTAATGGAGAAGATAAAATCCCAAATTAAGATGAGCTTTACTCGTTGACAATAGAAACAACGTTTTTAAACTTAAAATCAATTTTATAATGGCTAATTAATGATTATGTTTAGCACTGTTTGACAGTGATGTGTTGTCAAAATATTTAAAATTAGGTTATGTAGTGAAATTAGGTTTTATATTTCACCAGTTTTTGAAATTTTAACCCATTACTTAGTAATGGAATTATTTAATAGATTGTCTAAGACACTATTGTATTTAAGAGAACACGGAAAATAAGAAAAATAAAGTTTAATATACACAGCAATAGTCGTGTAGTTGTTGCACATTATATGTATATCCATGAGAGATGTTATCAGGTTACGTATCCATTCATAATATAATGAGCGGTTTGATTTGTATTTCAACTAAGTTAAAGACAAACGTGAATATGGTCAAATAAAAGGCCTAATATCATGTGTATCAAATCAACATCATCGTTACATGCCAATGATGATGGAAATTACGCTACTAAAAATTACATTTCACCTTGATTGTGCAATGTTCTAAAAAAATCTAATGCTGACCATATATTTATTTTATGTTATGTATTCATTATAGATATTAAATGTTCCCAAATTAATAATTTACAGTTTCCTTTTCTTTTTTGTTTTAGCAATATTATATTACTTATTAAAGACGTTACAGATATATTTTATGTCGTTGAAATAAACATAAACGTAATAATTTAAGTTAATTAGTTAATTTTATTTAATTCAATTATATACTGTGTATTATTTCTCTGCTCGTGCAATCAACTATGCTGCCAGAATTAATTCATAATCGATGCTCATGTCATTTTGAATGAGGTAAATGAACTAACAATACCTATAGAGTCATATAGGGTAGTTGACACTCATGTCAATTATAATTCCTCTTCTTTTTTAACTTATGGGTTCTCTTCTTTCTCTTGATAGAATTATCTCAAAACAAAATTTTCTATACAAAATTGCTTAATACCAGTGAGAATTAATTGTAGTCAAACATCTATTTTTTTAGTACTTAATAAAATGTAATTTAACTTAAATCGAAAAACCGACGAAGTTTTTATACGTGGTAGAGCAACATTGCAGCTATATAATAACATGAATGGATTGGCTCGACCGGGTTAGGACCACGCCCTCACAGAATACTTGCGTAAAATAGCAGCTTGCTACTGTGTTTCGTATGGTGAGTGTAGAGAACCGAAGACCCTTTTTACTGGAAACGATACTGTTGTCAACTGTCCTCAGGGTGACATCGCATCTGTATTTTAATTATTAATCGGAGATAAATGTAGATTTCTATCGACCACGACATCCACTTACCATCAGGATGGCTGTGTGCTCGCTTATCATCCTTATTCTATATAAAAAAGTTAAATCTTCTAAATTGTATGATGTAGTAAATTATAACAGTCATCTACCCATTTAATGTTGTGAATCTCTCTAATTAAAGGCTTATTTATTTTAGAATATATGATTGCGATGTATTATTTCCTCATAGAATACCTTTCGTATCATGATTACCTATGAGTAAATATGAGTGGGTGCTAATGTGTAAAAAAAAGACGGGGAAAATGCATGACGAACACAGCAAAGTTAGGCTTTTCACATAGTTGCACTAAGGTTTTGAAAAATTTATCAATATTTTAATGTTCTGCAATATTATGAATAAAATATTTTTTTATAAATTTGAAAAATAATGTCATTGTGTAATTAAATGTTGTGAGTCAATTAAGAATTTTATCTAGTCGATTTGAGATTAAATATTTTACCTTATTTCAATTGTTTAAAAAGTAAATTTGATAGTCAATTATTTGTTTTTTTTTTTTTAATGTCGTTCGTATTCTATTTAAATTATTGAATGTATTAGATGTACCACTTTAGATATAATTCGTTATACGGAACCAAAGTTAATTAAGACCACCCATATCTTATACAATTAATATTATGTTTTATTTCATTATCACTGGAGATGCTTCGATATATGACTATCATTGTTTCATTTCCGGTATTGTGAACCTCACTATTGTGAAAATAAAAGGCAGAACTGGATCTGGTTTTTTTTTTCATTGACCCCTGTGAACTTTGAAGGTATAAATAAACATTAATGGAATTCCCTTTCATCATCAACGCGTAACCGTCTACATCTGGTCATGGGCCTTTCGCATTGCGTGAGGATTATCATAATCGTAATCATCACGCGTGCCAGGCGTATAGACGATCGCAGGCACATGAGACATCTCGCACGTTAACCCTGCTTCCCGTTGCCGGTCTGGACATTCTAACTAGATGCTGATATCGTCTATCGGAGGCCATTATTGGAACGAAGTTCTTTATCGGACGGTACGGATTTGGCGGATGACAGCTAGGCGACAAAAAGTGTAAGATTTTTCCGTCACGGCAACTCTTCTAACGTAGTGTAGACGGCCTTCGGGGCTATAAGGAAGCTCCCTCGCACTTTTTCTTATCTTTCCATGAAAGAAATATTATTTTAAATGACGCTTCATTTTAATAGATGCTAGTAATTCATTTATTTGTATTTGCTAATCAATAATATAATATCAATAATAATATACTACGAAAGGAACTTCGTTCCAACCGAGTGTTCCACGACACTCACGCATGATTTATTTTTTGACACCAATATCATTACAGCCCTTCACAAGTCCACTACTGATCATAGACTTAAACCAAGTTATGACAAATAGAAATAATTACAAACACCTAAAGAACGGTCCGCAGACTTCTTACATGTGTTTACTCCATCTAGTGGTGGGCCTATAGGTGTAAAAAGAACGTTACACGAGAATTTTATCTTTTCCATCATCTTAAGACCTATCCGATGTGAGACACTATTGAGACAAATCGAAGCCGAGTGCTGTGTTTGCATTAATGCTGACCTATTACAGGTAGCTTGAAAACGTCATCCAGTACACCAGTGAAGAGTTTCGAGAATGTAATGCGACCCTATCTTACACCTCTCTGCAATTGGATAGGCTTCGTAATCTGCTTCTATACTTGGATAGCTATTGTAGCCTTATTATACGATACGATTTGTAGCACCGTCCAAGTTTCGACGCAATTAAAAACTTTCTTCTCATGGTCCTCATACGCAAGACAAAGTGGCAGGTACTCTTTCTATTTATTCTAAACAATTTACCGAAGTGCAAATATGTAGTATTTAAGTATTTTTCTGACATTAAGAAAAGTAGAAAAAGGTATTAAATTCAACATGGATTATAAGCAATACTTATGGAAAGTAATTTTTTACTTTTACAAATTTACCACAATCGTCTATTACCTGTGTACCACCCAGTGGCAACCAAGGACCAAACGGAGTGCTGGATTCTCATAATACTTCGTATCCTAATTATAACACTTACAAAATGCTTTTAGACTTTTTATCTGCAAAAAGTACGGTTTTGTTGATTTAGGGCCAGTTTTTCAATCCTCCGTTACAGCCTATTAAAGTCCACTGCAGAACATAGGCCTCCCTCGTGGATATCCTTATACGGGGGATATTTGCCATAGTTGTCAGTTGTCACGCTTGGCAAGCGGGTTGGCAACCGCATTTTTTATTTTTAGTCATATGATTTGTTTATATTTATGAAATGTAACATATTATGTTGTTATATTTCATTAACATAAACAAGGGTTCATTCTGGAACTGTTTTCAGTACTAAACTATAGGTATACATTGATAATTTATTTTGCAAGTTAAAAGTGTGGTCCCTCAATGCTCACGCGCATCCTGAAATCGGAATCCAAAAAAAAAGTACAGGGACAATAAATTACGTATAAAAATTAAGTAACTAATTCTATATGTTTATTCATAGTCGAATCAAAATAACAAGAAAGAGTTAAAACAGTAACAATAACACAACCCATCCCGCTTAATACGTACAGCTGGCGATAATTTTTTATTCAAAGCTTAACTCAGTTCCTTTCAAATGCTGTTCAGCCCAATCATCAAATCTTCGCGATAGATCATCCGACATATAGTTCTTCCAATCGCCAATTTCGCCCTTCCGGATGAATCTAAGGTTAGTTTGTTCTAAGTAACTTTTTCCAAAGGATTTCTCCAAGATGGCTTCCAAATTAACAGCTCTATTAGTCTTCATGTTCTCGAATGAAAGATGATCGCAAAGCTTGAAGACCTCTTCATCACTTAGCGTCTTATCGAGGAACTTGGCCGTTTTCCTGACGACCGAAGGCAAATCACGTTTCATTTCCTCAAACTTGATGAAGAGGAGATTCGGATCGTGGCGTCTATTCCAGAAACCTGAAATCATAAATTCAGGAAAAATTATGTAACAAATATAGTTAAATTAGTACTCCACAATAGCAACAGTCGTGGGCGTGCAATAACAGGGGTGCACATCCTGACTTGTTTTTTATTTATGATTTCCTTAATTTCATTTGATGCGTAGTAATTTGACCATTTAGCGCATATTTAAGTAGCCAGCGGTTAATTAAGAGCTATTATATCGTAGTACACCTTACCTAATATATGGTTCCACACGGGACCGAAAGGGGCACGATCTCTCATGAACAGGTCACAAAACTCCTCGAACGTACCCTTGAGTTCATGCACCAGCTTGCAGTAGTGGTAGTATGATACCACCATGTCTTTGGGGTTTCGCGATGTGTAAATTACCTGGACAACATAGATTTTTTTTATTTACAGCATGAAGACGGCAAAAAAATGAGAAGTGCTTGTCACAAATGAGGAATAGTTTTCACATTTTAAAGGATGTATAAGAAGGAAGCAAGAAGGAAAGAAGATCGTGCCATGTTATATTCATTGTTAACATCCTCGAAATTTTCTAATACCTCAGTTCAGTAGATATGCAGGTTTTCTTAAAAAGCTATCTTTAATATCTATCTTTTATTCTAAATATTTGGGCCACTGGATCACTGGGACGATTTCAGTCGATATTGATATAGACAGGGAGCGTAGGGCGTTGTCTGTTCCGGCCAATATGTTGGCACATAGGTTTGCGCGCTGTACTGCAGAAGTAAATGGAACGTTGTTCAGAGCATTCTGCTAATCATTCTACACGTGCAGCCTATAGGTCAAGTACACAAAAAATCTTACGACGCCCTACGCATTCTATACAATAACGTCTTCAGAGCACTGATGCTGTCAGCTACTGTAGCGCATCGGGGATATTTGTGGATGCAAGTATGCGGATTCGCAACGATCATTCGGAAGCCAGTCGCTTTCCTAATGCGCCGCATACGGGGCGGCTCAAATGGTTACATGCAACTGTTCGCCTGGTGGATGGATCTGGATTGCCTTATAATGCGACACTGGATCAGGCTGCATGTCGAGCACTCCGGATCTAAACCTAAATTTAGATTTCGTTAGAGCTGTGTATCTGTATTGTTGTGTTTGTGTATTTTATATGAATTTATGTAATTGTAATAATTTAATTTAAATTAAATATTTTTTATGCTTGCTCTAACTTAGATTTAATGTTTTAATTTCGATGTGTATTTATGAAGTGTGATATGGACTAGTCCCAAAATAAATGATTTTTAGTTTTTTTTTTTTAATTTTACAGTCACTCTACTGCTGCTTTCTATAATTAATATTTTCCGCGATTAAAATGTTAAGAAAATTCTAAATTATCCCAATATTCATGTTTTGGTTAGGAAGTTTTAGAAATTATTTACCCGCTATCTGTCGGACCCACAAGATCTTTCTTTAGATATCCGAGACATTTTCATTTTTGCCAGCATCACATAGCACGGATTTTATTTATTGAAATAAAAATATATTTACTTGCTACTTAATACTCATTAATTAGGAACGAACCTTAGGCTTAACAGTGCCATCTTCTTTCTGTATGTCGAGCGGTAGTAAGTCCCACGGTAAATGACTACGGATGTACCGGGGATGAGGAAGGCGATACTTTACCAGGTCCACAGACGTTCCCTTCACTGACTCGTCATGCCACTCCGCGTGACCGTCCACCATGATACATGACAGTTCCACTAAAGGACATCGAATCTAAACAGAATGAAAAATACAACTTTAAAGAAATGCTACCTTTGATTACCTATACTTTCTTACATAAAACCACATATGATATTATATAAAGGTAAATAGGGCATAAAGTTACAGTATATATACTTCTCACTGCTGGGCACAAGCCTCCTCTAATTTCTAAAAGGGTTTTTAAGCCAAGAAAGTGTCACCGGCTGCTCCAATGCGTATTGGTGCATGTGTTCGAAATATTTTTTTTGCCGTGGTAAATCAGGAGATAAGCGCTCGCCATAAATATCACAATACGCTAGCAACTCGGATTCAATCCCCTACGGCACTAACGAAATGTTAATTGCAACTTTAAGCGCTGACTTACCACGTGCTCGGCGGGCACGAAAACATCGAGAGGAAACCTGCATGTTTGAGAATTAATAGCATATTCACAGAATTTTAATAATACTAACCTTTAAATGTTCCCGACTAGCATGAGATTAAAAGTGTGTTTGGAGAATTTTTGGTTTTTTGATACAATGAAGCGAATATCCACAGGAGAACTAATGGGTAACAATTGCGAAGTGTAATTTAGCCATTTAACTCAAAAAATTAACAACTGACAAATGAAAAAAAAATTGAGTGGCGGCCCCGACAGTGTAGTTCCGTCCTGGTCCTCGTCCCCCAACTAGATAAAATGATGACCTGATAAGACAGGAAAGGCATCGGTCGATTCAAGTAGCTTAAATTCCTGTTTAGCAGACTTTGGGAGAGGCATAAGTTCAACAATGGGCGTGCATTACGAGAAAATCTGCTGAACAGTTTGCAGATTGCAAAAATAGTTGTACCGTTTGATCCTAAGCGCACATGTCCAAGTAATTTAGCCATCGAATTTGTTTCAGTCTTCAGTCTTTCAAATTGTCTAGGATAATATTAAGCGGACGGTTCATTGGCAAATTTATCGTATCACTTTGACGTCTTAAGTACATTCTATTGTATAGTTCTTGAAATCAAATCTCAAGATGCAAGTATCAATTTTAAAACTTTTCTTGTAAGTTTGAAAGATTTAGTAAGTATACTCGTCATCTCTACATAGTATAAAACAAAGTCGCTTCCCGCCATTTGTACGCTTAGATCTTTTAAACTACGCAATGGATTATGATGGCATTTTCATTAGTAGATAGAATAATTCAAGGGGAAAGTTTATATGTATAATACTTATATATTTTAAATTATATAATTCTTCTCTCCGTGTGTATGTAACTGAACTTGTCCTAAACGGCTGAACCGATTTTTATGAAAGTTTGTTGGTGTGATTAAGTTGATTAGGGAATAGTTTAGATTCTTAATTGGACCTGGTAGGTGGCGTTGTTGTTTAGATCCAGAAATCAACCGCGCGAAGCTGGGGCGGATAGCTAGTTTATATAAATTTGAAATGGAGTAGGCAAGCTTACATACTTGTTACGAATAAGCGTACATTAAGTGCTCATTTAACCGCCAGCGAAAGTAAAATATCGGTTACTTAGTTGGAAGTATAGTGGTCCAAAACGATTGTGGGCTTTTTGGAATGTTTGTTTTATTTAATACCTGTCAGCATGTTGTAATTGTATTCAGTTTCATAGACCGAACAAAGAGAAAAAATGAATAATTATACCTATCAGAATACAATAATATTTTTTAATATAACGAACAAAAACAGTGTACTGTCCAGATAGCTAAAACCTTCTGCATTTGATAAAAAAACTTCTACATTAGATTAGCTAACAGCTCGATCTCGATTGGGCTATGTCAGTTACTCTAAATAGATATTAAAAATATCTGTCCGTGAATTATAAATTAGGTCTATATGAAATTCTTATTGTTTCGTTTCTTTTTCTTGATGCTGTGGTTAGATCTCTTTTTTAACATAAAGTTTTCTATTAAATTCAAATGTATATTTTATTAAGATTAGACGATGTACATCATGTTGCTGAGCTGTTGAGCACTTTACCATGTATATGTACATGTATATGTGTATGTATGTATAGATGTATAAATATATATAAATGTGTATATATATGTAAGTATATGTTTATCTTAGTTTAAACAATGTATTGTCCAAAAAATACATTGTCCCCGCCAAGTCGAGCAAAAAAGCAGCACGATCGTACCATCCTTTTCTCGAAGCAGTTCACGGCATTTTCGAAACCCTATAACTTCGTTGTGGATAAAACCGTACCTTCCTTTTCTCGAAGCAGTTCACGCCGTTTTCAAAACCTTATAACTTCGTTGTGGATAAAACTCGAAGCCTGAATTTCAACCAATCGCACTAAACGATCTAATTTAATATAATATGTATTACTTGCGAGATTGTGTTTACATGCGATGGCCAAATCAATCTATTTATTTAAAACATAAAAGATTTTTAATATTGATATGATCACTGTAAGATGTTGTTAGGTTAGCTAATTACCTAATAACTTAAGACAGAAGGACTCTTAAGTAGGGACTGAATAAATTAACCGACTTAGTATTACATGTATCTCACAACTTTTTACAGTAGAAGAACTGAGTTGCGAGACTTGTTTTTTTTTTTACAAATTATATTTTTGATGGCATTATTATTTCCAAATAATACCGCTTATTATGTTGATTCCTTCCCCACTCAATTCTCCGAATGTTTTTCTTTAAGTATTACCTTCAGGTAATGTATGACCGTCCGTAAAGCCAATATTGGGCTCTATTTCAAAATCAGCGCTGCTATTATTTAGTACAACTTGACTTCACACAAATCCTATGTTTTTTTTTTAATATCTTGTGTTATTTTATTTTCTTTGTGATTTCAAATAAAGTTTTCTTTCTTTCTTTAAATTTATAATAAGAAAATTAACTTAGAGTAATTAGTAGATTATATGTTGAAAAAAAATTCCGAACTACTTAATCCTTGTTGTTTTTCTTAAAACCGGATTTTACCAACCTGTTCATTAGATCTTAAATTCATAAATATTCCACTATCAAGAACTCCTACATTTTCTACATGCCGTATATTTTACAAAATGTGAATTAAAATCTTAGAGGCTTTCCACGTCACATTTAGAGAGAAAATTGAAGTAACAACTCTTATTCCTTTAAGATCACACAATAATAAACATTATATAAAAAAATAAAGTATTTAAATAAGATTTAAAAAAAAAACCTACGTACTTGTTGAAGTGATTTAGCACCTTCATAATCCAAATCATGGCCAATTAGCCAAACCATTTCCTGTGCCCAAGTGGATCCTGAACAAAATTTTAAATGGTTATCAATTAAAACATCTACTAGAATAATAACGATTGAAATAATACTATTTACCTGTCCGGGGATAAGAACACATCCAAACATCGTCCTCTAGAACCTCCATATCCAAAATATCCTGGCCTATGGTCATATAATCAGCTGGAAGTATAACCCTTCCGGGATTAATTTCAACCATGCAATCTTTCTTTTCAAACATCCTATCCAGCATCTCCCCAGTTTCTTCATCCAGCTTAGAAAACGTCAACATCGGCTTTGTCCTCATGTTTGCGCTTTTTAAATGTTTTTTTTTTCTTATAATTTAAAACGTTTTTAACTTTTTCAAATTCGTTTTCTTTTACTTGCAATGTGTATTGCAAGGGACGCGTCTAGCACCGGCCTCTACGGTAGTGTTATGATCGCGTGCAACGCTGGTGCATCGTGCATTTCCCTCAACTCTCACTATTAGGAGTGTTCACTTTCTTTTCTTTAAAACGCTACAGAAACAGGAATTTGCATCATGAATCACGTTTTTCTATTTTACTACTTAATAGATTTTGTTTTGTACTTATTATTTAATTTGTTGGCTTGCAGTGGCTAAATTTGGAAGCGGCGCTGAAGGTTCGATTCCCGTACGAAAGAAATATTTTATGGTGAACTAATTATAATCCGGGTCTGGATGTTTTTCCATGTTTAATTTTTGCATGTAAAATGCCTCCCTAGCGTGTATAGCTGATAGTTCTGGTTTTGATGTTTGAACTTAAATACATATGTACGTAGGTATTAGAAAATGCGGGTGGTCTTTTCTCCATACAAACGCTGTCGAAAGTTTTTTTTTTTATAGGATAAGAGTGACAAACGAGCACACAGTCCACCTGATGGTAAGTGGTTGCTGTGGCCCATAGACATCTACATCTATCTTCGATTAAGAATCAAAATGCAGATGCGTTGTCACCTATGAGGACTAAGATGGAATGCCTCGTTTCCAGTAAAAAGGGTCTCCGGTTCTCTACACTCACCATACGAAACACAGCAGCGTTAAGCTACTATTTTACGGTGGTATTCTGTGAGAGCGTGGTCCTACCCCGGTCGAGCCGACCCATTCGTGCTACAACCATAATTTAGCTACAGCATGGTATAGCTATATATTGGTGGTATATGGTTCTTTCTGGTTTATGACCTTATAGCAATTACTTTTACAGTAAAATAAATATCAACCTCTTCTATGTCTCTATGTTTTCCTTTTTGATAATACATTATCTTTAGCACTAGAACCCTTAAAAAATGCTCAAAATTGCCTATTTAGACAGCTGTCAACAGAGGCCTAGTGTTCAAATTTGAAAACTAATACTGATAAAATATAAACAGGGACGCAGTGTATATCCTTCTTATTCAGTTTATAAAATATCTTTGAAATTGGTCCAATATTGGCGGAGGAAATGGTAGAGAGCCAAACCTCGAATTATGCCTTTTTACTGAGGCTATTCAATCGGATCTGCAGTTGTCCTTATTAATTTTCAAAAGTCTCTCGGACCACATTTCCTCTTAACATAAAACATATTGAGTTAAAATATCTTCTTGTTGAGTGTTATTTTCTCCTATTATAAGCCAGTGGTTGAATACTATTCACCTGGTGGTTAGTCGTGATGTAGTTGAAGAAAGTAAAGGGTACAGGCTTAGCTCAACAAAAGCCTATGCAATCTTGCCTTGTCTATTGCGTAAGTATTTAAATTGTTCTAATATAACGTTTTACATAATATGCATATGTGTAGAGAGTAGAGACAATGAACTAGACTTCGCCTGGTTTAGTGTGGCGTGAAGACCATTAATCTTATAAATTTTTCGATTTCAAAAATATCTCGAAGGTTTTCGAATAGAATATACTCTAGTTCGTGAAGTCTCATTACAATCGGTTCAAAGCTGAAGCTGGGGCGGATCGTTAGTTAAAAATATAATATTTACGAAGCAGGTGTTTGATTGTACGCGCTTAGTCATAAAGGTATTGACAAACATAATTAAACATATAACGGTCATTGCAAAACGATAATATTGAATTTTTATTTATTTAAATATATTTTGTATTTATAATCTCCCTGTATAATTGTCGATTTCTTCCACGTTTTCTACCTGCTTAGCCGCTTTCGGATCGGTTCTAGTTCCCACTACGTATACACAATACTGTATCGTGCTATGCAGCAACACGTTCCTTCGATTAAACTGCAGCGATGTAGTACCTATACCACAGAACACTTAATATAGCTAGTAGAAATGTTATAAGAGCCGGGAACGCGCGCCGTGTATATGGCTTAGAAGCCAACTACTAGACTTTCGTGACTCAGTTCGAAACACAGAACACTTAATATAGCTAGTACTAGCTAATCTTACAATAAAATGCAAAAATTCTCGGATGCTCTTTTGACATCAATAATATAAAGACTTGTTTTAGCCATCCCGTTACACAAAAACCAGTTTACGTTTTGTTGCATGCTTGCCACATGCTAAAACTAGTAAGAAATGCATTCGAATCAAGCGCAACATTAAAAGACAATTTTGGTAGATCAATAAATGGTCTTACCTGGTTCATCTTAACCATTTTTTTTTTATAGGATCGGGTGACAAACCAGCACACAGTCCACCTGATGGTAAGTGGTTACTGTGACCCATAGACATCTACATCTATCCTCAATAAAGACTCAAGATGCACATGCGTTGTCACCCGTGAGGACTAAGATGGAATGCCTCTTTGCCAGTAAAAAGGGTCTCCGGTTCTCTACACTCACCATACGAAACATAGCAGCGTTAAGCTGCTATTTTACGCTGGTTTTCTGTGAGAGCGTGGTCCTTCCCCGGTCGAGCCGACCCATTCGTGCTACAGCCATAATATAGCTGCAGCATGGCTCTACCACGTAGAAACCATCTACAGGAAAGAGAACATTTGCATCTTGCAAATAAGTTAAGACGTCGCCATATTTATTTCTACAACCAAAAAATGAAAGTTAAGCTGGCGACACAACTGATGAGCAGTAGTGTGACTAGAGCTTTAATTTTTTGTTCCAAAACTAACCAACCGGGGTTCACCGATGTTCAAGGCACAGTAGATTTTTTGCAAAATTTTAATGACTTGTTTGATATTTTAAATTCACGAAATATTAATCAGTTACACTATAAGAAACCCATAAATTTCAAGAACAAAGATAAGGTGTTCATTTTTTTAAATAAAATGGAAGCATATATAAAAAACCTATAAATGTATAACGAAACGGAAATAATTAAATCACCTAAAAAAACCGGGTTTTTAGGTCTTTTGGTATGCATCAATAGTATCAAAAATTTATATCTAAGGCTTGTTGAAGAAGAAAAAAAATTAAAATATTTGCCCACCTATAAGTTTTCTCAAGATCATCTGGAGTTGTTATTCGGTAATATAAGAGCTCATGGTGGATGTAACAACAACCCGACAGCGCGACATTTCATGGCTATTTATAAAAAATTAATAGGCAAACTAGAATTGAATAATTTTGAAAGTGGTAATTGCATGGCACTTGAAAATATTTCAGTTTTGACTTGTTCTTCATCAGTGGAAAAAATGAATAAATCTACTTTATCACCAATGATTGAAGAAGAAATGGAAAGAATTTGATAAAGTTTTGTAAAACGGAAAATATTATGACAGAATTTAGTTCGGAAATAGTAAGCTACATAGCAGGAAATGTGGTACATTTTTTACTAAACAAAATTAAATGCGAAACTTGCATTTCGGCTCTTTTGAATTCCAGTGCTATTAAAGACAATTTTAAATTGATACGGTTGAAAGACAACGGTGGTCTTATTTTTCCTAGCGCTGACGTAATTTTGATTTGTAAAAAAATTGAATCAATTCTTAAAACTTTTACTATAGATGCTCAATTAGTCAAAAATTTTGAAAAGTTTAAAAAGCAGATAACATCCAGAGCCTTACGTCATTTCATTGGCATTGAAGTATTCAGAGAAATCGGTTTCATCAATTTGATCAGGGACCAATGGAAAACCATGTAATATTGTTAACAAAATTTATTATAGAAAGGTATACAGATATTCGGCTTCACCGTTTGATGAAAACCTCAGCACAAAAAGTATCAAAAAGACAACTTTTATATAAATATTTGCATTTTACAGGACAATAAATACATGGGATGGAATGGTAAGTGCAGCGGAAGAAGTATGTAAAACAATAAAAAGAGGCAGTAGTAAAAGAAGAGATGCATGGTGGAATGATGAAGTGAAAGAAGCTGTAAAGAAGAAGAAGAAAGCATGGTTAGACTACTTGGCCTCTAGTAATGATAAGGATATGAGAGAGAAGATGAAAGAAAGATATAGGCTGCAGAAAGTTCACACAAAAGCACTGATTGAGGAAGTGCGTGAAAGGTGTAGAATGGAAGCGGACGAAAGGTTGTCGCACAACTTTAAGGAGAACTCCAAACTCTTCTGGAAAGAGGTTGGAAGGACCCGAAGTGGTGCGACGGCCTTAAGAATTAACAAAGTGCTTTCGAGAACTAATGACGTCCTCTCAGAAAAATCGGACGTCATGCAGCGATGGAGCGAATTTTATAGAGAAATATATGCGTGTGATGATCTTAGTGGGGGATCCGGGGATGACGCCGTGACTGGTACACCAGACCCGGACCTCGATGACACTGAGGTCATCAGTATGAAAGAGATTGAACGTGCGATTCGAAGTTTGAAATGTGGTAAGGCTGCGGGACTAGACAGAGTTATTGCTGAAATGGTCAAGTATGGTGGGCCTCGCGTCTGGGACAGCTTCCATCTGCTGTGCAATTTGTGCTGGCGGACGGGGGATGTCCCGGATGGTTGGCGATCCGCAGTCATTGTGCCTTTATATAAAGGTAAAGGTTCACATTTTGACTGCGGGTGCTATCGGGCGATCAACTTGACCAGTTTAGCAAGTAAAGTTTACTCGAAGGTTTTGACACGTAGGATGCAAGAGAAATCGGAAAGATTTCTATGGGAGGCACAACGCGGATTTAGACCTGGAAGAGGATGCACGGATCAAATGTTTTCTCTCCGCATGATCACGGAGAAGCTTCTGGCTGCTAACCAGAAGATTTTCTGTGCTTTTGTGGATCTTGAGAATGCATTTGATAAGGTTGTAAGGAAGAAAATGTGGGAACTGTTGCCGGGGTATGGTGTGGATGGTCGATTGCTAAGGGCTGTGCAGTCTCTTTACTGTGACTGTAAAGCCTGTGTGCGGGTAGGGCATGACCTGTCACCCATGTTTAACGTCCAAACGGGCGTAAAGCAGGGTTGTGTCATGTCTTCCTGGCTGTTCATACTGTATCTCGACAGCTGTTTACAGAAGCTGAAAGATAGCTGTTTGGGTGTGAAATTGGGTGACATAAAAGTAAATTGTCTGCTGTATGCTGATGATGCAGTGCTTATTGTACCATCAGAGGCAGAACTGCAGGCATTAGTCACATGTATGAAAGAGGAATGTGAAATTAAAGGTCTCCGTTTGAATGCTAATAAAACTAAGGTTCTGGTATTTGAAAGGGACGAAGAGAGAACGAAGTGTGAAATATGGGTAAATCAGGAATGTCTAGAACAGGTAAATGAAATTGTATACTTGGGGAGTGCTTTAGCCGGGATGGAAGATGTGATTTAGATGTGGACAGGCGTGTCGCTGCCGGGAACAAAGTCAATGGTGCCCTGACTGCGTTAGTCAAAAGGCAAGGCGTAGCGAAGAGTGCACGCCTTGCAATACATAACGCAGTGTTGGTACCGACTTTGTTATATGGCAGCGAAACCTGGGTATGCCAGAAGAAGCATAAAAGTAAGTTGAATGCAGTGGAGATGCGATCTCTTCGTAAAATGTGCGGCGTTACCATGGCCGACCGAAAGCGAAACGAAGAGATTCGCAATATGGCAGGTTTGAAAGATGACCTTATCACAAAAATTGATAAGGGCGTGCTTCGGTGGTTTGGGCACGTTGAGCGAATGAGTGAAGACCGAATGGTGAAGAAAATATATAGCGCGAAAGTTAATATTAAAAGGTGTCGAGGTAGACCGAGACTAACTTTCGAAGACCATGTGAGCAAATTGCTCGAAGAGGGTAGGGTCAAGAGTACTCGGATACCTAGACGTGCATGCATGAAGAAGATAATGAATCTGAAAGAAGCGAAAGAGGTTTGTAAGGATCGTGACACTTGGCGATCTGTTCTCTCTGGCTACCCCGTCAGGAATTGTGCGTGAAGATAAGTAAGTAAGTAAGTAAGTATAAATACATACATATTTCAATATATATTTTGTTTTTTAAATGATGAAAATGTCTTAATTTTTTTTCTATTTTACTGTATAAATTTTACTCCTTGTAATTAATTATTTTTTCTACTTTACGCTTTTTTATAACATTAAGTTTATTTCATTAAATTTACATTTCATATTATATCATTAAACTGTTTTATTTTGTCACATATTTATTACCCACATTATTCCGTGTCGAAATTTTACGATAGTTTTTTGTCAAGCACTAGCGTATATGAGTTGAGTGTGTTAACTACCTGCAAGGAGTGGGGAGACTAGCGGCGGCAGTGGTATCGCAAGTAAATTGAAACAAAGGCATTTCTATTCCGCTATAATTATTAGGTGTTCTGTGACCTATAACCGCGGCGTCCACCTAAGCTACGAGGGCGGCACTGAAAATTTCGGGAATCAAGGAAGTGACACAACATTACTATTTAAAAATGTATTTATTGCTTTTCGAAGTATTCTCCGCGAAATTTGACACATTTTTCCATACGATTGGAACCAATCATTGAAGTAACCATTCCATTCGGAAGTTGGGGTCTCCAAAATGGCCGTTTTGTAGGCGTCCACAGCTTCTTCAGGTGATGAAAATCTCTGTCCAATCTTCAATCTACAATTTTTTCTTTATTTTAGGGAAAGTATAGAAATCATTAGGGCTTAGGTCGGGGCTGTACGGCGGATGGTCTCATAATTCTATGTTTTCTTGCTCTAAAAACTCTTTTGTTCTGTGTGCGGTATGAGAACTCGCATTGTCGTGATGGAGGATGATGCGGCGGTTGCAGTTCTCTTTACGGAGTTTAGAAACGACCTGTGGCAAACAAATGCTAACATACCATTCTGCACTAAGCGATATTTGTCCCTCAAGAGAAATAGTCGTAACATGGCCGGTTTTGGAGACAAACGTGGCCACCATTTTTTTTGCAACACTCCGTGAACGAACAATTTTTGTTGGCTTTAACTCATTTTCGAACACCCAAACTCGTGACTGGCTTTTTGTTTCGGGTTCGTACGCGTATATCCAGGATTCGTCACCTGATACGATGTTGTATACAGCATTTGAGGATCCTGCGTGGAATCTTTCGAGAGTTCTGACGCACCAAGTAACGCGAGCCGCTTTTTGCTCTTCACAGAGCGAATGCGGTATCCATCGAGAAAACAACTTTTTTACACCTAATTGTTCATGCAAGATTATTTGTATTTGACTCATGCCAATGTCTAAAGTTGCCTGAATTTCGCGGTATATCACATGTCGATCTTCCTCAATCAGCTTACGCACAGCATCAACGTTTTCTTGGGTGACTGCAGTCTTTGGACGACCTTGACGGGGATCATCACTGAGCTTGACACGTCAACGTTGAAATTCAGCAAACCAGCGATAAATTGTGGTTTTAGATGGGGCTTCATCACCAAATGCAGAAATCATCCGGTCAACACACTGTTTTTGTGTTAAACCACTTCGAAAGTCATAATAAATCATCGCTCTTGAATTTTCTCGAGTCAATTCCATTTTCTCAATGACTAAACAAATTTGACAAAACCTTGTGACAAGACCGAGAATCTTTTTTTAAATAAATAAATGGTATTCGATTTTTAAAACCAAGGACTTTTCAATTAAAAAAAATTAATATGACAGGAACAGTGGAAATATTCCATTCCCGATACTTTTAGTGCAGCCCTAGTACATGATTTCGACATGGCTTGTAACATGATTCTGACGATACTCTGACGTGACCACGGGTGACACTGCTTGCGCCAACCTGTGCAACAATAGCATATCGCAGAATTCAGTTTGAGCCAAAATGTCGTCTGAAGAAGATAAACATGCCCTTGCTATGCTACAGATTTCAAACATTCCAAGTGCCAGCAAAAGATTTCGGGTACATGCATTGAGGAAAAAAATTGAAAATTGGTGTGACTTTCAATGCTATGAAGGAATTAGAATTATAATTTGCATAGGCAAGTCACTATAAGTTGCAAGAAGTATCTTGCGAATTCCTGTTAATGTAATCGGGTCTAGAACAATCATATTGTATCCATGGCCTTTCATGAAAAGAAAAAAAGCTAGGTCGTCTTTCATTTTGTATAGACAAGTCACTGCAAGTTACGTGTTACGCGCCACTTCGATGCGTCACTAGTAGCAAGCTGAATGGCACGTCACGTCATGCGGCGTCACGCCACGCTAATGGGCGCTGCTTGCGCTACGCTAATTGCGAGTGACAAGTTACGCGTCAAATCACGCGTCAGATCACGCGTTACGTTACTTAGGTGGGCGCCGCGCTTTGAGGCGAGTGACAAGTTACGCGTCAAATCACGCGTCAGATCACGCGTTACGTTACATCGGTGGGCGACGCGCTTTAGCTTCCTAACAAAAACTATGAGATATTAATGCCAAGGACTACGAGATATTCATGCCAACATTCGAGAAAGATCGTACCAAATGTGGAACTTTGTCTACATGTAATGCATCTAGACTGTAGCATATCAATGCAGATAAATTACTGCGAGAATCAAGCTTGCCAGGTGTTCAGTTTATTACTGTTCGATATTTGATCTCAGTGTTTGGTTTTTCAATGTGGTTACAAAAGGAAATTGAAAAAGCAGCCATTACTACGAAGGGTGCAGAAAATCACTCGAAATTTTTTTTATATAAGAATTTGTTATCAGTATAAAATATCGTGATATTTTTTAATTACTTTTTTTAATTCTTTACTTATGTACATACTACAAGATATAGAAACAGTTTCATATTTCTTATGTTCCAGTAGGACGAAGGAAAATACATTAAAAAGGCAAACTTAGTGCATACAATACTACTACTACTATAAATAATCTACAAAATGTAACATAAATTATATTAAATAATACTATAAATAAAAATAAAAAAAATACAATAAATAAAAAACTGGCCAAGCCAAAAAGGCCAAAAGAGTAGAGATAGGGTTCCGTAGTTGCCCGTCATAATAAATTAATGCAGCTAGTTTTAGGTCATTTTCTATGAAGTTGTAACGAAATTTTTACTAATCCAAGTGAATTTTATGAGTTGGTCGACTATTACTCGTTAATTTCTTAACTCTATTTAGCTGTGATAGATTTTCTTTTAACTTCATTATATGTACTACTATTGTATATACTTTTCACATTTCTAAAAGTAGCGGTTTAGTTGGAAGAAGCTGGCAGCAGTGGCGGATTAAAGGAGGGGCTAGGGGGGGTTATAGCCCCGGGCCCCACCTTGGGAGGGGGCCCCGCAGTCTCGAATCAAAAATATTTTTTTTAAAACTGTTTCAAAGAATTTTGAATAAAAGTAAAATGTTTTCCAAAGAAAATAAGTTAACCAAAATTACCTACGATTTTTAATTTGCTTTCGGTTAACTATTTGTTGGCCAACGACGGGTGTAAATATGTGATGAAATAACGAAATAAGTGGTATTATTAACGAATGGATTGGGAAAAACTGCGGCTAACGCTGCAGCAGTTGGTCACGGTGGCGAACGGTTGGGGGAAATTTCTACCAGAGAATGTTAATGTTTATCGCGTAATAATTTGAGTTATTCATTCATGCCAAAGGTTGTGATTTTCCTTTTTACTTATATAATTTAAATAAATTTATATGAAAGATTATTTAATAACAATTCTAAAGAAAACAATAAGAGAAAAATTAAATGTGTTGATACTTACGTATAAATAAATTTGAAAATGCGGTAAAAAAGAAAACTATAAAAATATCGTATCAATGTTGTAAAGAGTACGAGGACCTCACCAGATCGCCAGTAAACGAGGCAGGGACAATAAAGGGCTAGATAGTGTAATGACAGAGAGATATCTCTGTGTGCCTAGTGCGAGATGTTGTTTTTACGCACTCGATGCCGAGAAAGTTAACTATAATTTGTATGGAATAAAATCAGCGCCAATTAGTGGCAAAAAAGTGCTCACAAAGACAGTGGTACAGTCTCTTATTTATCTAAAACTATAAACAAAGAATCTATAGAGTTAATGGCTGCAAAAGTATTAAAACGTCTTATTGATGAAATACTCAGTGCAAAATATTGGGGACTCGTCGCGATTCTACCCCAGATATATCCCACATCGATCAGTTGTCAGTCATTTTCCGATACTACTTAGATGGTCACGTTTATGAACGTTTTTTCTGCTTTTTACAAATAAAAAGTCATAAAGGTAGGTCGCTTAGTAATGACGTATTAGATTTACTACAGGAGCACGGTATCGACATTAAAAATTGCAGAGCTCAGACCTATGACAACGCTTCCACTATTTCCGGTAAATATATTGGACTTCAAGCTTGTATTAGAGAAAAAAATGAATTAGCGTTTTACGTGCCTTGCGCTGGCCATTCTCTAAACTTAGTGGGAGAATGTAGTGTCGACGTATGTCGTGATGCTACAAATTTCTTAGGAATTTTACAGCAGCTATATGCATTTTTTAGTGCATCAACACATCGGTGGGACATTTTAATCACTGAGAATTCTAAAATAACGAGCTTATCGAAAACGAGATGGTCATGTCGCGGAGACGCCACAAAAGTTGTAGTAAAGAGTCATGGAGGTATTTGTAGGGCTCTAGAAATTTTGGTGAATGACGAAGAACAAAAACACGAAACTCGGAAAGAAGCTGAAGCTTTATTGAAACATATAAAAAAACTTGAAAATTTTTTTATGGCGATTCTATGGAATAATATTTTAAGCCGCTTTAACGCGACTAGTCAATACCTTCAAAAAGTTGATACAGATTTAATTTCTGCAAATAACATGCTACTTTCATTAGTGGATTTTGTGGCAGATTTGCGAGATACATTTTCTGACATTGAAAATCAAGCCAAACAACTAAGTAATTTTGTGGATCAAGAATATTCTGATGCAAACAAACGAAAGGTCACAAGAATGCTAACCGACAAAGAATCACAAGCTAGTAGCTTAAGCCCGGCTGATAAATTCATTGATAAATTCAATTAAATTAATTGTTTTAAGCCGCTTTAACGCGACTAGTCAATACCTTCAAAAAGTTGATACAGATTTAATTTCTGCAAATAACATGCTACTTTCATTAGTGGATTTTGTGGCAGATTTTCGAGATACATTTTCTGACATTGAAAATCAAGCCAAACAACTAAGTAATTTTGTGGATCAAGAATATTCTGATGCAAACAAACGAAAGGTCACAAGAATGCTAACCGACAAAGAATCACAAGCTAGTAGCTTAAGCCCGGCTGATAAATTCCGAGTAAACACATTTTATGTGATTATAGACAAATTAGTTGTCGAGTTGCAGAAACGGAGTGAAGCATACGATCGCATCATTCAACTATTTGGCTTTCTCACACAATTATTATTTATAGAGACAGATGTATTAGAAAAAAAGTAGCGAATCTCGTAAAGGTTTACTCTGACGATTTAGAAAAAAAAATTATCAGTTGAATTGAAACAATTTATACCATGTTTAAAACAGCAGCCTAAGGGCTTTATTCCAATCGTACAGGAAAAAACACAATTGCAAATGATGAAATCTTGTGTCCCTTAAAAGTTTTAAATTGGCTTGTAGATTTAGACATGATACAAGTTTTTCTGTATTTCTATATATTGCTTGCAGGATACTACTTATACTTCCAATCGCAAATTGCGAATTCAGATCAGAAAGATCATTTTCAGTTTTGAGAAGAATAAAAAACATGTATCGATCAACGATGTCAGACGACAGACTATCATCTTTAACAAGATTAAGCATCGAAGTTGACTTATTGAGATCAATTGACTTCGATGACTTAATTCATGATTTTGCTAGAGCAAAATCAAGAAAAACAATTTTTAATCGAATTTTAAAATAATTGTTTGTACTTCATTGTATCTATAAATAATATTTTATAATAAATAATTTATAATAAATTAATAAATGATTTTTTTATATTTGATAAATAGCCTTTTTCGCTGTCCTTAAGAGGGCCCCTTCTCAATTTTAGCCCCGGGCCCCATAAAGTTCAAATCCGCCCCGCAGGACACATGACTCTAATGAAAAATACCACTTTAAAGCTAAATATTTCGCAAACAGACCCCTGAATCGAAAAGATGTTGTTCCACACTCACAATGTTTTTGAAAAACCTATCCAACGATACCGTACATGATGGAATATACGGGTAAAAAAAATCACCCTCCCTTTACTTGTATGGGAAGTACCCAAACTAAAAATGTTTTTTAAGATTTTATTTCACAGTTTTCTAGGCGTGATTAATATCTATAACTACGCCAAATTACAGATTTGTAGCACCAAGGATCTCTGAGCACAACCGCGGATGGACGGACGGACGGACGGACAGACGGACGGACGGACATGGCGAAACTATAAGGGTTCCTTATTGTGTAACTATGGAACCCTAAAAATATACATTAACGCTTATTCTATATACATTAACAGAATTCCGTTTAGGTTGATACCAATTTGCCTACTTCTGCAGCGAGGCAACAATACTGCCCCTCCTGCAGCTGTGTTCCAGTGTGAAGGGTAAGAAAGCAAGCATAATTAAAAGCTGTAATGCATTTTAGATCTAAGGTATGGCATGGAATCTGAGGCCTTCTTTGCAGGTTTGATTGCAGGTGCTCAAAAGATGCAGTAGCCACTTACCAAGTGAACTGCTTTCACCGTGTGTAGCCGGCGTAAGATAATTCATAAACGTCCAGTGGTTTCGTTAAGAGGTGACTATGGGCTAAGCCAAAATGTTCTTATGGCTTATGATAGATGCTGGTGTAATCATCTCTTTACGCCTGGCCTAAAATACCCTGACCAAGGACGGAGAACAGCGTCAAATGTGTTAGACGTCTGATACTGTGATCGTTAAGCCTCCTGCCAAAAGTGTTATGCAAATCTCTCTTCAACGAGTGAGGCCCATATCCAGCAATGGAATTTTACAGGCTGATGAAGAACTGTCGGCTCATTTGTCATTACAATATTAACACAAAATATTTTATAAATATAAGATATCCTTTTTTATTTCATTAGGTCACCCTAAAGAAATCCTTTCTCCTGGCAACGTTGAGCAATTTTATCACTTCTAGCAACCCTGGCCGGAACTAGCATGTTTTTAAAAATACGGATGTTAGTGTTTAGGTATCGGAAAAGCTTCGTTTGCACAAGTATAAATTAATTTATGTTAAATCACTGCATCGAGACATGGCCTCATAGTCTTTTCATGCCTCCATACAAGAATTGGGTCTCGAGACAAGTTTATCAGTATCCGTCGGCTGTTGGTTTATGCCAAGACAACAAATTCCAGAGAGAGAGAGAGACAGCGTCGTTTAAATGGTTATTTTTTAAGTATAAGGCTGACAAACGAGACACAGACCACGTGATGGTAAGTAGATACTGTCGTCCATAGATACCTACCTACTAAAAAGGTTCAAAATATAGACGCGTTATCACCCCTGAGGACTAAGAAAGCCTCGTTACCAGTAAAGAGGGTCTCTGGTTCTCTACACTCACCATACGAAACACAGCAGCGTTAAGCTGCTATTTCACGCTGGTATTCTGTAAGGCACGTCCTTTCCCGGTCGAGCTGACCCATTTGTGCTACAACCATAATATAGTTGCAGCATGGTTCTACCACGTACAAAAATATAAAAATATGTATAAATATGTGTATTATCTATGGACAGTGTTGCAAGACTTGTCTTGCTTGTGGACGTCGGTGGACGTTTGGAGACGTTTATGGACAGTGTTGCAAGACTTGTCTTGCTTCTGGTGCGTGGACGCGTTTCTTCGTCTACGAACCACCAAATCCTTTCTAATCAAAACTCTAGATAAACAGTATCATACATTGTCCTTGAGCCAACGCGTGAACAATAGAATGCATTATTATTACTATGGATCTAGTAATAATAATGCATTCTGTCATATTACAATCGCTAGAAAGCTCAAGGTAGCAGTACACGGCCGAACGCGATAGCAGAGTGCGTTCGGCCAACGTGTACTGGGCCGTTTTGTGCGTATTTGGCGTTTGCGGCCAACACTCGCCGACAAGCAATATAGTGTCGGTTTTCCGTGCACAAATCAAAGAAATTTGGCGCAATCCGCAAACAGCGATCACACGTTGGCCGAGTATTCAGTTTATAGTTACGCTTCGGAGTAGACTGTAGGCCTAATAAAATTGTTTCACGAACATGGCGACATGGACTAATGAGGAAATATTTAAGTTCATTGATTCTTATCACAATGAAACAGTTATATGGAATCCCAAACATGAGCAACATAAAAACACCCTAACGTCCATCATCATCTAGCTACCAACGCAGAATGAAACACACCAACGTGTGAACTGCACCACGAAAATTTGCCGAGCGCGCTCGCCAAGCGCGCTTGACCAACGTGTACTGGAGCTCTCACCCGAGTGCGAAATTGACAGCTGCCTAAAAATTTTGCAGGAAAAAAAACTTAAAGATGGTGCTGCTGACTCTGTGAATGCTTGGAGTAGTATCATACAGTATGATGATTTATCTAAGTATGAATGCGTCCAAAGGTCATGTTTTTAATCTATAGTGATTTCGTTCTCAATGTCACAACAATCGATGTCGATTGTTGATAAAATCGACATCGATACACTTATTTTTGTCTTTTTTTATTTCTCATTACTATAATAAATGTCTAAAAATAATAAGTGATAAAATTAAAAGTTTTGTACAACCGACTTCAATATAAATTATTAAGGATAACTCAAAAACTACTGGTTACACCTTGATGAAACATGAAAAACACCAGTTTTCAAATCATCAAAATCGGTTAGCCGAGAAAAAAGTTATGAGATAACACACATAAATTCCATTTTATTAATCCTTTTTGAAGTCGATTAATAAAATGAGAATATCATCAATGTACTCAAAATCAATTACGCTCTATCAACATCACTTAGATCAAAAACTTAGAAAATTAGAAATTCATTAACCCCGTTCAAAGTTTCCAAACTTCTTACTGTTGTCTCATTTTCATCTTGCCCGTCAAGTTCAGTCTCTACCATCCGTCCAACGCACCAAAGAATAATGCAGGTTCGAGTTTACAAGTTTACGTTCGAGTTCGTGTTATGGGTAGAATTAATTCAATTAACTTTTATCATCAAGACAGTTTCACCAGAACTTGAGAGTCATATCGAAACAGCATTGCAGATCTCCAACGGTATGTGAACTTAAGTTCGTGTGTTGTGGAGTATGTGGATGTGCACTTGAGATAATATTCTCTCCCAGTTTCATAATCGTTTTCCACAGTGTCGCATTCAGCTTCCCTGTTTGTTTCTCTGCGGATGGTAAGTATTCAACTAACGAGATACGACGTCAGCAGCAAAATTTTGTTTTCCAGGTCTTTGAACGATATCGAATTTTAATGGTGATAATTCAACACACCAACGTTTTTAACTTTTTGTTTACTACTACTATGTGTAGTATTAAAACTGAAAGACACATCTTTGGTCTGTGATAAGTTTAAATTCTTTACCGATTAAGAAATTGCGCCATTTCCTTTATGACTCTACAACAGCGTAAGCTTCCTTTCCGATAGCCGTGAGCTTATATGAAGGGTACAGGGGCAAAACAAGGAATGTCACTAAAACAGGTTTTTGTGTAATTAACATTTTAATGTTTGAAAGTTTATAACTTTGTCTTACATATTAATTGCTTAAAAACTACTAATAGGAACTTTAGTTTACCTTATAGAGATCAGCTGTGGATACAAAAAATCTTTTGGCAAATATTAACAAATATGTAAAATTTTAAAAATAAAAGTAATTAACTTTTGTAAAGTACTAAAACATGGAATTTCCTATATAATCCATACAGGGAATGTCCAAATCTGGTACTATATATGAGTAATGCTTTCAAAATAGGCTTGTGCTTCAACAGAACAAAATCTTTTTAAGTCATAAGGTCTTTGTGCTTGTCTGCAGTAATGGGCAAATAATCTTGGTAGGCAAATACAGGCAATTCAAATTCATTGCTACATCCCGATTGATTTGCTCTTCTCTCATTCAATATGGGTGACTTCTCCCATAAACCATTATAGTTGCCTCGATGAAGAATGAACCTTGGATGTTCTCTCACACTCCTTATTTCTCTTTGGGCCTGGATTGGAAAAGAGCACTTTTACATGTTTTTACCAATACAATTTCACCCTTACCCACTTCAATAATTTCAGAGGGTTTAGGTCTTTGGCGACTTATTTTTAGCAAGTCATACCATTGCTATGAGACTTCCATTGAATTTTAAAATTGATCGGGCTCATATTTTTGTCGCATTCTAAATATGAATATCCTCTAATGGGATATGTTATTTTAATGGGGTCCAAAATTTTCATTACATGGGCCACAATATGAATGAACACAGTATAGTTCTTGTTTTGTCCTCCTGCAGAGTCACAAAATATTACTAAGTGCTTCACACGATGATCTAATTTTTTTTTAATAGTGAAAAAAAATTAACAATTTTTTATTCATCTAATTCTACCGTATTAAATACATCAATGACGAGTACATCACTCACCTTCGATTTGCCGACGATATAGTCCTTATGTCAGAATCGCTGGAGGACTTAAGCACTATGCTCAATGACCTCAATAGTGTCTACCAACGGATAGGTCTTAAGATGAACATGGACAAAACAAAAATGATGTTTAACGTCCATGTCACACCTATGCCGGTGGTTGAAAGCACTAAGCTCGAAGTTGTTGACGAGTATGTTTACTTGGGATAAATAGTTCGACTAAGTAAGTCCAACTTCGACCGAGAGGTCAATCGACGGATTGAACTCGGCTGGGCAGCATTCGGGAAACAACGACACATCTTCTCGTTAGACACATACCTCAAAACCTTAAAATGAAATTGTACAACCAGTGTGTGTCTCCAGTGATGACTTACGGATCTGAAACGTGGTCCTTCACTGCTGGCCGTATGAGGAAGCTCAAGGTCGCTCAGCAAGCTATGGAGAGGGCTATGCTCGGAGTTTCTCTGCGTGATAAACTTAGAATTGAGGATATCCGCAGTAGAACCAGAGTAACCGACATAGTCCAACGGATTAGTAAGCTGTAGTGGCAGTGGGCCGGTCATATAGCTTGAAGAACCGACAACCGGTGGGGAAGAAAGGTTCTCGAGTGGCAGCCTCGTACCAGTAGGCGAAGTTTAGGGCGACCCCCCACTAGATGGAGTGACGACCTGGTGAGACATGCAGGCAGTCGATGGATGCAGGTGGGTCATGACCGTGCTTTGTGGCATAACTTAAGGGAGGCCTATGTTCAGCAGTGGACTTATGAAAGGCTGTAATGATGATGATGATGATGAAATACATGTGCAAAAACATCGATAATGGCCAACATCGATGTCTTGAGTAGGATAAACATCGAACATCGATGTTGAGCTATCGATGTCAATATTGATGTCATCAACGATATTTCTACAACATCAACCATCCCTAATCTGACATTGACAGTTGGACATTCCATGTTACGGTCCGTTTCACTAGGGACATTCCCACTTTTACACATGTACAGGCTTTTGAAATATTAAAGATATGACGGACTATGATTGTTTTTATGCTTTTTACATAATCTATTCTATACATATAATAAAACTGTAAATAGCAGATGTCTGTACATTTTATATTTTTGTAATAAAAGTGATTGAGGGGTACTAAAAATAAGTAATTAAATACATTTCTACCATTTTTAGAATTTTCTGTCTGTCTGTCTGTCTGTCTGTCTGTCTGTTTGTTTGTTAACGTATCACGTATAAAGTACTAATTTATATCATAAGAATTGTTAAGGAAATTATAAAGTGTATCTTCGGGTTACATTTAGTCTTTATTTCATTAAAATCAGTTCATTCCATCAAAAGTTATGATAAATATTCTGAAGTATGGGTAGGGAAGTATAGGTACGAATTTGCTCAACGGTGGCTTTGTTTGAGTCATCAAGTGCATTTTAAACTAATATCATATCATAAATCATAGTTAAATTATGTAAAATAATGATATAATTATGTATATCTAAAACGCAGTAAACAAAAGTATTAAAGAACGTATTAAATATATTATACAAAAATATATTAACCTTATTAACTAAATCTGAAGCACAATAGTTAACCCATTTTTTCGATAGATGGTGGTGTTGTGAAAATGTAATGCAATGCAAAAATGTAATGTGGTTTTTTCCTGTAGATGAGTTTTCATATTTACTGCTAATCTTTATTATATTACTCGCTGCCCTACTGCGTGTTGACAAACTCAATTTATTCTTTACCGCCGAGTACTCTATGTGGTAAATCACATTTTAAAAGAGCTATTAACAATTGCGTTGGTTTTGGCGAGAGTCAAACTTTATTTTTTGCTTACTATGCAGGCACTGATTTATAAGTTCTCTTGCGTTTTATATAATGTATCAATCGCGTCAATTAATCTCTTTTATTTTTAGAATTGATGTTAGCAGCGCCATCTCTCTTGAAATATATACATATAATAAAAATGATGATAACATGTTGTGTCTCTTTCTGTACATTGTATATATATTTTGGTGGCTAAAATCATTATGGGGAACTGAAAATAATTAAATAAGAACATTTTATAATTTTTAGAATTGTCTGTCTGTCTATTTGTCCGTTATTATATGAACGCATCACGTCTAAAGTAAACATCTTTTATTTTCAAAGAAATCGTTAAGAAAATCATAAAGCGTATCTTCGAGTCACATTTAATCTTTGTTTTATTAAAATTGGTTAATTCTATCGAAAGTAATGATTATTATTTTGAAATGTAGGTTCGAATTTGTTCAATGGCGCCATAAAATCTCAGAAATAGTAATAAAAAGATTTGTGTGTAAAAAAACGTTCCATAATAATTAGTATACTTAAAACACAAAAAGAGATTTAAAAAGGATGTTTTCTCACACAAAGGACGTAATAGACGGAGTTGTACAAATTACAAACTTTTCTGAATTGCTGTGCTGAGATTTTTCGCCGATGAATCTTATTGAAACTTACTGAAGAAATTTGTATACATCGAAGCCATCCAACGGAACCCGACCAAAAATAAAAATTTTGCAACGAAATGTCGTGATATTGTATTTATAATATACGCAAAATCAGTACTGCCATTTTAGCGCTTTGGGAACTAGATTTAGCGCTTTTTTGGAATGTATAGCGCGCATTTCGAAATTTTAGCACCTAGCTTAATCCAGCGCTTTTTGGTGTATTTAGCACACATTTCAATATTTTAGCGACTAGCGGGTTATTAACTCTTTTATAGCAGCACTGTTAGTCCACATTACCGATAATAATTATAATGACCTTTATTATTTTTTCCCACAAATAGTACATTGCAGTTTATCTTTTTCAAACATATTTTTTTCACAAAACAAAGAGCATGGGAGACGAGTCCAAACTAGGATACCCTGTGCTATGGATCTCCTGGCTTCCCCTTTAGGATAATCAACTTGATTTTTTTACCGACGACTATAAGCGGGGAAATCCCCTTTATTAAAGTTTTCGTTCATGGTTTTGGCAACGCATTTATTTTGCTTTATTCAGTTTCAGTCAGTTGCTTAGAGCACAGCTAAGTTAAAAGTTACTTAGAAGTTATAACACAAAGAAACTGTGTAGCAACCGCAATCAGATGCTGACATCTGAAACTGAGTTGCGAAATACATTGCACTTTAAAACAATTAATGACATTTTTATTGTTCGTACAGTACTAACTACTGTTGACAGCAATTGCCATAATTATAAGTCGATGTCCTGCGAAGTATTGATACATCAAAAAAATATTGCCAAAAAAAAACTTAATGTTGTTTTCTTTATTATGATTATATAAAAAAACACAAACTTTGTTTGTAGTTAATTTAGCGCGAAATCTAGGGCTTTTTTAAAGCGCTGTTTTCATGAAATCTAGCGCTTTTTGTGTTGTCCTAGAGCTGAATGAGTTTTTTTTTATCTGGCAGTACTGCCCGAAAACCCTCTATTAAGAAGTAACTTTCCTTTCAGTTTTAAGCGCGTTCAGTTCCCAGTTACAGTGAATGTGTGTTATGCGATGACCGTAAATGAAGCGCAAGGTCAAACTTTACGCGTTGTAGGAGTGTACCTCAGTACTGACTGTTTTGCACATGGCCAACTCTATGTTGCTTTTTCCCGCGTTAGTAGCCCCCGTAACCTTTTTGTGTACACCCCGGCTAAGCCTACTTCTAACGTCGTTTACACAGAAGCTCTATCATAAACGACTTAGAACTTTGATGATAATGATTTATTTAGTTACCACTTATTGATACAGTAATGAAATAAATCGTTTAATATTCTCTTACCTAAACGACAAATTCTTTATGTAAAACCTGTATACGCGAGCTACGCCGCGGGCACAGCTAGTGCTACATAAAAATACACGCGAAAATCTTAGTGTTGCTATACTTAATTTATATTTGAAGTTTTTGTGACATTCCTTGTTTTGCCCCTGTACCCTTCATATTATCTCGCGTTTGTGAGGTTGTATGAATGTTTATTACTCTTTCTCGCAAAAACTACTAAATGTATTTTAATTAAACTTTACAATTATATAGCTCATACATCAGAATAACACATAAGCTATAATTAATAAAGATATTGTGTAAATTGGCTAAAATATAAAGATAATAATGTTAGGTAAGCCGTAAAAAAAACACGTCTGTCTGAACACACATCACGCAAAAACCTGCGAACCGATTTGGGTGGGACTTTCACTGGCAGGTAGTTGATGTTATAAGGAGCAACTTAGGCTACTTTTATTTAAGGGTTCCGCGGAAAATAATTCCACACGGGTGAAGTCCAGGGGAATAGCTATTGATTAATAGCTATTTTCATATATATGCTTTCAGATTGTAATACTTTGATACGTTTGTCTTTCGACTGGTGAGGTATTGCTTAGACATGTTATTAATGTTGTTTGCCTGCTAAACTTACCCTTGAACTTACACAACTTACTGAAGTTGTAGGTGATAAAACTTACAGAGCTTCCAGTATTCACAAAAGGCTCCGCTCTTTTGCCTTTTATATACGCAGGGAATGTTGCTTTACTCTCTTCGTTTTCTGTGTTGCTTTCTTCGCCAAGAGAAGTTGATAAAGGTGTATTTGGTTCGGTTCCAATGGGATTGACTGATAGCGTGTTAAAGTTTTGTAAGTAAACTTCTGCTATTTCTAGAGACAACGCTTGATTATAAGCTTCTTCAAGAGAAGACAATTTCTCTAGTAATCTCTGTCTAATTTTGCTAGAACTTATACCAGATATGAAGGCACCCCTTACGCTGTAGCATCCGTGGATATTCTTAACCGCCATGGTTAAAAATATCCACTACCCCATATCTTCCCGTAGGTATCGTAAGAGGCCACAGTGGGAAACAGGCAGGAGATGGGCAGCACCATCTTCTAGTACAATAAAAAACTGCGGTTGCAAATCCGCTCGCCAAGCGTGGCAACTGTAGCAAACACCACCCGAAAGTTACGAAGAGACGGCACTCAGGCCCCTGCGGGTCAGCTATTCCTGGCTACGGCGGCGGCCATGGTAACATCGGGGCAGAGGGTGCTAAGAATCTCTGGTGTAGTTTCGGTTGCCACCTAAGACGACTCGACCTGGCAACATATAACGCACGCACCCTGAGGACTGACGAGAAGATCTTTGAGCTGGAAGAAGAGATGGACAGGTTGCGCCGGGATATTATAGGATTATCTGAGGTCCGAAGAGAGGGGGAGGACATGGTAATCCTTGAATCCGGCAACTTGTTCTATCACCGGGAGCTCACCATTTTTATTTGTTTCAGCGTTTACATCAACAAAATCGCAATATTTAACTACTTAGTTTTATTTGGTTCACCAAAACTTGATACAGGCACATACTTAGTTATATTATTTTAATTGCTACTTCGAGACTTGGCAAAAGCTAAAAATCGCGGAGTTATGGCTAATATTTAATCGGTGTTTTACAAATTCAAGAAAATTTGTGTTAGGCTAAAGGTGAGAACTTTTTATTAAAAACTCGCGTACTCCCACATTCTTTTCTTGCGTTCACCTTTCTTCGTCATATGCATAATAACATATCACCACAATACAACACTACCTCTTTCTGAGAACTTACTACGGTAATGTGGACTGTTGTCTCAGACCGGAAAATACAAGGTTTCGAAACAAAGACGGATACATGTCGAGAGATAAGCTGCGATATATTATGTCTCTAGACATGTCTCCTTCTGCTATAATATCCAAAGTCTGTGTCTAATACTGTTGCATTCAAGTTGGATATGTTCAATTTTATCAAATAATCGTATTATATCAGATTCAAGTTAACAAGGGAGTATATTCGTGTTTCATCATTCTGAAGCAAATATTCAGGATTTTAAAAGATATTAAGTGAATTAATTTCGTTAGACGAACTTCTTAAAAATAAAAGATTTTAAGCACACACAAGGTTTTTTATTACACTTATTCTGTTTGCCTCACACAAATAGAAAAGAAAACACCCAGTAATCATTCAATAATTAAAGGTAGAAAATGGTAAATAGTTAAGGTAGAGAACACGGTCTTCATTCGGTGGGATTTTGAACGACTATCAAAATAAAGTCTTTGTCGGGAGCGACCAAAACTTCGCTCTTTTTACTTCTTATACGTAAGAATGTTAAATCGTTGGATGGATCAAGATCTCTAACAACAGCTTTTGCCTTGTCCACTAATGCAGTCATAAGTCCTGCGTACTGCACAGAGACATGGTTGTCCAAAGTTGTTTTGATCGGTATACCTTCGCCATTAACGACTATAACACCGGCAACACCTCTGTGCATTGCTAGTTTACGCACCGTTTCTTCTGCTTCGTTAGCCATTACACAACAATATTACCGAGCACGGAACACTATTATTACTCCTAAACGAGTTTCAAATATAGTTCCTAAATTATAAAGTTTGAAATATGCATTAATGTGCTAATTATTTAGAAAATCACACAATATTTTAACAGTTGACATGAAAATTCTAAATTTGAATTACCTTTACGCTTTTGACTGTAATCATTGAGATCAAATTGAAGCTTGGGAAGTAGTAAAATTGGCAAAACAAAACCTAAAGATTAAATACTCTTTGGATTAGGATTAAACCCATAGACTTAGAATATACTGGCGTATAGACGTTTTGACTGCCCGAAAACGCGTGACCAATTTTGATTTGTCATTGTGTGCGTTAGTTAGTGATGTACATTTTACTTGAAAGGTCTATCGAAAAATTATTGTTAAGGAAGCGGTAAAATGATTTTAAAAAAATTGTTTAGTGCACGAAATTGATTAAATTCAAAAATTTACTGTATTTTAATATGATAGTTCTAAAATAATTACAAAATATTCATATTACATGTTTCTGGGAATAACCTGAACCTACCTACCTTTTGTTGAATTTTAATTCAAATGTATAAAACTCCAGGTGACTTTACCGATAAACTTAAAAAATTCCCCAAGAATCAGATCGGAAAGTTGTATTTTCGATCTAAAATCTTTGGAGAAAAATATTTACTGCCGTGGGCAGTTTCCCCGGAATTTATTTTTTAACATATTGTTAATATAAATAGGCAGATAACCATAGAAGAACCACGTTATTTAAGCTCTCGGCACAGTGTCGTCAGCCATCCAAGCATGAATCGGGCATCGAGCGTTATGAGTATCAAATACTATGGAATTTATACTATCGCGTCTCATGCGCGGGCGTCTAGTGTGTTTTTAAGGAGCATTACTAAATATCTATACCTAAATACGCTAAAAGTTATATCATTGTTACTTAGGACTATAATCAGAAGTTCCGAAGCTCCGCTCAACCCCTTGGAGAAAATAGCGTGATACAATGAATATTGTACTAATGTGACCTAGAGGCTGTGCGGTTAGTTAAGTAAGGTTTTACATTTATTTTGGTTGATAAATAGATACTTAGTTGGGTTAGGTTAGGTTAGGTTAGGTTAGGTTGATTTAATTGAGGGTAGGTGCTGGTCTTCTAACTGCCAAGCGACAGTGCAGCCACGGTTGTGTTCGGCTTAGTGATGACAGCATTTCATAGTCCTTATCAATGTCAACATATTTGTCAGGCTTTTTGCTTAACGTTGGTTGCGTATGGTCTACGATTAGCCACACCATCAGGTGTATTATCTCATCAGCTACTGCTTTGTATCTTATAATAATTTGAAAACACATAACTGTTTTAAATATTTTATCGCACATCGTCGCTTTAAAATAGGAACAATATATAAATACAAACTACTAAGAGTTACATCAGGCATGTGGAGTTAAGTACTGGCATGTGTGTGTTAGCCCTGGAGAAAATATATCAAGTTCTTGATACTGTTAGCGAATACCCTTTTTTAAATATTAGAAGCTACGGCTTCACCACTATCCCACGGCCCACCCGATAATAAGTGGTGATGTAGCCGAAGACGTAAAATTCACTCATTTAGCTTAACAAGAGCCCAACTCTTGCCTTGGCATCCCATTGACGGCTCCATGGCTCAGAATTGAGTTCCGGGGCTATGGGCCGCAGGTACGAATCCCGCACGGAACAAGTATTTATATGGCTTACAAATTATTGTTACAAATATTTGTTAACTACCTCCATGATACAGGAAAATTGTTTCCTGTATCATTCGCACTTTAAAAAACGTTACCCCAATCAATAGGCAATCCTAATGTGGGGTAACGTTTTTTAAAAAATGAGAAATGATCCTGCATTTTATTAACAAAAAACTGTACATTATTATATGAACAATAGCGTAGATTTCAGAAATAATTAAATAAAATGATTTTATATGTAAGTGTGTAACCATTCCTAGGTTCACATTTATCGATAAGGGTTGGCGTGCATTCCGGTGCTGTAGTCGCCGGCATCGTAGGCCTTAAGATGCCGCGCTATTGCCTGTTTGGAGATTCGGTCAACACAGCGTCCCGTATGGAGTCCACTTCAGAAGCAATGAGGATCCACATATCGCAGACCACGCAGGAGTTGCTCTCGCCGTCATACCAAGTCGTGGAAAGAGGAGAAATACAGGTCAAGGGAAAGGGTGAGTTTAGTAGTAATTTTTTTTATATATGAAAGTGACAAGGTAACTTACGTGACGGTAAATGGTGCTAAGAGGTTACTGAAGCCACAGATGCTTATCGTCCTCGAGGATTAAGATTTTTCATCCTGTGGATATCGTAAGAGGTGACAGAGGGAATCTGAACCAGGAGATGGGCAGCAGCATCTTCCTGATAACAGCGTAATTATAAATATTTTTTGAATTATTTGTAATTTTTGTAGTTCAGTGTTAGGCTGCTGGCTGTTTTCTCCAATAAAAATCGAAGCCCCTTAGTCAACCATGGATATATTTTAAATACAAAATTCGTTTTAGGGTTCCGTACCTCAAAAGGACAAAACGGAACCCTATAGCTCATATAGGTATAAAACTTGTCCAGATTATTCTCTTGTTGTTAAAACTACGAAGAACGGATTTTATGAAATTCCACCCACAGGGGGCAGTGCGGGTCGTTAAAAATAAAAATATTTTTAAACTTTCAATCTAATAGCTCCTTTAGTCTCGCTAAAACTCGGAAACGGCTGGATCGATGTGATAAAATTTTTTGTGTATGTTTGGATTTGTTTTGTCCCTGGATGATCTAAACGATTCACAATTGGACCCGATAGGTGGCGCTGTTGTTGAAATCCAGAAATCACTCGTGCGAAGGCGGGGCGGATAGCCAGTTAATAATAATAATTCATTTATTTCAGACCAATTATACGTACTATTTGTTAGTATTTTATAATCGATCGACCCTTATGTTAGGCTAAAGTTAAATTAAATTCAAATTGAAATAAAATTGACATTAAAATTAATATACCTAACCAAGGTAGGTATAATTTACGGTATACTGGTAGGTATAATTTACGGTATGCAGTTTTATTCAATGCACCAACATTGGTGAACCCCATATGTTCTAGTACGCTCAGAATGATGGTGATAGCCTGCATGCGACTCAGCATCACATCTTTTGCGCATTATGGCTTCGAACCCGAAAATATGTGCCTCTACAAATATGCCCGAGGCGCTACAATATCGCATAACCCTATAAGAATGCTGAACTGCATTATTGTATTGTACGCGCAGATCGTTGTAAGTCCTCCGTGTATAGTTCGCCCACAGGCTCCACGTATAGAAGGACTGACAAGCAGGTTTTGCGTAACCTGTTTAGTACAGCGTGCAAGTATGCGGGCCAACATATTATTACATCAGGGTTATTATAATATAAATGAATACATGGTTGATAATTACGAATGAGGTAGTCGCTTCCAACCTGTTTCTAAAATAAATTTTGTAAATAGTTTGTACAACCATTAATGTAAAATTTACTTTTATAAAAAGTCCCGCTGGGTTACTTGCAGGTTCTTCACGGACAGAGGTTTTTTTCGTACCAGTAGTAAAGTAAAAAAATTACTTTCAACAATAATTACCTACTTGTAATCAATATTGAATAAAAATTATTCTATTTTACTCTATTCGTTGGACAGACAGTGACCTGCGCTCCTGCTTTGCATCAGTGTTGTCACTCAAGTCTTCGGTGACCCAGTGGCCAAAGTACTTAAATTTCTCAACTCTATTCTGACTACTATCAGAGAGTTTGACACTTGGTAGTGATTCGCACTTGCTGCCATATTTAAAAATCATTAAATCACTTTTCTATGCTTTGTAACTGAGCCCATAGGCCTCAGTACAGAACTCACATATCCTTATCAGTCCCTTCAATGCACCGATTGAATTATATTAATGATTAAAATTATATTCTGAGTAAATATCCATTCATCCATCCATTACTGCCTATAATAGTCTACTGCTGAACATCGAGCCTGTATGCCTCATAGAGGGATTTTGCCATACTTGTATATGCCATACATACGCTTGGCAAATGAGTTGGCAACCGCAGTTTTTTATTATTTTGAGTTACAACTCAGGAAGATGCTGCTACCCATCTCGTGTTTCAGTTTCCCTCTATCGCCTCTTACGACTTACGACACACATGGGACGATAAAGGGTAGTGGATATTCTTACATCGCCCCTACACGGGATAAAGTATAATTATAAAATATCATTTTAAATATTTTATTAGTAAAATATATTTCTTTTATTTAAATATTTATTTCGCTTTGCATATTATATAAAACGGTATGGTTTTATTGCAGGAGCTATGAAAACCTATTGGCTCGAAGGTAGAGAATCACGGCCATCTTTAAGCAAAATGATATCCTCGCAACTGCAACCGGGGAAAGAGTTGGAGTGGGAACGAGCAGTTGACGTCAGAGACAGCATCGCGGAACATTCCGCCCAGCAAATGCACAACAAGGAGCATCTGTTGAATTATCAACATCTACTAAACGCGGTCAATTCTGGACCTAATTCCTTAATTAATAGTGCTGGAAATCTGATATTGTCAAACCCAAGAAACCAAGCGTCTACGGTAACGTCACCGGTGGAAGAGAGACGGATGTATTCTCCGGTGACTTTCCAAGACGTCGCTAGAAGAAGTATAGCCAATTCGCCGAACAGAGTGGAAAGGGACAGAAGTGAATATTTGGAGCAGTACCAAAACAGTGCGATCAACGGCCGACAGCTTCCATACAATCAAACCAACAAAGGTACGTCTCTTATATATACTTAAATATAACATCTTAAAGCTTAGGGAACATAGGGCGGACTTAATGCTTTGTGGCATACTTTTCCAATCAACCCTGAGTGCCAAAGACAAATGTTGGCAGTTGCGAATAATTTAAATAAATATTTAACTACAGCCGGATTAATTTCTATCAAAACCAGTCCATCTAAAAAATTGCAAACTAATCATATTTTACAACTCATAATTTGAACTATTTACTCATGCAAGTTCTGAATGTGTTTTTAATAAGATTAAAGTGACGAAGGATATAACAGGTTAAAAATAAATGTGACTACTGCACATCATTGACACTTGGACACATGGATAACTTTAAACAGAGAAGCCTCCTGATGCGTTGTAACCACTTAGGACTTTTTTTATAGGATAAGGTGACAAACGAGCACACAGTCCACCTGATGGAAGCCATAGACATCTACATCTATCCTCGTTTGCGAATCAAAATGCAGATCCGTTGTCACCCGTGAGGACTAAGATGGAATGCCTCTTTTCCAGTAAAAAGGGTCTCCGGTTCTCTACACTCACCATACGAAACACAGCAGTGTTAAGCTGCTATTTTACGCTGGTATTCTGTGAAAGTGTGCTCCTTCCCCGGTCGAGCCGACCCATTCGTGCTACAACCATATTACTAATATAGCTGCAGCATGGCTCTATCACGTATAGGACTGAAATCGGAGTCTTACTACCTAATAAACTGCTCTAATTTATTAATACGTAAAAATTAAACGTATTCCTATTTTCTTATTTTATATTCCAGGTTTTCTATTTTTTGTGATTTCCTGCCAGGAAGTTAGTAGAAAGAACTGGGTAGAACTGCAAATTGAAAAATATTGTTCATGCCCATGTAGGGCCACCAAAAAAATCAACGGAAAATATTTTACTCTCTTTTTAAATACTAGTACAATTTGCGTAAGATTTATATTCTTTGTCACTGACAACTCGCACAAGTTGTTTTAGGAATACGTGACGAGATGTGTCAGAATTTCTTGAAATCTGTCCAGCCGGGTTGGATCCGTCGATTGAACTCTTGATCGAAGTTGCGTGACTTACCTAGTCGGACAATTTGTCCTAGATAAACATACGCGTCAACAACTTCGAGCGTTGTGTACCCAACAACTACCGGCACAAGTATGACATTATGATCTTTGTCTTGTCCATATTCATCTTTAAACCTATCTGTTGACTGACACTGTTGTAGTTATTAAGCATAATACTACTGCCCGCCAGTGATTCTGTCATAATTTCTATCTCTTTGGTAAACATACGAAGATGAGTGATGTTTTCATCATAGATTGTTGGTACCGTACACACTACCTGCCCCAGTAGCTTCAAAACATCTTCACCTGTTTTCATAAGCTCTGTTGTAATTCCAACCTTAACCGGGGCTTTTCCGCTGCGTTTTCAAAATATTTAAAAACCATTCTAATCTCGCTCAGACGTTAGTCTGTTGATCTGACGTCCGAGATATTACCGAAAGGGCCTTTAACTTAGACTGTTTTCTCTAGATAGATCTTTGTGAGATCTATCTGTGCAGATGCATGTACGCTATCATCTATTGAAAACTGTAGTTTCATTTTTCTTCTAACAGCGAATGTGATCAAATATTTTTTGGGTTCTTCTGCGACGGGTCTTGCAAAACTCCCGAACTTTCGCTTAGGTTTCTTAGCATTCCCTCCATCGCCTTTTCTATGGTCACCACCGAAGCCAGGAATGGTGAGGCCGCCGGGAACAAAGAACCGGTTTTGTATCGTTCATCACGAGAATGGAAATATTTAGCTACATACGGCCATACATTTACTGGTACAATTTTACGAGTTCCCTTATAAACATATTGTTTCAGACTCGAGGTCTACTTCAGCTTCTGTTGGAGGTGTGTGGACTGACGCCGAGTCAATAGATCCACAGAGAACATTGGACAGCTTGAATTCGTCTTTCTGGTAACTATATTGCATTTAAAATTAGAAGAATCTGTTAATACAATGCCTGTTAATATTATAGTATCATAAAAACAAAAGAACTCGCTCTTTATTGCCTTTATTAGCGATAGAATTCAATACCTTAACGAAAATGTCGAATTGTTATAAGCAGTGAACAAGCGCAATCGTTGAAATAACTCGAAATAAATTACGTTTAGAATTATTAGCCTCAGATCAAATTAATAATTTAAATATTAATTAGCTAGATGGTTCTCAGCAGTTCTATTCCAAGATATTAGGCACAAAAGAAGCAGTTTTGAATACTCTGTCTGTCTTATTATTTTAATTTAGTCTCCGGCATTTAAGAAACTATCTGCAAAATGTTAATTTTGTTTATATTTATTTTAACTCATTCGTAGACTATTGAAACTTCGAGCTAATAAACAATCTATATATCTAGACCACAAAACTTACTCCTGAGGTAATCTATAAATCAAAACCAATAACATATGTGATACATATTATAAAAAGTATTTTTATGTCTCTGACATGTAACCAATTTTTTAGAAATCTAGTTTATTGAAATTCCAAAATGTTTTCTATAATTGAAGATACATACACATTTAATGAGCTTTTTTCCTTTTAAATACTGTTTACAATAACACAATGATTTATCGTTCAAATAACTTCATTTGTTTTATGAAAATTAACATCGTATGTTGCAAAAAGACGCGAATACGTATTTTTTATTAATATTATTTTAATTACTATTTGCTACATGGATGTTACTGGTTTGGAAAACATTGAATATTGTTCTAGAAATTCTACAGGGGTCACATAAATCTTAAGTTACAGTGCGACGTCACCTTGCAGAGCCGGCACTGCGCCTGTTACCAGGGATCGCGAACAAGACACTTTCTTGTTTGAGCCCAGAGTAAGTATAGTTCTACTTAACTACTTATACCTTGAACTTAAATTGTTATTACAGAATTAGAAATTACTAGAAATATTTTTGGAAAATATAACTAATTGCTATATTCAATATAAATGAATATATCTGTCCAGTTAACCTATCTCTAAGATTGAGACAAGCCTCAGCCAAATCCGTTCTAAAAGAAATAAGATCTTTAAATATTTATAAAGCACCTAGCATAGAAGCAAAATATTTGAATACAATAGCCACTGACATCGTTGAACCAATATCTAAACTGATATATCCTTAGCAAGGAAAATATCCACAGGCACTCGAGACAGGAATTTTAGACCCAAATTCCAAATACAAAAACAAGCTCGGTATGAAAATTATCGTCTAATTAATATACTACCTACTATTGATAAAAATCTTGAAAAATATAGCTAAACAAATATGCAAGTTGTATAAATGGATTATAACAAATTAGCAATACGGTTTGAAACCAGGGAGAAAGCACCACACAACAACATACTAACGGTATGTTGTATGTTATTGATGATATACAAACAGCTGCATGGCATAAAGCATGTCCTAGTAAGACTACTAGGACTACAGGAGTCTAAAAAGACTTATAGACTACTCAAGCGCATTCGTTACTCTACAACATAAAATTCTAATGAAAAATAAATGACTGTGCAATATGTAGGCAGCCGAATAATGGTGTGAAAACTATCACTAAGGTCAGGCGTTGTAAGAGTTGCTAACAGTTTAAGTAACAAGAAAATGGTAACAAAAGGCACGGCACAGAAATCCGTAATAGCATTATTGGCCCCATTAGGATGTCCTCCAAACCGAAATTCGGTCACGGCGGCCAGTCTCAACGCAGACTAGCCATCTGCACAGGACAGGTTTATAATGATTGACACAGAATAAATCGATTGCAAATCCATACCAATACTATAAAATTATTTTATACTTAGTAGTTCGTTTTAAAAACGCAATATATTCGTCATTCATCATTACAGCCTTTAACAAGTCCACTGCTGAACATAGGCCTCCCCCAAGGAATGCCACACATCCAATATATTGTTTTTATTCAAATAAATATTTTGATTATTTTGAGGACCTCCGAGGCCTTCATGATTGGTCATTTTTGGCAAGTATGGTCTTTTTTCTTTTCGAAAAACAAACGTGAAACATGGATTTTCTCCTGTATCGTGGAGGTAATTTACCACAACTATAATTATTATTTGTAGGCAATACAATTAATACTTGATCCGTGCGGGATTCAAATCCGCGGCCGTCAACACCGCAACTCAATCCTAAGTCACTGTGCTATGGAGCTATCGGCATGTTTGAAATTTTTACTTTTAATTAAGTTTTAAATCTAATCCACACTATTGAAGAAAGCCTGGGGAACAAGTTAATTATATAATCTTATTGAATAAAAAGTACCGACCACTATAATTTCTAAACGTAAGCTGAAACTGTATTTATAATTATTAAGAGTACATAATTGTTCTAAATTTAAAAATATAATGCAAAATAAAACCGTAATGCAAAATCTTTTTGGAATTAGGACGGTAAAACTTATCTTCATTTATTCTATATATCTATAATATATATTGCTTATCGCATTGTACGGGGTTTCGTAACGTACCTTAAACAATAGACACAGGTCACAATAGATAACCTAACGTGCTTGCATAGTTTTTGTTATGCCTTGGGGGGTCTAACAGATTGTCAAAAAGTTGCAGGATTTATATCTTTATATATAAAAATTACGTGTCACATTGTTTGTCCGCGATGAACTCCTAAAATATTGAACTGATTTCAATGAAATTTTACACACTGTGTGCAATTTGGTCCAACTTGTGAGAAAGGACAGTTTTTATCCCGATAAGTGACCCTCAGTTTTTTTTATTGCTAATTTCAAGGGTTTTTTTTTTAGGAAACAAACAGTTGTCGGAAAGGGCAGAACAACGTCTGCCTGGTCAGCTAGTTTTTAATAAATTTAAAATTATGTTACATTTTTTGCAACATCTAACTTTTAAGGAAAAGCTTAAATGATGCCTATTTAAGCTTTTCCTAATAAATAATTTTTCACTAGATAAGCCTTATATGAGTATTAAATTACAATTCATACGCTTTTTCTACCGACTTCAAAAAGGAGGAGGTATTCAATTCGACTGTATATTGCATGCCTTAAGCGAAAGCGCAAGGTATGTTCTACTATCGCCTAAAAATTAAGATTCCAACGTTTTATCGAATGAAATCGTATCTAGCAATCATATTATACATATAAATGATATAAAAACCACATTCTTAGAAAGATAAATGATTGTTGAACTTATTAATATTTTTTTTAAATCGATTAATTGCTATTTTTAAATAAAAAGGGGGTTTTAGTGGCTTATGGTGTGGATTTATCAAGTCCCCAAGGCTTGTAAACACGATAACTTTTGAAAATATCAATTGTTTAACTCCATCTATTTTTTAATCTCTTCATCTATCATGTGGGAAGCCACTGAATGAAAATGGCAGTGTAATTTTGTTTTTTTTCGGCTCCAAAATGGCGAAATTTTCGTTGATTTGGTAGCCTTGTATGTAAATTGATTTGGTAGCCTTGTATGTTATTTCTGTAAATAGCCCCACTCGGAGCTGCAGCCACAGAGGGTGCTGAAGCCGATAGTGCTGTCGAAATGTAAATACAAGGTGGCGGCTGCAATAGGTATAAATTTTTTCATCATGGGTGTCATTTTTATGCTATTCGAGGGTGTTGAAGCCGATAGTGCCGTCGAAATGTAAATCCAAGGTGGCGGCTGCAATAGGTATCATTTTTTTCATCATGGGTATTATTTTCATGCTATTCGAGGGTGTTGAAGCCGATAGTGCTATCGAAATGTAAATCCAAGATGGCGGCTGCAATAGATATCAATTTTTTCATCATGGGTGACATTCTCAAGGTTTTCGCGGGTGTTGAAGCAGATAGTGCTGTCGAAATATAAATAATCCAAGATGGCGGCTGCAATAGATATCAATTTTTTCATCGTGGGTGACATTCTCATGGTTTTCGCGGGTGTTGAAGCCGATAGTGATGTCGAAATGTAAATCCAAGATGGCTGCTGCAATAGATATCAATTTTTTCATCATGGGTGACATTCTCATGGTTTTCGCGGGTGTTGAAGCCGATAGTGCTGTTGAAATGTAAATCCAAGGTGGCGGCTGCAATAGGTATCAATTTTTTCATCATGGGTGTCATTTTCATGCTATTCGAGGGTGTTGAAGCCGATAGTGCTGTCGACATGTAAATCCAAGATGGCGGCTGCAACAGATATCAATTTTTTCATCTTGGGTGTCATTTTCATGGTTTTCAAGGGTGTTGAAGCCGATAGTGCTGTCGAAATGAATATCCAAGATGGCTGCTGCAATAGATATCAATTTTTTCATCATGGGTGACATTCTCATGGTTTTCGCGGGTGTTGAAGCCGATAGTGCCGTCGAAATGTAAATCTAAGGTGGCGGCTGCAATAGGTATCAATTTTTTCATCATGGGTGTTATTTTCATGCTATTCGAGGGTGTTGAAGCCGATAGTGCTGTCGAAATGTAAATCCAAGATGGCGGCTGCAATAGATATCAATTTTTTCATCGTGGGTGACATTCTCATGGTTTTCGCGGGTGTTGAAGCCGATAGTGATGTCGAAATGTAAATCCAAGATGGCTGCTGCAATAGATATCAATTTTTTCATCATGGGTGACATTCTCATGGTTTTCGCGGGTGTTGAAGCCGATAGTGCCGTCGAAATGTAAATCCAAGGTGGCGGCTGCAATAGGTATCAATTTTTTCATCATGGGTGTTATTTTCATGCTATTCGAGGGTGTTTAAGCCGATAGTGCTGTCGAAATGTAAATCCAAGATGGCGGCTGCAATAGATATCAATTTTTTCATCGTGGGTGACATTCTCATGGTTTTCGCGGGTGTTGAAGCCGATAGTGATGTCGAAATGTAAATCCAAGATGGCTGCTGCAATAGATATCAATTTTTTCATCATGGGTGACATTCTCATGGTTTTCGCGGGTGTTGAAGCCGATAGTGCTGTCGAAATGTAAATCCAAGGTGGCGGCTGCAATAGGTATCAATTTTTTCATCATGGGTGTTATTTTCATGCTATTCGAGGGTGTTGAAGCTGATAGTGCTATCGAAATGTAAATCCAAGATGGCGGCTGCAATAGATATCAATTTTTTCATCATGGATGACATTCTCATGGTTTTCGCGGGTGTTGAAGCCGATAGTGATGTCGAAATGTAAATCCAAGATGGCGGCTGCAATAGATATCAATTTTTTCATCATGGGTGACATTCTCATGGTTTTCGCGGGTGTTGAAGCCGATAGTGCTGTCGAAATGTAAATCCAAGGTGGCGGCTGCAATAGATATCAATTTTTTCATCATGGGTGTTATTTTCATGCTATTCGAGGGTGTTGAAGCCGATAGTGCTGTCGAAATGTAAATCCAAGATGGCGGCTGCAACAGATATCAATTTTTTCATCTTGGGTGTCATTTTCATGGTTTTCGAGGGTGTTGAAGCCGATAGTGCTGTCGAAATGTAAATAATCCAAGATGGCGGCTGCAATTGGTATCAATTTTTTCATCATGGGTGTCATTTTCATGGCTTTCAAGAGAGTTGAAGCCGATAGGGTTGTTGAAATGTAAATCCAAGATGGCGGCTGCAATAGAAATCAATTTTTTCATCATGGGTGACATTGTCATGGTTTTCGCGGGTGTTGAAGCCGATAGTGCTGTCGAAATATAAATCCAAGGTAGCGGCTGCAATAGGTATCAATTTTTTCATCATGGGTGTCATTCTCATGCTATTCGAGAGTGTTGAGGCCGATAGTGCTGTCGAAATGTAAATCCAAGATGGCGGCTGCAATAGGTATCAATTTTTTCATCATGGGTGTCATTTTCATGGTTCTCAAGAGAGTTGAAGCCGATAGGGTTGTCGAAATGTAAATCCAAGATGGCGGCTGCAATAGATATCAATTTTTTCATCATGGGTGAAATTCTCATGGTTTTCGCGGGTGTTGAAGCCGATAGTGCTGTCGAAATGTAAATCCAAGGTGGCGGTTGCAATAGGTATCAATTTTTATTTACATCTATTCTCGATTCAGAATCAAAATGTAAGTTATGCCGGATTATCACTAATAATAATAATATAATAATAATTTTATATCAGATAACCAAGCGATCCATAAAATTTGTTACTAAATATGAAACTGATAACCTATGTTAGTACCTAAATTTAATTGTTAAATACAAGTGCCTTATTAGCTAAACATAGGCGGTAATATTGCTTAAAGAGGAATGAGTCATATCTTTAAGCAATTTTTTTTTATGTGTGTTACCTTATTACTATTTTCTAGGAGAATCGATTTCGATGATCCTTTTTTTATTTGAAAGCTCGTGCTTCCCATTTGGTCCCATATGAGTTTGATCAAGGTCTGACTAATAGTTTTTGACTTATCCTTAATAATTTATATTAAAGTCGGTTGTACAAAATATTTAATTTTACCATAGTTTTCATTGATAAATTACGTATATATAAAACTAAACATTTTTAAATTTAAAATAAATGTTATAATACCCTTGTTTCCCTAGACTTTATTAATTTGTGTGTTTCTAGATGTAAGAAATCAGGCGCACTGCAGAAGCGCGGCAAATGCTTTCTAATTCATCACCCTTGTGGGAAAGAAATATAAGCCCATTAGCGGGACGTTTGTAATCTGTTACTTAACTTTTACTTAATATGTACTTTAAAATAACAGTATCCGGGCACCATGTCCCTGATAATGGCGGACTCGTGCCCCTCGCTTCGCACGGATCCTGCTCTGACACCGGCGCCCAAAAATAGCACTGAGGAAATAGGTAAACTACTCTTTTATAATATTTATGATCCTGGTAGGATTCAGACGTTAAATACATCACTTGAGGATGCCTTTTTCATACGACTCCAGTACTACAGTATCTACAGCTGGCTAAAGTAATGTATATATTTTTTATGTTTCTACCCATTCTTATCCCATGGGTGTCGTAATAGTCGCTTAAGAGAATGTCCCGAAGACCTTGTGGTCTTCGATAGACAACATTAACCAATAACCATTTTGTATATATTTAATCATTACGGCTTATCAAAAGTTCACTTAATACATAGGCCTACAGATTGCTGTCCTATCGCGGATATTAGCCATAGTTGCCACGTTTGGCAGGCGCGTTGGCAACAGCATTTTTTTTAAATTGTTATCTTGAAATAGGAGATAGAATGATAGGTACAAACATAAAATTAAAAAAAAATTACGGTTTCCAACCAGCCTGCCAAAGTGGTAACTTTGGCAAATATCCACGGGGCAATCTATGGGAGAGGCCAATCAGAATTCAGCAGTGGACTTGGATAAGCTGTAATGATGATGATGAGCAGGAAGATGCTGCTGTCCACCTCCTGTTTTAGTTTTCCTCTGTCGCCTCAAACTACGCCCACGGGTTGATTTGGGGTCACCACTACCACTGGCTTCACCGTATAGTCGGCGTTAAAATATCCACTACCCCATATCATCACGTGGGTGTCGCAATTCCGAATGAAATAAATTGCTAGATGTAAAATACACGGACCGATAACAGGAACGTCAATGGCCACGCCAAGTATGGGCAGTATACCAAATCATTCCAACTATGGGAAAGGCAGTGGCGTAAGCTGAAGAGGCTAAAAAAAGTATTAACAGTAGTAAAACAAATTGCAACATAGTCAATTTCAATCAAAAAATCTGCAGATACCCGTCAAGACTATATTGTTTTACACAAATTTTAACATTGTAAAGTTTGAATTTAAGCTGGAGATCGATCGATCGATCTCCGAATACCAGCCTAAAATGCATGGTCAATAAATATACTGGCTCTTGGATGCGTGATCCAACTCAGGTCGAAGTGATGTGTGATGCGAAGTGATGTGATGTCGAACTCTCACGTTGCTCGGGGTAAGTCCACTTCTGAACATAGGATTCACACAGTGATTTCTAAAAAACAAGTTTAGAAATCCATCTTTGCTTTTTATTTTACTTTTTAACTCTTAATCGAGGATATACGTAGGCCACAGCACTTAACTTAGGGGGCACTGTGTGTTCGTTTGTCACCCATGTATAAAAATAGCTTTCGAATGTGTTCGGAGACTGTCACCTTGGTCGTAATCAGCCAGCAGTACATAATTATCTTCGTTATAACATTCAAACATGGTGATGATGATGGGATTGCCTTTGTATCTTATTTATGTATTCTCTACATAGAAACCGACACAGAGTACCAAGACGCGCACACTGAAATAAGTCCAACCGGACACGTCTGCACAATATCCGAAAACATCGAATCGAACAACCCAAAACAAGGCAAAGTTGGACGTTTCAAGGCAAGAATAGCCCCGGGCCACCACAAAAACTGTACCCAGAAGCAAATAAAACAGGGTTCCATAAAAGAGAAAAACCCGCCGATTCAATCAGGCAGTGTTCTTCCTCATGGACACCATCACACGAAGAACGTCAATCATCACCAGTGTTGCGGTGCTTTCGGAAATCCACATGTGAGACATAAAGCTAGTAACTCTAGTTGTCACTTAATTTAAGTGCCGTTTTAGTATATTTCAATTTACAAATCAAAAATGGACTCTTTAATCTTTTAGCTAAATCACTGTGTACATTCGACACCATGTACTATGTAACACGCTTAGTTAATAATTTCAATTTTTCAATGCTATAAATTATTCAGACAATATACGTCTGTTACACACTCTAATGTCCTTTGCAAAATACCAAACATTATATAATCACTACGCTTTGTTTTACTACTTTGCTTTAAAAATCGGTTCAATAATTTTTCCTCATAACAATGTTATATTATCACAAGTGTCACTAATGCTTAATATTGTCTTTGCTCTATATCTCCGGGCCAAAGACCTATAAAACATCTTTGCTCCGTGCTTTTTAAATACGAAGCTCGAAAACAGATGTAAAAAATACTTGTATATTAATGATTTCTTTTTGCCACTTTTACTAATACTCAATGTGAAAAATGGCTGTCTATTCTACTGTCTTAGGTTAAGTTAACGCAAAGAAATTTGATGAAATTAATCGTAAATTTACGGTAACGGCCTATTAGGTTGTATCATTCTACCTAAATTAGGTATTAAAGAATCAGTCACTTTTTTGTTATTATATACAAATAATTTTAGTGATTAAAATTGTTTTTGTATTACGAAATAAAGTATTGATTTTAGGCATACGTAAAATATGAAAATGTTTATACACAGTGGTGACTTTTTTAAGCCAGATTGTTATTAAAATTATTTTGTCCAATGCAGTCACTAGTGTCGATGAAATTTGAGTATCTTTGAAATTGCAACGTAATAAAGTATTCAAATATTAATTTTTTTACTTTTAAAATATTGTACATATTTAAGTTATTATTTATTTCAGATCTCAGATAAGTTCACGACATCCCAAAAAGAGATTCCAAAGAGTACTGTAATGGAGAAGATAAAATCCCAAATTAAGATGAGCTTTACTCGTTGACAATAGAAACAACGTTTTTAAACTTAAAATCAATTTTATAATGGCTAATTAATGATTATGTTTAGCACTGTTTGACAGTGATGTGTTGTCAAAATATTTAAAATTAGGTTATGTAGTGAAATTAGGTTTTATATTTCACCAGTTTTTGAAATTTTAACCCATTACTTAGTAATGGAATTATTTAATAGATTGTCTAAGACACTATTGTATTTAAGAGAACACGGAAAATAAGAAAAATAAAGTTTAATATACACAGCAATAGTCGTGTAGTTGTTGCACATTATATGTATATCCATGAGAGATGTTATCAGGTTACGTATCCATTCATAATATAATGAGCGGTTTGATTTGTATTTCAACTAAGTTAAAGACAAACGTGAATATGGTCAAATAAAAGGCCTAATATCATGTGTATCAAATCAACATCATCGTTACATGCCAATGATGATGGAAATTACGCTACTAAAAATTACATTTCACCTTGATTGTGCAATGTTCTAAAAAAATCTAATGCTGACCATATATTTATTTTATGTTATGTATTCATTATAGATATTAAATGTTCCCAAATTAATAATTTACAGTTTCCTTTTCTTTTTTGTTTTAGCAATATTATATTACTTATTAAAGACGTTACAGATATATTTTATGTCGTTGAAATAAACATAAACGTAATAATTTAAGTTAATTAGTTAATTTTATTTAATTCAATTATATACTGTGTATTATTTCTCTGCTCGTGCAATCAACTATGCTGCCAGAATTAATTCATAATCGATGCTCATGTCATTTTGAATGAGGTAAATGAACTAACAATACCTATAGAGTCATATAGGGTAGTTGACACTCATGTCAATTATAATTCCTCTTCTTTTTTAACTTATGGGTTCTCTTCTTTCTCTTGATAGAATTATCTCAAAACAAAATTTTCTATACAAAATTGCTTAATACCAGTGAGAATTAATTGTAGTCAAACATCTATTTTTTTAGTACTTAATAAAATGTAATTTAACTTAAATCGAAAAACCGACGAAGTTTTTATACGTGGTAGAGCAACATTGCAGCTATATAATAACATGAATGGATTGGCTCGACCGGGTTAGGACCACGCCCTCACAGAATACTTGCGTAAAATAGCAGCTTGCTACTGTGTTTCGTATGGTGAGTGTAGAGAACCGAAGACCCTTTTTACTGGAAACGATACTGTTGTCAACTGTCCTCAGGGTGACATCGCATCTGTATTTTAATTATTAATCGGAGATAAATGTAGATTTCTATCGACCACGACATCCACTTACCATCAGGATGGCTGTGTGCTCGCTTATCATCCTTATTCTATATAAAAAAGTTAAATCTTCTAAATTGTATGATGTAGTAAATTATAACAGTCATCTACCCATTTAATGTTGTGAATCTCTCTAATTAAAGGCTTATTTATTTTAGAATATATGATTGCGATGTATTATTTCCTCATAGAATACCTTTCGTATCATGATTACCTATGAGTAAATATGAGTGGGTGCTAATGTGTAAAAAAAAGACGGGGAAAATGCATGACGAACACAGCAAAGTTAGGCTTTTCACATAGTTGCACTAAGGTTTTGAAAAATTTATCAATATTTTAATGTTCTGCAATATTATGAATAAAATATTTTTTTATAAATTTGAAAAATAATGTCATTGTGTAATTAAATGTTGTGAGTCAATTAAGAATTTTATCTAGTCGATTTGAGATTAAATATTTTACCTTATTTCAATTGTTTAAAAAGTAAATTTGATAGTCAATTATTTGTTTTTTTTTTTTTAATGTCGTTCGTATTCTATTTAAATTATTGAATGTATTAGATGTACCACTTTAGATATAATTCGTTATACGGAACCAAAGTTAATTAAGACCACCCATATCTTATACAATTAATATTATGTTTTATTTCATTATCACTGGAGATGCTTCGATATATGACTATCATTGTTTCATTTCCGGTATTGTGAACCTCACTATTGTGAAAATAAAAGGCAGAACTGGATCTGGTTTTTTTTTTCATTGACCCCTGTGAACTTTGAAGGTATAAATAAACATTAATGGAATTCCCTTTCATCATCAACGCGTAACCGTCTACATCTGGTCATGGGCCTTTCGCATTGCGTGAGGATTATCATAATCGTAATCATCACGCGTGCCAGGCGTATAGACGATCGCAGGCACATGAGACATCTCGCACGTTAACCCTGCTTCCCGTTGCCGGTCTGGACATTCTAACTAGATGCTGATATCGTCTATCGGAGGCCATTATTGGAACGAAGTTCTTTATCGGACGGTACGGATTTGGCGGATGACAGCTAGGCGACAAAAAGTGTAAGATTTTTCCGTCACGGCAACTCTTCTAACGTAGTGTAGACGGCCTTCGGGGCTATAAGGAAGCTCCCTCGCACTTTTTCTTATCTTTCCATGAAAGAAATATTATTTTAAATGACGCTTCATTTTAATAGATGCTAGTAATTCATTTATTTGTATTTGCTAATCAATAATATAATATCAATAATAATATACTACGAAAGGAACTTCGTTCCAACCGAGTGTTCCACGACACTCACGCATGATTTATTTTTTGACACCAATATCATTACAGCCCTTCACAAGTCCACTACTGATCATAGACTTAAACCAAGTTATGACAAATAGAAATAATTACAAACACCTAAAGAACGGTCCGCAGACTTCTTACATGTGTTTACTCCATCTAGTGGTGGGCCTATAGGTGTAAAAAGAACGTTACACGAGAATTTTATCTTTTCCATCATCTTAAGACCTATCCGATGTGAGACACTATTGAGACAAATCGAAGCCGAGTGCTGTGTTTGCATTAATGCTGACCTATTACAGGTAGCTTGAAAACGTCATCCAGTACACCAGTGAAGAGTTTCGAGAATGTAATGCGACCCTATCTTACACCTCTCTGCAATTGGATAGGCTTCGTAATCTGCTTCTATACTTGGATAGCTATTGTAGCCTTATTATACGATACGATTTGTAGCACCGTCCAAGTTTCGACGCAATTAAAAACTTTCTTCTCATGGTCCTCATACGCAAGACAAAGTGGCAGGTACTCTTTCTATTTATTCTAAACAATTTACCGAAGTGCAAATATGTAGTATTTAAGTATTTTTCTGACATTAAGAAAAGTAGAAAAAGGTATTAAATTCAACATGGATTATAAGCAATACTTATGGAAAGTAATTTTTTACTTTTACAAATTTACCACAATCGTCTATTACCTGTGTACCACCCAGTGGCAACCAAGGACCAAACGGAGTGCTGGATTCTCATAATACTTCGTATCCTAATTATAACACTTACAAAATGCTTTTAGACTTTTTATCTGCAAAAAGTACGGTTTTGTTGATTTAGGGCCAGTTTTTCAATCCTCCGTTACAGCCTATTAAAGTCCACTGCAGAACATAGGCCTCCCTCGTGGATATCCTTATACGGGGGATATTTGCCATAGTTGTCAGTTGTCACGCTTGGCAAGCGGGTTGGCAACCGCATTTTTTATTTTTAGTCATATGATTTGTTTATATTTATGAAATGTAACATATTATGTTGTTATATTTCATTAACATAAACAAGGGTTCATTCTGGAACTGTTTTCAGTACTAAACTATAGGTATACATTGATAATTTATTTTGCAAGTTAAAAGTGTGGTCCCTCAATGCTCACGCGCATCCTGAAATCGGAATCCAAAAAAAAAGTACAGGGACAATAAATTACGTATAAAAATTAAGTAACTAATTCTATATGTTTATTCATAGTCGAATCAAAATAACAAGAAAGAGTTAAAACAGTAACAATAACACAACCCATCCCGCTTAATACGTACAGCTGGCGATAATTTTTTATTCAAAGCTTAACTCAGTTCCTTTCAAATGCTGTTCAGCCCAATCATCAAATCTTCGCGATAGATCATCCGACATATAGTTCTTCCAATCGCCAATTTCGCCCTTCCGGATGAATCTAAGGTTAGTTTGTTCTAAGTAACTTTTTCCAAAGGATTTCTCCAAGATGGCTTCCAAATTAACAGCTCTATTAGTCTTCATGTTCTCGAATGAAAGATGATCGCAAAGCTTGAAGACCTCTTCATCACTTAGCGTCTTATCGAGGAACTTGGCCGTTTTCCTGACGACCGAAGGCAAATCACGTTTCATTTCCTCAAACTTGATGAAGAGGAGATTCGGATCGTGGCGTCTATTCCAGAAACCTGAAATCATAAATTCAGGAAAAATTATGTAACAAATATAGTTAAATTAGTACTCCACAATAGCAACAGTCGTGGGCGTGCAATAACAGGGGTGCACATCCTGACTTGTTTTTTATTTATGATTTCCTTAATTTCATTTGATGCGTAGTAATTTGACCATTTAGCGCATATTTAAGTAGCCAGCGGTTAATTAAGAGCTATTATATCGTAGTACACCTTACCTAATATATGGTTCCACACGGGACCGAAAGGGGCACGATCTCTCATGAACAGGTCACAAAACTCCTCGAACGTACCCTTGAGTTCATGCACCAGCTTGCAGTAGTGGTAGTATGATACCACCATGTCTTTGGGGTTTCGCGATGTGTAAATTACCTGGACAACATAGATTTTTTTTATTTACAGCATGAAGACGGCAAAAAAATGAGAAGTGCTTGTCACAAATGAGGAATAGTTTTCACATTTTAAAGGATGTATAAGAAGGAAGCAAGAAGGAAAGAAGATCGTGCCATGTTATATTCATTGTTAACATCCTCGAAATTTTCTAATACCTCAGTTCAGTAGATATGCAGGTTTTCTTAAAAAGCTATCTTTAATATCTATCTTTTATTCTAAATATTTGGGCCACTGGATCACTGGGACGATTTCAGTCGATATTGATATAGACAGGGAGCGTAGGGCGTTGTCTGTTCCGGCCAATATGTTGGCACATAGGTTTGCGCGCTGTACTGCAGAAGTAAATGGAACGTTGTTCAGAGCATTCTGCTAATCATTCTACACGTGCAGCCTATAGGTCAAGTACACAAAAAATCTTACGACGCCCTACGCATTCTATACAATAACGTCTTCAGAGCACTGATGCTGTCAGCTACTGTAGCGCATCGGGGATATTTGTGGATGCAAGTATGCGGATTCGCAACGATCATTCGGAAGCCAGTCGCTTTCCTAATGCGCCGCATACGGGGCGGCTCAAATGGTTACATGCAACTGTTCGCCTGGTGGATGGATCTGGATTGCCTTATAATGCGACACTGGATCAGGCTGCATGTCGAGCACTCCGGATCTAAACCTAAATTTAGATTTCGTTAGAGCTGTGTATCTGTATTGTTGTGTTTGTGTATTTTATATGAATTTATGTAATTGTAATAATTTAATTTAAATTAAATATTTTTTATGCTTGCTCTAACTTAGATTTAATGTTTTAATTTCGATGTGTATTTATGAAGTGTGATATGGACTAGTCCCAAAATAAATGATTTTTAGTTTTTTTTTTTTAATTTTACAGTCACTCTACTGCTGCTTTCTATAATTAATATTTTCCGCGATTAAAATGTTAAGAAAATTCTAAATTATCCCAATATTCATGTTTTGGTTAGGAAGTTTTAGAAATTATTTACCCGCTATCTGTCGGACCCACAAGATCTTTCTTTAGATATCCGAGACATTTTCATTTTTGCCAGCATCACATAGCACGGATTTTATTTATTGAAATAAAAATATATTTACTTGCTACTTAATACTCATTAATTAGGAACGAACCTTAGGCTTAACAGTGCCATCTTCTTTCTGTATGTCGAGCGGTAGTAAGTCCCACGGTAAATGACTACGGATGTACCGGGGATGAGGAAGGCGATACTTTACCAGGTCCACAGACGTTCCCTTCACTGACTCGTCATGCCACTCCGCGTGACCGTCCACCATGATACATGACAGTTCCACTAAAGGACATCGAATCTAAACAGAATGAAAAATACAACTTTAAAGAAATGCTACCTTTGATTACCTATACTTTCTTACATAAAACCACATATGATATTATATAAAGGTAAATAGGGCATAAAGTTACAGTATATATACTTCTCACTGCTGGGCACAAGCCTCCTCTAATTTCTAAAAGGGTTTTTAAGCCAAGAAAGTGTCACCGGCTGCTCCAATGCGTATTGGTGCATGTGTTCGAAATATTTTTTTTGCCGTGGTAAATCAGGAGATAAGCGCTCGCCATAAATATCACAATACGCTAGCAACTCGGATTCAATCCCCTACGGCACTAACGAAATGTTAATTGCAACTTTAAGCGCTGACTTACCACGTGCTCGGCGGGCACGAAAACATCGAGAGGAAACCTGCATGTTTGAGAATTAATAGCATATTCACAGAATTTTAATAATACTAACCTTTAAATGTTCCCGACTAGCATGAGATTAAAAGTGTGTTTGGAGAATTTTTGGTTTTTTGATACAATGAAGCGAATATCCACAGGAGAACTAATGGGTAACAATTGCGAAGTGTAATTTAGCCATTTAACTCAAAAAATTAACAACTGACAAATGAAAAAAAAATTGAGTGGCGGCCCCGACAGTGTAGTTCCGTCCTGGTCCTCGTCCCCCAACTAGATAAAATGATGACCTGATAAGACAGGAAAGGCATCGGTCGATTCAAGTAGCTTAAATTCCTGTTTAGCAGACTTTGGGAGAGGCATAAGTTCAACAATGGGCGTGCATTACGAGAAAATCTGCTGAACAGTTTGCAGATTGCAAAAATAGTTGTACCGTTTGATCCTAAGCGCACATGTCCAAGTAATTTAGCCATCGAATTTGTTTCAGTCTTCAGTCTTTCAAATTGTCTAGGATAATATTAAGCGGACGGTTCATTGGCAAATTTATCGTATCACTTTGACGTCTTAAGTACATTCTATTGTATAGTTCTTGAAATCAAATCTCAAGATGCAAGTATCAATTTTAAAACTTTTCTTGTAAGTTTGAAAGATTTAGTAAGTATACTCGTCATCTCTACATAGTATAAAACAAAGTCGCTTCCCGCCATTTGTACGCTTAGATCTTTTAAACTACGCAATGGATTATGATGGCATTTTCATTAGTAGATAGAATAATTCAAGGGGAAAGTTTATATGTATAATACTTATATATTTTAAATTATATAATTCTTCTCTCCGTGTGTATGTAACTGAACTTGTCCTAAACGGCTGAACCGATTTTTATGAAAGTTTGTTGGTGTGATTAAGTTGATTAGGGAATAGTTTAGATTCTTAATTGGACCTGGTAGGTGGCGTTGTTGTTTAGATCCAGAAATCAACCGCGCGAAGCTGGGGCGGATAGCTAGTTTATATAAATTTGAAATGGAGTAGGCAAGCTTACATACTTGTTACGAATAAGCGTACATTAAGTGCTCATTTAACCGCCAGCGAAAGTAAAATATCGGTTACTTAGTTGGAAGTATAGTGGTCCAAAACGATTGTGGGCTTTTTGGAATGTTTGTTTTATTTAATACCTGTCAGCATGTTGTAATTGTATTCAGTTTCATAGACCGAACAAAGAGAAAAAATGAATAATTATACCTATCAGAATACAATAATATTTTTTAATATAACGAACAAAAACAGTGTACTGTCCAGATAGCTAAAACCTTCTGCATTTGATAAAAAAACTTCTACATTAGATTAGCTAACAGCTCGATCTCGATTGGGCTATGTCAGTTACTCTAAATAGATATTAAAAATATCTGTCCGTGAATTATAAATTAGGTCTATATGAAATTCTTATTGTTTCGTTTCTTTTTCTTGATGCTGTGGTTAGATCTCTTTTTTAACATAAAGTTTTCTATTAAATTCAAATGTATATTTTATTAAGATTAGACGATGTACATCATGTTGCTGAGCTGTTGAGCACTTTACCATGTATATGTACATGTATATGTGTATGTATGTATAGATGTATAAATATATATAAATGTGTATATATATGTAAGTATATGTTTATCTTAGTTTAAACAATGTATTGTCCAAAAAATACATTGTCCCCGCCAAGTCGAGCAAAAAAGCAGCACGATCGTACCATCCTTTTCTCGAAGCAGTTCACGGCATTTTCGAAACCCTATAACTTCGTTGTGGATAAAACCGTACCTTCCTTTTCTCGAAGCAGTTCACGCCGTTTTCAAAACCTTATAACTTCGTTGTGGATAAAACTCGAAGCCTGAATTTCAACCAATCGCACTAAACGATCTAATTTAATATAATATGTATTACTTGCGAGATTGTGTTTACATGCGATGGCCAAATCAATCTATTTATTTAAAACATAAAAGATTTTTAATATTGATATGATCACTGTAAGATGTTGTTAGGTTAGCTAATTACCTAATAACTTAAGACAGAAGGACTCTTAAGTAGGGACTGAATAAATTAACCGACTTAGTATTACATGTATCTCACAACTTTTTACAGTAGAAGAACTGAGTTGCGAGACTTGTTTTTTTTTTTACAAATTATATTTTTGATGGCATTATTATTTCCAAATAATACCGCTTATTATGTTGATTCCTTCCCCACTCAATTCTCCGAATGTTTTTCTTTAAGTATTACCTTCAGGTAATGTATGACCGTCCGTAAAGCCAATATTGGGCTCTATTTCAAAATCAGCGCTGCTATTATTTAGTACAACTTGACTTCACACAAATCCTATGTTTTTTTTTTAATATCTTGTGTTATTTTATTTTCTTTGTGATTTCAAATAAAGTTTTCTTTCTTTCTTTAAATTTATAATAAGAAAATTAACTTAGAGTAATTAGTAGATTATATGTTGAAAAAAAATTCCGAACTACTTAATCCTTGTTGTTTTTCTTAAAACCGGATTTTACCAACCTGTTCATTAGATCTTAAATTCATAAATATTCCACTATCAAGAACTCCTACATTTTCTACATGCCGTATATTTTACAAAATGTGAATTAAAATCTTAGAGGCTTTCCACGTCACATTTAGAGAGAAAATTGAAGTAACAACTCTTATTCCTTTAAGATCACACAATAATAAACATTATATAAAAAAATAAAGTATTTAAATAAGATTTAAAAAAAAAACCTACGTACTTGTTGAAGTGATTTAGCACCTTCATAATCCAAATCATGGCCAATTAGCCAAACCATTTCCTGTGCCCAAGTGGATCCTGAACAAAATTTTAAATGGTTATCAATTAAAACATCTACTAGAATAATAACGATTGAAATAATACTATTTACCTGTCCGGGGATAAGAACACATCCAAACATCGTCCTCTAGAACCTCCATATCCAAAATATCCTGGCCTATGGTCATATAATCAGCTGGAAGTATAACCCTTCCGGGATTAATTTCAACCATGCAATCTTTCTTTTCAAACATCCTATCCAGCATCTCCCCAGTTTCTTCATCCAGCTTAGAAAACGTCAACATCGGCTTTGTCCTCATGTTTGCGCTTTTTAAATGTTTTTTTTTTCTTATAATTTAAAACGTTTTTAACTTTTTCAAATTCGTTTTCTTTTACTTGCAATGTGTATTGCAAGGGACGCGTCTAGCACCGGCCTCTACGGTAGTGTTATGATCGCGTGCAACGCTGGTGCATCGTGCATTTCCCTCAACTCTCACTATTAGGAGTGTTCACTTTCTTTTCTTTAAAACGCTACAGAAACAGGAATTTGCATCATGAATCACGTTTTTCTATTTTACTACTTAATTGATTTTGTTTTGTACTTATTATTTAATTTGTTGGCTTGCAGTGGCTAAATTTGGAAGCGGCGCTGAAGGTTCGATTCCCGTACGAAAGAAATATTTTATGGTGAACTAATTATAATCCGGGTCTGGATGTTTTTCCATGTTTAATTTTTGCATGTAAAATGCCTCCCTAGCGTGTATAGCTGATAGTTCTGGTTTTGATGTTTGAACTTAAATACATATGTACGTAGGTATTAGAAAATGCGGGTGGTCTTTTCTCCATACAAACGCTGTCGAAAGTTTTTTTTTTTATAGGATAAGAGTGACAAACGAGCACACAGTCCACCTGATGGTAAGTGGTTGCTGTGGCCCATAGACATCTACATCTATCTTCGATTAAGAATCAAAATGCAGATGCGTTGTCACCTATGAGGACTAAGATGGAATGCCTCGTTTCCAGTAAAAAGGGTCTCCGGTTCTCTACACTCACCATACGAAACACAGCAGCGTTAAGCTACTATTTTACGGTGGTATTCTGTGAGAGCGTGGTCCTACCCCGGTCGAGCCGACCCATTCGTGCTACAACCATAATTTAGCTACAGCATGGTATAGCTATATATTGGTGGTATATGGTTCTTTCTGGTTTATGACCTTATAGCAATTACTTTTACAGTAAAATAAATATCAACCTCTTCTATGTCTCTATGTTTTCCTTTTTGATAATACATTATCTTTAGCACTAGAACCCTTAAAAAATGCTCAAAATTGCCTATTTAGACAGCTGTCAACAGAGGCCTAGTGTTCAAATTTGAAAACTAATACTGATAAAATATAAACAGGGACGCAGTGTATATCCTTCTTATTCAGTTTATAAAATATCTTTGAAATTGGTCCAATATTGGCGGAGGAAATGGTAGAGAGCCAAACCTCGAATTATGCCTTTTTACTGAGGCTATTCAATCGGATCTGCAGTTGTCCTTATTAATTTTCAAAAGTCTCTCGGACCACATTTCCTCTTAACATAAAACATATTGAGTTAAAATATCTTCTTGTTGAGTGTTATTTTCTCCTATTATAAGCCAGTGGTTGAATACTATTCACCTGGTGGTTAGTCGTGATGTAGTTGAAGAAAGTAAAGGGTACAGGCTTAGCTCAACAAAAGCCTATGCAATCTTGCCTTGTCTATTGCGTAAGTATTTAAATTGTTCTAATATAACGTTTTACATAATATGCATATGTGTAGAGAGTAGAGACAATGAACTAGACTTCGCCTGGTTTAGTGTGGCGTGAAGACCATTAATCTTATAAATTTTTCGATTTCAAAAATATCTCGAAGGTTTTCGAATAGAATATACTCTAGTTCGTGAAGTCTCATTACAATCGGTTCAAAGCTGAAGCTGGGGCGGATCGTTAGTTAAAAATATAATATTTACGAAGCAGGTGTTTGATTGTACGCGCTTAGTCATAAAGGTATTGACAAACATAATTAAACATATAACGGTCATTGCAAAACGATAATATTGAATTTTTATTTATTTAAATATATTTTGTATTTATAATCTCCCTGTATAATTGTCGATTTCTTCCACGTTTTCTACCTGCTTAGCCGCTTTCGGATCGGTTCTAGTTCCCACTACGTATACACAATACTGTATCGTGCTATGCAGCAACACGTTCCTTCGATTAAACTGCAGCGATGTAGTACCTATACCACAGAACACTTAATATAGCTAGTAGAAATGTTATAAGAGCCGGGAACGCGCGCCGTGTATATGGCTTAGAAGCCAACTACTAGACTTTCGTGACTCAGTTCGAAACACAGAACACTTAATATAGCTAGTACTAGCTAATCTTACAATAAAATGCAAAAATTCTCGGATGCTCTTTTGACATCAATAATATAAAGACTTGTTTTAGCCATCCCGTTACACAAAAACCAGTTTACGTTTTGTTGCATGCTTGCCACATGCTAAAACTAGTAAGAAATGCATTCGAATCAAGCGCAACATTAAAAGACAATTTTGGTAGATCAATAAATGGTCTTACCTGGTTCATCTTAACCATTTTTTTTTTATAGGATCGGGTGACAAACCAGCACACAGTCCACCTGATGGTAAGTGGTTACTGTGACCCATAGACATCTACATCTATCCTCAATAAAGACTCAAGATGCACATGCGTTGTCACCCGTGAGGACTAAGATGGAATGCCTCTTTGCCAGTAAAAAGGGTCTCCGGTTCTCTACACTCACCATACGAAACATAGCAGCGTTAAGCTGCTATTTTACGCTGGTTTTCTGTGAGAGCGTGGTCCTTCCCCGGTCGAGCCGACCCATTCGTGCTACAGCCATAATATAGCTGCAGCATGGCTCTACCACGTAGAAACCATCTACAGGAAAGAGAACATTTGCATCTTGCAAATAAGTTAAGACGTCGCCATATTTATTTCTACAACCAAAAAATGAAAGTTAAGCTGGCGACACAACTGATGAGCAGTAGTGTGACTAGAGCTTTAATTTTTTGTTCCAAAACTAACCAACCGGGGTTCACCGATGTTCAAGGCACAGTAGATTTTTTGCAAAATTTTAATGACTTGTTTGATATTTTAAATTCACGAAATATTAATCAGTTACACTATAAGAAACCCATAAATTTCAAGAACAAAGATAAGGTGTTCATTTTTTTAAATAAAATGGAAGCATATATAAAAAACCTATAAATGTATAACGAAACGGAAATAATTAAATCACCTAAAAAAACCGGGTTTTTAGGTCTTTTGGTATGCATCAATAGTATCAAAAATTTATATCTAAGGCTTGTTGAAGAAGAAAAAAAATTAAAATATTTGCCCACCTATAAGTTTTCTCAAGATCATCTGGAGTTGTTATTCGGTAATATAAGAGCTCATGGTGGATGTAACAACAACCCGACAGCGCGACATTTCATGGCTATTTATAAAAAATTAATAGGCAAACTAGAATTGAATAATTTTGAAAGTGGTAATTGCATGGCACTTGAAAATATTTCAGTTTTGACTTGTTCTTCATCAGTGGAAAAAATGAATAAATCTACTTTATCACCAATGATTGAAGAAGAAATGGAAAGAATTTGATAAAGTTTTGTAAAACGGAAAATATTATGACAGAATTTAGTTCGGAAATAGTAAGCTACATAGCAGGAAATGTGGTACATTTTTTACTAAACAAAATTAAATGCGAAACTTGCATTTCGGCTCTTTTGAATTCCAGTGCTATTAAAGACAATTTTAAATTGATACGGTTGAAAGACAACGGTGGTCTTATTTTTCCTAGCGCTGACGTAATTTTGATTTGTAAAAAAATTGAATCAATTCTTAAAACTTTTACTATAGATGCTCAATTAGTCAAAAATTTTGAAAAGTTTAAAAAGCAGATAACATCCAGAGCCTTACGTCATTTCATTGGCATTGAAGTATTCAGAGAAATCGGTTTCATCAATTTGATCAGGGACCAATGGAAAACCATGTAATATTGTTAACAAAATTTATTATAGAAAGGTATACAGATATTCGGCTTCACCGTTTGATGAAAACCTCAGCACAAAAAGTATCAAAAAGACAACTTTTATATAAATATTTGCATTTTACAGGACAATAAATACATGGGATGGAATGGTAAGTGCAGCGGAAGAAGTATGTAAAACAATAAAAAGAGGCAGTAGTAAAAGAAGAGATGCATGGTGGAATGATGAAGTGAAAGAAGCTGTAAAGAAGAAGAAGAAAGCATGGTTAGACTACTTGGCCTCTAGTAATGATAAGGATATGAGAGAGAAGATGAAAGAAAGATATAGGCTGCAGAAAGTTCACACAAAAGCACTGATTGAGGAAGTGCGTGAAAGGTGTAGAATGGAAGCGGACGAAAGGTTGTCGCACAACTTTAAGGAGAACTCCAAACTCTTCTGGAAAGAGGTTGGAAGGACCCGAAGTGGTGCGACGGCCTTAAGAATTAACAAAGTGCTTTCGAGAACTAATGACGTCCTCTCAGAAAAATCGGACGTCATGCAGCGATGGAGCGAATTTTATAGAGAAATATATGCGTGTGATGATCTTAGTGGGGGATCCGGGGATGACGCCGTGACTGGTACACCAGACCCGGACCTCGATGACACTGAGGTCATCAGTATGAAAGAGATTGAACGTGCGATTCGAAGTTTGAAATGTGGTAAGGCTGCGGGACTAGACAGAGTTATTGCTGAAATGGTCAAGTATGGTGGGCCTCGCGTCTGGGACAGCTTCCATCTGCTGTGCAATTTGTGCTGGCGGACGGGGGATGTCCCGGATGGTTGGCGATCCGCAGTCATTGTGCCTTTATATAAAGGTAAAGGTTCACATTTTGACTGCGGGTGCTATCGGGCGATCAACTTGACCAGTTTAGCAAGTAAAGTTTACTCGAAGGTTTTGACACGTAGGATGCAAGAGAAATCGGAAAGATTTCTATGGGAGGCACAACGCGGATTTAGACCTGGAAGAGGATGCACGGATCAAATGTTTTCTCTCCGCATGATCACGGAGAAGCTTCTGGCTGCTAACCAGAAGATTTTCTGTGCTTTTGTGGATCTTGAGAATGCATTTGATAAGGTTGTAAGGAAGAAAATGTGGGAACTGTTGCCGGGGTATGGTGTGGATGGTCGATTGCTAAGGGCTGTGCAGTCTCTTTACTGTGACTGTAAAGCCTGTGTGCGGGTAGGGCATGACCTGTCACCCATGTTTAACGTCCAAACGGGCGTAAAGCAGGGTTGTGTCATGTCTTCCTGGCTGTTCATACTGTATCTCGACAGCTGTTTACAGAAGCTGAAAGATAGCTGTTTGGGTGTGAAATTGGGTGACATAAAAGTAAATTGTCTGCTGTATGCTGATGATGCAGTGCTTATTGTACCATCAGAGGCAGAACTGCAGGCATTAGTCACATGTATGAAAGAGGAATGTGAAATTAAAGGTCTCCGTTTGAATGCTAATAAAACTAAGGTTCTGGTATTTGAAAGGGACGAAGAGAGAACGAAGTGTGAAATATGGGTAAATCAGGAATGTCTAGAACAGGTAAATGAAATTGTATACTTGGGGAGTGCTTTAGCCGGGATGGAAGATGTGATTTAGATGTGGACAGGCGTGTCGCTGCCGGGAACAAAGTCAATGGTGCCCTGACTGCGTTAGTCAAAAGGCAAGGCGTAGCGAAGAGTGCACGCCTTGCAATACATAACGCAGTGTTGGTACCGACTTTGTTATATGGCAGCGAAACCTGGGTATGCCAGAAGAAGCATAAAAGTAAGTTGAATGCAGTGGAGATGCGATCTCTTCGTAAAATGTGCGGCGTTACCATGGCCGACCGAAAGCGAAACGAAGAGATTCGCAATATGGCAGGTTTGAAAGATGACCTTATCACAAAAATTGATAAGGGCGTGCTTCGGTGGTTTGGGCACGTTGAGCGAATGAGTGAAGACCGAATGGTGAAGAAAATATATAGCGCGAAAGTTAATATTAAAAGGTGTCGAGGTAGACCGAGACTAACTTTCGAAGACCATGTGAGCAAATTGCTCGAAGAGGGTAGGGTCAAGAGTACTCGGATACCTAGACGTGCATGCATGAAGAAGATAATGAATCTGAAAGAAGCGAAAGAGGTTTGTAAGGATCGTGACACTTGGCGATCTGTTCTCTCTGGCTACCCCGTCAGGAATTGTGCGTGAAGATAAGTAAGTAAGTAAGTAAGTATAAATACATACATATTTCAATATATATTTTGTTTTTTAAATGATGAAAATGTCTTAATTTTTTTTCTATTTTACTGTATAAATTTTACTCCTTGTAATTAATTATTTTTTCTACTTTACGCTTTTTTATAACATTAAGTTTATTTCATTAAATTTACATTTCATATTATATCATTAAACTGTTTTATTTTGTCACATATTTATTACCCACATTATTCCGTGTCGAAATTTTACGATAGTTTTTTGTCAAGCACTAGCGTATATGAGTTGAGTGTGTTAACTACCTGCAAGGAGTGGGGAGACTAGCGGCGGCAGTGGTATCGCAAGTAAATTGAAACAAAGGCATTTCTATTCCGCTATAATTATTAGGTGTTCTGTGACCTATAACCGCGGCGTCCACCTAAGCTACGAGGGCGGCACTGAAAATTTCGGGAATCAAGGAAGTGACACAACATTACTATTTAAAAATGTATTTATTGCTTTTCGAAGTATTCTCCGCGAAATTTGACACATTTTTCCATACGATTGGAACCAATCATTGAAGTAACCATTCCATTCGGAAGTTGGGGTCTCCAAAATGGCCGTTTTGTAGGCGTCCACAGCTTCTTCAGGTGATGAAAATCTCTGTCCAATCTTCAATCTACAATTTTTTCTTTATTTTAGGGAAAGTATAGAAATCATTAGGGCTTAGGTCGGGGCTGTACGGCGGATGGTCTCATAATTCTATGTTTTCTTGCTCTAAAAACTCTTTTGTTCTGTGTGCGGTATGAGAACTCGCATTGTCGTGATGGAGGATGATGCGGCGGTTGCAGTTCTCTTTACGGAGTTTAGAAACGACCTGTGGCAAACAAATGCTAACATACCATTCTGCACTAAGCGATATTTGTCCCTCAAGAGAAATAGTCGTAACATGGCCGGTTTTGGAGACAAACGTGGCCACCATTTTTTTTGCAACACTCCGTGAACGAACAATTTTTGTTGGCTTTAACTCATTTTCGAACACCCAAACTCGTGACTGGCTTTTTGTTTCGGGTTCGTACGCGTATATCCAGGATTCGTCACCTGATACGATGTTGTATACAGCATTTGAGGATCCTGCGTGGAATCTTTCGAGAGTTCTGACGCACCAAGTAACGCGAGCCGCTTTTTGCTCTTCACAGAGCGAATGCGGTATCCATCGAGAAAACAACTTTTTTACACCTAATTGTTCATGCAAGATTATTTGTATTTGACTCATGCCAATGTCTAAAGTTGCCTGAATTTCGCGGTATATCACATGTCGATCTTCCTCAATCAGCTTACGCACAGCATCAACGTTTTCTTGGGTGACTGCAGTCTTTGGACGACCTTGACGGGGATCATCACTGAGCTTGACACGTCAACGTTGAAATTCAGCAAACCAGCGATAAATTGTGGTTTTAGATGGGGCTTCATCACCAAATGCAGAAATCATCCGGTCAACACACTGTTTTTGTGTTAAACCACTTCGAAAGTCATAATAAATCATCGCTCTTGAATTTTCTCGAGTCAATTCCATTTTCTCAATGACTAAACAAATTTGACAAAACCTTGTGACAAGACCGAGAATCTTTTTTTAAATAAATAAATGGTATTCGATTTTTAAAACCAAGGACTTTTCAATTAAAAAAAATTAATATGACAGGAACAGTGGAAATATTCCATTCCCGATACTTTTAGTGCAGCCCTAGTACATGATTTCGACATGGCTTGTAACATGATTCTGACGATACTCTGACGTGACCACGGGTGACACTGCTTGCGCCAACCTGTGCAACAATAGCATATCGCAGAATTCAGTTTGAGCCAAAATGTCGTCTGAAGAAGATAAACATGCCCTTGCTATGCTACAGATTTCAAACATTCCAAGTGCCAGCAAAAGATTTCGGGTACATGCATTGAGGAAAAAAATTGAAAATTGGTGTGACTTTCAATGCTATGAAGGAATTAGAATTATAATTTGCATAGGCAAGTCACTATAAGTTGCAAGAAGTATCTTGCGAATTCCTGTTAATGTAATCGGGTCTAGAACAATCATATTGTATCCATGGCCTTTCATGAAAAGAAAAAAAGCTAGGTCGTCTTTCATTTTGTATAGACAAGTCACTGCAAGTTACGTGTTACGCGCCACTTCGATGCGTCACTAGTAGCAAGCTGAATGGCACGTCACGTCATGCGGCGTCACGCCACGCTAATGGGCGCTGCTTGCGCTACGCTAATTGCGAGTGACAAGTTACGCGTCAAATCACGCGTCAGATCACGCGTTACGTTACTTAGGTGGGCGCCGCGCTTTGAGGCGAGTGACAAGTTACGCGTCAAATCACGCGTCAGATCACGCGTTACGTTACATCGGTGGGCGACGCGCTTTAGCTTCCTAACAAAAACTATGAGATATTAATGCCAAGGACTACGAGATATTCATGCCAACATTCGAGAAAGATCGTACCAAATGTGGAACTTTGTCTACATGTAATGCATCTAGACTGTAGCATATCAATGCAGATAAATTACTGCGAGAATCAAGCTTGCCAGGTGTTCAGTTTATTACTGTTCGATATTTGATCTCAGTGTTTGGTTTTTCAATGTGGTTACAAAAGGAAATTGAAAAAGCAGCCATTACTACGAAGGGTGCAGAAAATCACTCGAAATTTTTTTTATATAAGAATTTGTTATCAGTATAAAATATCGTGATATTTTTTAATTACTTTTTTTAATTCTTTACTTATGTACATACTACAAGATATAGAAACAGTTTCATATTTCTTATGTTCCAGTAGGACGAAGGAAAATACATTAAAAAGGCAAACTTAGTGCATACAATACTACTACTACTATAAATAATCTACAAAATGTAACATAAATTATATTAAATAATACTATAAATAAAAATAAAAAAAATACAATAAATAAAAAACTGGCCAAGCCAAAAAGGCCAAAAGAGTAGAGATAGGGTTCCGTAGTTGCCCGTCATAATAAATTAATGCAGCTAGTTTTAGGTCATTTTCTATGAAGTTGTAACGAAATTTTTACTAATCCAAGTGAATTTTATGAGTTGGTCGACTATTACTCGTTAATTTCTTAACTCTATTTAGCTGTGATAGATTTTCTTTTAACTTCATTATATGTACTACTATTGTATATACTTTTCACATTTCTAAAAGTAGCGGTTTAGTTGGAAGAAGCTGGCAGCAGTGGCGGATTAAAGGAGGGGCTAGGGGGGGTTATAGCCCCGGGCCCCACCTTGGGAGGGGGCCCCGCAGTCTCGAATCAAAAATATTTTTTTTAAAACTGTTTCAAAGAATTTTGAATAAAAGTAAAATGTTTTCCAAAGAAAATAAGTTAACCAAAATTACCTACGATTTTTAATTTGCTTTCGGTTAACTATTTGTTGGCCAACGACGGGTGTAAATATGTGATGAAATAACGAAATAAGTGGTATTATTAACGAATGGATTGGGAAAAACTGCGGCTAACGCTGCAGCAGTTGGTCACGGTGGCGAACGGTTGGGGGAAATTTCTACCAGAGAATGTTAATGTTTATCGCGTAATAATTTGAGTTATTCATTCATGCCAAAGGTTGTGATTTTCCTTTTTACTTATATAATTTAAATAAATTTATATGAAAGATTATTTAATAACAATTCTAAAGAAAACAATAAGAGAAAAATTAAATGTGTTGATACTTACGTATAAATAAATTTGAAAATGCGGTAAAAAAGAAAACTATAAAAATATCGTATCAATGTTGTAAAGAGTACGAGGACCTCACCAGATCGCCAGTAAACGAGGCAGGGACAATAAAGGGCTAGATAGTGTAATGACAGAGAGATATCTCTGTGTGCCTAGTGCGAGATGTTGTTTTTACGCACTCGATGCCGAGAAAGTTAACTATAATTTGTATGGAATAAAATCAGCGCCAATTAGTGGCAAAAAAGTGCTCACAAAGACAGTGGTACAGTCTCTTATTTATCTAAAACTATAAACAAAGAATCTATAGAGTTAATGGCTGCAAAAGTATTAAAACGTCTTATTGATGAAATACTCAGTGCAAAATATTGGGGACTCGTCGCGATTCTACCCCAGATATATCCCACATCGATCAGTTGTCAGTCATTTTCCGATACTACTTAGATGGTCACGTTTATGAACGTTTTTTCTGCTTTTTACAAATAAAAAGTCATAAAGGTAGGTCGCTTAGTAATGACGTATTAGATTTACTACAGGAGCACGGTATCGACATTAAAAATTGCAGAGCTCAGACCTATGACAACGCTTCCACTATTTCCGGTAAATATATTGGACTTCAAGCTTGTATTAGAGAAAAAAATGAATTAGCGTTTTACGTGCCTTGCGCTGGCCATTCTCTAAACTTAGTGGGAGAATGTAGTGTCGACGTATGTCGTGATGCTACAAATTTCTTAGGAATTTTACAGCAGCTATATGCATTTTTTAGTGCATCAACACATCGGTGGGACATTTTAATCACTGAGAATTCTAAAATAACGAGCTTATCGAAAACGAGATGGTCATGTCGCGGAGACGCCACAAAAGTTGTAGTAAAGAGTCATGGAGGTATTTGTAGGGCTCTAGAAATTTTGGTGAATGACGAAGAACAAAAACACGAAACTCGGAAAGAAGCTGAAGCTTTATTGAAACATATAAAAAAACTTGAAAATTTTTTTATGGCGATTCTATGGAATAATATTTTAAGCCGCTTTAACGCGACTAGTCAATACCTTCAAAAAGTTGATACAGATTTAATTTCTGCAAATAACATGCTACTTTCATTAGTGGATTTTGTGGCAGATTTGCGAGATACATTTTCTGACATTGAAAATCAAGCCAAACAACTAAGTAATTTTGTGGATCAAGAATATTCTGATGCAAACAAACGAAAGGTCACAAGAATGCTAACCGACAAAGAATCACAAGCTAGTAGCTTAAGCCCGGCTGATAAATTCATTGATAAATTCAATTAAATTAATTGTTTTAAGCCGCTTTAACGCGACTAGTCAATACCTTCAAAAAGTTGATACAGATTTAATTTCTGCAAATAACATGCTACTTTCATTAGTGGATTTTGTGGCAGATTTTCGAGATACATTTTCTGACATTGAAAATCAAGCCAAACAACTAAGTAATTTTGTGGATCAAGAATATTCTGATGCAAACAAACGAAAGGTCACAAGAATGCTAACCGACAAAGAATCACAAGCTAGTAGCTTAAGCCCGGCTGATAAATTCCGAGTAAACACATTTTATGTGATTATAGACAAATTAGTTGTCGAGTTGCAGAAACGGAGTGAAGCATACGATCGCATCATTCAACTATTTGGCTTTCTCACACAATTATTATTTATAGAGACAGATGTATTAGAAAAAAAGTAGCGAATCTCGTAAAGGTTTACTCTGACGATTTAGAAAAAAAAATTATCAGTTGAATTGAAACAATTTATACCATGTTTAAAACAGCAGCCTAAGGGCTTTATTCCAATCGTACAGGAAAAAACACAATTGCAAATGATGAAATCTTGTGTCCCTTAAAAGTTTTAAATTGGCTTGTAGATTTAGACATGATACAAGTTTTTCTGTATTTCTATATATTGCTTGCAGGATACTACTTATACTTCCAATCGCAAATTGCGAATTCAGATCAGAAAGATCATTTTCAGTTTTGAGAAGAATAAAAAACATGTATCGATCAACGATGTCAGACGACAGACTATCATCTTTAACAAGATTAAGCATCGAAGTTGACTTATTGAGATCAATTGACTTCGATGACTTAATTCATGATTTTGCTAGAGCAAAATCAAGAAAAACAATTTTTAATCGAATTTTAAAATAATTGTTTGTACTTCATTGTATCTATAAATAATATTTTATAATAAATAATTTATAATAAATTAATAAATGATTTTTTTATATTTGATAAATAGCCTTTTTCGCTGTCCTTAAGAGGGCCCCTTCTCAATTTTAGCCCCGGGCCCCATAAAGTTCAAATCCGCCCCGCAGGACACATGACTCTAATGAAAAATACCACTTTAAAGCTAAATATTTCGCAAACAGACCCCTGAATCGAAAAGATGTTGTTCCACACTCACAATGTTTTTGAAAAACCTATCCAACGATACCGTACATGATGGAATATACGGGTAAAAAAAATCACCCTCCCTTTACTTGTATGGGAAGTACCCAAACTAAAAATGTTTTTTAAGATTTTATTTCACAGTTTTCTAGGCGTGATTAATATCTATAACTACGCCAAATTACAGATTTGTAGCACCAAGGATCTCTGAGCACAACCGCGGATGGACGGACGGACGGACGGACAGACGGACGGACGGACATGGCGAAACTATAAGGGTTCCTTATTGTGTAACTATGGAACCCTAAAAATATACATTAACGCTTATTCTATATACATTAACAGAATTCCGTTTAGGTTGATACCAATTTGCCTACTTCTGCAGCGAGGCAACAATACTGCCCCTCCTGCAGCTGTGTTCCAGTGTGAAGGGTAAGAAAGCAAGCATAATTAAAAGCTGTAATGCATTTTAGATCTAAGGTATGGCATGGAATCTGAGGCCTTCTTTGCAGGTTTGATTGCAGGTGCTCAAAAGATGCAGTAGCCACTTACCAAGTGAACTGCTTTCACCGTGTGTAGCCGGCGTAAGATAATTCATAAACGTCCAGTGGTTTCGTTAAGAGGTGACTATGGGCTAAGCCAAAATGTTCTTATGGCTTATGATAGATGCTGGTGTAATCATCTCTTTACGCCTGGCCTAAAATACCCTGACCAAGGACGGAGAACAGCGTCAAATGTGTTAGACGTCTGATACTGTGATCGTTAAGCCTCCTGCCAAAAGTGTTATGCAAATCTCTCTTCAACGAGTGAGGCCCATATCCAGCAATGGAATTTTACAGGCTGATGAAGAACTGTCGGCTCATTTGTCATTACAATATTAACACAAAATATTTTATAAATATAAGATATCCTTTTTTATTTCATTAGGTCACCCTAAAGAAATCCTTTCTCCTGGCAACGTTGAGCAATTTTATCACTTCTAGCAACCCTGGCCGGAACTAGCATGTTTTTAAAAATACGGATGTTAGTGTTTAGGTATCGGAAAAGCTTCGTTTGCACAAGTATAAATTAATTTATGTTAAATCACTGCATCGAGACATGGCCTCATAGTCTTTTCATGCCTCCATACAAGAATTGGGTCTCGAGACAAGTTTATCAGTATCCGTCGGCTGTTGGTTTATGCCAAGACAACAAATTCCAGAGAGAGAGAGAGACAGCGTCGTTTAAATGGTTATTTTTTAAGTATAAGGCTGACAAACGAGACACAGACCACGTGATGGTAAGTAGATACTGTCGTCCATAGATACCTACCTACTAAAAAGGTTCAAAATATAGACGCGTTATCACCCCTGAGGACTAAGAAAGCCTCGTTACCAGTAAAGAGGGTCTCTGGTTCTCTACACTCACCATACGAAACACAGCAGCGTTAAGCTGCTATTTCACGCTGGTATTCTGTAAGGCACGTCCTTTCCCGGTCGAGCTGACCCATTTGTGCTACAACCATAATATAGTTGCAGCATGGTTCTACCACGTACAAAAATATAAAAATATGTATAAATATGTGTATTATCTATGGACAGTGTTGCAAGACTTGTCTTGCTTGTGGACGTCGGTGGACGTTTGGAGACGTTTATGGACAGTGTTGCAAGACTTGTCTTGCTTCTGGTGCGTGGACGCGTTTCTTCGTCTACGAACCACCAAATCCTTTCTAATCAAAACTCTAGATAAACAGTATCATACATTGTCCTTGAGCCAACGCGTGAACAATAGAATGCATTATTATTACTATGGATCTAGTAATAATAATGCATTCTGTCATATTACAATCGCTAGAAAGCTCAAGGTAGCAGTACACGGCCGAACGCGATAGCAGAGTGCGTTCGGCCAACGTGTACTGGGCCGTTTTGTGCGTATTTGGCGTTTGCGGCCAACACTCGCCGACAAGCAATATAGTGTCGGTTTTCCGTGCACAAATCAAAGAAATTTGGCGCAATCCGCAAACAGCGATCACACGTTGGCCGAGTATTCAGTTTATAGTTACGCTTCGGAGTAGACTGTAGGCCTAATAAAATTGTTTCACGAACATGGCGACATGGACTAATGAGGAAATATTTAAGTTCATTGATTCTTATCACAATGAAACAGTTATATGGAATCCCAAACATGAGCAACATAAAAACACCCTAACGTCCATCATCATCTAGCTACCAACGCAGAATGAAACACACCAACGTGTGAACTGCACCACGAAAATTTGCCGAGCGCGCTCGCCAAGCGCGCTTGACCAACGTGTACTGGAGCTCTCACCCGAGTGCGAAATTGACAGCTGCCTAAAAATTTTGCAGGAAAAAAAACTTAAAGATGGTGCTGCTGACTCTGTGAATGCTTGGAGTAGTATCATACAGTATGATGATTTATCTAAGTATGAATGCGTCCAAAGGTCATGTTTTTAATCTATAGTGATTTCGTTCTCAATGTCACAACAATCGATGTCGATTGTTGATAAAATCGACATCGATACACTTATTTTTGTCTTTTTTTATTTCTCATTACTATAATAAATGTCTAAAAATAATAAGTGATAAAATTAAAAGTTTTGTACAACCGACTTCAATATAAATTATTAAGGATAACTCAAAAACTACTGGTTACACCTTGATGAAACATGAAAAACACCAGTTTTCAAATCATCAAAATCGGTTAGCCGAGAAAAAAGTTATGAGATAACACACATAAATTCCATTTTATTAATCCTTTTTGAAGTCGATTAATAAAATGAGAATATCATCAATGTACTCAAAATCAATTACGCTCTATCAACATCACTTAGATCAAAAACTTAGAAAATTAGAAATTCATTAACCCCGTTCAAAGTTTCCAAACTTCTTACTGTTGTCTCATTTTCATCTTGCCCGTCAAGTTCAGTCTCTACCATCCGTCCAACGCACCAAAGAATAATGCAGGTTCGAGTTTACGAGTTTACGTTCGAGTTCGTGTTATGGGTAGAATTAATTCAATTAACTTTTATCATCAAGACAGTTTCACCAGAACTTGAGAGTCATATCGAAACAGCATTGCAGATCTCCAACGGTATGTGAACTTAAGTTCGTGTGTTGTGGAGTATGTGGATGTGCACTTGAGATAATATTCTCTCCCAGTTTCATAATCGTTTTCCACAGTGTCGCATTCAGCTTCCCTGTTTGTTTCTCTGCGGATGGTAAGTATTCAACTAACGAGATACGACGTCAGCAGCAAAATTTTGTTTTCCAGGTCTTTGAACGATATCGAATTTTAATGGTGATAATTCAACACACCAACGTTTTTAACTTTTTGTTTACTACTACTATGTGTAGTATTAAAACTGAAAGACACATCTTTGGTCTGTGATAAGTTTAAATTCTTTACCGATTAAGAAATTGCGCCATTTCCTTTATGACTCTACAACAGCGTAAGCTTCCTTTCCGATAGCCGTGAGCTTATATGAAGGGTACAGGGGCAAAACAAGGAATGTCACTAAAACAGGTTTTTGTGTAATTAACATTTTAATGTTTGAAAGTTTATAACTTTGTCTTACATATTAATTGCTTAAAAACTACTAATAGGAACTTTAGTTTACCTTATAGAGATCAGCTGTGGATACAAAAAATCTTTTGGCAAATATTAACAAATATGTAAAATTTTAAAAATAAAAGTAATTAACTTTTGTAAAGTACTAAAACATGGAATTTCCTATATAATCCATACAGGGAATGTCCAAATCTGGTACTATATATGAGTAATGCTTTCAAAATAGGCTTGTGCTTCAACAGAACAAAATCTTTTTAAGTCATAAGGTCTTTGTGCTTGTCTGCAGTAATGGGCAAATAATCTTGGTAGGCAAATACAGGCAATTCAAATTCATTGCTACATCCCGATTGATTTGCTCTTCTCTCATTCAATATGGGTGACTTCTCCCATAAACCATTATAGTTGCCTCGATGAAGAATGAACCTTGGATGTTCTCTCACACTCCTTATTTCTCTTTGGGCCTGGATTGGAAAAGAGCACTTTTACATGTTTTTACCAATACAATTTCACCCTTACCCACTTCAATAATTTCAGAGGGTTTAGGTCTTTGGCGACTTATTTTTAGCAAGTCATACCATTGCTATGAGACTTCCATTGAATTTTAAAATTGATCGGGCTCATATTTTTGTCGCATTCTAAATATGAATATCCTCTAATGGGATATGTTATTTTAATGGGGTCCAAAATTTTCATTACATGGGCCACAATATGAATGAACACAGTATAGTTCTTGTTTTGTCCTCCTGCAGAGTCACAAAATATTACTAAGTGCTTCACACGATGATCTAATTTTTTTTTAATAGTGAAAAAAAATTAACAATTTTTTATTCATCTAATTCTACCGTATTAAATACATCAATGACGAGTACATCACTCACCTTCGATTTGCCGACGATATAGTCCTTATGTCAGAATCGCTGGAGGACTTAAGCACTATGCTCAATGACCTCAATAGTGTCTACCAACGGATAGGTCTTAAGATGAACATGGACAAAACAAAAATGATGTTTAACGTCCATGTCACACCTATGCCGGTGGTTGAAAGCACTAAGCTCGAAGTTGTTGACGAGTATGTTTACTTGGGATAAATAGTTCGACTAAGTAAGTCCAACTTCGACCGAGAGGTCAATCGACGGATTGAACTCGGCTGGGCAGCATTCGGGAAACAACGACACATCTTCTCGTTAGACACATACCTCAAAACCTTAAAATGAAATTGTACAACCAGTGTGTGTCTCCAGTGATGACTTACGGATCTGAAACGTGGTCCTTCACTGCTGGCCGTATGAGGAAGCTCAAGGTCGCTCAGCAAGCTATGGAGAGGGCTATGCTCGGAGTTTCTCTGCGTGATAAACTTAGAATTGAGGATATCCGCAGTAGAACCAGAGTAACCGACATAGTCCAACGGATTAGTAAGCTGTAGTGGCAGTGGGCCGGTCATATAGCTTGAAGAACCGACAACCGGTGGGGAAGAAAGGTTCTCGAGTGGCAGCCTCGTACCAGTAGGCGAAGTTTAGGGCGACCCCCCACTAGATGGAGTGACGACCTGGTGAGACATGCAGGCAGTCGATGGATGCAGGTGGGTCATGACCGTGCTTTGTGGCATAACTTAAGGGAGGCCTATGTTCAGCAGTGGACTTATGAAAGGCTGTAATGATGATGATGATGATGAAATACATGTGCAAAAACATCGATAATGGCCAACATCGATGTCTTGAGTAGGATAAACATCGAACATCGATGTTGAGCTATCGATGTCAATATTGATGTCATCAACGATATTTCTACAACATCAACCATCCCTAATCTGACATTGACAGTTGGACATTCCATGTTACGGTCCGTTTCACTAGGGACATTCCCACTTTTACACATGTACAGGCTTTTGAAATATTAAAGATATGACGGACTATGATTGTTTTTATGCTTTTTACATAATCTATTCTATACATATAATAAAACTGTAAATAGCAGATGTCTGTACATTTTATATTTTTGTAATAAAAGTGATTGAGGGGTACTAAAAATAAGTAATTAAATACATTTCTACCATTTTTAGAATTTTCTGTCTGTCTGTCTGTCTGTCTGTCTGTTTGTTTGTTAACGTATCACGTATAAAGTACTAATTTATATCATAAGAATTGTTAAGGAAATTATAAAGTGTATCTTCGGGTTACATTTAGTCTTTATTTCATTAAAATCAGTTCATTCCATCAAAAGTTATGATAAATATTCTGAAGTATGGGTAGGGAAGTATAGGTACGAATTTGCTCAACGGTGGCTTTGTTTGAGTCATCAAGTGCATTTTAAACTAATATCATATCATAAATCATAGTTAAATTATGTAAAATAATGATATAATTATGTATATCTAAAACGCAGTAAACAAAAGTATTAAAGAACGTATTAAATATATTATACAAAAATATATTAACCTTATTAACTAAATCTGAAGCACAATAGTTAACCCATTTTTTCGATAGATGGTGGTGTTGTGAAAATGTAATGCAATGCAAAAATGTAATGTGGTTTTTTCCTGTAGATGAGTTTTCATATTTACTGCTAATCTTTATTATATTACTCGCTGCCCTACTGCGTGTTGACAAACTCAATTTATTCTTTACCGCCGAGTACTCTATGTGGTAAATCACATTTTAAAAGAGCTATTAACAATTGCGTTGGTTTTGGCGAGAGTCAAACTTTATTTTTTGCTTACTATGCAGGCACTGATTTATAAGTTCTCTTGCGTTTTATATAATGTATCAATCGCGTCAATTAATCTCTTTTATTTTTAGAATTGATGTTAGCAGCGCCATCTCTCTTGAAATATATACATATAATAAAAATGATGATAACATGTTGTGTCTCTTTCTGTACATTGTATATATATTTTGGTGGCTAAAATCATTATGGGGAACTGAAAATAATTAAATAAGAACATTTTATAATTTTTAGAATTGTCTGTCTGTCTATTTGTCCGTTATTATATGAACGCATCACGTCTAAAGTAAACATCTTTTATTTTCAAAGAAATCGTTAAGAAAATCATAAAGCGTATCTTCGAGTCACATTTAATCTTTGTTTTATTAAAATTGGTTAATTCTATCGAAAGTAATGATTATTATTTTGAAATGTAGGTTCGAATTTGTTCAATGGCGCCATAAAATCTCAGAAATAGTAATAAAAAGATTTGTGTGTAAAAAAACGTTCCATAATAATTAGTATACTTAAAACACAAAAAGAGATTTAAAAAGGATGTTTTCTCACACAAAGGACGTAATAGACGGAGTTGTACAAATTACAAACTTTTCTGAATTGCTGTGCTGAGATTTTTCGCCGATGAATCTTATTGAAACTTACTGAAGAAATTTGTATACATCGAAGCCATCCAACGGAACCCGACCAAAAATAAAAATTTTGCAACGAAATGTCGTGATATTGTATTTATAATATACGCAAAATCAGTACTGCCATTTTAGCGCTTTGGGAACTAGATTTAGCGCTTTTTTGGAATGTATAGCGCGCATTTCGAAATTTTAGCACCTAGCTTAATCCAGCGCTTTTTGGTGTATTTAGCACACATTTCAATATTTTAGCGACTAGCGGGTTATTAACTCTTTTATAGCAGCACTGTTAGTCCACATTACCGATAATAATTATAATGACCTTTATTATTTTTTCCCACAAATAGTACATTGCAGTTTATCTTTTTCAAACATATTTTTTTCACAAAACAAAGAGCATGGGAGACGAGTCCAAACTAGGATACCCTGTGCTATGGATCTCCTGGCTTCCCCTTTAGGATAATCAACTTGATTTTTTTACCGACGACTATAAGCGGGGAAATCCCCTTTATTAAAGTTTTCGTTCATGGTTTTGGCAACGCATTTATTTTGCTTTATTCAGTTTCAGTCAGTTGCTTAGAGCACAGCTAAGTTAAAAGTTACTTAGAAGTTATAACACAAAGAAACTGTGTAGCAACCGCAATCAGATGCTGACATCTGAAACTGAGTTGCGAAATACATTGCACTTTAAAACAATTAATGACATTTTTATTGTTCGTACAGTACTAACTACTGTTGACAGCAATTGCCATAATTATAAGTCGATGTCCTGCGAAGTATTGATACATCAAAAAAATATTGCCAAAAAAAAACTTAATGTTGTTTTCTTTATTATGATTATATAAAAAAACACAAACTTTGTTTGTAGTTAATTTAGCGCGAAATCTAGGGCTTTTTTAAAGCGCTGTTTTCATGAAATCTAGCGCTTTTTGTGTTGTCCTAGAGCTGAATGAGTTTTTTTTTATCTGGCAGTACTGCCCGAAAACCCTCTATTAAGAAGTAACTTTCCTTTCAGTTTTAAGCGCGTTCAGTTCCCAGTTACAGTGAATGTGTGTTATGCGATGACCGTAAATGAAGCGCAAGGTCAAACTTTACGCGTTGTAGGAGTGTACCTCAGTACTGACTGTTTTGCACATGGCCAACTCTATGTTGCTTTTTCCCGCGTTAGTAGCCCCCGTAACCTTTTTGTGTACACCCCGGCTAAGCCTACTTCTAACGTCGTTTACACAGAAGCTCTATCATAAACGACTTAGAACTTTGATGATAATGATTTATTTAGTTACCACTTATTGATACAGTAATGAAATAAATCGTTTAATATTCTCTTACCTAAACGACAAATTCTTTATGTAAAACCTGTATACGCGAGCTACGCCGCGGGCACAGCTAGTGCTACATAAAAATACACGCGAAAATCTTAGTGTTGCTATACTTAATTTATATTTGAAGTTTTTGTGACATTCCTTGTTTTGCCCCTGTACCCTTCATATTATCTCGCGTTTGTGAGGTTGTATGAATGTTTATTACTCTTTCTCGCAAAAACTACTAAATGTATTTTAATTAAACTTTACAATTATATAGCTCATACATCAGAATAACACATAAGCTATAATTAATAAAGATATTGTGTAAATTGGCTAAAATATAAAGATAATAATGTTAGGTAAGCCGTAAAAAAAACACGTCTGTCTGAACACACATCACGCAAAAACCTGCGAACCGATTTGGGTGGGACTTTCACTGGCAGGTAGTTGATGTTATAAGGAGCAACTTAGGCTACTTTTATTTAAGGGTTCCGCGGAAAATAATTCCACACGGGTGAAGTCCAGGGGAATAGCTATTGATTAATAGCTATTTTCATATATATGCTTTCAGATTGTAATACTTTGATACGTTTGTCTTTCGACTGGTGAGGTATTGCTTAGACATGTTATTAATGTTGTTTGCCTGCTAAACTTACCCTTGAACTTACACAACTTACTGAAGTTGTAGGTGATAAAACTTACAGAGCTTCCAGTATTCACAAAAGGCTCCGCTCTTTTGCCTTTTATATACGCAGGGAATGTTGCTTTACTCTCTTCGTTTTCTGTGTTGCTTTCTTCGCCAAGAGAAGTTGATAAAGGTGTATTTGGTTCGGTTCCAATGGGATTGACTGATAGCGTGTTAAAGTTTTGTAAGTAAACTTCTGCTATTTCTAGAGACAACGCTTGATTATAAGCTTCTTCAAGAGAAGACAATTTCTCTAGTAATCTCTGTCTAATTTTGCTAGAACTTATACCAGATATGAAGGCACCCCTTACGCTGTAGCATCCGTGGATATTCTTAACCGCCATGGTTAAAAATATCCACTACCCCATATCTTCCCGTAGGTATCGTAAGAGGCCACAGTGGGAAACAGGCAGGAGATGGGCAGCACCATCTTCTAGTACAATAAAAAACTGCGGTTGCAAATCCGCTCGCCAAGCGTGGCAACTGTAGCAAACACCACCCGAAAGTTACGAAGAGACGGCACTCAGGCCCCTGCGGGTCAGCTATTCCTGGCTACGGCGGCGGCCATGGTAACATCGGGGCAGAGGGTGCTAAGAATCTCTGGTGTAGTTTCGGTTGCCACCTAAGACGACTCGACCTGGCAACATATAACGCACGCACCCTGAGGACTGACGAGAAGATCTTTGAGCTGGAAGAAGAGATGGACAGGTTGCGCCGGGATATTATAGGATTATCTGAGGTCCGAAGAGAGGGGGAGGACATGGTAATCCTTGAATCCGGCAACTTGTTCTATCACCGGGAGCTCACCATTTTTATTTGTTTCAGCGTTTACATCAACAAAATCGCAATATTTAACTACTTAGTTTTATTTGGTTCACCAAAACTTGATACAGGCACATACTTAGTTATATTATTTTAATTGCTACTTCGAGACTTGGCAAAAGCTAAAAATCGCGGAGTTATGGCTAATATTTAATCGGTGTTTTACAAATTCAAGAAAATTTGTGTTAGGCTAAAGGTGAGAACTTTTTATTAAAAACTCGCGTACTCCCACATTCTTTTCTTGCGTTCACCTTTCTTCGTCATATGCATAATAACATATCACCACAATACAACACTACCTCTTTCTGAGAACTTACTACGGTAATGTGGACTGTTGTCTCAGACCGGAAAATACAAGGTTTCGAAACAAAGACGGATACATGTCGAGAGATAAGCTGCGATATATTATGTCTCTAGACATGTCTCCTTCTGCTATAATATCCAAAGTCTGTGTCTAATACTGTTGCATTCAAGTTGGATATGTTCAATTTTATCAAATAATCGTATTATATCAGATTCAAGTTAACAAGGGAGTATATTCGTGTTTCATCATTCTGAAGCAAATATTCAGGATTTTAAAAGATATTAAGTGAATTAATTTCGTTAGACGAACTTCTTAAAAATAAAAGATTTTAAGCACACACAAGGTTTTTTATTACACTTATTCTGTTTGCCTCACACAAATAGAAAAGAAAACACCCAGTAATCATTCAATAATTAAAGGTAGAAAATGGTAAATAGTTAAGGTAGAGAACACGGTCTTCATTCGGTGGGATTTTGAACGACTATCAAAATAAAGTCTTTGTCGGGAGCGACCAAAACTTCGCTCTTTTTACTTCTTATACGTAAGAATGTTAAATCGTTGGATGGATCAAGATCTCTAACAACAGCTTTTGCCTTGTCCACTAATGCAGTCATAAGTCCTGCGTACTGCACAGAGACATGGTTGTCCAAAGTTGTTTTGATCGGTATACCTTCGCCATTAACGACTATAACACCGGCAACACCTCTGTGCATTGCTAGTTTACGCACCGTTTCTTCTGCTTCGTTAGCCATTACACAACAATATTACCGAGCACGGAACACTATTATTACTCCTAAACGAGTTTCAAATATAGTTCCTAAATTATAAAGTTTGAAATATGCATTAATGTGCTAATTATTTAGAAAATCACACAATATTTTAACAGTTGACATGAAAATTCTAAATTTGAATTACCTTTACGCTTTTGACTGTAATCATTGAGATCAAATTGAAGCTTGGGAAGTAGTAAAATTGGCAAAACAAAACCTAAAGATTAAATACTCTTTGGATTAGGATTAAACCCATAGACTTAGAATATACTGGCGTATAGACGTTTTGACTGCCCGAAAACGCGTGACCAATTTTGATTTGTCATTGTGTGCGTTAGTTAGTGATGTACATTTTACTTGAAAGGTCTATCGAAAAATTATTGTTAAGGAAGCGGTAAAATGATTTTAAAAAAATTGTTTAGTGCACGAAATTGATTAAATTCAAAAATTTACTGTATTTTAATATGATAGTTCTAAAATAATTACAAAATATTCATATTACATGTTTCTGGGAATAACCTGAACCTACCTACCTTTTGTTGAATTTTAATTCAAATGTATAAAACTCCAGGTGACTTTACCGATAAACTTAAAAAATTCCCCAAGAATCAGATCGGAAAGTTGTATTTTCGATCTAAAATCTTTGGAGAAAAATATTTACTGCCGTGGGCAGTTTCCCCGGAATTTATTTTTTAACATATTGTTAATATAAATAGGCAGATAACCATAGAAGAACCACGTTATTTAAGCTCTCGGCACAGTGTCGTCAGCCATCCAAGCATGAATCGGGCATCGAGCGTTATGAGTATCAAATACTATGGAATTTATACTATCGCGTCTCATGCGCGGGCGTCTAGTGTGTTTTTAAGGAGCATTACTAAATATCTATACCTAAATACGCTAAAAGTTATATCATTGTTACTTAGGACTATAATCAGAAGTTCCGAAGCTCCGCTCAACCCCTTGGAGAAAATAGCGTGATACAATGAATATTGTACTAATGTGACCTAGAGGCTGTGCGGTTAGTTAAGTAAGGTTTTACATTTATTTTGGTTGATAAATAGATACTTAGTTGGGTTCATGATGGCTTAAAGAGAATAATCTCAAGATTTTTATATCTTTTATGTACTAAGTACAGTTTTATAATGTATAAAAATCTGTCTCTATATTTATCTAAAGTTTTTGAAGTAAAATTTTTGAATTCAACAATATTTTACTTACTGTTAAAAATAATATAGAAATGGCTCTGTTTAATAAAATTATTTTTAAGGGGTAAAAAGATTTAAAAAAATTGTTTAGTGCACGAAATAGAATAACTTCAAAATTGACTGTATTTTACCACGATAGTTCTAAAATAATTAAAAAATATTCATATAACATGTTCTTGGGAATAAACTGACCTACCTGCCTTTTGTTGGATTTTAATTCAAGACTTTTTCTTTTATACTTCTCAAGAAAATTAGTTTTTTTTATAGGATATGGTGACAAATGAGCACACAGTCCACCTGATGGTAAGTGGTAGCTGTGGCCCATAGACATCTACATCTATCCTCGTTTGCGAATCAAAATGCAGATGCGTTGTCACTAGTTGAGGACTAAGGTGGAATGCCTCTTTTCCAGTAAAAAGGGCCTCCGGCCACCTGCACTCACCGAGCGAAACGCAGAGGTAAACCTCTACTTCACGCTGGTATTCTGTGAGGTCGTGGTACCACCCCGGTTTGAGCCGGCCCATCCGTACGACAGCAAAAGCTGTCGCGTGGCTCTACCACTGTTAAAACTGTTCACTGGAAATTGCTGAGTTCTTCTTTACTTTTCTACCAACCCGTATAATTAACCTTAACATTTTTTTCTAATTATAGAATCCGGAGAGAATCTATTTGCAAACGGCAAAATTTGCAAATTCTCTTGTTGTGTGGGGTGGGGGGGAAGTTTATCGATTAATAATAAACATTCAAGATAAATATCGACATTAATTTTTATATAGTTGAGTCAATCCCTAGCGTAATTGTAAAATATTTTGTATAAAAATATATTTACCAAATTCTTACAAATTATCAACAACGTGACTTTTTTCTTTGCAAAATATCAAAATTAACAAAATAATTGAAAACATTCTATATTTTAAACAGCATATAATATAAATTTTAGCAAAAAATAAACGCTTCATAACATTGACGACGTCTTGAGAATTTAACTGTGAAACGTGAAATTATCAGGATTATTTTTATTATTGACATAATAATCACTCACAGAACAAGTAACCATTTTAGAAGAAAGTTACTTATTAAAAATAACCACTATTACACTCTAAAAAATTACTAAATATCTAGGAGTTATTTCTTACGTGCCGACTTGTTCCGATCTGTCATTCAAAATCGATTACAGAGTCATTAGATTTGGTATCCTTTTCTATTTTGCATTTTTGCCATAAGGAATTTTCTTCTCCCTTGCACACTATGTCCGTCTATACGCCAGTATATTCTAAATCTATGATTAAACCTGATTCATCCACGAGTTTAAACGTAGTGGTTATATGAGTATAATACTTTACCTATCCAAGGAATAAACATTCTCTTTTCCATAGACTAGTATATTTTATAATACGAGATCATGCTCCACGTAAGGAGCTTCATGCCAGCTCAATACGAATCATCAGACTTGCAATGAATCCACCAAAACTCGATGTATAGAAGATGCGGTCAGTGCGCATAAGATGTTTCGGCCGAATTCATGCAACAACGCAAAAACTGGCGCCAGCGGCGGGAGTAATAAGTCGACACCACAACAATTGAGTATAAGCTATGGCTTAAAATACTGGTAAACTAATGATAACAACCAAACTAATAGAAAAACGAGGAATATACTATGGTATAGCATATTTTATTCTTTAAATAACTATACTCTGACTCTGACGAGGCAAAGAGTAATGTGGGTAATTATTATACGGCAGACGTGCGTCGGTAGAAGCTCTACTTATTAGTTCTACAGTTAGTCAGTGGACGAGATGCTAAAATTACTATACTCTTTACTGCGGAGTTTCTCGTGTATTTATTGTACTATTAGATGTGTTGCTATGGCAGGAGCTTGACCTACGGCGGATTGCTGTTCTTATATTTAATAATTATAGTAACCCCCACTTATGTAATAATATTAGACCACTTACATGGGATAAATTTATTGACGTGTTAAGAAAAAATGTCAAGTTGCATTATCTGCTTATGCATTTTGAGGTATTTTTGTTATCAACTGGCCGCTGGGTCAAGCTGTCGGCAAAATTTCCCAAAAAACTTCACAATGTAATAAAGAATTTAGTGAACAAAATACATACACGTCACATGAGGATGTATGGCTTAAAACCTTTGCCTGCCTTATAGTTTAGTCAACAAGTTCAAAAACGTGTTAATAGTTAATACTTGTTCCCGGTCTTAAAAATATATGCGATAGCTCATCCAATTCGGCATGACGTCTACAAAAATACATCTCGAGGATTTATTAGCACATAAAAAATTGCAATTGTTATTAACAAAATAAGATGAAAAAAAGATACATTTATGTATCTTACGCATACTAATTACTAATAATAGACTAGACTCGACTAGATTATTATCAGCATGGGTGCCGCTGAGGATGCGCCAATGACTAAAAAACAAGAGGAAGCCCAAAGTAGGCGGGGCAGGCGTGTCACTGTCAGTCGCAGGCTCAAATTCATCTTAATATATAAAATTCTCGTGTCGCGGTGTTTGTTACCAAACTCCTCCGAAACGGCTGAACCGATTTGTATGAAATTTTGTGTGCATATCGGGTAGGTCTGAGAATCGGCCAACATCTATTTTTCAAACCGCTAAATGATAAGGGTGACCCATCCCTAAATATTTTTTTATGTTTTGGACAAAAATTTTTATTTTTATTTTATTATGATTTAGCATTGAAAAATACATAAAACTTCAAATTTTCAGCCTTCTACGATCAACCACTGTTTTTTAATCGCGATTTTTAAAACTAAAAAATATTTACTAGAAATAATGTATATGGCAAAACAACGTTTGCCCGGTCAGCTAGTAGATAAATAAATATGTAGCAAGCTACTCAAGTTGTTGCGAGCTGACGGATCGCTGCTTAAGTGAGATATGGGAAAATAAGAGAAAAATATTTTGAATGGAGGTGTTTCGTTGGCTATATGAATTATACTATATGAATATGTAGTGCGTCAAGGCAATTTCCAATAAATTTTGGTATTTTACTCATTTTATCATATATTTTTTCTTGAATTCCGTGTCTTAAGTCAATTCAATTCATTTAAATGATAATAATCCTATACTGAATATCGATATAAGCCATATCACATTCAGGGAGAGTAACTACATCACTGAGTCTATAATAGTGTGAATTTATTATTGCGACATCTAGCGTCACGTAGCAGTTTTTTCGTCAATCTTAGAAGCTTTTTAGGTTAAGGAAATAATGATATTTTTTAGTAAGAATTTGTGGTGTGTTTTCAAATAATCTCTGTATTACTGCGACATCTAACGTTAAGAAGCTAATAAATTCTAGAAACTTCGTTGATGAAAAGTAATATGATCTCTATTTTTAAGGCTTTATGGTTCGTACTCAAGTGAATGGTGAGTAACATAATGTCTTTCTCTTTTATTTTTTAATAGCCAATCACGCGAAAATTATTAAAATGATACACAATTGTCGGTACACATTTCTTTCTTGCGTACGTGTGAATTTGGCGACAGCAGGATGATGCAACTTTGTATGAAAGCTGAGAAATTTGCACACAATCATGATTTTTCAATGATTGTATTGGGCTTGTGAAAATAAAGCGAAAAAAAATATTGCTGTTTCTTTCCTTCATGTTGTTTAAGATTGCAATTTTAAAAATTAGGTATAAAATTCATATATCGTCTATAAATCGTATATAAATGTTATTCTGTTTTAAACTTTTTTTGGTTTGCTCTTTAAAGTATAATTGCACACATATTACTCTGAGATTTGCACAATTAGTTTACCTATTAATTGATTAAAATGAGTCTGGCCACCCAATTTTGTTAAGGGTATCAAAAAATGTATTAAAAATTACGAGTTCAACGGTATACTTATTTTTTTCTACCTTTAAAAGTGATTGAAATATTGATGAGTAAAGTGGTGTTTTACGTTAAGGGCGATGTGACGTCACAAATCGAGACGTCGAAGCCACCAGTAGTCTTTATTGTTATATTTTTCTTATTCTCTCCATATTTATTACTCCATATTTTTCTTGTCATTTATTTATCAGTAACCTTTATTTTCTGTTTTTTTTTTTTTTTAATTTCTGTTATATCACGCTCATTGGGAATGAAAGTACGATATGAGAATATACAATTCTGTAGATCAAGTTATACATTAATGCAACATTTCATCAAAATCAGTTTAGTATTACACGCATTGAATGTTTGCGACCATTGCATTTTCAAAACAGAATAGGTATCAACTACCAATGTAATACCGCAATCAGTTTATTCAAAAGTAAGTCGAAGTAAAACTAGGACCATATGTTTACAACCACTGACGAACTACGTAAACAACAAAATTTCTTCACGTGTCACTAGCAAGGAACATACTACTCTCTAGCGAGAGGTCACTAGGTACTAAATAACTTCCCTATATAACATTGTAGTCTTTGTAAATAACAGTACGTACTCACTGCATTAGCAATAGTAAGTTTGCTGCATTAGTAAGTTTAAGTAAGTTTTTTTCATTTTATATCGTTGTAAATCATGTGCAACTTCGTGGTTCGGTCAATTAATACCTACCTATGTATTACTCCTAATTACTAATCAATGGTAAAGCTGTATACTTTTCGTAATCTTTTATTAGTAACTTACATTTAGAACTTTATTCCACGCATATCTGTAGATAAAAAATCATAATTTTCTGAAAAATACTGCGCAACCACAAAAATATCCGTTTTTGACAGATTATCTGACTGTCTTTTTTCTAAGCCCGCTTCCATTTTCTTTTTTCTTTTTTTACAGCACTACACACCGTGACTATACATTTAAATATAATCATATAAAAGCTAAATTTTCAATACTATAGTTTATACATCAAATCAAATAGTTTATTTGTGATTCATAGTTTACAAAAGGTCTTATTTAAAAACACATAAAGTTCAGTCTGTGATCAGCCCCATGGGCATACAAATGTCAAATATTATTAATAGTTCATTGATTACATTATTCATAATAACAGATTAGATTATTAGCCGATTCGTTGCGGCACCGATTTTCGAGGCCACAGGAGTTGATGACACGCCTATTGTGCCATCAGCCATGTGTAAAAATGATTTTCTTTTTTATTCTTTTTTCACTTGTTTAGACCCAATTAAGTTTAGTTGACATCAAACATCTGTTGCAAGCGGAAGGATACTTGTTTTTATTGGGTAATTACGTGTCTTTCTACGTGTTTTCTTTGAAATTGAGAGTAAGTGACTTATTTTATGCAGAGATTACAAATTTTTTGTACTATTATTTGTTTTATAAAAAAAAATCATTTATATAAGTAGGTACAGCTTAATCACCTTGGAAAAACCTTGGTTTTTATTAAATTAAATTTTCGCCTAATAATACTATTAATATTTACTATTTCACCTAATAATATTATTATATTCGCTAATATTATTATAATATATTAGCGAACTTTTTTATGCATGAACGGTTTCGAACTGTTTCAAGCAAAAATAAACCTTATACCATATTACAAGAGCACATGGTACTTCATAGGTCTATTCGGCCATATGATAGTAATAAAACGGGAGTTCAACCATTTTAAGCAAAATTAAACAATAAGACAAACGCATTGTTATTTTTTTTTAACAGGGGACTTGTTTTCCAGAAATTTATTTACAACTTGAGTTTGTGAGCGATCGCAATGAGTGCTATTATTTGTTATTTATTGTACCTACCATGTACAAGTTAAAAAAGGTTGTCAACCCCTAAAAAATTCAAATTATCAATATATCCAGAAACTAAGCTGTAGGAACGTCGTGATTATATTCTCTTTGGCTGTAGGCGTGAACTACTTGCAAAATAATGAATATTTTGTTCTGGATTAATCTTCCAAAAACGCAATTTGAGCGAGTTATAACGATTTTTAAAAAAGACACGACTCGCGTGTCATACGCCACACACAAAAACACCGCACTGAACCGGTTAAATTATTCATCATAAATAATATTGATTACATTGGATTAGTATACTTCCGAGCGCGCGGTGAGTACTGAACCTAGCAAGTACCTACTGCGCGTTCGCTCTGTCGGATTGTGACGGCACGTCACAGAGAACGAGCGGGTAAAAATTTAAAAAAATTGCGAAACTTCAAAACGTTATAACTTTCGTATTTCGGCACCAATTTGGATGAAACAAAAACTATTGTTATTATCATAAACATAGCTTTAAAGTTATATAGGTTTTATTGTCAAATTAGAACATGTTGGTGTGACCCATTAAATTATTAAATATAAGCAGAATACTATCAAAAGAAGCCATGAAAAGAAGAAAAAATTACATTTGTTTGTCAATGTCTTTCATATTGAAAATATTGGGTAAGGTTTGAAAGTATGTAAGTCGCCTGAATTGGGGTGGTGGGGTGGTGGAGGGGAAAGGAGGGGGAGTTGTAGAGTCACCTCCCACTTCATTTTGCTAGTTTTTTTTTACAAATTTTTAAAAATCTCAATTTGAGGTTACGTTTTCGTAATATTTTGACAATATAAACCTGATTTATGGGGGGAGAGAGTTGGGGAAGCGTAACCTAACGCCACTCAACGTGGCGCAGCCGAGGGAAGTTCGGTCGACGGAGCTCCTACTTCGGAGTGGTTTATAAAAAAATACTCACTATCAACAAAATGGCCGGCCTAGCTGGGCCTAGCGAACCATTTTACGCATTTTTCGCTGGTATATAATGTATTATCTATGATTTTATGCTTTTATCATTTTTCAGATGACTTTGATTTGACAGCTTCAACGTCAAAACTTACTTAAATGTACGTTCCATTTCACGTTTAGTTAGTGATTTACCAATATTTTAAAAAAATTATTAAAAATACTTCAACGCTGCTCCGGCAGCAAAAAGCGCATGGGGATATTTCATCTCTGCCTAGTATACAGTTATCTGTGATACTTCAGATGCAGATAAAGCCTTTTCACAGTGACAGAATCCTCAAATTCAGGCGACTTAATTTCAAACCCAATCCAATTATTTTTATTGTGCTTTTTCTTTTATACTTGTCATGTTTGCTGCAAATAGTTCAGTTTTTCTTTGGATTCCAACTAACCCGTCCAATTAGCCTTAACTATTGTTTTATAATTATAGAATGCAGAGGGATTTGTTTGACAACATAAAATGACGTTTTTAAAACGCAAATTGAACATTTATTTTTATTCCTCTTGTGGGAAAGTCTATCGATTCATTATAAACCATTGAGTTATATGTACTACGGACTAGAGAAGCCATTCCGAACATTGACTATGTTCAACTGAACTGTACTGCAATCCGTACAAACTAAATATTGCGTAAATTTAAGATTTGTGAATTCCATAAAATAATTATTATTACATTTTTTTTATTTAGAAATATGTTTGTTTAGATTAAATTAAGATATTTTATATTAAATACTTATATTTATTTTATATTAATATATTATTTTATATCAAATTAAAGTTTTCGCGCATGCGCGGGAGTAGTATGCGCAGACATAGAGTAGGACACAATTTTTGTTTGGAATGGCTTCTCTAATACGTAGTGCATATAACTCCATGTTATAAACATTCAAGATAAATATCGACATTAATTTTGATATAGTTGAGTCAATCATTAGCGTGCATGTAAAATATTGTATATAAAAATGTATCTACCATTCATGTAAATTATCAACAACGTGACTTTTTTCTTTGCAAAATATCAAAATTAATAAAATAATGAAATATATTCTGTATTATAAACAATATATAACACAAATTTAAATTTTTCTTATATATACTGTTTATAGACCGGATATTTCTATGTTTCCATGACCGTTTTCTTAGCATACCGAGTTTGAGAGAATAGAGAGTATGCATCTGCATCCTCAGACATTTGGTGCACTTTAATATCTTCTGCGTATATGGCTTATCTCTGTTAAGATCATTATGTCTTTAAAATTCATGCAGTAAATAAAACTATTTTTACGGATTTTATCGCGTTTAATTAACTTATTTTATATTCCCGACGTTTCGGTTGCTTTCCAGCAACCGTGGTCACGGGGGACTGAGGTGATTGACGTCCCGATGTCAGTGTCAAACCGGAGTACCGTCAGCTTTTTTAATTAATATTTTTGGTCCGATCTACGCAGAACGAACTAACTGTGTCTTGAAGTCTTGCAGTGGTATGCTTGGGTTTAGTTTTAATTTTATGAATTACAGGATCCCAAGCAGGTGGTAGTACCCAGCCTCCCTCTCTATTGAAATTAGGATGTTTTTTAATTTCAATAGCCTCACGTATCATCCTTGGTAGGAATCGATGTTCTTTCGCGAGAATTTGTGGTTTATCAAATCGAATGTAATGGCGGGGGCCGTCTAGGATATGATCACAAACTGCAGACTTCCCGGAACGTTGGTGCTTCACGTCAGCTATGTGTTCTTTTACGCGGGTTTTTATAGATCGTTTTGTTTGCCCTAATATGCATAAGTTGTGATAAGATCTTTTCAAGGAAAGATTTTTTCAAGGAGCACACAGTTGCCTCTAAAACTGTTTTTTAATTCAAGGTGGTTTAATAATTTTTTGTAGGATGATTTAAATTGCACCCAACACGGCCGCAATCACTTTTGATTTCTAGCTTGTCTTGATCCCGGAAGTGTTTAGAACAAATGAGAGTAGATTTAGAAGGCACCCAGTCAGTCTCCTTTCTTAATAACCTTATTATTTCCACCCACTTCTTACGGCGTGCTGCATCTTTAGGTACACTGCAAATTTATTAATATAAAATAAAATAATAAAATATAATTAATAGACCATTCATGAATAAACTACAATAAGAATAATTAATTATTTTGTGTAAAGACTGAAACATAGTTTTTATTTTTAAACAAACAATTTTACTAGTTTATTTTAAAACAAAATTAACTTATTCCATATATTATATAGTCTCCCATTAATGTGGAAAAATCATAAAGGCGGAAAAGTGGCAACATTTTTTTTTATAGTAGAGCGGGCAAACGAGCATGCGGCTCACCTGATGGTAAGTGACTACCGCCGCCCATGAACAACTGCAACACCAGGGGAATCGCAGATGCGTTGCCGGCCTTTTAAAAAGGAGTACGCTCTTTTCTTGAAGGTCCCTAAGTCGTATCAGGCCGGAAAAATCGCTGATGGTAATCGATTCCACAAGGAGGTCGTGCGAGGAAGAAAACATCTTCTAAATCGCACAGTGGTGGACCGCCAATCATCCAGATGGTGTGGATGGTATCGGGAGTTTTGCCGCGATGTGCGTTCGTGAAATTTGGCGGCTGGGATTAATCCGAACAATTCCTTAGAGCACTCCCCATGGTAGATGCGAAAGAAAATGCAAAGGGATGCAATATCTCTTCGCAGTGCCAATGAATCGAGCCGATCGGAAAGGGCTCGGTCGTCGACGATTCGAGCCGCTCTGCGTTGGATGCGGTCAAATGGAAGGAGCTGGCACTGGGGAGCCCCTGCCCAGAGATGGAAACAGTATTTCATGTGAGGCCGAACTTGCGCCTTGTAAAGTTGCAGGCAGTGTGCCGGCATGAAATACTGTCCCGCTCTGCTGAGCACGCCAAGCTTTTTAGAGGCCAATTTGGCCTTCCCTTCCAAGTGACCACGAAACTGCACGTCACTCGATATGTCGACTCCGAGGATACCGATACTGGCTGAGGCAAGAAGGGGAGTGCCTTGAAACTGAGGAGATACGACAAAGGGGTTCTTTTTAGCGGTAAAAGCGCTGACTTGTGTCTTCTGAGGATTAAACTGGACTAGATTTAGTCGCCCCCAATCCTAGACTTTGTTCAGCAAAGACTCGACTTCAGACACAAGTTTGTTCCGGTACTCAGCGACGTTTTCCCGAGAAATATTGGCACGGCCGGTGTATAGAGCATCACCAGTGCTGTCATCCGCATAGCAATGAATGCTACTAGTTAGCAACATATCATTGATATGCAGAAGAAACAGCGTTGGTGATAGCACACAGCCTTGTGGAACACCAGCGTTAATAGGCTTGTAGTCAGAGCATGCACCGTCTACAACGACCTTGATGCTCCGATTTGCAAGGAAGCTGGTGATCCAATTGAATCATTCGGCTTAACTCGGTCGGCGTCACATTGAACACTGAACCGACGTTCGCTGGGCATATGGCTGTGGCCATATGTGAAGTGGCAACGCTTTGGCGCGGCAATGACTTATCTAGTGTAACATATAAATCAATGAATACAACCATTTAAGTTCATATAATCCCTTTAAATGAATTTATCTGGAAATAACCAAACAATGGGATTATACGAACTTAGAGGGTTGTATTGATGATTATAGTTCTGTAACTACATCTTTACAACTTTATAATTTGTTTTTCTTTTTTTTTATAGGATATGCAAATCGGAGCATCAAGGTCGTTGTAGACGGTGCATGCTCTGACTACAAGCCTATTAACGCTGGTGTTCCACAAGGCTGTGTGCTATCACCAACGCTGTTTCTTCTGCATATCAATGATATGTTGCTAACTGGTAGCATTCATTGCTATGCGGATGACAGCACTGGTGATGCTCTATACACCGGCCGTGCCAATATTTCTCGGGAAAACGTCGCTGAGTACCGGAACAAACTTGTGTCTGAAGTCGAGTCTTTGCTGAACAAAGTCTAGGATTGGGGGCGACTAAATCTAGTCCAGTTTAATCCTCAGAAGACACAAGTCAGCGCTTTTACCGCTAAAAAGAACCCCTTTGTCGTATCTCCTCAGTTTCAAGGCACTCCCCTTCTTGCCTCAGCCAGTATCGGTATCCTCGGAGTCGACATATCGAGTGACGTGCAGTTTCGTGGTCACTTGGAAGGGAAGGCCAAATTGGCCTCTAAAAAGCTTGGCGTGCTCAGCAGAGCGGGACAGTATTTCATGCCGGCACACCGCCTGCAACTTTACAAGGCGCAAGTTCGGCCTCACATGAAATACTGTTTCCATCTCTGGGCAGGGGCTCCCCAGTGCCAGCTCCTTCCATTTGACCGCATCCAACGCAGAGCGGCTCGAATCGTCGACGACCGAGCCCTTTCCGATCGGCTCGATTCATTGGCACTGCGAAGAGATATTGCATCCCTTTGCATTTTCTTTCGCATCTACCATGGGGAGTGCTCTAAGGAATTGTTCGGATTAATCCCAGCCGCCAAATTTCACGAACGCACATCGCGGCAAAACTCCCGATACCATCCACACCATCTGGATGATTGGCGGTCCACCACTGTGCGATTTAGAAGATGTTTTCTTCCTCGCACGACCTCCTTGTGGAATCGATTACCATCAGCGATTTTTCCGGCCTGATACGACTTAGGGACCTTCAAGAAAAGAGCGTACTCCTTTTTAAAAGGCCGGCAACGCATCTGCGATTCCCCTGGTGTTGCAGTTGTTCATGGGCGGCGGTAGTCACTTACCATCAGGTGAGCCGCATGCTCGTTTGCCCACTCTACTATAAAAAAAAATGTTGCCACTTTTCCGCCTTTATGATTTTTCCACATTAATGGGAGACTATATAATATATGGAATAAGTTAATTTTGTTTTAAAATAAACTAGTAAAATTGTTTGTTTAAAAATAAAAACTATGTTTCAGTCTTTACACAAAATAATTAATTATTCTTATTTTAGTTTATTCATGAATGGTCTTTTATTATTTTATTTTATATTAATAAATTTGCAGTGTACCTAAAGATGCAGCACGCCGTAAGAAGTGGGTGGAAATAATAAGGTTATTAAGAAAGGAGACTGACTGGGTGCCTTCTAAATCTACTCTCATTTGTTCTAAACACTTCCGGGATCAAGACAAGCTAGAAACCAAAAGTGATTGCGGCCGTGTTGGGTGCAGCTTAAATCATCCTACAAAAAATTATTAAACCACCTTGAATTAAAAAACAGTTTTAGAGGCAACTGTGTGCTCCTTGAAAAAATCTTTCCTTGAAAAGATCTTATCACAACTTATGCATATTCAACACATATCTTGCTTAAGAAACCTTAAATTGTTTTTTTTTTATTTGCTTTATTTTTTGTTTGATTTATTAGTACAACTAGCTGTACCCCGCGGTTTCACCCGCGTATATCACGCGTCTACGCCTTTCGACATGCGAACTTCAAGAGAGACATCAAGACGGACGGTTGCTGAATTAACAAAGATTTCAAAAGTGAAATATATAACTAAAATTACATGGTTAACGTAATTGGTGGTTATGCATGGTACAGGTACCTACTGATACGAATAATGTGGCCTAGTTTGTACCGGCGTTACTATTTCATATTTTAACACGAAAATGTAGTTATTGTGACATAACTGTAGTAGTTAGATACATGGTATCGCAGACTTTTTTGTAGATATTAATGTAGTGTTGGGCGTGCAGTAAAAACAGAAATACCTTGAAAACACTCTTTATTTAATTTAATTAATTTTGCGTGCGCGTCTTTACAAGCGTCCTTTCCTAATGATTTAATCTTACACTGTCCAATCTCTGATAAAATAGTATTGTCATTTTCCGCTTTTGGCTGACCTAATGCCTCGTAATACTCTGATGAAATAATGTTAACGTCACTGCCTGAGTCGACTAATGCTTTAACCCTAAGATTGCACACCGTTATTATTTTCACTGGTTTTAACCTACCCGTTTTGTCGGTGCTAAAGATGTAACCGATATATTCGTATTCGTTAAGATATTGGTAATATTGGGTGTATTCATAGATCAGTAATCCAACGGATTCTGATATGCTAATATTCCATATTCACTTCATTTATACACTAACTGTTCAACATCGGTTGGATAATATCACTCGGCTCGACCCGAATGCTGATATTCGTGACGGATATCTGTATCATTCGTATCGTAAGTATAGCGGTGCAAGCGAGCTAGCCGTATGATCAAATGAATCAACCGATATGAGCGTTTGACGGGTATTCATTCTCTATTTTATAGTGCTTAGGGACTATTTTCAATTCGATATTTTATATCACGGCGACCAGCAGCGGGACTTTACAAATAAAACACTTTATAGATGTTTAAAATTTATTGACTCTTGTAGTTTTTTTAATAGTATATATTTAAATTTATTTATTGTAATAAATTATGCTTGGTAAAATAAACTTATTACCTATATGAATAGAATAGTGATACGTATAATCGTTATATTAAGATATCATATATTAGTTTAAATATTATAATATCACTTGACGAATATATTCATATTAACTAATACTGACAAATATCGGTATTAACCCATCTTTAGTCGGTGCAGGTATTGTTTACAATCTGCACCTCTCCGTTGTTGTTTTCCGAGTTTGACGTTTACGCTGCTGTCAGATGCGGGCCGTCATGGCTGCCAACATAGCCACCACACGACGAATGATCATTCATTTCCTGCGAATGAGTTGTTGATTCTACCGTTGACTTCATCGATCGTCCGAACATAATGCGCTTCAACTTCAGGTTGTCACTTTGCTGCTGTCTTCATTCTTTCTCGGGTACCGTCGCCGGATACTAGTATCCACTAAGTAGTCTGTGCCGGATACCGAGTTTTGCCGAAAGTCGCCGAGTGAAACCGGCTTCCGCCGCTTCGTCTATGCTCGGCAATGCTCGGGCGTTGTTGTTTCGTTTTGAACTTGAATGATTGAATGATGCATCGGACATGACGTAGCAATATGGCCGAACTGGTTGAATTTAAAACACTTTAATCCCTTTTCTTTATATCGGGGTCGGGGTTAGTTTGCTACATATATATTTATCTATGGTCGGGATACAAACCGGTTTGCGCCGGCTCAGTCAGAGTATCCATGAAAGGGCTGTTATAGTCGTGGGCATTTAAATAAATAGACCAACAATATTTCGAAATTTTATACATCAATTAATTTATTAAGTTTTTTGCAATTATTAAATAATCAGATTTAAGTATTTTAATTAAAATAATTAAGAATTAAGTTATTATAAATTTATATAGGTAAATAATAAGTGTTTTGTATAAGCAAAAATGTCTAATAGTTGTACATTATACATGAATAATTCTAGAGAAAATAACGATATTTCCTTTTTTTGTACCCGAGAGATCAAGTGAACTGAGTACTTTTTTACGTATTATATACAATAAAACTAGGTAATAACATTGATAGGTAAGTGAGGATGTGTTAGACAGGTACGTCGCCGAGTGATGAAGTCGGTCTCACCTACTTGAAACGTTAGTCAGTTTAACCCTGACAGTGCTGCAGATGGCAGGATATCCTACGTAATAAGGATAAATGTGTGACTTTATCCACCCACTTTAGTATAGAGGTAGGTTGCTTCCTGAGGAAGGATATAAGCTACTTTTTGCGTGTTGCGACCCCAGGGGTAAATACCACTGCATTATGGTTGGAATACAATCGCCAGATATTGGTGGGGGTGATGGGATTGGTGTTGGTGGAAGTAGTGCTGGTGTTGGTGGATAGTGTAGCTGATGGTGTCAGTAGTGGTGGAGGTGGTAGTATCGAAGGTAGTGTTAGTAGGCAGTGGACCAACAGTGGCTCCATCACCACCACCATTTTTTCCTTAAATTTTTCACATGCATTATGTGACAACCCTATAGGTATACATTTTCGACGTCGTTAAGAAGCTTCCCCTCTGGTCCTTACTCTTCTTTACTCTGTGCTACAGCCTTGAATCACTGACTTAGAAGTATATGGACTGGGCATACCAAAAGAATTAGCGTGACTGGTAGCACCCAGCCATCTTATGATGCATCAGATGGTAGCATCTTTAGCGCGTTAAAGAACACATAGCTGATGTGAAGAATAGACGCTCCGGGAAGTCTGCAGTCTGTGAACACGTACAGGATCGCCCCCGTCACTACATTAGATTTGATAGACCACAAATCCTCGCTAAAGAACACCGATTCCTTCCAAGGATGATTCGCGAGGCTATTGAAATCAAAAAACATCCTAATTTCAATAGAGAAGATGGCTGGGTGCTACCATCTGCTTGGGATCCCATAATTAATAAAATTAAATCCCAACCCAAGCATACAACTGCAAGACTTCATGATACTGTAAGTTCATACTGCGTAGATCGGAACAAAAATTAATAATTTTTAATCTGGAGGTAGCCGTGGTTAACTATGACATTGGGACGTCATACACCTCAGTCCCCCCCGTGACCATGGGTGCTGTAAAGTGCTTGAAACGTCGGGAAAGTAAAATAAGTTAATATACGCGATAAAATCCGTAAAATTAGTTTTATTTAAATGTGTAGTGTTCGCGTAAATATAAGAAATCATTACAGATTGACTATCTTCTGATAAGACGGAACCAAATCAAGAGTGTAAAAAACTGCAAAGTGCTTCCAGGTGAAGACTTAGTATCCCAGCACCGAATTCTGCTGGCTGACATCTGCTTAACTGTTCGCCTCAACAAACATAAGGATCGTCCCCCACCCAAAATAAAGTGGCATTTGTTGTATAAGGAGGGGTATGCAAGTGAATTTAGAGAGCTAGTTGTAAACAAGATGATAGAGATGGGTGATATGGAAGGAATGAGTGTGAATGAGTGCTGGAAGGAAATGGCTGACTGTATCCGAAGTGTGGCAAGGAAGGTGTTAGGAGAAACAAAAGGGAAGCGTATGATAGATAAGGATGGGTGGTGGTGGAGTGAAAGTATTAGAGAAGTTTTGAGAGAAAAGAAAAATGCCTTTAAAGAATGGCAGAGCGTAGAAGACCAGAATGAATCCATAAAAGAAAGTAAGAGAGGGGCGTATAAAGAATGTAAGAAGAGAGCGAAGAAGGAAGTTGCTATTTGTAGGGCAGAGGCGCACGATAAATTATATCGGTCCCTTGAAAGCACCGAAGGTCAAAAACGACTTTTTCAAATTGCAAGAGCGAGAGAAAGGAATGGAAGAGATGTTTCACATGTAAAATGTATAAAAGATGATTCTGGAAGGATTTTGACTGACGATGAAAGTATAAAGAAGCGATGGAAGGAGTATTTTGAGAAATTGATGAATGAGGAGAATGAATGGAATGGTATGCTTGAAAACCCACCAGTGAATATGGGCTTAGTGAGAGAAATTAGTGTGGAAGAAGTAAAAATGGCTGTTAGGAATATGAAGAATGGGAAGGCGGTCGGCCCAGATGGAATACCAGTAGAAGTGTGGAAGTTGCTGAGGGCGGATGGATGGAAGTGGTTGAGTTTATTTTTCGGTAAATTGTTGCAGGAAGAACAAATACCTGAGGAATGGTGCAGTAGTATACTGGTTCCCATTTTTAAAAACAAAGGAGACGTTCAAAACTGCAGCAGTTACCGGGGAATAAAGCTCATGTCACATACGATGAAAGTCTGGGAAAGAATAATAGAGAGAAGAATGAGAGAAGAGTGTGAGATAACACAAAACCAGTTCGGATTCATGCCCGGTCGAGGTACGACAGATGCCATTTTCGCATTACGCCAATTGTGCGAAAAGTACAAGCGCGTGCATAAAGATCTGCACATGGTTTTGTCGACCTTGAAAAGGCGTACGATCGGGTTCCCCGTGAGGTCTTGTGGTGGGCGTTAAAGATGAAAGGTATGCCTGGGAAGTATGTGAGGTTGGTCCGTGCTATGTACAGAGCATCCCGTACATGTGTACGATCTGCCGCGGGAACTACGGGCAGTATCGATGTGGCGGTAGGGCTGCACCAAGGGTCGGCACTGAGCCCTTACCTCTTCCTACTGATTATGGACGCTTTGACGTCAGACCTGCAGGATGAGGCACCCTGGTGCATGCTCTTTGCCGATGACATCGTGCTTGTCGGGGAAGAAGGCATCGAGGTACAGAGCAGACTGACGGGGTGGCAACGGAGGCTGGAAAGTGTTGGCCTGAAGATCAGCAGATCCAAAACCGAATATCTGTGCTGTGATTTCGGCGGTCTTTCCAGTCCTGTACCCATGTCGTTGGATGGCGCTATACTGCCTATCTGCTCAGATGTCAAGTACCTCGGTTCCCTCATTCAAGGCGACGGCGGAATAGATAGAGCTGTGCAGCATAGGATTAACGCAGGGTGGATGAAATGGCGACAGGTCACAGCCACAACGTGCGATCCCCGAATGCCAATAAGGCTGAAGGGGAAAATTTACAAATCGATCATCCGACCTGTCGTCATGTATGGAAGTGAATGCTGGGCCGTCAAGAAGAAGGATGAAAATAGACTGCATGCGAATGAAATGAGAATGTTACGATGGATGTGTGGTGTGACAAGGATGGATAAGATAAGGAATGAGTATATAAGAGGAAGCCTGAAAGTAGCGCCAGTGGTAGAAAAGGTGAGAGGAAGCAGATTGGCATGGTTTGGGCATGTGATGCGGAGGAATGAAAGTCATGTCACAAAACGAGTGTTGAATATGAATGTGGAGGGACACACGGGCAGAGGAAGGCCGAATAAAAGATGGATCGATTGTGTGAAGTGATATGAGAATGAAAGGAGTAAGTATGGAAATGACGGCTGATAGAGAGGAATGGAACAAAAAGATTTACTGCGCCGACCCCAGATAATGGGAAATGGTTTAGAGAATGATGATGATGATGATGATGAGAGTGAATTTTTTACAACTTCAATTGGTAATGTCTGTCAATTGTTAAGTTTTCCTGAGAACTGATAACTATATTCGAGGTAGTTATTCAAATAAATATGAATGTATAAAACGTGTTTTATTTTAGTTATTTTTGTTTTGTTACGCTAAAGAAGTATAACTTCTTACGTGCGTACATAAGTACACACACATGTTTTGTTTTATATCAATGTGAAGAAAGTTAAAAAGTTATAACGCACACAATAAAAATGAATATTGACAGAGTAGTAGGAAAAGGAATATTTTTGCTTGTATACCAAATACCTTTGTTTACTGTACAATAATATTGAACAGTAAACAAATGTATGGAGATGGGATGGAGATCTTTGATTCCATATTGTAATCCCATATTATAATATTTTTAATATAAAATAATAATGATTAGTTGAGTAAAAATTAAATAAACTGTTTTTAAAATCAATACTTATTTATTATTAATTGGTATATAGGAACTTTCTACACATAATTGATCACAAATGGTAAGTTATATAAGCATGTTCGGTTCTGCCAGATATCATATTTAATTTTTTTTATTCAGAGTTTAAATAAAAAATATTATTATTTTCGCAGGTACATTAATTATGTTCATTTAAAATTCAGAAATCTGGCATGATCATGAAACGATGGATGAAATATGATATCCAGGATTTATAAACTATTATTAATATTATACATTCATTTCTGAACAAAATTAATTTATTAAAATAATTTCTATCGACACCATGGATAAGAGTGTACGACACTATTTCACTGCTTTTTTTGACAGTTTGACACCAGATCTACGTCAAAACTTGGCGCTTAACATGGCGGCGCAGTCACGCAAGGATGAGCTAATGACGTTACACAAAAGTATTACCAAAATAAGCACTTTACAAACTGTAGATGTCTCTCTTTTCAATTGCAGCTACTGCTTTGTTAAAAACAGACAAAACTGTTTTTGACAAGTGTGTGTCGATATTATAGATATTTGTATAACTATTATTTCTATAGTGGAATATGCCCTCTCCATAGGTATATATCTCTATGCCTTGAATTACATTACCTACTATCCTAAGTCTATGGGTTATGCGTAATATCCTCTTATAATTTCTATTTTTTTATCGTAAGCGTCATCAAAGAGAATATAATCATACATATTAGTAGTCTGTGGAATTCAGCGTTGCCAATGGATTTTTCCGTAGATCTACGGAATTTTGTCATCATCTACGGAACCACGGAATTTGAGTTTGAAATCTACGGATTTTTTAAAAACAACAAAAACAACATTTTTTATCATAAGTGCAAACTTAGCCGACAATGCCATTCTCTCTCTTCTTCTATGCTGCCTGTATTAAAAAAAATTTTTGCTTATAAATATCTAATTTTTGGTGAAGTTAATCGATTTCAAATTTTAATAAGTATATATTTTTCATTAAATTACGTTTATTTTGAATTTCGAATACTTCTTGAATAAAATTTTCATAGATGATTGAATTGTCACTTTATTTCTAAAACTTTTCTGATACAAGCTGTCTCAATTGTTTTTACAATTTTTAAAAAAATTCTGCCGAATAAGTAGTCGCCTTTCCTCGATAGTTTTTTCGAATTTCTCCAAAGTTGTTAGTTGTATAGTTTTTCACTGTTACATAAATTATCCAAGTCTGAAACACCGTAATTTATCAAATAAAGTAACTGAAACCAGAAAAAAATTATCTTTGTTAATTTTAGTGAAGATGGTCCATTGCTTTCCATTCGTCTAATTATTGCTTCAAAATTATTCAGTATCAAGCTTGTAACGTTTTTTTTTTTAATATAACTATCCACAAATATTTAAGTGTTAGTTATTATTTTTTACTAAAAATATATTTTATTAAAACGTTACCCCCACACTAGGATTTTCTCCTGTATCGTGGAGGCAGTTTACAAACATAGATTGCACGAGGACAAACATCCAGACCTGGAACAATTATTTGTAGGCCCTACAAATACTTGTTCCATGCGGGATTCGAACCCGCGGGCCTCAGCACAACAACTCATTGCTAAGCCACTGCGCCACGGAGCCGTCGAATTTAAAGAAAACAATTAATTTTTAATCAATTTTTATGGTACCTGTTACGGCCTACGGCTGCTCCCTTAAAGGATCAAATCCTCAGGGGCTCATGAGCTGAAGACTTCCCGAGCAGACGTAGGTCGGGCCTCCTAAGGCCACGTGGAATCTCTCTAATTACACTAAATATACGGGGGAGCGTTCTATACTACGGCCAGTCAACCGGCAGAGGAATTAGGCGAAGCTTACTTACCTATATCCAAGGCGACTTGTCCCTCCGGAGTCGGTCAGGTCACATGTGGTTGTGTAGTGAAAGGGAAAGAAGGTGATGTGATGTGTATCTGGGTGTGACTGCGGGTGATTGAACCTAGACCTTGGCCGTCGGCAGCAGCCCGAGCGCCTACCCGCTCCAACTTGAGGGGGCCTTCCGATGCGTTGTCCAAATGCTGCACCGCTTCAGACTGCTTCGGCGCCGGACCACAATCACTTTCCTCTTTCGTCACGATGACAGTCAATTAACTCTATCGTACGATTTACTAACTTACAGAAGCCACTAACTATCGCTGGTTATAAGGTTAACACACAAAACGCACACGGAGTTTACAGTTTATTATAGGTCACTACCGTTTCGCGTTGCAACAGTTAGTTCTAGAATATCAGAGGCCGGACTAGCTAATATTGTCGAATGCACTTATACAGATTATGAGTCGGACCCAATAAGTCCCGGGAAGCTCTCCAGCAGGAATGCGCGTCACAAATCCTAGGCCGTATATTTACGGGCCGTACCTAATTATTCCGAGTTCCCTAACAGAATGGACCGCGTGCTCACGTCAGCACCGCTTAAGGACGACTAAAATGACAGAGTGCCAATCGTGAGCACTGTCTAAGGACGACTGACAGCCCTTGTGCGCTTTTCGCACGACCGAATGTCAAACCGGTATGAATGCACCGCGCCGAGCGACCTCTAGCGTCAATCCTTGAAAGTGTTTGGCGCGAACAAACCCCCGTCCCGGACATAAGGATTTAGGTCCGCGAACAAACCGGTCAGCGGGACAAGGTCGCGAAGGCAAGTTGCAAGACCGAATCTACAACCAAATGAGGCCACCTTAGGCAATCCATCAGATCTTGCAACTCTAACCAACGCATCAAAAGATAGCCCTAATGTGGCAAGCCGGAGGGTCAGCCTCCACTGGATGCCCCTCCTGGGCATCGCCACACTTTAATAAGTCCTGTACTGGACAGAAGTCCGACGACCTCTTTCGAACACCTATCTGTGCCCCTATGATTAGTTCCGCAATCCAACCGGATCAGCTCTGCAAACAGCGACGCTACACGAAGCTGCCCAGACATATTTTGTGCCAACAGTTGCTTCAGTGCAGAGCGCACCCACAAATTCCACATGAACGTCGTCTGTGGAGAGCCGAACGAAACGCACAGATAGTCCCTAGTATGAATTATCAACAAGTAGGCCTAGCCAGGCCACCCACCATATTATCATTTACTAAAATAGTGCGGCAGCTGATTTCAATCTGATAATCTCCAAACCTAGCTAGCCTGTTAGGCAAGTAGTCCTATGCTCATATTTCAACTAATTTTTCAAAAGCATCAATGTTCAACTACAGAATTAATTCAACCAAATTAATCACCGATGCGCATAGGTCAACTTGCACATTAAACAAAACAATAACGTAAGGGACAGCCCTACTTCTTCGCAAAGCAAAATGATTAAACACTATCATAAACATACATAATTTTTCAAATAGCGCGCCATTCATTTTCCTTTCAGCAAACAGACGCAACAATCAAATACAGTGATTAAATATATGTACAAAACACATGCAGTAGCATTTAAAGGAGTAGATTAAATTCAATTCTTTTAATTTAAACCGCTACAAATAGGAAAATTTCGCGGAAAGCCCAAAGCAATTTTTAATTTTAATTCAAGTATTTTGTGACTAAGTGTTCGACCAAACCAAATCTAATACCCTTGACAGCGTGATTCAACGCTCCAGAGGGGCCCTAATCTTCCCACCACCAAGGGGAGGCCACATGGCGTGAACCCGAGATCGCTAACAGTCGCCACTCGGGTTGTACGCCTTCACTGAGGCCGTCGGCAACAGAACATTTTGACAAGTGGACTGTTGACGGCTTAAGGCTCAGTGGAGGTGGCCGTGGTGGGAGCTAAGGCGGCAGCTAGCCAGGGCCGCCTCCATCAAATGGGGAACAGTGGTACACCAGTCGCGGCCACTCAGCTAACGGGAGTAAGAAGGGTCCAGCAGACCGATGAGTGGCCGTGAAGTTCCTCTCCACACGCTGAGGGGGGGTGATGACAACCCCGCCCCTGGGGGAATTACCCCCCGACTGGTCGGGGGAGGGACCCCTTCCAAACTTAGGGGCCTGGTGGCTGGCCGGCGGGCGCCGATTGTCGCCCGGCAGTGGGCGTGGCTGAGCGCCCCCGCCCGTGGGGGTCGAGGGCCTGGCAGAGCCCCGAGAGGAGACGCCGTTCGCACTCAGGCACAAAACTGCACGGTGATTGCCCTGGCAATGCAGACAGGGCCGTCGATGGAGGTGCCCTCCCAGACATGAACAGCACCAGCGGCGCTCCTTGGCGATAGTTCGCCTCGCCAAAACCGGCTTACCTAATAATTTCGGGCACGACGTTACCCGGTGATCAGATGCTCGACAATAGGAGCAGGGGGGGGGGGGGGTTGACGACGATTTGCCTGGCGGGTTCAGCTTCTCACTGGGCACGTCTCGTAAGTCGTCAACGGTGCCCGCCGCGTTCTCTATCTGCCGGCACTGCTCCTCCAAAAACCGCAGCAGGTCATAGAAGGGCGGAATATAGGAGGCCTCGTCCCCGCCGTACCTCTCCTCAAAATGGATTCGAAGGTCGAGAGGTAGACGGGACAGTACTATGCGGAGCAACAAAAAAGCCCATTCGCCCACTGGTAAATCCAGCTGCCTCAACGTATTACAGGCCACCAAGACTGGATCCAACAGGTCCGGACGCAGTCTGGCCCGGTCACTAAGCAGCGGGAGGCTTAGAAGCTGCTTTACATGTTCGTCCGCAATTCGCCGGACGTTGGCGTATCTTCTGGCTAGGAGGTCCCGAGCAGTCTGGTAGGCGCCGTCCGACAATCTTAAGTGGCCGACGACGCCCAGGGCCTCCCCCTCCAGTGAGGCCAGGAGGTACGCCATCTTTTGGCTCGGGGTCAGGTCACTTCGGGCGTCCACTAGGCTGTCGAAAAGACCAACGAAGGTCAGCCATTCGGAAAGGACCCCGGAGAACTTTGGCAGGTCCAGAGTTGGGAGTCGTCCCAACAGCTCCGGCTGAAGCTGCTTCAGAGAGGACTCGGACAAGTCACTCATCCGAGCTTCACGCGCCTCCTCGGACTTACCAGCCGTCAGCCTCGATCAACTCGTCCGTGAGCCACAAGAATTGCTCATAGTCCGCGAAGCAGGAGTCCAGGACTCCCTTCTCCACATCCGAATCCTCGAGCTCAGCGTAAGCCTCCTCCACTGCGGCCCTTCGAGCATCCACCTGCTCGAACAGCTTCATCAAGTTATGGACCCTATCCGGTCGACCTATCAAAGCATGGGCGCTTGTGGCCCAGCGCAACTCAGTCCGCAGGCAACGGATTAGTAGCTTGGACGATGACATCACTATTAAATACAAATTACGACGCGGCTCGAGCACAAATTACAAAGATAACAAATAAAAAATACAACAAAAAATTAACAGTTAATAAATGCAGTTCCTATCAAATCGCGTTGAATCGAAATTGCACAAATACGACTTACTACGTATCAACCAAATACAAGTTAGCACAAAAGAAAAGACACAAATCAAATTGACAAATAACAAATACTAGTGCGATCAAATCAAGTTAAATTCAAATTGCGAAATACAATTACTACTCTTTAGTTCAAATACAAATTACAGTATAAACGAAGATACACATCACAGTCGATCAACAAAAAATGCCTAGCTCGGAAATCGACCCTTCGATAAGTAATCCACTACAACTATCCGACAACGATAATTAACCGATTACATAAAAATAACCATCTACCTACATGACGTATATCTCTAGAAAAACCCCCGCTTGCGCAACCTAGGGCGCGGCTTTTCAAATCTACCCACTAACAAAAAAAAAGGCAAGCAACAAACAACAAAGGGAAATAATTCTATTATTACGTACAAAAAAGTATTTTTACGTATTACGGACGGGCGTGATTGTAGATACAAATTAAACCAATCAAACCAACGCTCCCTGCCACCAGAATTGTTTAATGTTTATCAAACACTATGGTCGAGATCGACCGGGAATCGAACCCGGAACCACGCTCTGCTACCAGTTTGTTACGGCCTACGTCTGCTCCCTTAAAGGATCAAATCCTCAGGGGCTCATGAGCTGAAGACTTCCCGAGCAGACGTAGGTCGGGCCTCCTAAGGCCACGTGGAATCTCTCTAATTACACTAAATATACGGGGGAGCGTTCTATACTACGGCCAGTCAACCGGCAGAGGAATTAGGCGAAGCTTACTTACCTATATCCAAGGCGACTTGTCCCTCCGGAGTCGGTCAGGTCACATGTGGTTGTGTAGTGAAAGGGAAAGAAGGTGATGTGATGTGTATCTGGGTGTGACTGCGGGTGATTGAACCTAGACCTTGGCCGTCGGCAGCAGCCCGAGCGCCTACCCGCTCCAACTTGAGGGGGCCTTTCGATGCGTTGTCCAAATGCTGCACCGCTTCAGACTGCTTCGGCGCCGGACCACAATCACTTTCCTCTTTCGTCACGATGACAGTCAATTAACTCTATCGTACGATTTACTAACTTACAGAAGCCACTAACTATCGCTGGTTATAAGGTTAACACACAAAACGCACACGGAGTTTACAGTTTATTAAAGGTCACTACCGTTTCGCGTTGCAACAGTTAGTTCTAGAATATCAGAGGCCGCACTAGCTAATAGTGTCGAATGCACTTATACAGATTCTGAGTCGGACCCAATAAGTCCCGGGAAGCTCTCCAGCAGGAATGCGCGTCACAAATCCTAGACCGTATATTTACGGGCCGCACCTAATTATTCCGAGTTCCCCAACAGAATGGACCGCGTGCTCACGTCAGCACCGCTTAAGGACGACTAAAATGACAGAGTGCCAATCGTGAGCACTGTCTAAGGACGACTGACAGCCCTTGTGCGCTTTTCGCACGACCGAATGTCAAACCGGTATGAATGCACCGCGCCGAGCGACCTCTAGCGTCAATCCTTGAAAGTGTTTAGCGCGAACAGTACCTTTTTCTTATATGCGCAGCTTGATTTGATGGTATACTATAATTGAACTTAAAACAAGAATTTTACATGATAAAATGAATTTTTACCAAAAATTGATCTATTCTATGACAAAAACAAAAATTGACGATCTTCTTTAGAAGACTGCAAATCTAGGGATATTTTGAAATAGCATCTACGGAATTCTATGAAATTTTTATACCAATCTACGGATTTGGAAAAATTCGAGTTGACAACACAACACTGGTGCAATTGGAACCATAGATAAATAGATATGTAGCAAGCTTGAACCTAGGGATGGGCAAGGGAAAAAATGTATCAATATATATCGAATCATTATTTTTAAACAGTATCGATATATATCGCGTGATAAATATCGATATATCGTCAACATTTGCATGATGAGAAAAGGTCCAAAATTTTATATTACTGCCGGTTGGACGATGAAAAAAAGTTAATATATTAATTTCCTTAAATTTATGTCGCAGCGACTCTTTAGGCTTTAAATCATAAATTGCTCTTATGGCCCTCTTCTGTAAAACAAATATAATTTCAGTGTCAGCTGCGTGTCCCCATAGCAAAATACCATACGATATTATGCTATGGAAATAGCTAAAGTAAACTAGTCTAGCTGTTTCAACACTGGTTAGAGTTTTAATCTTTTTTACAGCATATGCTGCAGAACTAAGTCTGCTTGCTAGTTTTGATATATGGGGGCTCCATTGAAGCTTCGCGTCTAGTGTGATTCCAAGAAAAAAACGACAACCAACCACGCATGAATATTCTTTTTTTTTAAACTTTAAACGCTATTTTAAGGGTGCGTTTGCAAATCGGGCCAAATTATGCTGTTTTTCGGTACATTTTGTGACAAAACTAAAGCAAATCAAATATAACTAATAACTACAACGTATAGAATGGTTCTTTATCTTCAAATGGTGGTAACTTTCTTTTTGAAAATAATAGTTTTTTACATTGTAAAAAGGATCTTCCCTAGCCATTTACTACAAAATTAACGATACCGGCTCATATTTCGGTACATTTTTTGTTCTATTATCAACATATATTAAGATTTCTAAAAATACTGTAAGTAGGCAGACATATTCAATAAAAAATGCTGGTGATTACTTTTTATCAAAATGTCACAAATAGTCGTAAAAAAAATAAAAACTGATTCTTATTTTTTGACATATTTTGCTGATACGGATGAATCCTAATGGATTGCAATAAGGGTTATTTTATTTTTAGTGTCAGTTTTGATTTGTTGTACAAAAATTTCGATGAAACCACAGTCGGCGCTCGGCCGCCATCGCGGGTGGTCGCTGTATCGCCTGCAGCAGCTGAAAAAGATCGCTGTACAAACACAAAATATTCGAATTTGATACATATAGGTACATGACCTGACAAAGTAAAATAATACATACATAATATAAATATTTTTATAATCACAAATTCTTATTATAATGTTTTGTTTCGCTAAAAGCAAGTGGGATTTATAATATATAAATATATATAAATCCTATAAATCCTAGTGTACTTTATGGAGTGATCTGAAAGTATACGGTGAATGCTACTAGAACTCCTCGACGAGTTGAACTAGGTGTGACGAGTTTAGGCTCATTATGTTAGTTATGACCAGACCTTACCACCGGACTTGAAGGAATGACCTGAAGGTGTACTTCGGTAACTGCTAGTGGAACTCCTGGACGAGTAGAACTAAGTATGCCAAGTTTGGGCTCGTTTTGTTAGTTACGACGAGACCTTACCTCCGGACTTGACAGAATGACCTGATGGTGTACGTTGGTGACTACTACTGCAACTCCTGGACGAGTAGAACTAGGTGTGCCGAGTTTGGGCTCGTTTAGTTAGTTATGACGATACCTTACCTCCGAACTTGATGAGAGACCTGATGGTGTTCTTCGTAACTCCTGGAAGAGTAGAACTAGGTGTGCCGAGTTTAGACACGTCGGAGAAAATATAAATGGTATTACCAAATTCAAGGGCAACTGCGCATCATAACTAACAAACTCGGCACACCTAGTTCTACTCGTCCAGGAGTTGCAGTAGTAGTCACCAACGTACACCATCAGGTCATTCTGTCAAGTCCGGAGGTAAGGTCTCGTCGTAACTAACAAAACGAGCCCAAACTTGGCATACCTAGTTCTACTCGTCTAGGAGTTCCAGTAGTAGTCACTAAATTACTCCATCAGGTCTGTCCATCAAGTCCGGAGGTAAGGTTTCGTCATAACTAACATAATGAGCCCTAACTCTGCACACCTAGTTCTACTCGCCCAGGAGTTGCAGTAGTAGTCACTGAAGTACACCATCAGGTCTCTCATCCATTCCGGAGGTAAGATCTCGTCATAACTAACAAAACTAGCCCAAACTCGGCACACCTAGTTCTACTCGTCCAGGAGTTGCAGTAGTAGTCACCAATGTACACCATCAGGTCATTCTGTCAAGTCCGGAGGTAAGGTCTCATCGTAACTAACAAAACGAGCCCATACTACGCATACCTAGTTTTACTCGTCCAGGAGTTGCAGTAGTAGTCACCAACGTACACCATCAGGTCATTCTTTTAATTCCGGAGGTAAGGTTTCATCGTAACTAACAAAACGAGCACAAACTTGGCATACCTAGTTCTACTCGTCCAGGAGTCCCACTAGCAGTTACCGAAGTACACCTTCAGGTCATTCCTTCAAGTCCGGAGGTAAGGTCTCATCGTAACTAACAAAACGAGCCCAAACTTGGCATACCTAGTTCTACTCGTCTAGGAGTTCCAGTAGTAGTCACTAAATTACACCATCAGGTCTGTCCATCAAGTCCGGAGGTAAGGTTTCGTCATAACTAACAAAAAGAGCCCAAACTCGGCACACCTAGTTCTACTCGTCCAGGAGTTCCAGTAGTAGTCACTGAAGTACACCATCAGGTCTCTCCATCAAGTCCGGAGGTAAGGTCTCGTTATAACTAACAAAACGAGCCCAAACACGGCACACCTAGTTCTACTCGTCCAGGAGTTCCAGTAGCAGTCACTGAAGTACACCATCAGGTCTCTCATCAATACCGGAGGTAAGATCTCGTCATAACTAACAAAACGAGCCCAAACTCGGCACACCTAGTTCTACTCGTCCAGGAGTTGCAGTAGTATTCACCAACGTACACTATCAGGTCATTCTGTCAAGTCCGGAGGTAAGGTCTCATCATAACTAACATAATGAGCCCAAACTCGGCACACATGGTACTACTCGTCCTGGACTTCCAGTAGCAGTCACCCAAGTATACCTTCAAGTCACTCACCAAGTTCGGAGCTGGTTATCATAACTAACAAAACCAGCTCAAAGTCCACAGCCAACATCTCACTCCCTGTAGATGGCTTCTAGTACCTAGCTGTCTCTGGAGCAGCCATTTATATTTCGTATAATCTAAGTATATTTTTGTAGGTAATAAGAAATATGAAAAAAAAAACAATCTTTCAATTTATCAAAATGTTTATACTTGATTGCGATTCCCGCAGCTAACCGTGCGTACACTTGTGTGTGTGACCAGTGTCAATGTAATAGTTCGATTCTATACCTATCAATTTTGTAAACGCGTCCTTAAATATATCGATAAATCGATATTTTTTGCCCAAGCTTAATGTGTTAATTAGACTGGTATACACAGTGGAGGTGGGCAAAGTGTATCATTTTTGGGATTGGAACATTTGCATCTTGATCACTGAAATGTTCCGAAACACTGATATGTTTCATTTGGCTCATTTGTATCATCGCCTCAAAAGATAAAAAAGAAAGAATGTTCCGAATAGGTACATTAAGTTGCGTCGCGGGCGTTTATTACTGACTGATCCGTGAAATATTATGTGGCAACCATGCTGAATAATATAAGTGCTTAGATTATTTATTGTGTACCGTAATAAGATTGTATATAAAATCGATTCTCCTTCATACTTTAACAAAAATGTCACTATGTCAATTCATTATTTACAAAAATGTCCATTTACACAAAACAGCAATGTCTATGTACACAGAATTTACTCGTAAAGTATCATAACGTTATTTATTCCTTTTCATCGTAAAGTTATTTACGATGAAAAGGAAGAAAATAAAGTCACAATAATCACTACGCAAAGAAATCCTAAACATAACTCAGTATGTTTTCGTAAACAGGCGCTAATGAATATAAACAATTTGACAAGTGCCGCATCAACGTAAAATGTCAACTTGTTAATGCAAACGTTACATACAAAAAACGACCGTATAGTATTTGACACATAAGCGCCTTAGTGGTAATTTTTACGTGCATGGATAACGTCAGCGAAAATCCGTACGAGTTGAGGATACACTTCTTATTTGTTATCTCTATCTGACTTGTGTGGATTATAATTATTTCGCCCGCTCACTCGCCACTCGTGAGTCAATAGTTAAGTTAATCATTGTCTCAGTCTCTCTCTCTCTCGCTCGTGGCTCAGTCGCCTCGCAAGCGACGCGTCGCGCGAAATGAGCAAAGAGCAAAGTAATGTTTCACTGTTCCAGATACAAATGATACATTTGAAACGTTGTTACTGAACCAATCTTTTGTGTCACTTCAGTGATTCGTATCAGTGAGTCGTTTCCGTAAATAGATCACTGTTGCCGTTTTAGTGCTTTTCGCACTAAATCTAGTGCATTTTTTAGCTCTTCAGCGCTATTTTTCAAAACTAGACGCGCTAAACATAATTTAGTGGAATCTGGTAGAAAATTGAAAAAGATATTGTCAACCTCCAACTAGGCCAAAAAATCAGGGTCCAGAACCAAAAACGTAGAAAAAAATAATATGAGTTCATTTTGGTCGGGTATTCCCCAACAAGAACGTTTGATTTAGTCTATTTTTACATTAAAGGATTTTACTATGGCTATCTCGCTCGTGTTACTAACAGAGAAAAACCGGTTTATTTATCTTATTGCGGCAGGATTTAATGATTTCCAGGATTTAGTGGACCTGCCTACTACTGCTTTGTCGCTTCCACATTCCAATGCTGAGATTGAGCGCATATTCAGCGTAATGAACATTGTCAAGTGCAAGATACGCAACAGAATGTCAGCTGTTACATTGAATTCTATTTTGCTTATACGGCACCAAATGAGATTATTAAAGAAAACTTGCCACACCTACGAATTACCGGAAAATGTCCTGAATAAAATGACGAAAACTAACAAAAAAGGAACTTCAGCTGGCGAAAGTACATCTCAGACAATGACACCTAAAATAATGATGATACTGACCATGAAAATATGACTGAGTTATTGAACATGGTTGATTTTAACAATTAAATAAAATTATTATAAAGCCATTAATTGTGTTTTTCTAATCTTTTCAATTATAACCAAAAAATTTAACCATGCGAAAAGTTTAGTGGATTTTAGCGCTTTTTTAGCTCCGGTTTTTTCAAAATATAGCGCTTTTTTGACAAGAGTTTGGTGGTTTTCTTTTTCATCTAACGGCAACACTGAAAGAGATACACACGCCTACTAGTTTGTGCACACGCCTAATACACAGTAATCTGTGGTGTTAATATTGCGGTTTCGCGTGTGGTTTAATTTATTATTGATAATAGTATTTTACATTGGATTTAAAATCTATTTAATAGAATATCGGCCTGTCGAAATGGATGTAAAATCATTTCTTTTCTCTTGGTGTTCAAAAAAAGGCATAACGCCATTATTCGATATCCGTGGGACAGGTAAGCAACTATTGATTTTATTTCATGTATATTAATTATTCGTGTGTAAATTTATTGCTGTAAAGACATGTAGTATTATTACTTTACACTATTTATTAATGTTATTAAATACATTCCAGAAGGACTTAACTACTCGTACTCCATAGTGTTGAAATGGGAGGTAAACCCCCTCCGCCCCCCCCCCTCATCAAAAATACTTATATGTATTTTTTATAAATTATTAAAATTACATAATTAAGTGGTAATTACGGGGAGAGATGAAGTCCACCCCAGGGTTATAACTCTCTGAAAAATACATTTTACTTCAGAAATCCTGTCAAAAAACACTTTGTTACCAGCCAAATCTGATTTTGAGCTAAGAAAAAAATAGTTTGTTCTTTTTAAATGAAATTGCAATAAACCTTTTATACTTCTACCTGGTAGTAAGTGATGAAACCCTAGATAGTAAATTGTACTGTAACTGTATAATACACTTTTATTTTTACTAAATACTGGTGAAAAGTGATTTTAACTATTAGTCTTGCTCATAATTACTTTTAACCATAATATATTTCAGTCAAAATCTCTTTTTACTAACATTGTAACGAATATTCGGCTACTTCTGTCCTATTCGGTGGTATACTGAATATCTAGGTACTATTCGCTCGAATATAGAATACTTTAGTAAGAGGTTATATTGTAGTCAGATAATTGGTATAATGAAAATGTTTATTTATTTTATAATTTTTTATTTTTTTCTTGTAATCATTAAAATAGTCATAGGTAAATAATAGACTTCCATATTATAAAAATTAAAAAAGATGTATCTGACAAATGTCTATGCATCAAATTATAATAATTAAAGTGGAAGATAATGGTGCAGAAAGACTATTTATTCTTAATTTTCAAGCAGTATATTTAACTTCTTCTCTTCTCGTAGATGATCCCAGATTCAGAGAATAGATGCACTGAAGAATAAACTACTTCCTTTCTGGCCGAATACTTTTGACCTGACTATTCTGCCAGGAAGTCCGGAGTATATTCGATATTTGGCGTGTGGCCGAATATACTATTTGTTGCAAGTCTACTTTTTACCAATATTTTTTCAGTCAAAAATACTTTTGATTTAACTTCTTTTTGCCTAAATACTTTTGACTGTTTTTGTCAGTCAAAATTAGTTTTGAGTACACCCATAGGATGATATGGAAGAGTGAAAATTCTTAAAGCATTATTAAAGTGATAACTAATAAAAAAGTTTCATTTTCATAATAACTGGTAATAGGCATATTTTTCCTTAATACTTGCTGTTATTATAATGCCCTAATTTTTTTATACGTACAATATACGATGACTAACATCATCTAAAGATAACAACTCATAACCTTTCTCAATAAATCTAAGGATAATGCTTCAACCAAAACTAACCATGTGGTCTGTTTCCTCCCTCAAATCCAGTCTGTAACTATTATAATAGGTGCAAATGAAAATTAATAACCACGAATATATAAATATTCAAACATAAAAATTTTATTTTATTAGGGCCAAAACACCGACAAAGATTTCTCTGTGAAGTTCGTGTAGAGGGCTTCACCTACGTGGGTGCTGGCAACTCTGTTACTAAGAAGGAGGCACAAAAAAATGCCTCCAGAGACTTTATTAACTACTTAGTACGGTCTGGTGAGCTATCTGCTGGTGAAGTACCTGAAGATGTTAATGTTAAGCCCGAACAAGAAGATGTTGGAAACCAAGTTTCTGAACAATCCCAACAGCCTAGACCAGTGTTTCAGGTAAGCTATATCAACATAATACCTAGTACAAAGTTTTGCTTTTGCCTTCATCCCATACTATAGAGTCGTAGAGAGTGGAAGCACAGCAACAAAGTCAGCAGGATATGCAATTGTCAAGCATTACTTCATCAAATAAACTTAATATGTAATGTCATCAGAATAAATAACTTAGTGTTTTATACTGCTGCAATATGCCAGGTTATAAGGCTAATTATGAATCGTCTTTTAATATTATGTCATAGGAAATAACCATGAACAAATGTGGCTGATAAAAAGTCAAATGTGCGTCACATATTCAATTTAACATAATTCTCAATCAATGGATCCTAATGTTTTTTATAAAGATTATTTTAAAATTTTGATTATCAAAAATATTTTTTAAATAAAATTCACTTTCATTAATGGCAATTTTAACTTTAACAATTAGGCTACTTTGAACATCTATTTTCGTAAAAGTAGGGGCAAACTTAATAAAAATGGATGATGAAAGAATTAAGTTAAAAATAAAGTATATAATGTCAAAATTATACAAAAACTTAAAGGTAAAAAATTACATCTTTATATATAAAAGTTATGTGTCACATTGTTTGTCCATGATGAACTCCTAAACTACAGAAATTATTTTAATGAAATTTCACACACTGTGTGCAGTTTGGTCCAACTTGAGAGATAGGATACTTTTTATCCCAATAAATGACTTTCAATATTTTTTGTTGTGAATTTAAGGATTTTTTTATAGGAAGGATCGTCGGAAAGGGCAGAACAACATCTGCCTAGCCAGCTAGTATGCCATAAAATCCAATCCACTGAGAAATTTAAGCAGTTTTCAAAACCATTGTCAAGCACAAAAAGTTCGTGCCATCGCCATCGCTTGCTACCCTACTCATGGCTATTATATTTTTAACTTATGTAGAAGTTGAGGTTAACTTAACTAAGATACTGATTGTATTACAGGAAGGAATGGGCCCACAAAGTATGGGTCAGGCATACCATGCCATTGGTGGCCAAAGCCAAAACTTCACTTACATGGATCGTCTGCAACAACAGAAGAATGTAGAAGATGCTGAGGATCTTGATGTGAATGCTAGCCTTCATGGCAATTGGACAATGGAAAATGCAAAGTCAAAACTTCATCAATTTATGCAGATGAATAAAATTAATGCTGATTATATGTACAAGGCTGTAGGTCCTGATCACACACGGTTTGTCTTTTTTATTATATTATTTCAATTATAATAATTTTAATGGCAAAAATTTTCTTTGACATTATATTGATTATTGACTATTCACTACTACACTGTCAGCTCAGTGGTGAGTGTGGGGATATTTATGTAGTTAATACTTAAAAGGCTTATATGCAGCATTGGAATAGCAAGCTATTAAAGTTTATACTACCTTAGAGTTCTTTAAATATGTAAAATTTGTACTAAAGTGCTATTTGTGTAAGTTAAAAGTGAGTGACTATAGCACGAGGGATGTCAAAGGGGCGATTAGTTTACAGAGGTAATAAAAATTTAGGGCAGTTAAAATCTATGGGTTGTTTCTCTATTTTAAACCTCACAACGACAATTCTCCCTAATCCTGAGCGGAGCAAGGTGAACCCTCATTAAATAAAAAACCAGGGTCTTGATGGTTCCAGAGAGGTGACTAGTGTATTTAATTGAAGGCTAATTTGAATAGCCTAAGGAGGCTGGTCTGTGTATGCTAAAGAACACACAGACCAGCTGTCGCTTAACCAAGTGACATGTAGTTTTTTTCTGATTTTTACCAGAACTGTTATAACCTAGACTATCGCCTGATACCATGACGTTAATTATCCGGACATTCTGCATAAGTCGTTATTTGTTAAAAGTTGGATGACATGGGAACGATACATCTATGATTTTTTTCTTAAAAGTTCATTAAATTAAATTAATAATTAAACTATTTGCATAAATTATATAGTCTTTTTCTTCTTTATCAACCCATGATAGTCGTCATGTGGTGGCAGTGTAAGAGACTATCACCTCATTTCATCCTGTGGGTGCCGTAAGAGGCGACAATGGAAAATTCCATAAAAATCTTGGACGCAGTAGCCACTTACCATCAAGTGGACTGTGAGCTTTGTTGGTCACTTGTATAAGAAAAGGACAATGCTCTCTCAGAATACTAGCATAATATAGTAACTTATTACTGGCTGTTTCATATGATGAATTACACACTACATGGCATTTATTTCTTCAAGTTGTAGGTTCCTTCTTGTCATCCTAATGCTTATAATATGTATAATTAATTTTATCTTTTCACACCAACGGTAGAGAAATGAAAAAAAAACTCCATCACAAGTTACTAAAAAAGTGCCTGAAAAGACCAATTATTCATACTTGGCTGTCAATTTATTTCTGTGTTCTTTCCTCAATGTTTTACCACCACATTCCCATTACTTTTATTTTTATAGCTTTTAATAAGCCACTGATTATTCATAGTTGTTGAAAAATCAATGGCTGACAGTTTTTGTAGAGGCGCTGGATCTGAGGCCAAGTATTGTGCAAAGCTGACACTGATATAAAATGAAAGTTTTGTGTTTTGATTTTGTTACTTACATACTAAAAGTTATATTAGTATGTGGGTAATAAATAATAATAATTTCAAATATCAGTATCAGATGTGTACTAAAAGAAGCAAATTTTGCAAAACTAAGCAATCTTAGCTTCTATGATTAATAAGTCAATTTAGAGAGACAGTGAGACCTAAAAGTTATAAATTTGTTTTCTAAAAATATAATATTTGTGTGTATGTATATAATATTCATTTAAAATATGTTTATGTGAATAGAATTGAAATCAGATTAATAGTTATAACTATTTTTAATATGATATTAAACAAATTTAATTGCTTTAACTTTACTGAATAATCCAACATAACATTTAAAAATACTAAAACAAGATCAAATTAATTGATTTTGTTTTGGGTACAGGTTGCAAAAGATCTCTCTAAATTGACCGTATATTTGGCCACAGATCCAGGATGTTCGTTGCACTACTATAAACTTCAAAGTAAGTATAATATTTAGAGCTGCATGCCTTTATTTATTTATTAATGCAATCCTTTCTCCATTATTGTGTTAATAGTATCGTATTATGATTTACTGCATGAATTTTATTTCACATGTATTAACTCATACAAACTTTTTTAATCAAATTCTATGCTTAAAGTTTATATGTGATACTAATTTTTTAATATGCTACACCCAACAATACACCTTTTCAAAAACAATCCTTTATCCAATCTTAATACATAACTTATATGATTCAGATTTAAACACTAATCTTTGTTTCTAATATGATTCTGTACTTATGTATAACATGTGTATCATATTTCGACATTAGAACCATCGTTTTTAAGTTTGCCTTTGATAGTTTTTTTGTTTGTATAAAAATATGGATTTTAAGATGAAAAAAGATCATACATGAATAGAATATAATCATTTCTATTCAATATAGATTACATGTAATGCTATTGTTTATTGTCTTATCGACTATAGAAAACTAAGTTTTTGAATTACGATTGTTTTGAAAAATTATATGAAATTGCTAAAATCTAAAAAGTTAATCACAATGTGTAATACTTACTTAAGTTTATTATAAGAACTTTGTATATACTTAAATATAACTTATAGGAGTTTCTGCTGTGAAATGACAATTTTTGTGAGGGAGTTGGGACGTAATGTGACTGGACGGGAGACTGCTTCTAACAAACAGACTGCAAGCAAGTCTTGTGCTCTGTCTATTGTGCGACAATTGTACCATCTTGGAGTTATTGAGGCATTTAGCGGCACTTTGAAGAAAGACAGGTAATTACAAAATAATGTCTGAATTTATTTAATTAAATTAGATATAATTTTTGGTAGCTTTTTTATTGCAATTTCGAATTTTTTTCATATTGTTAATAGTATGGAGTACAGCAATAGCTTACTGCTCAGTATTGAAGTCAACTGTTCTTTATATAGTATAGGCTTAAAAATGTTTTGGTGTGACACATTGCTTGTAGAATAATACTTTATTACAATATATTTAAAGCTATTGCTTAATAGTAAGTGTAAAGATTTCAATATGTGTACAAGAAGTGTTTGTGGCTTTGATACTTCTATAATTATTTTAAAATGATATTCAATATCATGGTAAAAATCTACCTAATGTTAACATATTATTTAAACAATCTTTTAGTATATTACTAATGTTAATACACATTTAGTAGTAGTTAAACAAAGATACTGTTTCAGGTCTTCTGAAGGTCTCATGAAACCATATCCAGTTGCAATAAGTCCACAACTTGAGGAACAAATTGAGGAAACTTTGGAAGGTATGCTGTGTTCTTAATTAACAATTTACAAATGTTTTTATTATAGAAACTTGAGTGCTATTAATGTATTATGTGGCAACACGAATTGTTGAGCTCGACCGCAAAGTTCTACACTCGCACCGAATACCAGCGAAGAGCAACTAGCAAGTGTGTGTGTGTGCGTGCGTGCGTGTGTGTGTGTGTGTGTGTGTGTGTGTGTGTGTGTGTGTGTGTGTGTGTGTGTGTGTGTGTGTGTGCACGCGCGCGTGAGTGCGTGCGTGTGTGTGTGTGTGTACGTGCGTGCGTGTGTGTGTGTGTGTGTGCGCGCGCGCGCGTGAGTGCGTGCGCGTGTGTGTGTGTGTGTGTGTGTGTGTACGTGCGTGCTGGTGTGTGTGTGTGTGTGTGTGTGTGCGTGCGTGCGCGTGCGTGCGTGTGTGTGTGTGTGAGGGTGCGCGCGCGCACCCTGCTAAAAAAGCTAAAAAAAGTTTTTTAAATATTTGTTTAGATTTGGGGATTGAACCAGTCAATGTAGAAACAGCTGCAAGTCAACCTACCCCAGAAGGCCAGGAAGGACCTGTAGCTGTGACATTACTGCAGGTGGACCGAGTGAAAGCTATGAGAGAAGCCAGACCCACCCCTGGTGGAGTGGTATCTTGGTCGCCGCCACAGCAAAACTGGAATGCGTGGACTGGTTGTAATATTGGTAAGTTTTTTAATGACTCAACAATTTATTGATATCTGGAGATCCTTCGATCCATCATATTCTCCAGAACTTGTTTGGGCAGTTTTCAAAGTTTAGATAGCTTTTTGATAGGAAAAAAATTTCAATTCCGAATGATGAAAGTGACATTGCTTATTTTCTATAATGTAATAAATTTTTCTATAGTAATACCTAATTCTATGACAAGACTTGGCTCATGCACAAAGAAGTGGCGTCGCTACGCATTAGAATTTGTCTGTCTATTTTCTATAATGTAATAAATTTTTCTATAGTAATACCTAATTCTATGACAAGACTTGGCTCATGCACAAAGAAGTGGCGTCGCTACGCATTAGAATTTGTCTGTCTACAGCACCACATAAAGCTTTCAACATCATTTGTTGCATGCAGATGATGAGCTTTCATGGTCACTCCAATTGTCCAATTGACGGCTCCGTGGCGCACTGGCTTAGCAATGAGTTGCTGCGCTGGGGGGCGCGGGTTCGAATCCCGCACGGAACAAATATTTGTATGGCCTATAAATGATTGTTCCGGGTCTGGATGTTTGTCCTTGTGAAATTTGTGTTTGTAAACTGCCTCCACGATACAGGAGAAAATCTTAGTGTGGGGGTAATGTTTTCAAAAAAAAAAAATTAATTGCATCCTTGTCGGTGGACAAAATGATAATCCGTGGCTACAAGGCCCCGAAATGTCGCACGGGGTGTTACCACATACTGGTCATTTGAAGTGTTTGCATATCAATTAGTAAGAGGTGGCCACCACAGCCATATAATTTAGATTACCACACTTGAAAAATTGATTATACAGCCATGTTCTACAAGGTGTTCAATAGGAAAATAAATAAGAACTTAAACCGATCCTGCATTGACAATTATAATTAGAAGGGTTATTTTTGCATATTAATTAGTAAGAGATGGCCACCACCGCCATATAATTTAAATAAATAACTTGAAAAATTGATTATACAAGGTGTTCAATAGGAAAATGAATAAGAACTTAAACCGACCCTGGACTGACTATTATAATTAGAAGGGTAATTTTTGCATATTAATTAGAAAGAGATGATCACCAACCATTATAATTATCCTTTTTTATAGATGAAGGTCCACTTGCGACTTCTAGCTTGGACGACATAAGCATTGACTTAGAGAAACATCACAGAGATGCTAATCAAAACAGTCAACTTTACCAGGTAAGAAATTGTATATTGAAGATTCTTGACTATATTTACTTAGATTATTTCACTATTTATACTTTTTTATAGGAAAGCATGCGAGAAAGGGAGCAGTTGCCAGTATACGCAATGCGATCTGAAATAATGGAAGCCATTAATGACAACTCTGTTGTTATAATCAGGGGCAATACTGGTTGCGGTAAAACAACACAGGTTTGTAGTAGAAATATTTTTAGACTTGAATATTTAATATTTTTATTAACTTTCCTATCTATGGAATAGATTCTTTATAAAAATCATTGTTTTTAAATCAGCTGTTTTTGTCAGTGTTTGTTATCTATTTATGATTGTGTATTAGTACATAGATTGTTAATTGTTACTAGTTTTTGATATCTAGTAAAAGTCCTAAAATATTTTATATTCCCAATATTTAATTAATTTAATTTTTATTTTTCCCATATATTTTCATTTTTGATTTTAGAATGAAATTTTCTTTTGTTATCACTCTAGAAAGAAATATCTTCTACACTACATACATTTTTGATTGCATATGCGTTATTTGTAATTTAACAGGCTTTATTAACTTGTTCTACAATGTATTAATGAATATTATGGTATTTTCAATTTGTTTGCTTCTACTAACGGATGTAGGAATAATCTGAATTGTTGCAGACATATTCAGAACTGACGACATTACAATAATTTTTGACTATGACCTAGTAACTCACTAGGATCGTCACAGCTCATAATCAAAAAACACGTTTTTAGTTTTTTTTAGGCTCTAATTATATATAAATGCGCTCATGTGTTGCGCAATGTATGTCACTTTATCTAAACTATGGTTAGGTAAGGACTTTTCTTGCACCAATATTTATAACTTCACATACAATATTACAATATAACCTATTGATTTCATTTCCTAAATACTGCAATGCATTGGAAAAAAAAAGGATATTTTCCCAATTTGTTTAGAGAAAACCTCAGTTTATTTCGGTGGGAGTGATTGGCCATTATACGTCGGTGTATGACCTCGAAAACCAATCGGAGCGGTTTCGCGCATATACTAGCACTACACTATATCGTCGTGTCGGCGAAAGAAGACAATAGTTTTTGGGCCCACTAGAAATTTAAACGTAACTTAATTTTATTACACATAAAAGAAGATACCAATTTATTATAGTAAACGGCCTAAAGATTTTATGAAAATCTAACTGGAATCATAAAATCTGAAAAAAAAAAGTTGTTTTGATATTCGTGTTCTGGCTAATGTAATATGAAAAAATTACAATTGCCAAAAAGTTAATTTCTCAGTATTCCCGTTAGATACTGTAAAACTAATATTACCATTGTAATCTATAGGTTATAGGAATAAATCGACATGTATTTCATTAAGTTACGGCTCAATTTGTGGTGGGCCCATTCTTCACACAAAAAGAAATTGTCTACTTTAGCCCACATTTGACATCTTCTTTGTATGTGGAAAATGTTTACTGTTAATACAATACAATAACTTTATTTCAGGCATCAAGGACTTAAAAATTAAGAACATTGGCCCATAGCAATATATACCTTAACCTAAAAATATATATAAAATATAGACATAACTTAACACTATTTAGGGAACTTTTTTCTTTGGCGCATCCCTGTATCGGCGAAACACTACCCCAGAGGGCCAGAAATCGGGAGCGAGGAATGTCTCTATGTTTTGCAGGAACCTGGAGTACGTAGGATGAAACATAAACGTACCTTATAAACTGCCACAAAGCATAGCCCTGATCCATTTTATTCTCATCAGATGGTTATTCCATTAAGTGAGAGGGCTACTCTTACAATACTTGCCATTATGAGAATTATTTACCATTCGAAAATTATTTCTCCTCATTCATTTTTGGATCTTCAAATTATATGACCTTATGCTACTTCAGCTTATTGATCCGTTGGGCTATGTGCCAGTCACTCCTTTTTTCTCCAAGATACCATGCAGAGAAATGTTAAGATTATGCCTTTCAATAAATAGCTGGATGGTTTAGATATTCCTCATGACTTAGATCGAATATTCTTATTATATAGATCATTAATCATATATATTATACTTCCACGCCTAGGTGTGCCAGTTCATCTTGGACGATTACATAGCGAGCGGGCAAGGTGCGTGGGCTAATATTTGCGTTACGCAACCGCGTCGTATTTCCGCCGTCAGCGTGTCAGAGAGGGTTGCCAGTGAACGATGTGAAGAACTGGGCAACAGTGTCGGGTGAGCAAATTTTTTTTTGTCTAAGCTGCATAAACGAAGGGAATTGTAACATTAGAGTGACAGTCCACCCGTTCCATACCCACCGAGCGAGCTTACGCCATTAAAGTTTGCGACTCCAGAACCGAATATTCCACACATAATTTGGTACGTGGTAGAGCCATGCTACAGCTATATTATGCACAAATGGGTTGGCTCGACCGGGGAAGGACCACACTCTCACAGAATACCAGCGTAAAATAGCAGCTTAACGCTGCTGTGTTTCGTATGGTAAGTGTAGAGAACCGGAGACCCTTTTTACTGGAAACGAGGCATTCCATCTTAGTCCTCATAGGTGACAACTCATCTGCATTTTGATTCGTAATTGAAGATAGATGTAGATGTCTATGGGCCACAGCAACTACTTACCATCAGGTGGACTGTGTGCTTGTTTGTCACCCTTATCCTATAAAAAAAATGTCCACTACCGAACATTGATCTCTCATATTTGGTGTATATTATGTTATCACCATGCTTTACAGGCGTACTAGATGATGATCCACATCATCGGTCTGGGATGGTCGGAGATCGGTCTGGTGTTGAGAAAAATCTAATGATCATTTTGTGCTTGAAGATTATAAGAGAACACTCAATTTTCTTAGAGAGGACATACATAATATCACGATATTTTACTTTCTTGCAGGTATTCAGTTCGGTTCGAATCCGTACTCCCGCGACCCTATGGCTCTATAATGTTCTGCACCATAGGTGTGTTGCTTCGGAAACTTGAAGGAGGCTTGAGGGGAGTTAGCCACGTTTTAGTTGACGAGGTGAGTAACTTTAATAGAAATCTTTGTTCAACTACCTTGATTGTCTTTTTCCTGACGAAAAATTCTTCGAAGATTTATTCTGTAATAATTAAGCTTTTAATAGTAAAAGTAAGTACAATTTAATATAGAATAATTCTTTTCTGTATAACACAGTGGTAAAATGAGGAATTAAGGATATCTGCCTTCACATTGCTTGTGAAAGCTTAAAAAGTTTGATAAATAATAAAGTTAAATATCAGTATAAGAGAACAGATGGAAGGACATTAAAATGGACATGTCCAGAATAATCTGGGCCTGTGTTAACGGTACCCTGTGAAACATATTTCTGGAGCTTTTAAAATATATATAATATCTTTATCTAAAGTATGTACAATTGTTGACAGGTGCACGAACGTGACGCCGATACTGACTTCGCGCTGATTCTCCTCCGCGACATGGCCCATACCTATCCTGATCTTCGAATCATCCTTATGTCTGCCACTGTGGATGTCACTCTGTTTAAAAGCTACTTTGGTGATTGCCCAGTTATTGAGGTAAGCCTGAATTACTTAATATAGTGCCCCAATTTAATTTCCATTGTACTCAAGGATGCTAAAATTTAATAATTAATTTTAAAATATTTAGGCATCCTTTGTCAACGTCATACCCAAAATTCTTATTTTTTAACTTATTTATTGCATCTTGCAATACATTATATATTTTAACATATTTGTTCAGAATCACACTATGTGGTATTCAATGCTATCACACTTACACCATTTAAGACTACTTAAGAAAGAGATATGATATTTATATGTGGGGTAGAGCGATGCTGCAGCTATATTATGATCGTAGCACGAATGGGTCGGCTTGACCAGAGAAGGACCACGCTCACAGAATAACAACATAAAACAGCAGCTTTATGCTGCTTTGTTTCGTATGGTGAGTGTAGGGAACCAGAGGCACTTTTTTCTGGAAACGAGGCATTCCATCTTAGTTCTCAGGAGTGAAACCGCATTTGTATTTTGATTCTTAACTCAGGATAGATGTATTTGTCTATGAGCGATAGCATCCACTTACCATCAGGTGGGTTGGTGCGCGTTCGTCACTCTTATACCAAAAAAAAAAATCACAAATTATCAAAATCGAAATCCATATAATGTATTTTCCACACATGACTTCCAACAATGCATTGGGAAATGATGATCTTGAATTCACACACATTAGACCAACTGTGCGATTGTGATCTGAGATCTGACTGAGCTAACAATACCATGTCTGATAAAACAATTTATTCTTTTTCCTTTCTTTTTATGCTAAATGCATATGCATTTTTTTAACAATTATACTGGGTGGCGCCCAGGTTATCACGTTAAATAGCACAACAGTTAATACAAGTTGATATATGTCTGTTAAAATAATAAAATAAACAATAATAAAAACTAATAAAAAATGCATCTTTCAAACAAAATAAATAGGGTAAAAAATCACATAAAATAAATAAATCTTGATAATATTACTTAACTGACCTGAAATGACTTGTAGAAGCGGCAACGTCGCGGCCAGCGGTTCATTGCTCATGCGACATCGATATAGGTAATTATATTATAATACCTAGGTCCTAGGACTTGCCCATACATAGGTAATTAGGCACGCGTAGGGCGATGCTAATCCGATGTTATCAACAAATCACAAATTTCATGGTATTTTTTTATCCAAATAATCACTTTAACCTTGAAATCACTCAAGTTTATGAAACAAATCAAATTTTTAAATGGATCAAATTTTCGCCGTCACGTAATCTTTGGACTGCCCGTATAAATATCCGTGAGTCTGTAGGACATACACGTGTGGTATTATACCTCTCTCGGTATGTTCGTAATGCCAGGGACGCGTTTTGGTGGCATTCTCCATAAATTAAAACCATATCGGTGTATTCCAATGACGTAAAATTGATACGAGGCATTTTAAAATAAAAAAAGTTATACGTTTAAAAAAATAAAAGCGTCCAATTGCGCACGGGCTGACACACCACTAAGTTATTAAATATCACTTATCTATTATTAATGAGTCCTATCACAAATAAAAAATACAAGACAGTAAAAGAAAGCGTCAAATTTCGCACAAATAGTCACACCACCTCCTCAACACAATTATTATTATAGTATTAACGTGTCCTATCACAAACAAATCAAGAAACTTATGAAAATATCCACAAAAAAAAACTTTAAATTAAAAGGACGTGTACGCGAAAAACTAAAATTAGGTCAAGCGATTAATGAACCGTTCCCAAGGACGCCGGCGTCGGACTAAGTGACTTACTGTCTTACTTTATCGTCGCACGCGCCAATCGACCACATCCCACCCTCCCAACACCCCGTCCCAATTCTTGTCGCATCGCGCATAAGAATTATGCCTTATTTTGTTACATATAAGTACATTTTTTGCTTAATTTATTACTTTATTTGATTATTTAAAATTGGCAACGTTGCACTATAATACAATATAGGTCTCTTGGCCTTCACGGGCCATGGGTCTTTGAACTTCTAGTATTTATCAGGTGATATCTGATGCATTTACATGATGTTGTTTAATATTAAAACAAAAAAAAGGCTACCGCGCCCAGAATGTTAATTGTTATATATTTTTTTAGTTGTGTATGTTTAAAGAACTTTGTATAGAATACGTCTTTTCATTTAACGTGATAACTTCATCGTCACTTTGTATAATAAGAAATGAGACTTTTGAATAGGGTATTCTACACCATGTAAAAAAAAATCGAAGAATATATATTTATGATAGATTTTGTAAAAAGTAAACGAGAAATATTGATGTCTATTTATAAAAATGCATTATAAATTTTATATTTCTATTTAAAGAATATTCTTTTTACCTGTGCCTCAAATCTGCAAAACGATGTCCGCCATATTAGATAGTGTCGTGACGTCACTAGGTCAAAGAACTAGGTAACGTACTGTGTACTAAATAGCTAATTTCGAATTTCTTCAAGTTATCATTACGATTGTTGACTTTTATTCCGAATTTTATTGAAAAGGCATCATGGAAGACGGATTCGTAAAAGCGAGTTTATTACTTCGCTTTTAGCACTAATGTTATAGATATTATTATGATATAAGCTTAGGTGAGAAAAACTTTTTGTTATATTTTTTTGTACAAAACCCTCAGACGAAATAAAAAGTCACTTTTTTATTTGATCTGAGTACAAACCATATCTTTATCTCATATAATAGAAGAAAACAGGAATTAAGTAAACACTGCAATGCACTTGCAAGGGCTATCAAAATGGCCCACAAAAGGCGGAACAGACGAGCGATTAACCTAATCTATTACAAAATTTGACTTGCAATAGGTACCTATCATGTCATGATTGTTTTGTTTTGTTTAATCGATAGTTAAATATAAGTCAAAGTGATCTTCACAGAAGTATAGTTTAGATTTTGTAGACAATGCCTTCGGGTCTCTTCTTGCCAGTTTTAACCAAGTATTTCTCATATTCAAATCAGTTGGCACTTTAATCCATAACTTCCCCGGCGTTCTTATGCTCGTATTTTTGCGATCAGGCACAACACAACAATGATATAGATGATAACTCATTATTAAACATTCAAAAGTATCTTATTCCTTTGCAAAATTGTCAAAATTCTAGGACAGTGACGTCACAGTGAGTTGAACAGTATGGCGGCTAGCGTTTTCACGCGAAAATTTAAAACGATAGATTAAAAATAATTTTTATGTCAATATTCGGTTTTAAAAAATTTATATAAAAATTATAGTGGTTCATTATCACTCCAGGATTCATTTAAAACAATTTCTGAAAATGGGTGTAATACCCTATTCTACCGACTGCACTCTTGTATATTTAATAATACATAATGAAAACCATCACACATCTCACATTAGTTTTTAGATATATTACATAAATGATGTGTTCTTACCATGCTTCAGAAATATAATTTAATCCACTTCCAAATGTTGTCTGAAACGTCTGAAAAGTTTATGTAACATAATCATTGAATTTTTTTTATTGAAAACACATTTTATTTGTACACCTTTATGGTTATTACATCTACAATTTTACCATATTCCATTATAATAACAAGTCTGCGTGTATATTTGTTTTATTATCTTATTATTATTTTAACCTTATTTTACGCAATATATATTCTAGATTTCACAGAATTGTTTTGGCACCGCCCACAAACTTAACACGCCTTATTACAATTACAATTTAATCTGCCAAAGTGAAAAGCATTTAGAAGGCCACTCACCCTGTAAACAATACAGAAATACTAACCTTCCATTCCTTAGAAGTTTTTTTTTTTTTCAAGATACTAACGGGTTTGAGATAAAAGAAAACGTATGGTATTAGTCATGGGGTTAGCAAACATTTGTCGGTAATAAATTTTACTTCATATCAATAACTCGAAAATTGCCAGGTCCCGGGCCGAACATACCCAGTAAAACAATACTTCCTTGAAGATTGCATCGAGCTTACTGGCTTCGTGCCGCCTCCAGATACCCGCAAACGCAAATCATCAGGCAAGAAAGCTAACAAGGATGACGATGACGATGATGATGAAGGTGAGCCCTTGTAATGTATAAATTGTAATATTCCTTATATTATTTCCTGTTTTCTATTGACGAAGAATAATTTGAAGAACTCCAAAAACGATTTACCTAAATCACAACATGCCCAAAGAACTTTTACTTCAAAAATCATAACTCTATGGTATTTTCAAACCAGTGGTAAAAGTAAAAAAAATTGCCATCGCGACAAAACTCGCGATACCATCCATACCATCTGGATGATTGGTGGTTGACAACTGTGCTATTTAGAAGAGGGTTTCTTCCTCGCACAACTACCTTGTGGAATCGACTACCACCAGAAAGTTTTCCTGATCGGTACGACTAAGAAAAGAGCCTCTTTTCTTTTAAAGGCCGCACCTGCAATTCCCCTGGTGTTGCAGGTGTTTATGGGCTGGTTAGTCACTTACCATCAGGTGAGCCGCATAAAAATATTTAAAAAAAACTTGTAATGTATATTGAATAAATAATTAATATTTTCCATCCTATTCTACAAAACTGTTTGTTTTAGGTTTAGGAGAAGAACCAGAGGAGGACTTAAATAAAACCTGTCAACTTGACGACAATTACTCACAATCAACCAAAGATGCTATAACCAAATTATCTGAGAAAGATGTAAGTACTGTAATTATACATAATATTATCTTTAATTCTGAATTATAATACTACAACTTTTTCTATTTACTTCTATTTATTTAAAACACCTTTTTTTATATTTTCAGCTTAGCTTCGAATTAATAGAAACTATATTACTATACATTAAAAACTTAGAAAGCGAAGGCGCCATCTTAGTTTTCCTGCCGGGTTGGAATCTGATATTTGCATTGATGAAACATTTATTAAACTCGAGCGTCTTTGGGGACAGTTCCAAATACGTCATACTGCCGCTGCATAGTCAAATCCCAAGGGAAGATCAGAAGAAAGTTTTTATCACACCACCTCTTGGCCTCACTAAGGTAAGCATTTAGAAAGTAGAAAATTAGAACTGTTGTTAAGTTCAAGCAGATAAATAATATCTTCGCCATACTGTAGATATTTACGAAACTCTTTCACTTATGTCCGGTTAATAATAATATAATCATATCAATAATAATATCAATGGATGTTGCGTTTCTCATACGGTGAGTATAATTAGGTACGAAGTACCTGTAAAAATCGTTGCTCCAACAAGCTACCCGTTAGACGTTTAACGAAGACTTAAAATGCATGGCTGCAAGGAATGGACTGTAAAGCAAATGTATGGAATAACACTGAGATTTTTCCATTAAATTTTTGAATTGTCAAAGACATTTTCCATACGTAACATTGAGCATTCATTGATTTTAATATGTTTTGTTTTAATTAAATTGTAGTGATAATACTACAATTTTATTATAACAAAACTTACCAAACAACAAAAAATATCAGCGTAAAATAGCAGGTTAATGCTGCTGTGTTTCGTATGGTGAGTGTAGAGAACCGGAGACCCTTTTTACTGGAAACGAGACACTCCATCTTAGACCTTAGGGGTGACAAGGCATCTGCATTTTGATTCTTAATCGAAGATAAATGTAGATGTCTGTGGGCAACAGCATCCACTTACCATCAGGTGGACTGTGTGCTCGTTTGTCATCCTTATTCTACAAAAAAATTAAAATAGAGAATTTAGATAGGTGACACGAGTGATCTTGAAATATTCTTTGTGTTGACTGAATTGGAAAACTACTTGAAATTCCTTTAAAATCGTTTCGGCGGGCTTCGTTTGGCTAACAGATTTTCGTAGTGGTAGTAGCTCCAGAAAGAGAGTAATGTTTTTCGAGAGTATGTACATATGTATATATGTCTATTTCTTTGGCATACTCCGTAGCTTAAACGACTTGATGGATTTTTACATATGAGGTATCGTTGGATTCACCTTAATTGTGGGAGTAACATAGAATAGAATAGAATAATTTTTTATTCAATATTGATTATTACAAAATACTTATTGAAAGTCATTTTTTTTACCACTGGTTCGGAAAATACCTCAGTCCTGGGAAGGACCAGCAAGAAACCCAGTGGGACTTTTTTTTTAAACATAATTTCACTTAACAATAATTTTGTTTATACAATTTTTAAATGATTTTTCATAGAACCAGCATGGTGGCGATCACCCTATTCCCAGGGGTTATTTTCATTCACGTATTCCTTGATATTATAATAACCCTTTTTGTACAGTTTTTCTTTAATAAAACTTTTAAACTTGTTTATTGACAAACTGTTATTGACAATTGTTCTATGGATATTGTCCCATAAATGAATTACTGATTCTGTGGAGTCTAGTAACTGGCATAACAAGCTTATGTTTGTACCTAGTATTTAAAGTATGCACATCCTTATTCTTATTAAAGCTATTTATGTTTTTATGCACATACATTACATTCTCATAAATATATTGCGATGCCAAAGTTAATATGTTTATTTCTTTAAATTTTTCTCTGAGGGACTCTTTACAATTTAGGTTATAAATCGCCCGTACGGCTCTTTTGCAAAACAAATATAGCTTCAATATCAGCCGCACTACCCCATAGCAAAATTCCATAAGACATTACGCTATGAAAGTAACTAAAATACACTAATCTAGCTATCTCAACATCTGTGAGACTTCTAATCTTTCTTACAGAATATGCTGCAGAACTAAGTCTGCTTGCTAGTTTAGATATATGGGGGCCCCATTGAAGTTTCGCGTCAATAGTAATACCAAGAAAAACAGTGCTATCCACAAGACTCAACTCCTCTCCATTTAACAGCACATTGGTATTCGAATGTTTTACATTAGGTATTGTAAATTTAATACACTTTGTCTTATTGCCGTTTAAGAGCATATTGTTGGCGTTAAACCAATGTACCAATTTCGATAGAGCATTATTTACATCGTCATAATAAATTAACTGTCGTTTGAGTTTTAAAATTAAATAGGTATCGTCAGCAAATAATACTATATTGTGATTGTCCCCTACAAGATAAGGTAAGTCATTAATATAGATTAAAAACAGGAATGGGCCAAGAATCGAGCCCTGAGGAACGCCCATTGATACTGCCGATCCGGAGGAACCTTTACCATTAATCACTACTTTTTGAATTCTGTCACTTAAATATGAAGTAATAAGTCTAAGCGCCAAATTTTTTACACCGTAATGTTGTAGTTTCCTGATTAATCTCTCATGATGAACACAATCGAAAGCCTTGGAAAGATTACAGAAAATACCTAAGGCATCTTGTGAATTTTCCCAGGCATTAAAAATATATTTCATAAGCTCAACACCGGCGTCAGACGTCGAGCGACCCCTTTTAAAACCAAATTGGTTTTTATGAAGTAATTTATTTGTATTAAAAAAAGTTCACAATTGATCCAAAATTATTTTTTCAAAAATTTGACTGAGAGTTGGTAGTACAGAAATAGGTCTAAAATTAGCGGGGTCCAATGTACTACCAGATTTAAATAAAGGTATTACGAGGGTGGATTGAAAAGTACTCGGCCTAACCAAGAAAATAAACAAATACTAAATCAGTTATATTTTTATTTTTCTACATAATTACCATCAAGTTCAATACACTTTTTCCACCTCCCCTTCCAAGCATTTAGACCGTTGAAAAAAAATGATTCTTCCTTAGAGTCAAAATATGCGCTACAACTGCTTTGACCTCGTCGTTTGTCGAAAATCTTTGACCTCCCAAGTGCTTTTTTAGGTTAGGGAACAGAAAGAAGTCTGATGGTGCCAGATCAGGTGAATACGGCGGATGCGGTAACAGTTCAAAGCTACAGTTGTGAATTTCAGCCATTGACTGTACTGACGTGTGAACACGGGCGTTATCTTGATGAAACAGGACTTTTCTTCTGAGCATTCCTCGACGTTTTTCTTTTATTTCCTCTCGAAAACGACGTAGTAAGGTGCAGTAGTAATCAGAGTTTATATTCTGACCCCTTTCAAGATAATCAATCATAATCACACCTTTCGAGTCCCAGAAATCTGAAGCCATCACCTTATTTGCCGACAAAATCGACTTAGCCTTTTTAGGGGGTGGTGAACCAGGTCTTCTCCACTGTTTTGATTGTTGTTTTGTTTCCGGTGTACAGTAATGAACCCATGTTTCGTCCATAGTAACAAAACGATTCAAAAAATCATCTGCATCGGCTTCAAATAACTCCAAACAGTCGCGTGAAATAGTCAATCGCGTCCTTTTTTGTTCAACTGAAAGCAGTCGCGGAACCCACCTCGCAGACACCTTGTGGAAACCCAACTCGTTGACAATGATGTTTTGAGTTCGTTCATAAGAGATGCCTATAATCTCGGCTATCTCTCTAATTTTTAATCTGCGGTCTCCCATTATTAAATCAAGTACTTTTTTAATATTTTCGTCAGTAGTTGACGTCGAAGGCCTTCCAGAGCGGGGTTCATCTTTCACACTCTCTCTACCACGCTTAAATAATTCTGCTATCCATTTTTTGACGGATGAATATGACAGAGCACAATCGCCTAATGTACTGACCATGTCATCATGGATGGCTTTTGACGATAGCCCCTTCTTATGGAGGTATTTAATGACGGTACGCTGCTCGATTTGCTCCATTCGCGGAAATTATGTCCAATTACTTTGTTAATAAATTTATAAAATCACAACTAATTATCGCACACGTTTCGAACTTCACACAATGAACTAGTCTGAACTGAACTAAATAATGTGGGTAGATTTGATTTTTAGAATTGAATGGATCTGTGTTAGGCCGAGTACTTTTCAATCCACCCTCGTACTTTGCTATACTTCACTAAATCAGGAAACACACCAGAATCGATACAAGTATTAAAAATAATAGCAAGATGAGGTGCAATTAAATCTATTATGGACGCAATAACTGTAACGGAAATCCCCCACAAATCTGCGGTCTTTACATGAATGATTTTGAAGTATTTTACAACATCTTGCGATAATACTTTTTCAAATCTAAATTCTTTTAAACAGGTGTTAACATTCTGTTTGAGTAATGACTCGGCGACAGTTGGAGAAGTATTCAATGACTCGGTTGTCAAGATAGGAATATCAGTGAAATATTTCTCAAACACCGCTGCGACTTCTTGATTTGATTTAGTCAATTCATTGTTAATTTTTAATTGATAGTTTAAGTTACGAGGTTTGTCTTTACCGGTTTCATTGTTAATTATACTCCAAATCATTTTAATTTGATTCTTAGCCGTCTTAATTTTTTTGCTAATATGTAACGATTTGGCTGTGGAGCAAAGTCTTTTAAACATTTTAGAATAATTTTTAACATATTCTTTAAAAGCATCGGGAAAGATTATATTATGATCTTTCATGGTAAAGGTCATATAACCTTCGTCTGCTTTTATGAATTCCTACTGTCGCCCACTCATTAAATGCCTTGCGACTGTTTCTGGAGAATGTTTTAGAAGTAAATGTTTTTTTAAATTCATTGCTTATAAGGGTAAATAATTCTAGGCTATATAATGTCTATATATTGCATCTACAAATTCAAAAAGAAAGGGAGGAGACGGTTTTTATCAGTAAACAGTCGGGGTTTTTAAATTACTGTTTTAACCATTAAGCTTGTTAACTTAATTCTTTAACTGTATTGTAAATTTTATGATATATTATAATGAAATATATATTATATATTTTATGATATATCTATACAAATAAGTAAAATTGAAGTGTCTGTTTGTAATGTCAAAATAACAGCTTTTTACTAAATGAATATTAAAGTATATAATACGGTACTTATAACAAAAACACAATTTTAAAATTTTTGTCTGTTTGTTTGTTCCGGCTAATCTCCGAAACGGCTGGACCGATTTTGAAGGGACTTTCACTGGCAGATAGGTGATGTTATAAGGAGTTAGTTCTATTTTAGAAAAAGAATTAGGGTTCCGTGCAAAAAAAATTTAAAGACAAAATAAAATCGTAATAAATTGCACACTGGTATAGTAGCGGCAACAGCTAATTTTATAATAATATCAAGATGTATTGATAATATGTGGATCTACATCATCATCTTAGCAGCCCTAGCAGCAGCCAGCAGTATACTAACGAGCTCGTTAGATGTAGTTCAATGATGGCAATAAAAAGTTGTTAAGCACTGCAATATCAGCTCATTACTCATACAACGCTAACAATAACAGTTGTTTGAATATAGTAACCAGGCATTACTAACAATTTATGTCTGTCAAGGGTCTAAGTTTATTGAAATACCACTTTTGAAAATATCTAAAGGATTGGATTATATTCTGCTATACAATATCTACTCAGTATATTATTTAGGCCTAGTCTTAATTTTTAACCGTCAAGAAGAAAATTTGTTTTATTACATGTGCTCACCATAGTTTGGGTGGTGAGTGTATCATACTCCTCCACCACAATTTGATTGTTTGTGTAAACATTTTTGTATTTGTAAGTTTTTGTATGCGCACTCACGTATGTATGCCAATTAATTATTTATTTCATTATACCAGGTAATCTTATCAACCAACATAGCGGAAACTTCAATCACGATCAATGACGTGGTGTATGTCATAGATTCATGCAAGGCGAAAATGAAACTGTTCACGTCTCACAACAACATGACTTCCTATGCAACTGTGTGGGCTAGCAGGACCAACCTCGAACAGGTTAGTTTTCAGAAACACCATATTTTTTATATTATCTACAGAATACACTATTGTGTGTACTTCTGTGATTTTTGTATTGCTCTGTAAAATAACTCAAAAACTAACAAACATTCTCATAAAAACGTGTTAATCCCTACATATTTTGCAAAATTTAGGATATGCAAAGAAACACTATGTTTAATAATTGTATTTTATGAATTGATACAAAAATATCTTATCTTTTGTGTGTTAGTTGAATATTTTTTTTCGATTTCCTGCAAAAATAACATCAAATGTATGTCCCAGTGAGACTAAGTCCAAAGTTATGGTTGTTAGACTATGCAGATATTTAAATAAATAAGACAGAAACTAAAATTGCTCTATCTTTGAGGTTGTAGGGATTGCATCTCTTATGTGGGGTGTTTTTATCCATTAATGTAAATGTATGATATACCGACCTTAAAGTTTAATTACTACAAATACGGACACACAGTTTAAAGTTTTAGACCTATAGGTACAGTAACGCCATATTGACTCACTTTCTAAAAACATTAAGAGATCCTTCGTATCTCAACATTGTAGGTAGAACTTATTTTACAAAAAAGAGCATTATATAACACTTTCAATTTACATCAACAATCTAATTTGACTGTTCAACAATCTATTTGTCCAGCGTAAGGGTCGAGCGGGTCGTGTCCGTCCCGGCGTGTGCTTCACGTTATGTTCGAAAGCGCGCTTTGACAGACTTGACGAGCATCAAACTGCTGAGATGTTCCGTACTCCGCTTCACGAACTGGCTCTCAGGTTACAATTTTGTTTATTTGTTTTAATTTAATGGGATGGTTGATGCTTATTTCAATTGAAATATTTTTCTGGGCTGCCTACGATGCTTTTATTTGGATTTTTTTAAGATAGGGTGACAAACAAGCACAAATAGTAAGTGGTTGCAGTGACACATAGACATCTACATCTATTCTCAATAAAGAATCAAAATGCAGATGCGTTGTTACCTGTGAGGACTAACATGGAATGCCTCGCTTTCAGTAGAAAGGGTTCTCTATACACACCATACGAAAAAGCTGCTATTTTATGGTCCTTCCCCATTCGAGCCAACCCATTTGTGCTACAACTATGCTACTAATACAGCTGCAGCATGGCTCTACCAAATTGCTTGGAAATAGGAGTGAATAAAACGACAAAAAAAAACATCTTATTTGTATATTGTTATGCAATAAAAATCTCATTCAACTTAAAATTAACCGAGTTTTGAGACTCTACTAAAAAGTAGCAAATTCTTATTTTTCCTTTTTTTTTTTAAACATTCTATTGAAAATCCTAATATGGAGACCACCAGGAATTAATTCTGTATTGTGAGGGTGTTTAACTTACATTCATTGTACATGAACAAACTTTTTGTACAAGATTACGTATAGACCATTTAAAAACTTAATATTAAATGCGAAATTTCACAGTACGCGAGCAACCCGGGTTCGATTCCCGCCAGCACCAATGAAATTGTTAATTGCAATTATAAGTGCTGATTTATCACGTGCTCAGCAGTGAAGGAAAACATCGTAAGGGATCCTGCGTGTCTGAGAAATAAAAAAATATTTCGGAAACATGTGAAGTTTGACAACACGCATTGGGGCAGTTCAGAAGTGAGAGGAGGCTTGTGCCCAGCAGTGGGACGTATGTAGGCTGTAACTTTAACTAATTAATATGATTTTATTTTTCTCTTCACAGCATTAAGCTTCTCCGTCTAGGCAGTATTGGTCACTTCCTCTCGAAGGCACCAGAACCTCCACCATTGGACGCAGTCATTGAGGCGGAGGCCTTACTTCGCGAGCTAGGCTGTCTCGACGCCAACGATGCTCTCACCCCGCTTGGCACTATACTGGCCAAGTTGCCAATCGGTATTAACCTTTCTCTTTAAAATAATTTCAACTTTGAGACTGTTATGCTTACTACCTTTAAACTTTGAGACTGTTATGGTCTAAATCATTACTACATCACCATTAGGGTGAACTATTTAAGCTGTTGTAAGTTCGCATAAGTATATTTAATGGAGAAAACTTACCAAGATTGGTTCTACTGAAGGGAATATTGAATAAATTAGTGATTGGATGTCTAAGGATATGATAGGGGATTTTAAGGCACACTTGCTGCAATAAACTTAGCGAAATTAACTTACCGTGTAGAAGCTTATGATTAAAGATGTCTTAATTTGGTCAGTGTAACTCGTTCTTTGTGAGACAATAATAGTAATAAAATCATTTGTTTTCAGAACCCCGTCTGGGTAAAATGATGGTTCTGGGATTTGTGTTCGGCGTGGGCGACGCATTAACCACAATGGCCGCCAACTCCACCACATTCCCCGAAATCTTCATCGTGGAAGGTCGCCGAAGGTTGTCCATGCACCAACGTGCGCTAGGCGGAGACAGAGCGTCCGATCATGTGGCTATGCTTAATGCTTTCCAGGTACAATACTTGTTAATATGACGATGACCACGTACCGCAGTGGTTAGAGTTAAGTTATAAGCTACTATACCGCAAGTCCTTTACTCGCATTTTAGCCAGAGACAATATTTGTACAAAAACACATATTGTTGATTTTTTTTATAGAAATAAAGATGACAAACAAGTATTTGCACAAAAACACAAGCTGGCGGCTTTTTAAAAACTAGGCTCTTTTGCCACACACCACCACACATACTGAAAACTAAACTAAAGGACAATGTTAAAACTCGCCTCAGAACCAACATATATTTGACTATTACCAAAATTCTTATCCTTAATTATGCATTAGATAATATTCATTAGATAGTAACGGACACTTCTGACTTGTGAAATCAAAATAAAAAGGACTTTTTCGATTATGAAATTTGTACCTATTTTTTAATATTATTGTACTTCGTGTATGGCCTCCTGTGATTTGGCCAATCGCACAATACCTTCACTCACATATTTCAAAAGTTGTCATAAACTCAAATATATTATGAAAACGTTTATGTTTTAAAATATATCTCAGATTAATATATGCCACAAGGAACTGGGGTACAGTGAAATCATCTATTTTCATTTAAAATAACAATACCTTTGTCATCTCATTGGCAAATCAGCATTGTGCCACGCAAAAAAAAAAGTCAAAAACGTTGACAGATGACAACAAGTCAAAATAGATAGACGTCAGACGTGCTATTCTTTTTGGTTTCGTTTGAAAAAATACATTTCTGTAAATGTTTTAGGAATCTAAGTGCACTCTGTAGTTGCTTTGTTATGCGATAAGTTTATATAAATTACGAACAACGGCTTGAACAACGGATACAATGTTTCATAAACATAAAACATAACCTCAAAATCTCTATGATAACTGCAAATATCTAAGTTTTCAGAAGTGTCCGTCAGGAGTTATTGTTCTTACATACAATTATGTGTAATTTCGGACTTAAAAAGGTATTTTTTGTCACTGTTGGTTCTTAGGCGAACAATGTATGGATGCAAAACATTGTCCTTTCACTATGTGATCATGCCTGGCTGGAAATCCCTAAGAAAAGCCGCCCTTTGTTGGATCACCAACCTTCAAAATTATATCGGTTTGTGCATGGGACAAATATCTGAAACAATCTGGACAATCTATGAATAATTGTTCAACTTCGTGGTATTTTTCTATGTGCAATTTGTAAAATGCCTCTAACATACTTGAAAAAAATCATATATTGGGGTTGTGGGGGTAACATTACAAAATATATCTTTGTTGTAGATGTGGGAGCGAGAACATTCAAAGGGCGAAGATGCTGAAATAAGATGGTGCGAGTGGAAAGGCGTGCAACAAACCACTCTACGTGTCACATATGAAGCTAAATACCAACTTACAAGTAATCACTTTTCTAAATCTCCCTTTGTATGTAATTGAAAGCTAAATGCAGTGGCACATTTGAGACTCTTTGAAGATGGGTCAGCAATGCTATATTTTTTTCAGGCAAAGTCGGATTTTAGACCTTTTAAGTAAAAATGTGGGTTTTTTTATTAAAAAGAATATAGATCTTAGTAAGAAAAAAAAACAATCAGCTGGCCGGCTAGTTAAGTCGTCCGCGCTGCCGCCTCACCATCAATATTCAACATATTCCCAAAAAGCAGAACTGTAACTGACATGCGTGATATTTAATTTCAGATTAAAAATTAAAATGGCAACACTAGATTGGAATAGTTTTGTTTGGCTCTATAGCGCTTTTGTTTATACTGCATTTTTTTTGTAAATTTATGAAAATGAAAATGACTACTATAATGTACTTAATAAATAGTAATTTTAATTAAAAAACTTAAAGAATATATGTGGTATATCAACGCTAAGTCTTACATTTCATAGAGACTATTCAAATTTGACCCCTACTGACTGTCTAAAAAATGTAAATAAAATATCTCAGTCTCCTCATTTGCATTAGAACAACATGGTGAAAACTCATATATTAATCCTCTCAGATCTGTACTCAGCTGTTGGGGCATATGTCACTATAATTGAACAAGTGGTAAAATTAAAAAATTTGTACAACCGACATCAATACAAGTCGTAAAATTAAAAATTTTGTACAACCAACTTCAATATAAATTATTAAGGACAAAAACTACTGGTCAGACCATGATCAAATTTATATGAGACCACATGAGAAGTACCAGCTTTCAAATAAAAAAGAATAATCAAAATCGGTTCACCTAGAAAAAAGTTCTGTTTCTGTGTGTCTCATAAAAAAAGCAGTCGACCTGAGGACCTCCTCCTTTTTTCGAAGTCGGTTAAAACAAGTGTACTAACCTTGTACAGTATACTTAAATTTCATTATTTATAATTAAATACATATATTCTGTATTTTAGACATACTGACAACTGCCATTGGATTCCCTGAGGAGTGCTGTTTACCCCAGAGATGGGTTCCCACTGGACCGGACCCAATTCTTGACCAAGTGATTGCTTTGCTTTGCATGGGATTGTATCCCAATGTGTGTTTACATCAAGGGAAGAGAAAGGTATATGTCTTAATTCACATTTATGTAGATTTACCTATGACTTAAAACAAAATACTGATAATATAATGATGAATCGCAGTGTAGTGGCAGTGTGAGAAAGAAAATCCACTACGCCATAAGTATGTCAAAAGAGGCAACAGAGGGATATGAAACAGGAGATGAGGAGCAGCAACAAGTAACAATACAAAGCAATAAAAAACTGCGATTTCGACCTGCCTGCCAAGTATGGCAACTATAGCAAGTACCCCCTTATGAGGCAATCTATAGAAGAGGCCGATGTTGAGCTATGGACTTTAATAGGCTGTAATCTTGATAAATTAAAATACATTTTCATCCTTTAGGTTCTAACTACCGAAGGAAAACCGGCTCTAATCCACAAGACATCGGTGAACTGCAGTAACCAAGAGCAAAAGTTCCCGTCTCCGTTATTCGTGTTTGGTGAGAAGGTGCGAACGCGCGCCATCAGCTGTAAGCAGACCACTATGGTGTCGCCGCTGCATATACTGCTGTTTGGCAGCACGAAAGTTGAGTGGGTGAGTGATCTAATTGTTATGTTATAAAATGTATACTACATAACTTAATTGTTATTGGAGGCAAGTGCAGCAACTTACGGGCTCGAATCCCATTTGGACCCCACATTCATTCATTCGTCAGGCCTCCCACAAAGAATGCGACAAAGCACTTTCCTGAGCCACCTGCTTCCATCGACATCCTGCATGTCTTACAAGGTCTTTACTCCATCGAGTAGGGGGTCACCCCACACTTCGCATACCGGTACAAGGCTGTCACTCCAGAACCTTGCTTCCCCATCGGTTGTCGGCCCCACATTTGCACGAAAACTTAAATTGTTGGTTTTCAATTAGTATTAACAAATGCTTTTTATACGAGCTATTTTGTCTATTAAATATCTCCGCATAATATGTGTAATGTGAATCAGTGTAGCACAAGTACTTCATTACTATGATATGAATGTTAGGTATTTTTATCTGCTTGGGGGCATAAACATATTTTACTCGTGAACTGTCCACTGGGTTAAGCTGTTGTTAATATCACCCAAGAACTTTGCAATGGGACGCATAAAAACATATTGTTAAAGTTTTGTGAACAAAATACCTACAAATCAGACTACGCTGTATGGTATAAAACCTTTGCCTGCTTTAAAAACAACCACTTAATGAATTGGTGTCGAAATAAAATAAAAAATAATTTCCTGATCTCATGGAAATTACGAATTACCATTACTGTCTATAAAGTGATTAATATTTTATGATAAATTTATTTGTAACTTAATATATTATTCTGCTAGTGTGGGAAGTGAAATTAACTTGGATAGTCTCAACGAACATTTTGCCAACCCTCCTGTAATAGTTTCATCATTTACTAAAGCCAGAACCCTACTTGAATTATCAAAATGCCCAATACGTTATTATTCCTCATTTAATTTCACTTCTCTTACTGAAGATGATTCTATGCGATCCGTCCTTGCAATTTCATCTACTGCTATGGGAAATGATAACATCTGCTCTAAAATGATTACGTTGATTCTTCCCTTTCTGCTCCCTATTCTTACTCATATCTTTAATTTCTCTTTATCTTCTTGTTGCTTTCCGTCGTCATGGAAGTTAGCTCATATTATTCCTATACCCAAAGTTTCAAATCCTTCATCTGCAACACATTACCGCCCTATTTCCATTTTACCATTTCTTTCAAAGGTACTTGAACATATTGTCCACACACAATTGACCAAGTTTCTTAACCGTAACAATATCTTAAGTACTTTTCAATCCGGTTTTAGGCCTGGTCACAGTACAACTACTGCTCTCCTCAAGGTAACGGATGATATCCGGTGCGGTATAGACCAAAAATATTTAACGGTACTTGTGCTGCTAGATTTTAGTAGTGCCTTCAATTCTATTGATTTTGATATACTTCTTAGCATTCTTCATTCTATTAATGTGTCTCCTTCAACTATTCATTGGTTTGATTCCTACCTCCGTGGCCGCTCTCAGTGTATTCGTTTCAATGAAACTTTATCCAAGTGGTGCAATCTAGCCACGGGTGTACCTCAAGGTGGCGTCCTTTCTCCTTTACTCTTTTCCATCTTTATCAACTGTATCACCCAGGAGATATCTTCAAACTTCCATCCCTATGCAGACGATTTGCAGCTGTATCGTCATTTTCTAGTGACTGAAGCAAATTCAGCATTACTTGAAATAAATAACGATCTAAATAAAATTGATGAGTGGTCTAGATCATACGGACTTGTTATAAACCCTAAAAAATCACAAGCAATGATTATAGGCACCAGGTTTACTCATAAATTACTTGACTTTTCTTCACTGCCAACTCTGCAAATTAATGGTATTCCACTAAGCATTTCAGAAACGGTTAAGAATCTGGGCATCATCATGGATTGCAAGTTGACATGGAATGCACATATCACAGAAATTAGCAGGAAAATATATTATACTTTTCATTCCTTAAAATGCCTTCAACATTTTCTACCGTTATCAACGAAGATTTCTCTTGTCCAAACACTTATTTTCCCGATTCTTGACTGTGCTGATGTCTGTTATTTGGATGCGACTGAGGAGCAATTAAACAAACTTGAGTGCTTGCAAAACTTATGTATTCGTTATATTTTCGGACTAAAAAGTATGACCACGTCTCCTCCTATCGCAAACAGCTCAAGTGGCTCCCAATCCGACTTCGCAGGAATACCCGAATCCTATGCCTCCTCTTTAACATACTATACAATCCAACATCACCACCCTATCTATGTGATCGATTCCACTTTGCACACTCCCCCGATGCAGTTTGCAGATCACATTTAAAAACCCTCCTCAATTTCCCTTCCTCTAAAACTAAGTCCTATTCTCACTCTTTTACAGTACATGCAGTTAGGTTATGGAATTCTCTTCCTGCTGCAATTCGAGAGGCTCAATCAGTGTCCGTGTTCAAAAGGCGAGTCAAAGAGCACTATCTTTCTTTGTCATCCCAATGATTATATATATAATATATTATTATATTTATATATGTAATATATATATATGTGTATGTGTGTATATGTATTATAAGTGGTATTTAGTTATATGTATGTTTACATGGATATTTGGTTTTATTATCTTTACTTTATGTTAAGTATATTAATATTATAAAATTTTATTATTAGAGTGCACACTAGATCAGCTTCTCTTTTAATTTGTCCAGTATCAGGCCTGCTGGAAGAAATTTCAACATGAAATAAGCAGTGCCTTTGTACAAAATATCTTTTTTTTCTCTTCCTTGTAACATTATTTTGTGTGTACATAAATTGTTAAATAAATAAATATATTATTCATTTCATTTAGGTGGACAATGTAGTCCGTCTGGACAACTGGCTAAACTTCAAGATGTCACCCCGCTCGGCAGCTTTGGTAGTTGCTCTGCGACCAGCAATAGAGAAGTTGGTGGAACGGGTGGCTGCTGAGCCAGACGCAGCCCTCAATTTCTCACCTTCAGAAAAAAAGGTATTATCATTATAACTACTCTACAAGAAAAAAAGTAGAATACTGACTGTAAATAATATAAAAGTCTCTGTCTCCCATTAATAATAGGGTGATATGGCGACAAACTGGCACGCCCATAATAATATGCATATAGAGAGAAAAATATTATATTTTTTTTTATAATTCGTGTGGAATTGCCGTCCCATCAGACTTATCAGTTGTTCTTGTGCTTGCGCACTTGAGTCTTAAAAATACTAAGTTATATTTGGTAAAAAATAATACATTTACATACGGTGACTTATATGAATAAAGTTACATAAATATAACCAAATTAAGAAAGCACTGTCTTTAAATTAATGTTTGACAGTGCTTTTTAATGTATCTAAAATTTAGAAAAATATTTTTCATACAATACCTTGTTCAGTAGGCGATGTACTGTCAAGCTTCCACAAACTGAATAGTTTTGAACCATAGATTTTAGTCCTAGCTTTTGGTAATTGCATTTTGTTTGTTTCGTGTACAGTGCTTATGTGATTTAGTTTTAAAATTAGTTTGTGTGTGTATAGAATCTGAGAGATTTTTGCTGACTTATGCACGTATTGTATTTGTTATTTTCAATTTCAATAGTTATGCCACCACCGAATGTCGCACCCTTACTCCGTGCTTGAAAAAATATGCATATACGAGGGGCGTTTAATGTATTCTCGGTATAAAATACGCGAGTGAATAAAATTATGAAATATTTTTTATTGTTCAATATAGTCCCGAATGACATCAATACATTTACTTGTTTGTGAAAAAAGATTTTTTATTCCCTTGAAAAATATTCTTCGTCTTTGCCTGAAAAATGCTTATTTAAAGCGCACCTGAGCTGATTACCGTCAGCAAATCTGATCCCTTTTTATGCCATTACATAGACTCCTGCTTACTCTCAGGGTCATAGTGGTAATCCCACATTTCATCTCCTGTAACTATCCTATCAAAAACACTTGTTGGGTCGTCACCACACAGCTCTAAAAACTCCCTACAACAGTCAACCTGTGCCTGCTTTTGAAGCACAATGAGCCTTCGCGGCACTCATTGTGCAGTGACTTTTGTGAGGTTGAGATAGTCATGCAATATGGTGTGTATGGTACAAACAGATAGGTTGGTTTCTGCTAACATCTTAATTCTTACTCATGCATCTTCTAATACAAGTTCTTCAATAATTTTCACATTTTCTTCTGTAGCCGCTGTGATCGACCTTCGATGCTTTCCCTGCCTCTTTTGAATTTTTTTGACCACTGTACAGTTGACATTGAAGGGACAGTCTTGGTAAACCATTTTTTCATAGATGATTTTGTGCGTTTTTCATTGTGTAGAGAGGAATTTAATCACTGCAGTGTTCGATTTTTTTCAAAATTCTCGAGTCGGTCGTTCCTGTCGTCTATAATTGAACAGTTACACAAGAAGTAATTAAGTTTTCAAGACGAAATTTCATATTTATACCCTTTAGTAGTGTTGTTACCTAATGAATTTTGTTAATTACCCACATTATTAACAAATCACCGTAAGAATACATTGAATGCACCTCGTAGCTGAGAAGGAAACACTTAGGAAGGAACACTTTAAAGTTTTAGTTTAATTTAAAATAAACAATTTGAAAACAAATAAAGCTAATAGGGTTAAAAATTGTCTTACTATCAGCAGGAATTTACAAGACTGTGTGCATACGTATATGTGCAGTTAAATTATTATATATTTCAAAATGGTCCATTTATGTAGTAAAGAAAGATGAACTTTAGTGATATTCAAGTTCTAAAATGCTATAATTAACTTATGATTGTTATATAAAGATTAATTAATATAATACTGACGGCTGATGGCTCCGTGGCGCAGTGGCTTAGCAATGAGTTATTGCGCGGGTTCGAATCCCGCACGGAACAAATATTTGTATGGCCTACAAATAATTGTTCCAGGTCTGGATCTTTGTCCTTATGCAATTTATGTTTGTAAACTGCTTCCACGATACAGGAGAAATTCCTAGTTTGAAGGTAAAGTTAAAAAAAAATTGTCATAGAGTTACAAGTTGTCAACAATCCTGACAATTATCTTCCAGGTGCTGCACTGTCTTAAGTCGCTTTGCGTCTTTGACGCCGGTGATTATAACATTCAGCGTGACGTCAGCACGCCTACCTTCAGAGTGGATGGAGCAAAAAGAGGGGCGGGAAGAGGTTGGGGTACCAGTGGACTCAGAGGCAATTTCGGAAGCGGATTTGGAAATCAAGGAGGCTTCGGAAATAGAGGAGGAGGCATTGGAAACAGGGGAGGTTTCGGAAACAGGGGAGGCTTCGGAAATAGGGGCGGCTTTGGAACTAAGGGCGGATTCAGTAACCAAGGCGGCTTCGGAAATAAAGGCGGGTTTGGTTATCAAGGTGGTTCTGGAAATAATGATTATTTTGATGGTGGATCAGGAAACGGTGGCAATTATGACGACAGTGGCTATGGTAATGGAAGTGGATTCGGAAATAAGAGCGGCTTTGGGAAAAGAGGCGGTTTTGGAAATGATGGAGGATCTGGAAATTGGAGTAGCTTTGGAAATGGGAGTGGTTTTGGTAATAAGAGTGGTTTCGGTAATGACGACGGCTTCGGAGATGGAGGTGACTACTCTAATTCAGGGGGCTTCAACAATAGAAGTGGTTTTGGTGGTAGAAGAGGTTTTGGTAATAGGAGGCGTGGTGGTTGGAACTAAGCATTCCTATAAGCAAAGTAGCAAACTTACTAGTATAATTGGAATCTTACCATTGTGTGACTTTAAATAAAATATTTAAACAGCCTTGTTTCATTTTGATCATTGCCAATTCCAATAGTAATAATACTCAGAAGTCTAGGAAGTTATATTTACCCGCATTCAAAGCAATAGAAGTTCTGCAGTTTTGTGTGGATGCGTGCTGCTAAATTGACGGGATACGATCGCAATTGGGGCGGGTGCAAGACGGGATATATGTGCTATGATATAATCTCCAACGTCCCCTGCAGTTAAAAATTGCAGAATGTGATTCTACTAGTTATCCCCCAGTACAGCGATAGCTACAAGCAACATCATGCAAGTTGCAAGCATAAATAACATAACATTTACATTTATATAGTCTTAGGGTGTTTTTAATTTGTTCTTTGTTGAGTATAATATAGACTAGACTCAATTTTGACAGAAATTATCTGAATACCGGCTTTCTGCCACCGCAGTATTGCCCCATGAGTTCTTAGTAAGTATATTTTCATAAAAGTTAAATGTATCGTTTACTGCAAAACTTCAGCAGACTTGTCCAAGTTAACGAATTGAAAAACAGCATCTAGATGGGATCTACCTTCTTTTTTTTATAAATATAACTGAATTGACAAACAAACTTGGGGCTCTGCACACGGTGCGTTGCGACGCCTGCGTCGAGTAAATAAAAATCCGTGGTATGTCACACGACGCCGCACGTCCGCCGGACATGCTACCCGCGTGACATGACATAAGACAGAGAACATGCTTGCTTTTTTTTGGTTAGGTACTTACCTAGTTATAATTGAGATTTAAAAAATGAGCATCAATGATGACGACATTGATATGGACTACGTCATTTGAAACTTCGTTACCGCGCCGTAGCAACGCCGCACCGTCCGTGCCCACCAATGCGGCGAAATCTTGCCGCGCCGCCGCAACGCACCGTATGCATAGACTCTTACAATCCACCATATACCAGTGATAGTGACTACTGCAGTCCACGGACACCTAGCTAAATTCAAACAAAGGCTGTTGATGCTTTGTAACCTCTGAAGACAAAGATGGAATGCTTCACAGCCTGAAATTATACTAGCTATCTATATCCCTCAGACTAGAACATAGTAGTGCAAGCACTGCTATTTGACAATAGAAATTAGTAAGGAGTCCTGTCCACGTAGTAATCCCATATAGTGACTATTAAGAAAATATGGTTCACTATAGAAAAATATAAATCTATCCTAATTTTCCTTGAATAGAGCAGGTAAACAATAGGCCTATAACAGTGTTTTATAAATCAATTCAATTGTAATCAGTAACAATCATCATGGTCTGACATGTAACCACTTTAGATTTTATTTAAGCATGCTCGAGAGCAGTGGTGTGCAAACTTTCTTAATGGGGGGCCAGAAAGTTTATAAAATTTCATAGGAGGGCCAGAATTATAGGAAAAATGCATTTTGTATTGAAACTTTTAATCATATAAAAACATTACAGCATTACACGCTTGCACAAATGTTAAAAATTACAATTTAACTTTTATTCGAAGGCCCTGCTATGGTAGGCATGTGAGACATGAAATTGCTTTTGATTTGCCATAATATTTTCAAATGCAGGTTCGTGCTGTGACAAAGTAACTTTCAACAGCGCAAAAAGGTGTTCATCAGCAAGTCGTTTTCTGAATTGAGTTTTTCTGCAATTTCATGGTCGAAAAGTCTATTCGCACACGTACAACTGCACAAACATGGCCATAATTTTTTGGGCGTGAGCAATCATCTTTGGGAATTCAGCTTTAGGCAGTGTTCTATAAAAATCTAGCTATGGGCCCCGCAAATTGCAACAGATGAACTACACGCCTAGTCTAGCTGGCTCCTTTACCCATGCGTCTATTATTCTGCCAAGTAGAATCTTACATTATACTTCTGAATTGTCAAAATATAATTATCGTAGGACATATATAATTCATGTTGAAGGACCGTCAGCGGGCCAGAGGTGGCCCGCTGGCTGCACTTTGCCCATCACTGCTCAAGAGCATTTTCAGTACTATTAACATGAATTATATACAAGTGACAAGAATAGCAAGTGTAAACTATAAAACTGTTGTTGCTGAACCATAAAAACAAAAAAAAATTTGTAAAATATTAAATGTAATTTCATTAGTATCTATTTATGAGTTCTCTATTTTTAAATGTCATTTAACAATATTATATTTGCTGCTTCTTAGATTCCACTTGAAGATACAAGGGCATTCTACCACATTTCTGCTTTTCTCTTTTATGTACCTTTAATTGGTGTTTCATCATTTGCTTTCTGTAACCAAACGCCTTGCCACAAATGTTACAAATGTGGTCTTTAATACCAGCATGATCTACTTTAAAGTGTAGGTCTAGAGCTCTGTTTGTGTAGAATCCTCTACCACATGTTTCACATTTGAAGTCAAACCCGCTTTTATGTGTCAACATATGCTTATTTAAATTACTTTTATTCACAAATTTAGATGGACAGTGTCCACACTGATAAGGTTTCTCTCCTGTATGAGATCGCATATGCATCTTTAGGGCCTCTTTAAATCTACCTTTATATGGACACAATGAACATTTGAATGGGAGATTGTTGAAATGTGTAGCCCTGTGACGGGTGAATTGCCCTTGAACAACAAATTTCTTACCACAAACATCACACATGTATGATGATTCCAAGGTGTGTAAAGCCATATGTTTTTTAAAATATAATGAACTATAAGTATTGTTGCATATTGGACATTTTTGTCTCACATTCTCATGCTCCTGTGATAACCTGTGCTCACTGTACTCTATAAATGTATCAAAATCTGCATTACACTTTTTGCAAAGATACTTTTTCGGTTTATCTTCTCCAATAAATTCCGTAAAAGTAGTTTTATTCAAATTATCCTCCTTTTTTATAAAATCCAGTGAAGATTTTATTTCTCCACATAAACTGTTCTCGTTGTCGGACACTGCTTCCTGTGGTGGGAACCGAAGTAACTGGTCTGATTCTTGTGCAGTTTTTCGAAATAATATAGCGCCCTGTAAAAGAGCATAACATGGCTGACAAAGATATTTTGGATATATATCGCCTGGTCTCACGTCTATTCCACCGAAGTTATGTAAAGCCTCAGATATATCTTCCAACCGACTGTCATCATAAATTGGAATATCGCCTTCCTTTAGGCAAACCCTGCAGGTTTGTTTTACATCGGCGTCATTGAATGTTTTCTTAATAGTAGTTTCAGCAGTTATATGAGTGTTTTCACTTATATCTTTTTTGGCATCACAACTTTTTCTCTTTTTTAAACGTTTGCAATGTACTAGCTTCCAAAGCATTAAACTTCCAACCATTATTTTTTATTGAACAGATATTGATGAACAGACATTGAATAGTGCAAATGAGGTTTTAAGACAATGAAACAATCGGAACTTTGGTAATATTATTTCAATTTAATTTATCAACAAATAATTATATGAACTGCATGTTACTATATAGCAAAGAGAATATAATCACTACGTTTACTAGGTATATAGTTTGTGATGAACCACAGAACTTTCAGTATATAAAAAGTACTCTGTGCACAGAACACAATACTACCCTTAGGGGTTTTGGCGGGAAATTGACCGGCGGCGGTTTGCTGCTCCTGTATTATTGTTTAAATAATGGTTTGAAGTGGACTTTGATATGTAAAAGTGTTGCGATTTTGTGTATTAAGTGTCTACGCATGTGAACTATTAGTGGAAACAGTGAAACAAGTGCTCTGATGGTGATGGATTCTCAAGATAAGCTGTTTGTTTGCATAGGCACCTTTAGATACCATCGCCAACTATCAGCTGTCTGCTGGATCAAGTTGCCGCCAAAATCTCCCAAGAACTGCACAATGTGACGCATCAACATATTGTGAAGCAGTATACTATGAAGGAGTGGGGAAATTACAATAAACCAAATAAAAATACTTAAGACTTGGCCTAAAGGTCTAGATACCAGGCCATAAACTCCAAAAAAAAAACTACCCTTAGGCGGGATGAAAACTATTCTACTCAGGGTCTCAGGGTTGCCACTTCGAATTCGAAAATTATCTTGTCTAGACTCCAGTGTTGTTATCGTATAAGGCTGGCTTTTCACTATGGGATATAATATATATTATATCCCGCGATTGGTTTTCACACTGTGAGATATATCTTTTAACTAGTGTGCGTTCTTCATTGGTCATTGGATTACCCCCCTTTACCCCGTACACCGTTCTGCGGGGGCGCGGAACGGTGTGCGGGGCACAGGGGGCGAAATATAATATGAAAATATCCCTCGGATGATCGAAAAAATATTTATAGCTTGAGATGTAATATATATTATAGCTCAGTGTAAACAGTTCCATATGAAATGTATGGTGAGCGATATTAATTTATATCTCGAGATGTAATATATATTATATTATATCCCATAGTGAAAAGCGGGCTTTAATCTGAGCTTCTGTATGTCACAGTCTGGAATGCAGTATTTTAAGGAATAAATTACTTAATTGCCGTTTTTCAATATTTATTTTAAAAATGTCTATATCTCATTTTTTATGATGCTTATTTGTCACGTGTCGCACATGGTGCACTTTGCTCTATAGGAATTAGGTACAGATAGGTATTCTGTTCTATATGTTTCCCATTTTCTGTATTGTTTTTAAAGTTTCCCATTTTTTTGTCTTTTTGGCAAACAAGGTCCTTCAGAATTGCATTCACTCATATTATCGATAATTAATCAGAATTAAACGCAGAGTGTGGAATTATTTCACTCGCAACAGTAACGTACTTTAATCAGTTAAGTCAAAGTTAAATGAATAAATGAGCGCTAGGTCGTACTCAACTCGTAGGTTAAAAAATAATAAATTGGTAGTAATAAAACGTTTCATATCATATAATAAAGTCTCAAAGGTATTCCACAACTATGGCTGTAGTAAGGGGGCGCGTATAAGATTTGTTGTATGCATGTTAATTATCATGCATAAAAACAAATCTGTTTCCTACAAAAAGGACAAATGGCACTACAATTTCTTCCAAAATGTCAGTTACATATCGTGCCGCTATTAGTGACCTATTCTAAAAGACACGGAGTTCCGTACGTGCACCCATACAAATAAACTCCCCATACCATAACTGAACCTCCTCTCTCCTCATTGACAATATACCTCTTTTCCAATGATGTTGTACAGAGCATACCTCGTCTCTCCTCCCTCTGGAGCCGCTCCACACTAATTCTTCCAAAATCTGGACTCATCTGTGAATGAAATTTGACTCCCAAGCTTCGTCATTCCAATTTCCATAATTGCGAGCAATTTTTTTTCTAACTAAGGGGTCTCTATCAAGCAAGTGTGAATTTATTCCGGCCGATTTGAGTCTTTTTTACTAACTTAATGTAACGCCTCAAACTTATTGGAGCTTCGATCTTACTTTAGAAGAAGTTAAGAGCCGGTTTCTAAGCAACCGGTCATCTCTGTCATCCCCGTTTAAGTTCCTGTCTTGCGAGATTCATATACTGATCGGTCTGCCTTGCCTTGCAGTGCACCACAGATTTTAATACGCGTTTTGTTTGAGCCACATGTTTGTATTTGTGCCCAGTTTTAATTAAAGTAACCAGCAACTTGAGTGGCCTTTAGATCTGGTATTCTTAGTTTATACGTGGTAGAGCCATGCTGCAGCTATATTGGTAGTATAGTTGTAGCACCATTCATGCTACAACTATACTAGCAATATAGCGCGTTAAGACTTATTACTTTTGTTTAATAAGCTTGATAGAGCCATGCTGCAGCTATATTAGTAGTATAGTTGTAGCACGAATGGGTCGGCTCGACCGGGGAAGGACCACGCTCTCACAGAATACCAGCGTGAAATAGCAGCCTAACACTGCTGTGTTTTGTATGGTGAGTGTAGAGAACCGGAGAGCTTTTTTACTGGAAAAGGGGCATTTCATCTTAGTACTCACGGGTGACAACGCATCTGCATTTTGATTCTTTATTCAGGATAGATGTAGATGTCTATGGGTCACAGCAAACACTTACCATCAGGTAGACTGTGTGCTCGTGTGTCACCCTATCCTTTAAAAGAAAATTGCAACAACAATTCACACTTAACACTATAAACACGGCAGTAAACGCAAAAATTAAAAAAAAATTTAAACTCAAATTCTAAAGTAAGAATAATTTTTATCAGAGTGAAAGATCGCATTACGCAATAATTACATAAAAACAAAAAATTAAATATGAAAAAAAGAACATTCCAAAACTCCTTTTTTTGGGTTCCTCTAAATTTGTCTATGGATGTAGATATGGGATATTGTACCGATATATGGATATTGTATCTCTACGTTTGGTATCGCCCACTACTAGTTCTAATCCTACCAAGGTTTCCTAACCTTTTTTTGAACAGGGACCACATTGATTTTTTTTAAGTTAGCAGTAACCAGAAGGTGAAAGAAAAAACTGTATTAATGTAACAATAAATTATAATCTCAACTTTTAACATAATTATATAATAAACTTAAAATAAGCTTTCATTAATAGTATTATTTGTGTATTTATTGTAAAAGGTAGTGCTAGCTACTTCTAACGTGACGCGCGGTGTTACGCTGCCTGCGTGACGAGAAAATAATAAATATGTTATTTAAAACAATTAGGTGGGTAAAATATTTAAATCTTTCGCGGACCATATTTAAGCTCTTGCGGACCATTGGTTGGGAATCACTGTCTTTTAGGACGAAAGGAGTACAAACACAAATAGGTTCAAGTCCTAGAGTATTTATAAGCAAGCATTAGAGCGCGCATTAGCGTTTATGAATAGTAAGCACGGCTATAAATGGTCCAAAATGGGAAGGGCTATGTTGTAAGTCATAAAATATCACGCTCGTTAATTGTTTCTTTTGACGGCATTTATTTGAATTTTAACTGGTGAAATGTGCAGTGCTAAGCTGAAAAAACGATTCAAAGAAGCAAACTAAGAAGAACAATGATATTTTTTTTTTCATTGGTTTGTAATATTTCGATAGTAAAAAAGTGCTTTTAACAAAATTACTTAAGGTGTCAAAGGGTGTCATGAGGGTGCGCGGCCAGTACGATACAGCACGTTGCCCGCGAGTCGCACTTCGGGTTTTCCCTGTATTATAGCTGTACCATGTTCAACTCAAATGTTTTTTTATAACATGATTTCTTTCGTAATAATTATAACATGATTATAGTTTTAGAAGTCGAGATCCTTTGTTTTCCTAACCCATATGGATCAATTTCTTAAATAAAAATTTTGAATAGCATTTTGTACAAGTTAATAATAAAGGTAAATACGGTTAAAACACTTTTCAGATTCCTGAAAATCAGTGAATTAGCAATAAAATGGGCCAACTGGGGAGTTTCGTTTGTTTCATACCTTTTAATGCTTTGTACATTTTTCAAAGCAAGGGTGGACTGCGCAAGCTGGTTAAAGGTACAATATCGAGCTTAAATTTGAAACAAGATTACACTTATTTAAACCGATTAAAAAACTATCTTTGGCAGTTATTTATGTAGGTAGCTAAATAATTACGTGTTCACGATTCAAACTATTTATAATGATTTCAAAACTAATGGACGTCACTAACTGATATTAGAATGAGATATCTTATATGTAAAACTACGATCAAGTAAACAAAACTACAATTATGTAATAAGTTAAGCCTTATTAAACGGTAGTACCCAAATTAATTAGATTTTTATGTTTGATTTATAAACATCGTTTTATAAAATCGTACCTCTTTTACTGATCTGCTAAAACCTACCTTATAATTACCCACCTACTTATTATTTACTAAATACTTACCTAATTTAAATTAATAACTGAAGTACAATTTCTATAGGCATCAATCTTGGCGCATCACTATTCAACCGCTATAGCTATGTATCAGTACTTTATTTTATTTTTTCTTTTTTTCGTTTTAAAATACGTTACCCCCACACTAGGATTTTCTCCTGTATCGTGGAGGCAGTTTACAAACATAACTTGCACGGGGACAAACATCGAGACCTGGAACAATTATTTGTAGACCGTAAAAACACTTGTTCCGTGCGGGATTCGAACCCGCGACCCCAGCGCAACAACTCGTTGCTAAGCCACTGCGCCACGGAGCTGTCAGTTTATATAGAACACCTGCTGACGCTCTGCATAAAAGGTATAGGTCCCGTCACTTAAAAAGAACGCTGGCCTTGTATCTGCGCACTGAGCGATTTTTCGATCAAATTGGTGGTATGAAGGGGGCGCGACGGGGGAATGCTTACCAATATTACTGTACATGCACGCTATTGGTTCGTCAGTTGACCCATGCTTCCCGCGCTTCGTTCGCTCCCAAAAATACAGTCGCACACACAACTTTCTATGCACGACGCGCGACGATGGTTTTAAAAAAGAAGGAAAGAAAAATTATTTATATTTATTGTTTTATGACTGAACTAGTGAACGAAAAGGTGAATATGATGGGAAAAGGTGAATTTCGAAAAATTGTACAGTAAAGTTAAAAGTATTGAGGAAGAATACCGAAAAAATTACCATGTGGTCGACCTGATGACGGAAACATTTAACATTCGCGTTGATTATGATAATTCTGATGACGGAAACTCAAGCGAAGATGAAAGTGAAGATAAAGTATCATCCAGTAACACCAACACACCATCGACATCTGGCTTCCATGTGACTCAAGACGATATAATGGACGGCGCGGCGTGTCACTCTTAGCTTAAGTTTTCTTGTTACAACCAACTTTATATTTTACGACAGAAATAAAAAATAATGCTCAAGTAAATATTATCTATTTGTAATTCCAACCTGTTCCAAAGTTCTAAGTAGCCGGTAAAGCACCTATTATGATTTTAGAATAAAACAATTACCCTTATATTATAGCATAGTACTATCTATTACTTTAGAACGCGACTGTACCCATAAGCAGATACATCCCCTCCACTGTTGCTCAGCGGTCTTTTTACTTCTTCTTCTTGATAACTAGCTTTACGGCTCTGTGATCTAGCCCTTCTGAGCCTGAAGTTACAATATTATATTATAATAATTATTCTTCATAGTATACTGCTTCACAATATGTTGATGCGTCACGTTGTGCAGCCCTTGGGAGATTTTGACGTTAACTTGAGCCAGCAGACAGCTGACGGTTGGTGATGGTATCTCAAGGCGCTTAATTAGACAGGCACCTTATTTTGAGAATCACATCACTATCAGAGCACTTGTTTCACAGTTTCCAATAATAGTTCACATGCGCAGATACTCGATACACAAAAACGCACCACTTTTACATATCAAAGTCCACTTCAAACTATTATTTAAACAATAAAACAGGAGCAACAAACTGCCGCCGGTCAAGTTCCCGCCAAAACTCCCGTTCTTTTTACGTGACGGGACCTGTACAGAATACTTTTACTCCTATCGGAAATGCATAACGGACAATGAGCTAATAGTTATCTGTGGCAATGAGCATTAGCGATACGCGCGCTCTATAGCTTGCTTCCGTGTTTATTTCTACTCTAAGGCAACTCAAGGTTCCTTATTTATGAGAAAATTTGGCGGGAACTTGACCGGCGGCGGTTTGCTGCTCCTGTATTATTGTTTAAATAATGGTTTGAAGTGGACTTTGATATGTAAGTGGTGCGATTTTGTGTATTAAGTGCGCATGTGAACTATTAGTGTAAACTGTGAAACAAGTGCTCTGATGGTGATGTGATTCTCAAAATAAGGAGTATGTCTGCTGGCTCAAGGCGCCGTTAAAATCTTCCAAGGGCTGCGCAATGTGACGCATCAACATATTGTGAAGCAGTATACTGTTACGTGTTTGGGGTTCGAGACAGTTAAAAACTGCCGATTGAATTATCAAAATTGACACTTTAATTACACAACACTAATAATAAAACATAATTGTACTACTGATCACTTAAGTTCGCAGTTATTTCGCTTCGAAGTATTCTCTTGTATCGCCAATTCAATACTGACTCGGTCGTTTTTTTTTTTTTTTTTTTTGCTCCCGAAGCAATTGGAAATGGGCTACCCCGAAGGGAGGCAGAAAATGCATTACGCATACCACGATGGCCGGTCCATCGTGGTTATGAGGGACTCACGACCTACAAGGGGAACCTAAGTGATACCCTCTAAAAACTGCCTTTGGGGACTGGCAACCAGCTGTTGAAAGCTTCACATGCCATATCTAAAGCGACCCTCTTTTGGGAAAAGAGAGCGCAGACGGCTAAGTGCCGTTTAGGGACTGCCTACGAAGGCATATTGATTTTAAATAATTTTTACTTTAATTAGTATTGGCCTGAGCCGCCAGAAGGCAGTTCAGGTCGCTTGAAAGTTTATTTGGCTGGTCCGAGAGAGTGTTTCTCGGCCTGCGGACGGTATAGCGGGAAGGGAGTGGGGCGGTATAAGTTACTGCCTCACGAATTAATGAGTTATTGTGCGACTCTGAAACTTTAAAAAAGTTTTCAGAGAGAGTTTTAGTAAATTGCTGAATTGTTGGGATTTCTAAATCCCGGTGAAGATCGGCATTACGGACGTACCAAGGTGCGTTCGTAGCTCGACGACAGAATAAGTTTTGAACTACTTGTAGTTCGTTAATAATTTTATTATCGGCGTGTGCGAATACGGGGGCCGCGTAAGTCATTACGGGACGTATACAAACCTTATTAAGGGTTCGCTTATTTCTTAGTGACATTTTACTATGTCGGCCTAACATACTGTTAAGCCTACCTAGGTATAAACGAGCTAGACGTGTTACTCTTTTGACATGAGACTCAAAAGTAAGCCTGTAGTCAAGGGTGACGCCTAAATATTTTGCTGACATATGCCATGGGACAGGGGTCCCTAGCATTCGTATAGGTGGAGTATTTTTCTTGTTTTTATTACGGCGTCTTTTAATATCGAATTGAACTGCGGAGCTCTTCTCCGGGTTCACATCGATACGCCATTTTTGGAACCAATCTCCTAGGTCATCGACTGACTTTTGGATCTTGTTCCTTGCTGAAGATATTCTAGGACTTTTGAAGTATAGAGCAGTGTCATCTGCGAAGAGTGAGAGCTGTACACCATTCGACGGGATTGGAATGTCGTTGGTGTACAAGATGTACAGGAGGGGAGCTAGTACTGATCCCTGAGGAACACCAGCTTTAATGGGGCGCTGAGAGGATAACGTGCCTTCGTGTCTAAATCGAAAGTTACGATGTTGTAGGTAAGAGGCTACGAGACGTACTAGACGATCGGAGAGTCCTATCTTATATAATTTGAAAATAAGGCCTTCGTGCCAGACGCGGTCGAAGGCTTTGGCAATGTCGAAAAAGACCGCGATTGTCTTTAGTCGACGTGGATAAAAACCGCTGAGGACATATTCCACAATGCGGTGTACTTGTTGTGGACACGAGTGTTTCGCACGGAAACCAAATTGGTGTGGGATGACAAGGGGGTCACCGTCTGTGGGAAACAGATGGCGCCTCATTCGAGTTTGAATGACTCTTTCAAAGAGTTTGCCCATGGCCTTTAGGAGGCTAATGGGACGATGACTGGAGGGGAGGTTAAGAGGCTTGCCTGGCTTGGGAATACCAATGACAATTGCCTCTTTCCAAGTAGTAGGAAAATAACTAAGATTGAAACAGGCGTTAAAGATAATAGATAAGAGGGTTAACACCTGCTCTGGAAAGTTTTTAAGGGCTTGGTTGGATACGCCATCCGCGCCCGGAGACTTTTTGGGCTTAAGTCCTTTGATGATGGATGAGATCTCATCATTGGACACAGTGATAGGGTCAGAGGATGTGGGGGGTGAGTTCCGGCGGCGGACCTCATCTTCCACTTCCTGAATGTGTGAGGGGTCGACAGGTTGAGAGCTAGGAGAGCATTGTGCGGCAATGCTGTCTGCAAAGCACTCAGCCTTTTCGTCGTCCTCGAAGGCAACCGTACCGTCGGGGCGGGAGAGAGGGGGAGTGTGAGCTGTAGCGTCTATACGGAAGGCTCTAGCCATCTGATAGTACGCTGTATGAGAAGGAGTTATATTCTCCATGAGTTCACTCCTTTGGAGGTCTCGAAATTCAGAAAGGTGCAAACGGAGTTTTCGTTGAAGACGATTAGCCGTATGCCTATATTCGGGGGTGGGATATTTAGCTGCTCTCCGGAAAGCAGCTTTTTTAGCTTTTAATATGTTGCTAATATATAGGGGAAGCCCATTAGTATTAGCAACCGGGACGACCCTTTCATTCTCCTTAAGGGAGGATTTAATTAGGGTTGAAAGTGATTCGACCGCGGTGTCGATTTTTACGGGACTGTCTAAGTCTAAATCCGACGATAGGTAATTAGGGGAGTCCTGCGAGTCCATAGCTTTTGCTAGGGAGTCCTTGAAACCTTTCCAGTTAGTAAAGGTTTTCGTAGTTATAATAGGGGGAGGCTGATGGCCAAAACTCGGTCGTGGTCTATACCGGCCTTATATAGTTTCTCAGATAGTTTCCAGAACCTTCTATTATAGCGACATCTAGAATGTTCGAGTACATATCGGTACCGAAATGTCGAGAAGGATCTTGACTCTCCTAGTTCTGCTACTCGACACTAGAGGGCGCTAGTGAGAACTAGTGTTGCCATATACAAGACATTGATAGTGGCGCGCAACAATACTATGAAAGATAATTATAATATATTGTAACTTCAGGCTCAGAAGGGCTAGATTCCAGAGCTGTAAAGTCAGTTATTAAAAAAAATCCTTATTTATGAGTTATGACATTAATTTGATGTCAAAAATGTCACTAAATTTAAATAACAACACAAACTAAATAGAAATTTAGTCTTTCAATTAACAAGATATTTTACCGAAACAAAAGTATAATAGTGAAAGTAGTGATTTTTATACTCATTGTAAAATAGTATAAGAAAAGCCTGAAATGAATATCGTGAAGGTTGTATACTCAAATTTTTAATACATAACCTATATTTCTTTTTATATCACTGTGAAGTGTCTAATACAATTAGAATCTTCTTTGTTTAAAATACATTTAAAGGGTAAATAATAAATACGTATAGTGTTATAACAGAACCTTACTGATTTTAACTAGGGTTTTTGGAGGTCTGCACCTGTATTCCGCAGCAGCTTTGCGTCTAACTACAACACTATAAGCCATGCCATACGACCGTTATCAACTACTACAACATCTCCCTTATCAAAGCCAGTGGATAATGCACCTTCATTGGAGCTAGATAAATTATACAAAAGAGTGGAATTAGAAATGAGAGGCATTGATCCTGCTGTACTTTTAAGCTATTCATGGTTTTGTATTGCAGCAGCTTCTCACTTGGGTATTGAAGTAACAAAGAAGTAAGTTATAACTTGTTAATATAAGGATGCAAACATTCTAGGTTTAAATTGTTTGAATAATTTTAACAACCTGAAGAATTTTTTTTACTTTTGTTGAAATGAGAGTAGGTAGTAGAAATAGTTGCATTAAGAAAAAAATTGGGCCATATAAATACTATCAAGTCAAATAGTTCATCCATTCACTGCATCTTATAAGTCTATTGCTGAACATAGACCTCTCCCATAGAGAGGGATTTAGCCATAGTTTCCACGCGTTGCAGGCAAATAGGCAACCACAGTTTTTTATCAGAAAGATGTAGCTGTCCAACTCTTTGTTTCAGTTTCCCTCTGTGCTTTCTTACGACACCTACAGGATGATATGATACAAGTCAAATTGTATTTAGAGATATTAAAAAACCAGAAGATTTACATATTTAATTTAATACAATAATAATTTAATTAAAAATTTAAACTTGTGTCTGAAGTAGTCTTTGCTGAACAAAGTCTCGGATTGGGGGCGAAATCTAGTCCAGTTCAATCCCCAGAAGACACAAATTTGTGCTTTTACTGCTAAAAAGAACCCCTTTGTTGTATCTCTTCAGTTTCAAGACAAACCCTTTACTGCCTCAGCTACCATCGGAATCCTCTGCTTCGACATATCGAAATGTGTGCAGTTTTGTGGTCACTTGGAAGGGAAAACCAAATAGGCCGCTAAAATGCTTAGCATGCTCAGAAGAGCGTGACAGTATTTCATGCCAGCACATAACTTACAAAGCACTAGTTCGGCCTCACATGGAACACTGTTCTCATCTCTGGACCAAGACACCCCAGTGCTAGTGCCTTCCACTTGACTGCATCCAGTGCAGAGCGGTTTGAATCTTCAATAACTGAGTTCTTTCTGATCGGCTCCATTTACTGGCACTGCGTTGGGATGTTGTATCTCTTTGCATTTTCTATCGCATCTACCACAGGGAGTGCTCCTAGGAATTGTTCGGATTAATTCCAGCCTCCAAATTTCACGAACGCACATTGCCTCAAAGTTCACAATACCATCGTCACCATGTGGATGCTTGGTGGTCCACCACTGTGTGTTTTACTAAGAGTTTTCTTATTCGTACAATTTCTCTGTGGAATTGTTTACGACCAGTGACTTAGGGACCTTCAAGAAAAGAGCTTACTCCTTTCTAAAAGGCCGACAAGGCACCTGCAATTGCACTGCTGTTGCGGTTGTTCATGGACGGCGGTAGTCACCATCGGGTGAGCTGTATACTCGTTTGTGCCCGCTTCCATAAAAAAAACAGTGTATATATAATTATGTACTTTTTAATAATTCTGAACTGGTGGAAACCCTTTTTACTTATTGCAGAGTTGAAAAACTTTTTTCCTTCCTATGAAAAATTGTTAGTTTAGGACTTTCAAAGACAAAAAATGATAATGCACACTAATTTATAAATTTAGTGTATTTTAAAGTAGTTTGATTACATTCTTAAAAGAGGCAACATTTATTATATGTTTATAATTTATATTTTTCAAAGAATGACATTTTTATTCATCATATTAAGATGAAATTTATCACAGTACATAATAATATTATACAAATATTTAATTATATACATAAATAACCATTATAATTTTATTGCAGTTGGGCTTTGAGGAAAGCTGAAAAGGAAAGGCATACTCTCTTAAGGTGTGTTCACATTTATAAAAAACACAGAGTTCAGTATGAGATTCGGACATACTTCAGATTCATACACTTGCAGCGGCTCACAGGGTCTACTTGTGACACTTACTTAGAATATATTGAGAGGAACCTACCTGAAGGCTGTGCACTTAAAGTCACAAAAGTAGAATGTCAGAAATTACCTGAACATTTTATACCACCTAGTAAATAGTTTATTACATAAAAATACAGTTATCATTGTCTTCTTAAATTTGAATCTTGGAATAAAATGGAAAAAATTGTTTTTCTTATGTTTAGAATAGTATAAAAATTATTTAGTAAGACTTGTTTAAAAAAATATAACTTATCATTTAAATTACTTGTTCTTTTACTTTTCTAATATTACATAATGTTGTTATAATCATTTCAACACCTTATGAGTTATTGTAGAATATGAGTAGTTTTCATTATTATGTAAACACTACATACAGACTACAAATGTATCTTACTGCAAATAGTTCTCTCATGTTACATCTGTAATAATAGGTATTTTATTACTAATTATGTCATACCCTTACTGAATGGATATTATTTAGACACCTAGCCCTGTGTCAGCAAAGTTCTGAAAAGAAAAGGGTCGCCCTTTTATGCCTAGTATGCTCTGTGCTGTTTAGCCCAATGACGTGATGAGCTAATCTTCGAAGTAATGCATACCTGCTGGCATCTTCTATTATTATACATATATTATATAATGCTTATTTAGAGATCGCATAGACATATTTTTAAGTATGGGTAATGTTAAAATACATTTTTAAATGGAAGTTTTTTAGAAATATACGAGTATAATAGATAATAAAGCTTACTACATTAGTACAATAAGATTAATAATTAATAAGAATGGAAAGAAAATCAGTCTGTCATCTGGGAAAAACACCTGCAATTTACTTCTAAAAGACATTAAATACATACTAAACAGTGCTTACTATCCACAAATTTATTAACAAGATTAACATTTTCTCTGTCCTTAAAATATTTGTTCTTTCTTACTCACAGGACTGGGAAATTGCTCAATAAATTTTACTTATAATTTTGTAATTGTATTGGGATTAAGGTTAAATCTTTTTATATTGCATCCAAAGAGCAACACAATTACTTGTGTAATTATTCTAGAAAATTCAAATAGGGTACACATGGAATGTACTTTTATTTCAGTCCCCAACATCTTTGGCCATCAATATTTCTTTGGCAATGAAGAAGTTTTGAATCTGTCCTATTCATACCGATGACTTTTGCAGACAGTCAAAATGAATAAAATGGCAAAGACAAATTCAAGAGCATGAAACATGAGCATCACTGCACACCAGATGTACTCAAGTCTGAGAATGTAGGTCTGATATATCAAAAAGTAGCATACACCAACTGCAGATGGTATTGTTAAAATCACTGAGAAAAATACTGGCACTTCTGAAAAAAATTAACATTGTTATGGTTGAATAAAGCAATCTGAGATTATCAAATTGATAAAAAAAATTAATTTTAAAATGGTAATCAAATAGGTTAATACTAAAAAAGTTATAACATAACAAACCTACGCAAGTCACCCAGACAGGTAGGCAGAGACTACAGATTTCCATTTGGCAAGAGCCTGATACCACTTTCGTCTCCTTCACATTCATACATCTACACATACATGCTCATCGGTTAAGGGCACTCTTAATTTGGCAAATCTTCAATATATCTACAATTTGGTTAATAAACTTCATTCTTTCTATATGTCCAAACCACCTAAGCATTCTTTTCTTAAGCCCGTTTTCACTATGGGATATAATATAAAATATATTACATCTTGAGATATAAATTAATATCGCTCACCATACATTTCATATGGAACCGTTTACACTTAGCTATAATATATATTACATCTCAAGCTATAAATATTTTTTCGATCGACAGCAATATTTTCATATCATATTTCACCCCCTTTACCCCGCATACTGTTCCGCGCCCCCGCAAAACGGTGTACGGGGTAAAGGGGGGTAATCCAATGACCAATGACAAATGCACACTGGTTAAAAGATATATCTCACAGTATGAAAGCCAATAGCGGGATATAATTTATATTTCGGGATATAATATATATTATATCCCATAGTGAAAAGCCAGCCTTAATCTTGGTAACCGCATCTTGCAAACCAAACTTTTTTCTTATGTACAATTTCATACCGTCATACAGTCACCCCTAAGATACTCTTTAATGACTACATTTTTACAGCTTTAATTTACTTTCATGCTTTTGCCACACCAAACTTTCACAATAATGTAATACATGATTGATAATAACCCTTGGCCTGAGGTCATAGTTACCTTGTTATATTTAATTGAACAACATTGTAAATTATTATAAATTTATAGGGTCTTACTAGTTCTTCCTAGGGCACAGGTTTTTACCAAACCAATGCTAAAGGCATAAATGACATAAATGAAATAGAAAGTATAATATTAGTGTATTATGTTCTGTAATTGATTGCTTATAATTAGTAAGTGCAAGTAAATGTAGTGTGTAGTATCTAATGTATCATTTTATCCTACTGTGACTAAATTTTATTTAAGAGTACATACTTTTACTGGCTAAATTTCCTCTTCGGCCCAAGAAAATTCGGATAACTTCAACTAGACAAAGGGTACAAAATATCCCGGCTTCAGTCAGGAGAGCGTTCTCCGGGTAAGTAACATTTATAGCTTTCAAAATGCCCATAGCCACTTCACAAACGAAGAACATTCCTAAATAGAAAGAGTTCAAGTATAAAAGTATTTCATATGCTAGGCTGGAATTAACATTAGTCATCTTAGACATTTTATAGTTTTGCTCTATATATATATGCTTTTTCCTAGTGTTTGTGTTTGGCAATTTATGGACCCCTAGTCCCCTACAATGAATGAATTGAATGAAATTCACACTACTAGACTAAGATGTAAGAAACTGAAAATTTATAATAATCTATGTTTGAAATAGACGCGTTTATATACGAGATTACGTACGACTTACCACAGACTACCAAGAGGAATAAGATTTTTTTTTTGGAGTTTTTGGCCTGGTATCTAGACCTTTAGGCCAAGTCTTAAGTATTTTTATTCGGTTTATTGTAATTTCCTCACTCCTTCATAGTATACTGCTTCACAATATGTTGATGCGTCAGATTGTGCAGTTCTTGGGAGATTTTGGCGGCAACTTGATCCAGCAGACAGCTGATAGTTGGCGATGGTATCTAAAGGTGCCTATGCAAACAAACAGCTTATCTTGAGAATCCATCACCATCAGAGCACTTGTTTCACTGTTTCCACTAATAGTTCACATGCGTAGACACTTAATACACAAAATCGCAACACTTTTACATATCAAAGTCCACTTCAAACCATTATTTAAACAATAATACAGGAGCAGCAAACCGCCGCCGGTCAATTTCCCGCCAAAACTCCAAGAGGAATAAGAGGATGCTACTAGTGTTGCCTTTTTGAAAAAAGAAAGTCCCCCAGATCTCTATGAAAAAGTCCAGACTGAAAAATATTTCCTAAAAAATTCTTTAGTAGTTAAATATTTCAAAATATTCCATGGTAACTATATATAGTGTAAATAAAAGCAAATTTATATAATAAAGCATTTATTTATAGTAATTAAATCCCTATAGGTTTAAATAAGCAAAAATTTCGTTTTCTATTGCGACATTTTTGATTTCGACAAATATTAATGGCAATGAAGCAGCAGAAGTTGATGGTTCTACTGTAGAAGTACATGATTTTGTTACTTTAGTTTTCTTTTGTGTGTATATGTCAGCAGATTTTGAATCAGCGAACACATCTTTGCACAATTTTGTTAGATGTTCTATTTGAGAAATTGCTTTGAACAAGCTTACTTTCGGCTTTTGGTTATCTGTTTTTTTTTTTGTATCAGCGTGTATACTTAAATGATTTAATTTTTTGATTATTTCAAAATGACAAAATGAGCAAAAGGCTTTAGTTTGATCAGTCATAACAGGTTTTAACCACATCCACAATTAGATTCTGATATAAATGACGACAATTGAACACAGACACTGTTAGTAGTGCTAGGAACTAGGTATACACGTGGTAGAGCCATGCTGCAGCTATATTAATAGTATAGGTGTAGCACGACTGGGTCAGCTCGATCGGGGAAGGACCACGCTCTCACAGAATACCAGCGTAAAATAGCAGCTTAATGCTACTGTATTTCGTATGGTGAGTGTAGAAAACCAGAGACCCTTTTTACTTGAAAAAAAGCATTCCATCTTAGTCCTCAGGGCTGACAACGCATCTGCATTTTGATTCGCAAACGAAGATAGATGTAGATGTCTATGGGCCATAGCAACCACTTACCATAATATGGTAAGTGGTTGCTAAACCTGTTTATCTCTACCAACCTCTATAATATAGAGGAGAAGGAGGTAGGTTTATACCACAGAGTACTTTTTATAAACCGGAAGCCTGTGCTGTACATAACGTAAACAAACGACAGGTTAGGTAGTTAAATACACACTTGCTCTCAATCTGCTTCACAATCACAGAACACTATTACTCCTACGGACACTCACAATTGCTATGTAGAAAAATGCAAAATTATACTCTATTCCAATCACGAAGTCCCATTTGACAGATGTCAATAATCAAGTACTAGTAAAGTACCGCTATAGTCGATACTTGACGATATTGATCTTCGATTACTATAACGAACAAATTAATTATTTTGAGCACGATGACTAAAAACAATATGTTGATAGTGTGTGTGAATTAATTGTATAATGATTTAGATTGATTGTGTATTTTTAAATGATGATTTACGACCATGAACAAAAATGATTACTATTTCAAATTATGCGAAACGTTAACAGTTACGTTCTAAGAAGTGTCAAAAGGGACTTCGTAATTGGAATAGAGTATAATAACTTTCCTTATAACCTAACTAATTTTTAAAACTATCAAGTTCTGCAGCATATCTCACTATTTTTCATAATTAATATGTTTACAATATTTTCTTTTATTCATTTCTAAACAAGATTGTTTTAGTAAGATGATTGTGGAGACTAACTTTTTCTGTTGCACATTTACCAAAATATTTGTATCGAATATTTACATAATATTTGATTATACTCTTAACTAATAACTCTCTATGTTCAGTGTCATGTTGTAAATCAAGAGATAAAACATTTTTGATAAATCGTAATTCAATGTTTTTTTCATTTACTGAAATCGTAATCATACTTGAAAGTATAGAGTATTTCAGAATTTCTCAAAAAGTATCGATACATTTTGCGGATCATTAGATGTAATCAGATTAGGCGATTAGTCATGAACATAGCCACAAAGTTTATTTTTGTATTTACGCGAACAATACACATTGAATGAAACTACTTTTACGGATTTTATTTCGTTTAATTCTACTTATTTTTAATTAATGACACTTCGGATACTTTGCAGCACCAATGGTCACGGGAAAACGTTGGAAATTAAAAATAAGTAGAATCAAACGCAATATAAATCTCAAAAGTAGTTTTATTCAATGGCCACAAAATTTTATTTTGCTAGGATACATGAAAAACAACTGTCCCAGTAATGGTGGATAATCTAGTACGTACGTGTTCAGGCGGGGGGAGGTGGACTCGGTTCCCTAAAAAAAATTTTATCCCGAACGGTTCGCGGTCTACGCCATGTTTTATAAAATTGTTTTAGAATCCTTATGATATAGGCAAACTTTTTAAATGGTTGGTCACACAGATCCTATGCGTTTTTTTTTCACCACAGGTGCTCAAACTTAGCAGTTAAATAAAGTAAAAAATTTAAACTTACGTTTAGTGCCGTCTTGTAAAATACTACCCATAGTAGTTGAAAACTTTTAAGGGTAATTTAGAAACATCATTATTAGGGAACACATTAAAAGAAAAAAATCCGATTTAGACATTAAACTGCGGACGTGATGACCACAAATGTGAGCAGGATTACGAATTTTCGGAATTTTATAAAACATGGCGTAGACCGCGAACCGTTCGGGATAGATTTTTTTTAGGGAACCGAGGCCACCTCCCCCCCGCCCGAACACGTACGTACCAAATCATCCACCATTACTGGGACACCTGTATAATCTTTCTCTCTTGATACTTTTTGTCACAACAATATACAAGGTACAGACACCGGCAATTTATACTTTAATTTTAAATTTTTCCCCGCTTTTGAAAAATACTGGATAAATTGAATAAAATCAATATTAATTGGTCCTCTCAGTAATTTGAAAGTTGAAGGGATATTATCTTGTCCGTCAACATGCATAATTTGAAGTCTGGGCTTCCTACTCTCGATAATTGGAAGCGTTGTCATACACAGATCTGTCGTTTGTTTACGTACATGTAGGTACAGGCTTCCGGTTTATAAAAAGTACTCTGTGGTATAAACCTGTCTACCTCTACACTCCATTGTTTACATGAATGAGACAGACTTCTTTTCAAAATGAACATTTGTGAATAATTGTACAAATCTTTAAAATAATAAATCACGAATTTTGATCAAGCTTTTCTTTACTTGATTTTTTCCTCCCTCTCTCTTGGTTATCTAAATTTTCTCTGGTCCCTTGAATTATCGAGTCAACTGTATGTATAGAAATATATGCCATTATCATTACAGTCTATTAAAAGTTTATTGCTCTATGTTCAGCAATAGCATGGAGGCTAGTTGCCATGCTTGACAACTGTAGATTTTTTTTGGTTATTATTAGGACGACGTTGCTGTCCATCTAATGGTTTGTTTCTCTTTATCGCCCAAAAGACGATATGGAGTAGTGAGTGGTGTTTAACACCTGCCAAATTTTATTTCTCAATTTCTCCAGGGATTGACTGGTAGAGAATGCTATTAGACGTAAGGCCGCACTTAGTTTAAGGTGTCACGAGTATTAAGATTAAATAAATAAATAAAATAACGATGACAGAAAGTTAAATATAAAAAAAAAACACTTTATTTAAACACACAAATACATACATACAACATTCATACCAATATCCACTTATTGGTAGGATTAAACACATTTAAGCATTTTTAGGTTTGCAGTATAATCTTTAGAGCACAGAAGTCTTGATCTTGAAGCTAACTTTGTATTAATGATTTTATGTTATTTCACAGAACGTTAATGTCAATCTTCAATTAATCAATGCTGCCTTGATTATCTTTTAATGTTATTATTGACTTATACATACATTCCTTTAAATACAGAGGCACACATTGAACTGTGCTCTAAAAGATTATTGTCTTAAGTGTCAATTACTGAAACAAAATTGCTTACATGTTATTTAATTGAACCATGAGTGCTAGTTATTTTAGACTCACCAGGTGTCACTAGCTGGGACGTAGGGTGTGAAGTATTTGTTACACAGGGTCAACATAAGTGACAAGTTTCATTTTAAATATTTTTTTCGGTTTCTAATGTATAAAGCTATACCCACAAAATATTATGTAATGATTGCCCTTTTTTTTTGCAGTTTTTAACTTATTTAAATTCTTTAATTTTTGGAATGTCCGTACTTTGGTTTATCTGTTTTAATCTAATTAATATAAAATATAATTTATGTTTTACAAACAATTTAAATTCCCCTCAATGAAACCTGTCAAATATTTCACCTCATTCTAAAGTAACGCCGCCTTGGTGGCAGAAAAAGCTCTCATTTGTGGAATTGCAACAAATAATTCAAACTTATTGCGTCCTTACAAATTAAATAAATCTTAAATAAAATAATAATAGTTACCATTCGGTTTTAAAAGATACAGATATATCTTTACATAATATTATAAAAATAATTTTGGTTATTCAAGTTAGGAGCTCTTCTTACATGTTGCTTGTGATGATTATGATGTTACAAGGGAACAAATCTAAAAATGAGCGAATACTTGACTAAACAAATAATATTTAAATAAGAAGGCTAACAAAAAAGGAAAATAATATATCATTGTTCTTCCAAACCCGTCAACTTATGTCTTGCCAATCCATTTCTCAGGTGTGGCAACTATGGCAAATATTCCTTTTATAAGGCAATGTATGGCTTGAATAGCAGTGGATTTTTATGGGCTGTAATGAACAAATAATTAAATTGTTCTTTGTTTTGAAACTTTACAAATAATAAAATAAAATAGTTTATTGATATAAATTGAACAAAAAAAGAGAAGGTATATATTTATATCAATAGATAAGTACCTTTTTAGCTGTCTTAAAGAATAGGTGGTTTTGTAGGTATTAAAAAAAAATTCGGTAATTATAGTTTGTAAATGATTAATTTATGACTTTTAACAAGGGTTACATACTTTGTGTTAACTGATAGGATTCAAAGAGAATGTAATCACTATTTGTATTAATAGGTGCAAGATGGATATAAGATTTAAACGGAATTCAATAATAATAACTAAAAAGTATATAATTAATAATTTAAAATACGCATTCAAAGTAAAACAATAAATATACACACATTTATTTTATATTATACATATTAATAATAAATTTATGATATACAGAATGTCCCAGTAATGGTGGATAATCTGGTATGTACGTGTTCGGGCGGGGGGAGGTGGCCTCGGTTCCCTAAAAAAAAATTCTATCCCGAACGGTTCGCGGTCTACGCCATGTTTTATAAAATTGTTTTAGAATTCTTATGATATAGGCAAACTTTTTAAATGGTTGGTCACACAGATCCTATACGTTTTTTTTTCACCACAGGTGCTCAAACTTAGCAGTTAAATAAAGTAAAAAATTTAAACTTATGTTTAGTGCCGTCTTGTAAAATACAACCCATAGTAGTTGAAAATTTTTAAGGATAATTTAGAAACATCATTATTAGGGAACACATTAAAAGAAAAAATCCGATTTAGGCATTAAACTGCGGACGTGATGACCACAAATGTGAGCAGAAGTACGAATTTTCGTAATTTTATAAAACATGGCGTAGAACCCCACCCCCGCCCGAACACGTACGTACCAGATTATCCACCATTACTGGGACAACCTGTATATATATATATATATATATATATATATATATATATATATATATATATATAGTTAGATTTATAATAAATGTAATGAGGATAGATCCTTCTCCTAGAAGATAGAAGTATGGTAATTTTACTATTTTAAGTAATTTAAAAAAAATCCGATAAACTGTATCCTATTTTAAATCTATCATTTTTATTTTCGAAGAGAGCAAAGGCAGCATAAGTTTTGTCACAGTTTTGATAGTGATTTAATGTTTATACAGAACGCTCATTCCACCCGACTTGAAATTCATTGAAGACTTCAGTATACCTAGTCTGCTCGGTGAGAGTTGATGAATATTATAAAAATGTCGCAATAGCGACTGTCGCTTAAGTATTGCAAAGTATTACAGGCGTCTCTTATCGCCGCAAGCACAGAGGTCTTGTGGTGCAAGGCTCGCAACTGTTGTATTACGCGAAGCCGGGCGGCCATATTGACAATTATCAGCAAAAGTAATTCGCGGGCCAAAATTGTAATAAGTTTAGGATCCCTGCATTTTTTATCAACTCTCGTTGACCAGACTATACACATAAAAAATAAAAATACGCCGACAGATTTGATATCGAAACTAAATCATCAATGATTAATTTAATAAAACATAAGACAAATTAAATTAATAATAACTATTATTGAGGTAAATTGAAATGAAAGTTTAAACTATAGTAAAGTTGTTATACGAATTTTTATAACTCCGAACCTAAATCTCATGTTCCTGAGATAGACTGATACCATAACAGGTCATGGCTTCTTTAACAAGCATCTCTTTGCTTTTTATGTTACGGAAAGCCATTTGTGCGGAGCTTGCATGAGACACGAAACAACGGCGGCCTACGTTCCACTTGATTGTCCAGCGATGGCCAGCTACAGAGAGACTAAGTACTTTGGATCGTAGAGGTCATTGGTAATGTAAAGAAATTATTAACACTCGAGGCAGTGTTACCAACTCGAATTTTTCGAAATCCGTAGATGGGTATAAAAAATTCCGTAGAATTTTGTAGATGCTTTTGTTGTATGTTCAATTGTAGTATAACATCGAATCAAGTTGCACATAAGAAAAAGATTAAAAATTAATTGTGTTCTTTTAATTAAATTATGTTTAGTAAAAAACAAATAAAATAATTAACACTTAAATATTTGCGCATAGTTATACTAACAAAATTACTTCGACTGTTAAAAAAAATTTTTCGAATATTGTTTGTAGGCTAAGTTCACACTCACAATAAAAAATGTTTTTTTGTCAAGTTATTAAATTTCTAATTATTCTGAAAGGAATGCGAAGTGCAAAAAAAATGAACATGGAAATCAAATTCTGTAGATATCAACTCAAATTCCTTAGTTCCGTAGATGATGAAAAAATTTCGTAGATCTACGAAAAAATCCGTAGAGTTGGCAACGCTGGCTCGAGAAGCTCGGGTGGCTCGAGTAATATATAATTCTTGGCCACACGCAAAAAAGCACTTAGGCGTACCGTGGCGGATACCAGCCTGGCTCAATCAAACAATCAATCCCATGCTTCAATAAAAGAAAATCATAGAAAATTGATACTATCTTCTTAACAATTATGATTATAAACAGTTGCAAAAATTATGTTTCTGTAAAATAAGATAACATAATTTATTGAATGTACTCAAAATTTTTGATTTTTATATTTTTTTGTTTATACAGAAAAGCATAAGAAAAATATATTACGAAATTATTTTTCAAAACAATATGAAAGAGATCAAACAGTTTCAAATATTGCAATTAAGCGTAGATATTTTTAATCAGTTCTATAGCCTAAATAGTTTTAATTGGTTCCCAAAGACAAACAGGAACTTCTTTATTCAAATTAAATATCAGTCAAGAAATAGGAGACATAGCATATGGAGCTATTATTAAGCAGATTCGCCCATCTTTAGTATTAATTACAAACTGTTAAAATAATTCTGTAAAACTTGAAATTGGAAATACGTTCAGAAACACGAAAAAGTTCAAAACAAATCGGGAATGTAATGTATATTGTGAGTCTGGTAATAGCAGTGTTAAAGTTTTCTCTGAACGCATATTTTTTCACACGAAGAGGGTACTGTAATATCAATACAGCCTCTTTCTAGAATGTTCTTGTCTCTTCTGGTACCACATAATACCCAGTACGACTATTACAATGATTACTATGGCTACAAACATCATGTATAGGAAGGTTTTGACTCCGGACATGGCCGGTTTGGAGTCTTCAACTCTATCTCTTGGGGCTTCGAAGGACGCTGCTGATGGAATAATGTTTGACCTGTCTTCATGTTTGTTTTGCTGTAACCAATAGGAATTCATTATTTTTTTGATTTTTAGACTTTTTTATGTGGTAGAGACATGCTGCAGCTATATTAGGAGTATAGTTGTATCACGAATGGGTCGGTTCGACCGGGGAAGGACCACGCTTTCACAGAATACCAGCGTAAAATAGCAGCTTAACACTGCTGTGTTTCGTATAGTGAGAATAGAGAACCAGAGACCCTTTTTACTGCAAAGGAGGCATTCCATCTTAGTCCTCACGGGCGATAACGCATCTGCATTTTGATTCTTTATTGAGGATAGATGTAGACAAGCAACCACTTAACATCAGGTGGACTGTGTGCTTGTTTGCCACCCTGTGCTATAAAAATATATTGGATTCAAATAATGTCACATATACAGTATTTCAAGAAAAGATTGGTAGCTTTATTGAATTTATCAATAGCACAGGCTTCCTTTCAATTCTGTGAGGAGGCCTGTGCCCAGGGTAACGGAGAAGTAATTTGTCGTGTTGCTCCAGAGAATGTTAGATTACTTCAAATATCCTTGAAAATATTTTATATCTCAAACACTTTGTTTTACAAAATTGTTTAATATTGTACCGTCTTTAACTTACTCTTTAGTGCTGCTCAACGTGGTTCGATATCGGGTTGATCGCTGTACTATTTATTAAACTTAAAACATTCTTTTATATTAAAGACAAGAGCTTTTCCTCCGAGTTACCATGGATCAATAAAAGTACTTATTGTTCTTAACTACCAATATCTGTTGTAACAATAACGCAATAAAATCTGGGGTGATTTCGTATTTCGATAATGATTACTGTTACAATTACTGTAATATAATTATTATGATTTGGTTCGTAATCAATCGAAAAGTTCCCCAAATCTGGTTTTTGAGCTACCTAACGGCTGTCCGATTGTTAGTGTGCGGGCCCCTTTTTCTAACTGCTTAGCTCGTGTCGGTCGATATACTGGGGAGTGTTAACTGCCCAGGAACGAGGGTGTACGGTATGTACGCCGTGGTTTTGATTATTATAGTGAATGAGTAATCAAAATAACTATCTTGATATAGATTAATCAAATGTGTATTGTGTTACGTATGGTGCGTCGTAAGAATCAATCTCAATTTCCTAGTATTGAGTTCCACGTCACGGCAGAAAGAACTAAAGATTTGTGTGTGTGTGTGTATAAATATTGGTTTCATCTGGGATCCTATAAAAATATAAAAAATTCTCACCGATTCCAGAAGATCAAGTTCATACATCTTAATAGCAATAATGTCATGGTTGTCACTCAAGTCTCCAGTAGTTGCAGAAGCACCGAAGAAATAACCTGTCGGTAACAATACGTTCTCCACCTTCAAGCATTCCTTCCAAGCATTCTTGCCTTCCAAGTCCGTAGATACTAGAAAATAATAAGTATTTTTATGTTTAATATTATTTCATCAACAAAAAATGGGAAAGAAAGATTCTGGAATGACAGCCTTGTATAAGGTGTAGCACAACCTTCTACTTGATCTCTACCTGATGAGACATGTCGTAATGAGTCAATGGATTCAGAGGACTCGGGAATATGCTTTGAGGTAGATTTTCAGATAGTGACTTGTGTGTTTGTGTAGTCCTTAGAACGTGAGCTATAGATTAGATACCCAGTTTCAACAAAAATATTTATTTCAATTTGAATTATGACTTTTTATTGTGTGCAACACTGATAGTAACGGAAATCCTGCATGTATGAGACGTGATGTGAAGCAGCCTACACTATAAATATAAACTGAATTAGGCCTATCTTAACTTAATATACTAATAATGTCAACTGCAGTAATATTATTTATTCTGGCATTGAGGACTGTCTAATTAAAGTATAAGTAACTAGCTGTTCCCCGCGACTTCGCCCGAGTGGAGTTATTTTTCGCGGAACCCTAAAATAAAAGCAGCCCAAGTTACTCCTTATAACATCAGCTATCTGCCAGTTTGTATAAATAATATATGACGCCTATATATATATATATATATATATATATATATATATATATATATATATATATATATATGTAATGAAGAATGAATAAAAATGCATTGATTATTAAAGAAAAACGTCATTAAACGGTTTTTAGGGTAGGTGAAGGCTCACCTTCACAACTGAAAAAAAGTAACATGATTACTCTCAAGTAATCATGTTACTTTTTTTCAGTTTCTTAGTCAATCCAGTTTTTTCACGATGTTTTACCACTGAAGTAATATGTACTATGTACTAGAAAAGACACTGCGAACAAAATCTCTGGGGCTGTGTTGGGCTCGAGAAAGTAGACACAGAACACTATTATGGCACACATACTAAGTAAATTTGAGACCATAGACTCTAACACGTGTTGCAAACAACCAATTCTCGTCGTGTCGTCGTCTCGTCATCTGGTCATCTCGTAGTCTCGTCATCTCATCTGGTCATCTCGTCATATGGTCATTTCGTCGTCTCCTCATCTGGTCATCTTTTCATCTCGTCGTCTCTTCATCTCGTCATCTGGTCATCTCATCGTCACGTCATCTCGTCGTTTCGTCATCTAGTCATCTCATCGTCTCGTCATCTGGTCATCTTTTCATCACGTCGTCTCGTCATCTCGTTGTATCTTCATCTGGTCATCTCATGGTCTCGTTGTCTCGTCATCTCGTCGTCTCGTCATTTCATCGCTCTTCTAGTACATAGTACATATACGTGGTAAAGCCACGCCGCAGCTATATTAATAGTTGTAGCACGAATAGGTCAGCTCAACCGGAGTTGGACTACGCTCTCAGAGAATACCAGCTTAATGTTGCTGTGATTCGTATGGTGGGTGTAGCGAACCGGCGATCCATTTTACTGGAAACAAGGCATTCCATCTTAATACTCAGGGGTCACAACACATCATATGCATTTTGATTTATAATTGAGGATAGATGTATGTAGATGTCTATGGGTCACAGCATTCACTTACCATCAGCTGCGTTGTGTGCTTGTTTATCACCCTTATTCTATAAAAAAATATTAATTCAATGTGTTTCATAGAGATAATAATAATAATACTTACCGATAAGCGTATCGTCTCTGTAAACGATGGAGAGGTGCGTATCGTGGTTGAAATTACGAAACTTCGCCTCGCAGCCGGCCAGTTGCGTGTGCGTGCCGTCCCGGTCGTGATCGTAGTGCAGCGTGCCGTTGTTTATCATGGCCGAGATGTAAGGGTGCTGATGCTGTAAACGTGGGCAAAGAAATTCTTTGGTAGAGTAATCCTACCTTAGTAACGTAACAAGTTAGTTAGTAAGCTGTGTGTGTGTTCAAGTCAAAGTCAAAAAACTCATGCCCACCGCTTCATCAAGTTCCTAGTGCAGGAAACTTTACGAGAAGAAGCAGCAACTGTTACAATATTAATTTTTTTTAAGTTTTTCACACGTGGTATATTATGGTTGCAACACGAATGGTTCGGCTCGACCGGAAAGGGACCACGCTCTCACAGAATATCAGCGTAAAATAGCAGTTCAATACTGCTATGTAATACCGATACAAGTCCCAAGTCCGCCATGCTTGTCTATTCGGAGCACCCTGACGTATTTAAGTGTAAATAAGTCAGTGTGTTCCTCAAATAACTCCCCAAGTGCAAGCCCAGAATTTGCATAGGCTTGGAGATTGTGGACGCTTGCCGAGACTTTTTTTTTATAGGGTAAGGGTGACAAACGAGCACACAGTTCACCTGATGGTAAGTGGTTGCTGTGGCCCATAGACATCTACATCTATCTTCGATTAAGAATCAAAATGCAGATGCGTTGGCAGCCGTGAGGACTAAGATGGAATGCCTCTTTCCAGTAAGAAGGGTCTCCGGTTCTCTACACTTCACCAAACGAAACACAGCAGCGTTAAGCTGCTATTTTACGCTGGTATTCTGTGAGAGCGTGGTCCTTCCCATTCGTGTTGCTTATATAGCTGCAGCATGGCTCTACCACGTATATAAATGTGGTCTATGTTGGTAGTGGCATATGTAATCGAAGTCTATGAATACAATCAATTAATATAAACGATGAAACAAGTTCGTTCGTAAACATAATGAGATAGTGTCTTAACATTACCGTCATCTACTGTCTAAACTCAAAACCAACAGACAATACCAACATAATAATAACATCTTCCAGAAACTTCACCATGTTACGAATCTAACATACCGTAAAGAAATTTGTTATAATACCATTTTATGTATTGGAAAATATATAACAGTATTTGATATATTGGTTTTGGTTTGTTTCCATTGTTTATATATTTGTTCATATATTTGGTTCCATTGTAACGACTGCCACAATAAATGAAAAAAAAAAAACTTACAAAATACGTTACTTATTATATTAAGTACTCACATTATGAGCACCATTATGGTTGCTGTAGGTATCTAATACAATGGCCAGTCCGTGGAAGTAGTCCTTGCTGCCGAACACTGGGCCGTGCTGCATCCGATCACGGGTGTACCATATGGCGAAACCGTCGCCAAACAGGTCTTTTCCACGTCCGTGCACTTTGAACTGCACTTGAAGCTCCCAGTTCCGCGTGTGGCATGGCTGTTGAAGAGAGAAAGAGAGAGAGTTAGTGAGGAAAGAAAAAACTCCATGTTCATCTCCAAGTTTTTAATGTTTGCATTGTTGCACCGTGTAGTGGCAGTGTAAGAATATCCACTATCCCATATCGTCCCGTGCGTCGTCGTAGTACGAGGGTGACACTGAAAGTTGTTAGAAAATCAAAAACTGAACAAACTAGCAAGTTATTAGTTTTATTATATCTATTCAAAATAGTGTCCATTTACAGCAATACATCGCTGCATCCGATGGAACCATTGGGAAAAGCACTTTGCCTACTTGCCCTTAGGGGTCTCTTCGACGGTATTTTGAAACGCAGCCACTGCTTTCTCGGCGTCCATAAAACGTTTACCTCGAAATTTTTCTTTTATTTTCGGAAATAAATAAAAATCGCAAGGTGCGAGGTCGGGGCTATAGGGCCGCTGACCCAGTAATTTCACGTCTGAGGTTCCCAGGTAGTCGATTGTTTGCTTGGCAGTGTGCGACGAGGCGTTGTCGTGGTGAAGGAGGATATCCTACTGCTAGGTCGTTTCTCCCGAACTTTTTCCAAGACAAGTGGCAAACAATTGTTAGTGTACCACTCTTCAGTAACTGTTTACGATCCTCTAAAACAATTGTTGCGTAATGACCAGTCCTTTCGAAGAACGAGGCCACAATCTTTTTTCCCACGCTCCGACCTCTCTTCACTTTAGTTGGCAACTCCTCGGAAGGAAACACCCATATAGCAGAATGTCTCTTAGTTTCAAGGATCATAACAATAAATCCAGCTTTTGTCACCCGTAAGTATGTAGAACACAGCATTTGAGTCAACTCCGTTAAATCTTTGATCCATTTCACGACACAAATTAACACGACCGAGTTTTTGGGCCTCTGTCAAATTATGAGGTATCCACCGGGCACAAAGCTTCCTGACCGCTAAATATTCAGAGGATTTTGTGCACTTGACTCATACCGATGCCTAAGCTTGCCCGAATCTGCTGATAACTCACTCTTTTGTCAGTCTCTATCATACGCCGCACAACACTGATGTTATCTTCAGTGGTCACCGTAGAAGGCCGTCCCTCACGAAGATTATCGGTGAGATTAGTGCGACCACGTTTAAACTCATTAAACCAGTTGTAAACAGTGGCACGAGATGGGGCTTCATTGTGAAATGTCAATCGAAGTCTAGCATAACTTTGTTGTTGCCTTAAATGACATCGAAAGTCATAAAAAATCATTATACGAAAATTTTCTCGCGTTAAATTCATGCGCTGACGGGACACAGACAATTTTCAATTTACCGCCAAATCATAAACAAATGACAAATTAATAAAATACATACACAATAATATTGGCAAAGAGTTCCATTTTTAAAATTTGAACTTATTTTTTTACTATATCGTTTACAAGTGGCCAGTTCTAAAAACTTTCAGTGACGCCCTCGTATCATCCAGTATGAAAGCATTATACTTATAAGGATCAAATCGAAGAAAAACGAGCTAATTACTTTTATCGGACCAAACGGTTTGAAATAAATGAATACAATTTATGACAAAGTAACTACAACTCTTAAAAGCATAATGGTTATTTCATCACTATCGGCCTTCCTCATAAAAATCAACGTCATTTTATAAAATGCTTAAAGTTCCTCTCTCTCTCTCATCAAAAATTGCAAAAGAAGGAGACGTATAGAGAATTAATTCATTATTACCTAATAATTATAAGGACGTATAATGTATTTTATATTTGTGAGTATTTATTTATATATTATGTGTGAGTGTAACTTGACTGTATAGCTTCCCCATATCATCCCATAGGTGTCGTAAGAGGCAAGAGAGGGAAACGAATCTGGACATGGCCAGCAGCGTCTTTTGAATGACGATTAAAATAAATAAAAACCGGCCAAGTGCAAGTCGGACTCGAGCATGAAGGGTTTTCGTACAAGATTTAATACTATGTAGGTAAAAACAAGTTTCTAGTAAGATAGCCCCCCCCCCCTTTAATTTTTATTATTTGTCGTTATAGCGGCAACAGAAATACACATTCTGTGAAAATTGGAACTGTCTACCTATTACGGATCATGAGATGACATGACATTGACATAAGACGGACAGCGGAGGCTTAGTAATAGGGTCCCATTGGTTACCCTTTGGGTACGGAACCCTAAAAACTGCGGTTGCCAACCCGCCTGCCAAGCGTGGCAACTATGCAAATATCGCCCCTATGAAGCGATCTATTGGGGATGCCTATGTTCAGCAGTGGACTTTTGATAGGCTGTATGCGTAACGTTAAGTTTGTTATATATTCATAGTAAGTTTCACCTATTACAGTTCTTTACAAGTCCACTGTTAAACGTAGGCCTACCCCAGCGAATGCCGGTCACGGACTAACACGGTCACGAGCCACCTGCATCCAAAGGACTATACTATACTGCATATCATAATAAATGTTGTAATTTAGGTGGCCGACTACTGGGTTTACTGTGTAGATCCAGTACTCAGCCATAAGTGGCGGACTACTGGTTTTTTTCGTCATTTTCTTATATGTAGTTGAAATTAACGGAACGAATATTTCCAATTTTGTTCATTATATTGGGTTTAACTCTTATGAAGCGAAAAGTGTATTTTACCAGTAGTCAGCCGCGTACAAAATTAATGTATTTACATGTTAGGGACCGACCAATGGGTCTACAAATCCAGTTGTCAGCCCTTAGTCATGTTGTACAAAATAGTACCTTAAATTCTTTCTAATAAGGGTTAATTTATGCACGGTTATTTTAGCACGGATATCATTCATTTTAGAATTCAATCATGTCAAAAAGACCTATTCACCCAACAAAGAAGAGCAATTAACACACAGGCTATGGCGGCGATTAGAAATGGGATGAAAAAAATAGGAGCTATTTCTTTGGAAAAGTGAGACGATTTTAGAAACTAAAAGTAGATGTGAAGCAACAGAAAAAGAACGACATATTGATTAAAAAAAATAAGAAAGCTTTGAAGCTAAAATAAAGAATTTTATATTCTGTTTTTGAATTCTATTTTCTGTAATGTAAGTGCTATTAGCCTATGCGGCTTTACATCTTGATCTAGCACAGGGCTTAGGCCTGCAAGGCCACGAGCTATGGAACTATGCAAAAGCAATGATGGGGATGAGGATGATTTGGTATTGTTACCAATCCTCATGTCTCCTCTGTTGAGGTTTATTTTTGAGCTATCTAACCCCTGTCCGAGTGGGGGTATGCGAAACTCCCCTCCTTTGACCGCTTAGCTCGTGTCGGACGATGGTCTGGGTGGTGAGAACCGCCCACCGAAGTAAAGAAAGAAGAATTACAAGAAAAGGAAAGCGGAAAAGCTGTTGAATTCTAAAAATTGTAAAAAGAGGAAGAAAAATACAACATGTACAATAAACAGAGTAAGATGCAAAAACTGTGAAGAGGAATTGACTAGCGACACAGAAATAATTGACTTAAAGAATATTGGTTGTAAAAATTGCCTTGCATGGTATCATTTGAAATGTACTGAATTCGCTGTTGACATATATGAAAATATACCTAGTACAGAATTTCTATGCCAAATATGCAAGAATAAGTGGTAGGCTGACTAAAGGGTAACACATGGCTGAATTACTGGTGAAAAGTGCCATCATTTGTTTAATGTTGATTTTTTAGGTATATAATTCTATTATAAATATAATATGAATAAATGTGACTTCTTTAGTAAATTTAATAAACGACCTTTCCGAGAATAATGCTTGTTTTTATTCATAATGTTTAATATTTAAAATACAGTTGAATAAAATTTCCGTCATCACCAAAAGGCTGATTACTGGGTGTTTTACCCTAATATGTATATTATACATATGTAATAGGTATTCCATTCGCTTATGTATTATTTAGACATGTAGTAAATATATTTTTTTTCTTGTTCTATGTATCTTCGTAGTGTTATCACTCCTCTAATATAAAAAAGTAACTTGATGTCATTTAAATAATCCGTTTGATATTGATTATTCCTTTTGTCTGAAATATTGTTCCTGCGAATTATTAGTATATATATTTTTATATAGAATTATAATGAGAGATATATCATATTCTTAAAAACAAGTACCTACGCATGAAAGTAAATGTTTGAGTAATGCAATAAATTTAGAAATTATATCAATAACGTCGCATAAATATAAGCGTCAGTAGCCTAATGGCAGGGCGCGGACCGCGAACTCGGAAGGTCGTGGGTTCGAATCAACCATTCGACTACTGTCGTGAACCACTTCTAACACAAGCATTTTAAGCTTACCAGAAGTGGTTAAAGGGAATATTAGTAATGTTTAATAACATTACTAGTATTTTTTTAATAATAAAATATATATATATATATATATATATATATATATATATATACATCATATGTAGTAAATATGTTTACGCAGTCTCGAAATACTTTACAACACAATTGCGGCGTAATGGACTCACTGTTATTTGCAATTCTTATTCAAAAAGCACCTGCGACGGAGCTGATCTATAAGTTTTCGGAGTAGGGCGCTTATTAATTGAGTTTAGAAATGAGATTCAATTAGAGATGAGATTATTATGCATCATTAATCAAAAAAACTACGCGTAGAACTAAAGAATAAACGTCGAGGAAAATTGCGTGCTGGAGTATCGATCTGATGTTGCAGACGCTGACATCCGAACTGCTGGGTTTCATTTCATGCAGCACCTACCATATTCTCCGGATAAGCTCAGTGATTTTCACCTTTTACTCACGCCAAAAAGCACTTGCGTAGATAAAATTTGACGGCGACTATGATGTGATGTGTGTTGTAGAGACCTTTTTCGAGTTCCAGGATCAAGCCGTTTTTCCCAAGGGAATTAAGCAATTTGCTAAACGCTATTCAAGGTGTATTAGTTTAAAAGGCGATTACGTTCAAACATAAATACAATTTACACATACTTATCATAGAGTTACATCGCGTTTCTAAATATTTATTGATAAACCTAGTACAGTACCATAGTTATATATATGGTAATGTTTGAAACTAGCTGTGGCCCGCGGCTTCAACCGCGTACGTATATCACACGCGTCTGAGCCGCGCGACATGACATGATACCTAGTTCAAGCATTTTAGATAGTAATGTATAGAAAAAATTGGCAAAATCAATGGGGGGACGCGTCTTGGGTGACGCTCACCCAAGACTCCCGGGAGGGGGAGGGGAGCGGTAAAAATGTAACTTTGCTCTATACCGTACATATTATGCCGGTACATAAAAGTACTCCATTAATTATGATAATTTTTTATCCTAAATACAAATATTAATATTTCACTGAATTCCCGAATCAATTAAATTTACATAATAGCAAAGCAATGTGAAATGAAAGAGTTTAAAAATAAATTGTACCTTTTTTAAAGAATATATCTACTTTACTTTAATCATATAATATATCTTGGGGTAAAGAGAAAAAAAATTGAGAAAACTAAACTGAGCAAAAAAAATCCGATTAATGATAAAAACTGCGCTTCGGGACACTTACTGGGGCCCGGAGGGAGAATTCTCCTTCAGGAGAGCATAAAATTTAACTTCGCTCTATAACGTACATATGACGATAGATAAAGATACTCCAGTAATTGTGCCAATTTTTTAGCTAAAACGATTGAACTAATCTCGCTCATAGAAGCGTTCACTATTGGTTTCTCTGGTCGGGCGGTTGGGGTATATGCGTCGTTCGCGCACCGAGCCTTGTGTTGAATTATTTTTATTTTTCATTATCTCTTAAACCACACTTTATAGACCTTAGGTATTTAAACTGTGCTTAAACTATGCGTCCAAATAACATGCTATAAACAGCAAAGTTTATCGTCATAAAATTTTCTTGATGATGAAGTAACTTTCGTTCGTAAGGATTAATATGCCATAAATCACGTTTTAAGTGTAAATAATTTTTTGTTATAAAATAACTTAGCGTGGTTTATGTAAATAGGCATATGGCATTGCGGACTGTTCTTTTGTAGAACATTGTATTTACGTATCATAAACTACCTATTACGTCAGCGCACGCGGATAAATCATTTCGAGATCACTTTTTCTTCTGACTTACTTAACAAAAATCAATATTTAAAGCTAGCTGAGAAGTGTAGCCCAGTGCTACATAGCTTATACCATTCCTCACACATGACTCTAATGAAAAATACCACTAAAGCTAAATATTTCGCAAACGGATGTTTGTTAAAGACCTATCCAACGATACCGGAATAGACTGGGCTGGCTAATAATTCTATGACGGGTAAAAAAATCATCCTCCATTTAGGTACTTGTGTGGGAAGTACCCAAAATAAAAATGTTTTTTAAGATTTTATTTCACAGTTTTTAGGCGTGATTAATATCTCTAACTATGCTAATTTACAGATTTGTAGCACCTAGGGTCTCTGGGCAAAACCGCGGACGGACGGACATGGCGAAACTATAAAACTTCCTTGTTGTGTAACTACGGGACCCTAAAAAGAAAGACATTAAAAAAAATAAAGCAAATAAGTTTAAAAAGCACAAAGAATACTTGCGTTTTTATGTCACGTTTATAATTTCATTGGTGTACATACGAATTTAACACGGAAAAGTACTGGGAGCAACCTTGGCCGCGCAAAATGACCTAATTACTCCTAACATTGAGACTTGAGTGCCAAATTGCAAAACAAGGGCTGCTTTGTAATATGTAGCTTTAATAGTGTTATTTTTCACGGTGAAATACTTAGATATTTTTTTATTCATTAAATAAATAAAATAACTTCATAATTCTAGCGATGAAAATTATTTTATCAAACTCGATTTAAGAGCAATTTAAAACAAAACAGAGTAAATAATGATATATACTGTCCTGCAGGTCGGCACAGGCATTCTGTCTAGCAGTTTTTAAGGGGCTTCCACTTCAATGTTGCCCCAGGGCCTTAATACATTAAAATCCAACTTTGACTTTTAATATGTGATGGAAGACAACGAGCACAATGTCTACCTGTTAGAAGTGATGCAGTCTATGAATATCTATTCACCTTCCATTTTTTAAGAAACGCCTGCCGAGTGTAGCGGGATTTTTTTTCCAAATCAAGAATGTATGCCATTTGTACAAAATTCATGGAATAGACTACATGTAGCAAAATATTATTAAAATCATCCAGAACTTTCACCAGGTCAGCTCCATATTACTGAATTGGCATCGCAGTTACATAAGTATTCCAAATTTCGGCTCAATTGGATGTTCGTTCGCAAGTTTTTCCTTTGTGCTCCGGGCTGGAGTTTGCGTATACGTCAGAGAGGACATCTGTTTTCGACGCTTCGGCAGTCTTGAAGGCACGGACCTGTCCATCCTATGGCTGCGCGTAGACAACGACGACCATCTCCGCGTCTACGGGTGCCTCTATAGGTCCCATAGCGGTAATGCCGACACAGACCGACTCATCGACCACGTCCAAATGGCTGCAGACTCCGTGCTACAACAGGTCCCATCCGCAGAGATCGTGATACTCGGTGATTTTAACGCACACCACGCTGAATGGCTTGGTTCTCGTTTAACCGATCATGCGGGTAGATCTGTCTATGATTTTGCTTTGGCATATGGTCTAACACAACTGGTTACTTCGCCTACGCGGATCCCAGATGTGGAAGACCATGTACCTTCCCTGTTGGACCTTCTGCTGACCTCTCATCCGGACGGATATCAGGTCTCCGTTGATGCCCCTCTGGGCTCTTCGGACCATTGTCTGATCCGGAGTACGGTGCCACTCACGCTCCAATCGCAGTTGCGATCTGCAGCTTGCCGCCGTGTTTGGCACTATAGGTCAGCTGATTGGGAAGGTGTAGGCGGTCTTTTTATGCATCTTACCCTTGGGGGCGGGTTTGCTTCTCGCCGGAAAATCCCAGCGTTGTTGCCGATTCTGTTGCTGATGTGGTACTTCAGGGTATGGAACTTTTTATTCCATCCTCTGTGGTGCCCCTCGGAGGCAGATCCCAGCCATGGTTTGGTCGCTCCTGTAAAATAGCATCACGCTATAAGCAGGAGTGCTACCGGGCCTGGGCTGACGCATCAACGTCTCGGGACGTAAACACCAGCGCACTTAAAAAGAAATATAATTCCGCCTCCAGGTCCTTCAAAAGCGTCATATCCAAGGCAAGGTCTGAGCACATCGGCAGAATTGGCGAGAAGCTAGTTCGCCTTCCTTCGGGAACCCGTGCATTCTGGTCTCTCGCCAAGGCTGTCCAAGGGAACTTCTGTCAGTCATCTCTCTCATCTCTGCACAGAGAGGACGACTCACTGGCCCATGCCGCAAAGGAGAAAGCCGATCTGTTGAGCTCTCTTTTTGCGTCCAACTCGACTCTAGATGACGGGGGAAACACACCGCCGACCATCCCGCGATGTGAGTGCTCCATACCGGATGTGCGGTTTACACAGCGCTCGGTTCGCAAAGCACTCTTCTCCCTGGACGTCGTGGAAGTCGAGTGGGCCCGATGGAGTCCCTCCCATTGTGATGAAGACGTGTGCTCCGGAGTTGGCACCGGTTTTAACACATCTTTTCCGGTACTCCTACTCCCAAGGCGTAGTCCCGAATTCAGCTTTGGTCCACCCGATGCCTAAAAAAGGCGACCGCTGAGACCCGTCCAACTACAGGCCTATTGCCATCACCTCCTTGTTCTCCAAAATAATGGAATCCATTATAAACTGCCAGTTCATGAGGTACCTTGAGGATCACCAGCTGATTAGTGACGGTACGGTACGACAGTACGGTTTTCGTCGAGGTTGATCAGCTGGTGATCTTCTAGTCTATCTGACTCATAGATGGGCGGAGGCAGTAGAGTCCAAGGGGGAGGCATTGGCCGCAGTTTGGAAATAGCGTAGGCCTTCGATCGGGTCTGGCACAAAGCGCTTCTTTCGATGCTTCCTTCCTATGGGCTTCCCGAGAAATTGTGCAAATGGATCACCAGTTTCCTTGCTGATCGGAGCATCAAGGTCGTAGTAGACGGTGCATGCTCTGATTTCAAGCCTATCAACGCTGGTGTTCCACAAGGCTGCGTGCTATCACCAACGCTGTTTCTCCTGCATATCAATGATATGTTGCTAACTGGTAGCATTCATTGCTATGCAGACGACAGCACTGGTGTTGCCTTATAAACCGGCCGTGCCAATATTTCTCGGGAAAACGTCGCTGAGTACCGGGACAAACTTGTGTCTGAAGTCGAGTCTTTGCTTAACAAAGTCTCGGATTGGGGCCTACTAAATCTAGTCCAGTTCAATCCCCAGAAGACACAAGTTTGCGCGTTTACCGCTAAAAAGAACCCCTTTGTCGTATCTCCTCAGTTTCAAGGCACTCCCCTTGCTGCCTCAGCTAGTATCGGAATCCTTGGCGTCGACATATCGAATAGTGTGCAGTTTCGTGGTCACTTGGAAGGGAAGGCCAAATTGGCCTCTAAAAAGCTTGGCGTGCTCAGCAGAGCGAGACAGTATTTCATGCCGGCACATCGCTTGCAACTTTACAAAGCGCAAGTTCGGCCCCACATGGAATACTGTTATCATCTCCGGGCCGGGGCACCCCAGTGCCAGCTCCGTCCACTTGACCGCATCCAGCGTAGAGCGGTTCGAATCGTCGACGACCGAGTTCTTTCTGATCGGCTCCATACACTGGCACTGCGTAGAGATGTTGCATCTCTTTGCGTATTTTATCGCATCTATCACGGGGAGTGCTCTGAGGAATTGTTCGGACTAATTCCAGCCGCTCAATTTCACCATCGCACATCGCGACAAAACTCGCGTTACCATCCATACCATCTGGATGATTGGCGGTCCACCACTGTGCGATTTAGAAGAAGTTTTCTCCCTCGCACAACTTCCTTGTGGAATCAATTACCACCAGCGAATTTTCCGGACCGTTACGACTTAGGAACCTTCAAGAAAAGAGCTTTCTAAAAGGCCGGCAACGCATCTGCAATTCCCCTGGTGTTGGGGTTGTTCATGGGCGGCGGTAATCACTTACCATCAGGTGAGCCGCATGCTCGTTTGCCCCCTCTTCTATAAAAAGAAAAAAAAACAAAAGGATATATTTTTTTTAATTACTGAAAGATAATGAAAGGTGAATTTATTTCATTTTTTTTGTAAGATAGGTACTTAAAGCGAAAAAAAAGTAATAATTTAACTACAGAAGTAATACCTAGTAATACCCGAGTACCCACTTACATACTTGTCTTTTGTAATTAAAATGTTTTAAATTATAATAACACAAAATATTGAAATTAAAACTTTGTTTAGAAGATTTTTAACTAAGTAGAATACGACCACATTTCTGATAGAAAACGTATTTCGGGTTTATTTGTTGTTTACTCTACCTAACTATTTCTTACAAGCCAAGCTTTATAAATTATAAAGGAAGTCTAGATAAAGCAAGTTGAATGCAGTGGAGATGCGATCTCTTCGTAAAATGTGCGGCGTTACCTTGGCCGACCGAAAGCGAAACGAAGAGATTCGCAATATGGCAGGTTTGAAAGATGACCTTATCACAAAAATTGATAAGGGCGTGCTTCGGTGATTTGGGCATGTTGAGCGAATGAGTGAAGACCGAATGGTGAAGAAAATATATAGCGCGAAAGTTAATATTAAAAGGTGTTGAGGTAGACCGAGACTAACTTTCGAAGACCATGTGAGCAAATTGCTCGAAGAGGGTAGGGTCAAGAGTACTCGGATACCTAGACGTGCATGTATGAAGAAGATAATGAATCTGAAAGAAGCGAAAGAGGTATGTAAGGATCGTGACACTTGGCGATCTGTTCTCTCTGGCTACCCCGTCAGGGATTGTGCATGAAGATAAGTTAAGTTTAAGTCTAGATAAAAGAAAATAGCACGGTAGTATTGTCATTCTAATGAAGCTAATTTACCAATAAAAAGTCAATTCTGTTTGAGAGAGGAAATTAGTTTTATGCACACTTGACCAAAGTGCTTAACAGCCTGCTGGCACCCTCCAGGGGTGGTTATTGTAGCACGAATGGGTTGGTTCGACCAGGGAAGGACAACACTCTCACAGAATATCATCATAAAATGGCAGCTTGACACTGCTGTATTTCGTATGGTGAGTGTAGAGAACCAGAGACCCATTTTACTGGAATAGAGGCATTCCATCTTAGTCCTCAAGGGTGACGACGCATCTGCATTTTGATTTTTATTGAGGATAAATATAGATGTGTGTGACAGCAACCACTTACCATCAGGTGGGCTGTGTGCTTGTTTGTCACCGTATCCTAAAAAAATAAAATAGAATAAGTTGAATAGTGTTTGTCTGCCTTTATACTGGTAAACATAAATTCATCAAGAAGCATCAATTGAATTTGGAAGATGTCACTTTTAACAGGAGGATGCAATAACAATTCCGGAGATTCATCATGAAGACATAATATGGCTTGCTAATTTAAGCTTATAAAATGGGAGTAGCAGTGTTAACATCTTAGTTTTAAATTATGATTTTTTTCTAATCTTAATACTGTTTTGTAATTGTTCTCTTTTTTTATAGTTAAGGTTATCATTAATTTCTTACCAAAATGATGTTATTTTAACACAATAACTTTACTGTCTATTATACTTTCTTGGTCACCTCGCTGGCCAAGTGAGGCAACTATGGCAAATATCTCTCTTATCCTATAGAGACCATCTATGGGGGAGGCCTATGTTCAGCAGTGGACTTTAATAGGCTAAACAGTATGGTATAGTACTTTCTTTGTATTCATTTAGTACCTTGCACTTTGCATTATTTTGATTGTCATATTTGTCTTCTACAGATTTAGTGGACACCTGTAGTATTTTATACTATAAAAGAGCAACATTCTTCTTAACTTTATAATCATAATCAAGAAGATATCTGAAAAAAAAAGTTGCACAGTAAAAAAATGGAGTAACAATTGTGGGCCAAGGGCCACCCCAGCTACACATAGATATGCTGTCACTGGTACAACTTGATATGTGCTTCAATATTTTTGACAAATTTAATACAACCTGACATGGACAACTTCCAAACTATTTATCTAACTGCCCACTCTACTATATTACTAGCCATTTATACATATAAACATCTAGATTATGTATTGTTTTAAATATCTTTTTTTAGATCATAGTGCACAAACATAAGACACATATAAATAAATAAAAAACAAAATACCGAGTGCGGTTACACATAGCAAATGCATTATGTTTCCTTATATTGTTGATGTATTATTTGATAAAAACTATACTTTCTCAAACCCTAATATAAAGATTGACTTATTTAAATCCAAACATTGTATATCGTAACACTAAAATCACCAAAGAAATTAAGTCGCAGGATTCAAAAACTAAACCCATAATTTACTTCATCCAGTATTCCATATGCCAGTTAAGAGAATTTAAAGTTTAAAAGATTTAACTTTATGTTTAACAAAACAAAAGATAGCATTTGTTTACTTTAAAATATCTTTAAGACGAGTAATGTTTTGTCGTTCATTTATGTTGACTGATAACAATAATTACTTACCACTGTGTTCCAAATAGCACCGGATTTCGATTGCAAATCGGGTGTTAATCGGACGTAATTTGAAGTAACTATTGTGCTACCTAAGAAGTCCCAATAAGGCACCGACATTCCACTTCCTGTAATTAATCAGAATAGGATATTTGTGGAGTAAATGCATTACAAATTCCAATCAAGATCAAAGTCATACTACTGGGGTCACTCACCTTGGTATGGTTTTGTAAGAGAATGCTCCCTCCTTATATAATCCCTTGTATTCCATTCTGCCAATATAGGAGTAAGAAATATTGACACAACGATAAACTTTGTGAAAATAAATTTTCCATAAAACATTTTTGAAGATATTCTATTAACTAGTGACAAGCTGACAAGACAAACGCCAAATCAGATCATGGCCATAGACTTTGTCAATCTACGATCATGGCAGCCGCTTAAAATTATTGCCATTGTGTAAAATTTATTTTGTAGTTGATATGTTAGGTGTTGCCAATACTTAAATATTTTCTTTAGTGCTAACACCATAGATATTATTTATTCTATGGTAAGGAATGCTCTCCCCCGACGATACTGATTGAAATCATAATCATTATCATCATTACAGCCCATCAAATGTCAACTGTTAGCCATAGACCTCCCCTTCACGCTTCTGAGCTACCCTCATCCATCGAATTCCTGCATCATTTACGAGTTGTCACTCCATCTAGTGGCGGGCGCCCTACATTTCGCTAACCTAGAGATGCCACGTTAGCACTTTTCGGGTTAGATCTAGCACTTATTACAGTAGGTGAACTCGTTTTTCAAAGTTTTAGGCCCGAAAGAGCAATATAGCCCTTTTTATACGGTACGAAAATTTCGTATCGCGCGCTTGCCAAGTTAGGAAACAATGTGCGCTATTTAGCATACATTTCCTCAGTCACATTCACACTCATAATCACTCAATCGGTATATTTTTAGTTGTGGTTATGATCACCCTACCTATTCCTACTGCCTCTTTACTGGGTGAATCCCCCTTTAACGGGGAATTCTCTGTCATAGTATAAATTGAGTAATTTTGAATGTAATCACAATTCCTTCATCGTAATCTTATTTAAGCGTCTTTTTTTCTCAGTATTATAATACTAATAATAAAGCAAGGAGAGTTGATATTGAACATTTGTTTTGTTTTTAGATTTTGGTACTTGTTAAAGTAATCGTCGTCGAGTAAACACTGTCGTGTAGATATTCAGTTTTGTTAATAAGGTGTGTGAATTAAAACAAAAGACTGTTTACAAACATCATTATAAAAAAGAGGAGTTTAAGTTTATAAAACCTGTGCCGGGATACCCGTCCAAAGCGCTATATTTATATTGTGAAATCGAGATAACTGCGAAGTTATTCGATATCCAACGACACAAAGAAACAAAAAACATAAAGACAATCAAATTCAGCTCCTTTCACATCGTCCTCACAAACAAAAATAGTTTTTTTTTTATATGATAAGGGTGACGAGCACACAGTCCACCTGATGGTAAGTGGTTGCTGCGGCCCATAGACATCTACATCTATCCTCTATTACAAATCAAAATGTAAATGCGTTGTCACCCGTGAGGACTAAGATGGAATGCCTCATTTCCAGTAAAAAGGGCCACCGGCCACCTCCACTCACCAAGTGAAACGCAGAGGTAAACCTCTACTTCACGCTGGTTTTCTGTGAGGTCGTGGTACCACCCCGGTTCGAGCCGGTCCATCCGTGCGACAGCAAAAGCTGCCGCGTGGCTCTACCACTGTTAGAAAGAAATAGAAGTTGTCAATTAGGAACAAGATACCGCAAGTGCCAGTGCCAGTAAGTCTGAAGCTAATCTTAGCTTATATTTTGCAGAACACTCGTCTATTAGTAGTATTTACCACCTCATGGATTTATGCAACCTGATTTATTGTTGTAACTGCGTCAAAGGAGGAGCAACAGAAATGAATTTGCATCATATTAAATGTATCCATGTTATAACCGAAGTTCTGAGTCCATATTTTAAAGATCTGCTGATAAAAGATATCGGTTACTGGCTACTTACTGCCTGATTCTTAATAAATACACGGATATATCTGTCACGAAACAGTTGGGAGTAGTTCTAAAATATCTGAGCGAAGAACGCCAGGAAATAATTTCAACATTTCTAGGCCTTCAACAATAAACTTCCGTAAATGCTAGAGCTATTATAGTTGAGTGCATATTAATGAGTTGAATTTAGATAATAAAAAATTGATGGGGATACAAACCGGTAATGGTTCTGTGATGGTGGGGATAAACAATGGAGTGTTTAAGATTCTTAAAGAAGAGTATTATCTAGTGGCGTAGCTACCCAGTGGCTAGGCGGGGCAGAGCCCCGTGGTCTCCAAGCTAAAGGGGTCCCTCAGCATTCAAGAACAACGTTCGAAAAATTATATACTATCCTAGCTGTATAAAGAATTTTCGAGTTTTAACTTTTTTGCTCCTGACCGCGAATGGCTCGAACTGAAAACAAAAAAATTACTCCCACTTCCAGAATATAAATATAACATTGTTAAAGATAATTGTCTACTTCGTTTTATTATCTTTTTTATATAGAAGAGGGGGACAAACGAGCATGCGGCTTATCTGATGGCAAGTGTCGACCACCGCCTATTAACAAATACAACACCAGGGAAATTGTAGGCGCGTTGCCAGCTTTTTAAAAAGGAGTAAACTCGATTTTGAAGGTCCCTAAGTCGTATCGGTCCGGAAAAATCGCCGGTGGTAAACGATTCCACAAAGAAGTCGTGCGAGGAAGAAACTCCTAGTAAACTGGACAGTAGTGGACCGCCAAACTTCCCGATGATGTGGATTTGTGGAATGCTTTGATGAAATTTTGTGACTGGAATTAATCCGAAAAATTTCTCTGAACACTCTCTGTGGTAAATGCGATAGAAATTGCAAAGGGATGCAACATCTCTTCGTCTCGTCTTTCGTCTTCGTCAGTTGTCGACGATTCGAGCCGCTTTGCGCTGGATGCGGTCAATTGGAAGGAGCTGGTACTAGGAAGCCATTATTCCATATTAGGTTGAACCTGCCCCTTGTTGCAAGCTGTGTGCTGGCATAAAATACTGTCCCGCTCTGCTGAGCACGCCAAGCGTTTTAGAGGCCAATTCAGCCTTACCTTCCTAGTGACCACGAAACTGCACGTTATTCGATATGTCAAGTGTCGACGCCGAAGATTCTGATACTGGCTGAAGTAAAAAGGGTGCCCTGAAATTGAGGAGTTACGACAAAGGGTTTTTTTAGTGGTAAACGCGCAAACTTGTGTCTTCTAAGCGTTGAACTTAGTTAGATTTAGTCGCCCCAATCCGAGACCTTATCCGGTAAAGACGACTTCAGACACAAGTTTGTTCCGGTACTCGGCGACATTTTCCCGAGAAATATAGTCACAGCCGGTGTATAAAGCATCGCCAGTGCATGGTACTGTCTCTCAACATATTATTGATAAGCAGAAGAATCAGCGTAAGTAATGCTGGTGTTCCACAAGACTACGTGGACCACGTAGCCTTGTGGAACACCAGCATAAATAGGCTTGTAAATGGAGCATGCACCTTCTACCACAACTTTGTTGCTCCAATCTACAAGAAAACTACCGATCCAGTTGCACAAATTCTCGGGAAGGGAGCTTTGAAAGAAGCGGTTTGTGTTAAACCCGATCGGTCCCTCTCTTGCCTCCACCGATTTATGAGTCAAGTAAGCCAGAAGATCACCAGCTGAGCAACCCCGACGGAAATCGTACTGGAGGTCACTTTTCAGTTGGTGAGTAACCTTCATTCAACCTCAAGAGCTGGCAGTTCACAATGGTTTTAATTATTTTGGAGAACAAGTTCGATGGGTCCGAGCGGTCGACGTCTCGGTTATTTTTTAGGGATCTAGTGCACTAAAGCTGTCTTCTTTGAGTTCGACCGGTGCCAACTAGGGTGCACACGTCTTCAGCACAATGGGAGGAACTCCATCAGGCCCACTCGACTGCGCTGTGTGAACCGTATCGTACCGACCTGAAGGCGAAATTATACTTCTTTTTAACGCTGGTGATGCACTACTATTATAGCGCGATGCAATTTTACGGGCAATACAGATGATAGAATAAAGACTTCCATTCCCTGAATTACCACATCATCGACAGAATCATGTTAGGATCATCCGGCGAGAAGCATACCCGCCCCTGTCCGCAAGGGAAGGATGCAAAAAAAGACCGCATCCTGTCCGAATTCTCCAACCTATAATATCAAACACGGCGTCGATCTGCAGAACGCAACCGCGATCGGAGTGTGAGTGGCACCATAGTTCTGAACAATGGTCTAATGAACCAAGAGGTGCGTCGGCGGAGACCTGATCTCCGTCCGGATGAGAGGTCAGCAGAAGGAACAGGAAAGTTACACGATCCTCCACATCTAGAATCCGCGTAGGCCAAGTAACCATTTGTGTCGGATCATCTGCCAAGGCAAAGTTATAAACAGATCTTCCCGCATGATCGGTTAAGCAAAAACCAAGTCTTTCAGCGTGGTGGCCGTTAAAATCACCAAGGATCACAATCTCTGCAGATGGGACCTGTTCTAGCTCGATCGTAGACGGCACTCTTCTTTTGAAAGTTTTATCCAACGGACGTACGCCATAAAAAGTATTTGTTTTTTAGCTCTTTCTAGCATCTCTTTTGATGGCAGAGTTTTCTATATCTAGCCCTTTTTAGATAGTTCATCTGCCCCTTTTCAAAAACCAAGGTGGCAACACTGCGATAGCCGGTCAGAGGCTGCCACTAGAGAATATTTTTTCCCCTTAGGTTGTAGATTCTTTGAGCTATAATATGGCCGTAATAATCTTGCGGGAAACGGAAGATAGAAAGATGTTGTGTTCTCCTGAGGATTGTGTGCAAGAGTACCGTGGCGCTGAAGCACAGAACACAATTACTCCGCTGAAGATATGCCGTGAACGTACACCACGTTTTGATTTTAATCGGTTTGAGTCGGACATAACCCCCACTTACCACCGCGAGGTATATTTCTAGAAAAAGGTAGTTTATTATGGGCTTGAAACACAGATTACCTCCTAATAGATACCGCATCATTGAATATTTGTTCTGTTTCGAGTTCACCAAATTTGGTAGGGCCAAATTTGGTGAACTCGGCAAGGGTTGCGGGGGACGTGGCAAATGCGCTGTGATTGGATATTTAAAGGTCAAACTTAGAATGTACCAAACCATAGTGATGGAACAGGGTTGGGACGTTGATCGATAAATTTGGGATTTATTGATTATTGATAATGATAAATAAATATATTGATCAATTTTTATTTGATGTTTATTAAAAAATTAATCATTTATTAATTATTTGTACATTTAATTTATAAATATATATTTGACTGATTTTTAAAATGGATAATCTTAGTATAAAATTGTCTCACAGAATTTTTAGGATCTGTCTTCCTGGATGAGTAGAGTAATCTTACGAGTATGTCTATGTATTTTTCCATAACACTCTTAGCTAAATCAATGACATGATTACAACTTTCGTGATCGAATTGGTGATTTTTTTATTTCATGAAAAATATACTCATTAACAAAACTGCTTATTTATTTGTTTAATTATGCTTATTTATTTATATTTATTATTATTATTATTATATATATATTATTTTATTATTATTATTATTTATAATAATTAAGCTTAATTGTGTTAAAACTACAAACTTTCCTAGTGTTTTTACACAAGGTAAAGAAGTATTAAATGTTTTGCGTACATAATTATAAGCCTAGCTGAGTAATTTATGGTGAGTGCAAAAGCTCTCAATTGTGGTGAATATTTTTTTTTTAACAATTTTGCCTGATTTTCTTGATTTTGATTTTTCTAAGGAACTTAATGCGTCATTGTTTCCCGCTGCTAATGAATTTTTGTTTTCTAATTCTACCAATAGTGACTTCAAAGAAACTATTTGTGTTTTTAGTCTTCTGTTGGAATCACTTAACTTTTTAACTCTTTTATCTTTTTTGTTCATTACGTTGGTTAATTCGATGATTCTTCTACAAAGACGTTTTTAACTGGAGTATTAAATGCAGATGGCGTATCAGGTATAGGAAAAAAATTTCTTTTTTGTTTTGTAGGTGTTTCTAAGCAATGACTCCGATTTTTAGGTGTTGGCGGGTTTTTCGCGTCTTTCAGCGGTGAACCAGTAATCTAAATCAGAAATACATATTCGTTTCTTTTAAAACATTACCGATATAGTATTATTAATTAATACACCATACGGCACGTCTTCCAAATTTAGATGTACTTAATAATTATAATAAGATAATACTGAAGTTCATGTAACACTAAATACCAAGTCAAAACAATAATCACATTATAACTTTTACAAGTTTTATGATTTATAAATCCGTTCAAAATAGCTTGATTTCAACGTGTAACATTTACCTAAATATAAGAATATCATGTTTCACTCAACCACTTAATGATATTATTGTGTAATTTGCGTTAGTACTAATCTTTAAAAAAAATGCAAAAGTCCATACCAAAACTGGCAAGAATCCAACAGCTTTATACGGTTTTTCATAATATTATGAAGAAAGGTGGGAAACCATTCGTCCCCTCGACAATTTGCGTCGATCCACATCTTTTTTCCTTTCGGGGCATTTAGGAAACCTATAACATATAGGTACCACAATGATACGTCACTATTTTTATAAAATAATATGACTTCGATAAAAATAATTAAACGATGACTAAACAAATATCGACTTAAAAATCACAACACTATCGATACACGTGTTGTTGTTAGACAAAGACAACTATTGTAATTTACGTAACGAGTGAAAGGGACATTTCAAAAAGACATCAACGGGTGCTTAATTGTTATCACTTTGCACCATTAATATACCAGTATAAGTTGATCTCCGGTGCATTTGAAATAGGTTAAAGTGATAAGAATAGAATTTACTTACCAATTAAAATTTATGCCATCTTTTTGATAACTGGATGTCTTAGCTGACTTGTTACACCATTTTACTGCACAGGAAGCCATTTGTAATGTATTTTAGATACAAAACTATTTTTAAATTATCAAGAACTCGGACGTGCCTACGGATCACAAACTTGGTCGATACTGATGTCGTCATTCTTAGCTTCACTTCGTATGCTAGCTACAGCAAGTATGTGTTGCGCGCGTTTGTGGCCCTGTATGCGGAATCTATTAGGAGGTAATCTATGGCTTGAAACAATAAACAAAACATTATTATTTTACTCAAAGTCGACGTCGCAGGGAGCTTATTTGTAGTAAAACAGTTAATATTATAGAAATATAAAAATTATATTATAAACAACATCTATTATCAAATTAAAATTACTCTGAATGTCAGTAACAAACTATTAAATTAATAATTTACATTTTTAAATTAAAGGAAAAACTAGCGCCTACTTAAACTTTGTTAGCAATGTAGTTTATACGTTTGTAAAATAAACAGAATCGAAAGGCATTTCATTTTTATAAAGAATAAAAAAATATGTTTGAAGGCAACACTGTTTCAATTTTTTTTAATCCCCGAAACGGCTGGACCATTTTCGACGGGACTTTCACTGGGGGATAGCTGATGTTATAAGGAGTAACTTAGGCTACTTATATTTTTGAAAAAGAATTAGGCTTCCGCGCAACATAATTAAAACAATAAATTACACGCAGGCGAAGTCGCGCAGAACAGCTACAGTAAATTATAAAGAGGTACGTAACGCACAAACCTGTGTCTTCTGAAGTTTAAACTGTACTAGAGGCGTCTTCAATCCAAGATTTTGTTTATTAAATACTCGGCTTCATACACAGGTTTGGTTCGATGACGTGTTCGCGAAAAATAAGCCGGTGTAAATAGCGTCATTAATGTTACAACCAGTAACAGCAACATATAATTGCTATAGTACAGAAGATTGTAGATTGCACGGAGCCTTGTGGAACGCTAACATTAATAGGCCCTACAAACTTGATGGTCCGATCTGCACGAAAACTGATGATCCAATTGCACAATTTTTCGGAAAGCCCATAGGAAGGGAATTTAAAGACAAAGAATCGCTTTGTGCCGAAACCCAACGAAGGTCTATGCTATGTTTATATATAGTAGGTTTTATATATTATTATGGATTCCATTATTTTGGAGAAGAAGGAGGCGATTGTGATAAGCCTGTAGTTGGATGGGTCTGAACGGGCTCCTTTTTAGGGATCGGGTGCACTAAAGCTGTCCTAAGTTCAAGATTACGCCTAGGGAGTAAGAGTAAATAAAAAGACGCATTAGAACCAATGCTAACTCCGGAGTACCCGTCTTCAGCAAAATAGAAGGCACTCCATCATTACCACTCGACTTGTCGTTGACAGAGGAGTGTTTTGCACACTGAGCGTTACCGCATATCCTGCATGGTGCAATCACACCGCGGGATGGTCGGCTGTGTGTACGCCACTTCATCAAGAGTGGAGTTGGAATTAAAAATAGAATCTAAAAGACCGATCCTCCGGTTGCGGTATGGGCCAGTAGGTCATTCTCCCTGTGCAGAAATGGAACAGATGGCTGACAGAAGTTTCGATGTACAGCCTTGGCAAAACACCTTATTAAAATTAGAGATAGAGAAGAGAGCTTGAGTAAGTTTAAAATCTTTGAATTACGTCCAGTCAGTTAGCCATCGAAAGACAAAAGTAAGATAAAAGTAAAATCAAGTGAGCCTTATTAGATTACTTACATGCCAAAAATAAAGTAGGTACCTAGTTGCTTTGGTCGTTAATCGTTTTAGAGTTACAGGAAGGTGGAATGTGGCTGAAATTATTCATTTAAATATTCATACTGTCAGTACGTTGCCTGTTTTTGATTTTATATATATTATTTTTTGATGATATTTTATTTTGAGAATTGGGAGGTATCTATGACTCCAACTATTCTCGTAAATGGCATTAATTTTCCACGGGTTCGCCACGTGTAACCCACGTCGTAAAATAAGGGTGTGGCTAACTTTCTCCCGTTCAAGTGATGGATGAACTTACTTTCACTTCACTTTGCTATAATATAGACCGGCGGTAAGGTCAAAGCCACACTTATGCAGGCGGTCAATGACATTTTAAAGTTGGCAACTTTTACCGGCCACGTTCAAACCGTCCGGAGTCGCCGGCGCGTGCTTTACTCGAAATTTGGCGATAGCTGTGATAATTTGCACTTGTTTATTGAACTTCACGTGTCAAGTATCCATTTTTTAATATTTTAAGATGATGTTGCCAGAAATAAGACAAGTAAGGTTTATTCTTTTGAAGAAAATAAATGTAAGAGCAATAACCTGTCAAAAGTATTTTTACCTTAAAGTAGGTAAATGTTAAATGCTGACAGACAGCAGCGTAAAATATGCGATACATCTACACTATAAACGCCCATCCAATTGTTAAACGTGACGATTTCACTAAATCTTGCAATTCGAGAGGCCAAAGTCTAACAATTAACTGAGAAAAGAGCCTGAAAGCTTCTGAATCCTGGCCACTAATCTCTTATTTCTGAGAAGGCGGTAGGAAGTAACTAAGAGTTCGTCTAGCTTGTATTATGCGTGTTGTTTTATACAATAAGGGTACGAGCACACAGTGCACCTGGTGGTAAGTGGATGCTGTGACCCATAGACATCTACATTTATCCTCAATTAAGAATCAAAATGCAGATGTGACAACGCATACCCCTGAGGATTGAGATGGAATGCCTCGTTTCCAGTAAAAAGGGTCTCCGGTTCTCTACACTCACCATACGAAACACAACAACATTAAGCTGCTATAATACGCTGGTATTCTGTGAGAGTGTGGTCCTACCCAGGACGAGCCGAGCCATTCGTGCTGCAACCACAATATAGCTGCGGCATGGCGCTACCACGTAAAAATATGCAGGCATATGTAAGCAGGCCGACGTCACAAAAAAATAATCTCAGCCTTCCAAGATTTCGGACGATATATTTCTGCATTTCGACAATGCAAGTAGCAAATTAACAATTAAAATTGATAGTTTTAGTGATGGCAACAGGAAGCGATTTACTCTATGTAATATAATCTAGCACCCTACTCCAATCTACAGTCATATGTGTAATAAACACATATGCTATAGTGTTTTTTTTTAAATATTTACATAAATCTGGTTTATATTATTCTTAACGTGAGTAAGAAGATTACAAATGTACACATAACTACATAGTACTATTATTTATTCTGTGACATAGCTTTCACTGACAATAATTGGTAACTGAGCTGGACTGGACTTTATTCGTATTTTGATTTAGTACAGTAGTAGTTTCACGGCATCAGGTGCTAATAACGAAACGAACCCGAGCTTAGGTTTCGCTCTTCGAGAAGATTTTCCTATGCTAAGTCTCACTTATTATAATCAAATCCGAACGCATTAATTACCATCAAAAAAGTTAAAAGATAATTAGGCCGTCATGTTATAGCTAAATTGGAAACACAAGAATCACTGCAAAGTTCAACGTCCATCGATGCAAAATAGCTTATAATGGTCCACTGCTGAACATAGGCTTCCCCCGCCGTTTCCACTGGATTTTGCCATAGTTATCAACAGCATTTTTTTATTATTTTGAGCTATTGTCAGAAAGACACTGCTACTCACCCTCTGTTTCAGTTCCACTTTGCACCTCTTACGATACCCACGAGAGAATACGAGGTAGTGGATATTCTTATAGCGCCACTACACGGCAAAATACCAAAGCGGCCTTTGAATACCTGTGATAAGTACATTTTTGATACAGTTATTATTTAACTAGTTACCTTGCCAGAAACGTCTGGCACTGCTATCGCCAATCCACATGCCAAGCGTAACGATTATGGCTAAACAGGGGAGGCCAATGACCAGCGAAGGATTTCGCGGGCTGTTTGCGAAGAAGAAGATGACTTAACTGAGATTATGATTTCTTATATTTACGCGAAGACTACACATTAAGTGAAACGGACTTTACGGATTCTATCGCGTTTAATAAAAGTTTCTCTAAGCGTTTAATTTAACTTTTTAATTCCCGAAATATATATCCCGAATGAAACATATAGCTGACTTGAAGCACCGACGTTTCGGGAAGTCTGCAGTGTGTGAACATGTTCAAGATCGTCCCCGTCATTACATTATATTTAATAGACTACAAATCCTCGCAAAAGAACACCGATCCCTACCAAGGATGATTCGCGAGGCTATTGAAATTAAAAACATCCTAATTTTAATAGAGAAGTTGGATGGGTGATGCCATCTGCTTGGGATCCAAAAATTAATAGAATTAAATCCAAACCCAAGCATACCACTGCAATACTTCAAGATACTGTAAGCTCATTCTGCGTAGATCGGACCAAAAATTAATGAAGGTAGCCTGGCTAACTATGACATCAGGACGTTAAACACCTTAGACCCCCCTGACCATGGGTGCTGTAAAGTACCCTAAACGTCCGGAATTAAAAAGTTAAATTAAACGGGAAAGATTCCGTAAAAATTGGTTTCATTTAACTGAAATTCATGATCATCATCATAACAGCGTATCACAAGTGCATTTCTGAACATAGACCCCTCCCAAGTAAAGCCACAAAGTATGTCATTGAGCAACCAGCGACTACCGACTTCCTGCATCAGTTAACATCAGCGATTAGCGATTTTGCAGCTACATGGATGTTGCATCACATTTAGATGATTTTCCTGCAATATATAAGTTGTCAATACAGCAATTCGATTGCTGCAAACTGAAGCTGAAAACGTGCATCTTAGGGATTACTTTGGGCGACTTTCGTTCCAAAATGTTTAACAAATTTTTCCTCCGTCACTTCGAAATATATGAAGTTATGAATGATGCTCTCCAAAGGTAAGATCCCGTTATCCCGTTACATCCTATTAAAGTCCACTGCTGAACATAGGCCTAACCCATAAATTGTCTCATAGGGGGGATATTTGCCATAGTTGCCACGTTTGGCAAGCGGGTTAGCTACCGCATTTTTTTAAATTTTAGTAGTTGTTAGGAAGACGTTGCTGTCCATCACCTGATTTGTTTCATTCTGTCCCTTCTTACGACAGCCACGGAATGATATGTGGTAGTGCATATTTTTACTCCGCCATTACACCTAGTATTCTGTGAGAGCGTGGTCCTTCCCCGGTTAAGCGGACACGCTGCAGCATGGCTCTATTACGTTAAAACTTTCTCCACCATCGGTTGCCAGTTCTTCAGCTGCAAGGCCGGCCGTTACCACTTCAGACTACTGATGAGTTAGGCTATGTCAATTACTCCAGTTGTACTGTCGATATCCTAATTACGAACCCTCAGCCTAAACTTCTCTATAGCTCGCTGAGCGTCTTCAGGCAATTAAATAATTACGACAATTAAGACATAGGAGATAACGACACATCTTCTCGTTAGGTATACCTCAAAACTTGAGAATAAGATTGTACAACCAGTACGAGTTGCCAATAATGACTTATGGATTTGAGACGTGGTCCTTCACTGCAGGCCGTATAAGGAAGCTCAAGGTCACTCAGCGAGCTGTGGAGAGGGCTATGATCGGGGTTTCGTCGTGATAAACTTAGAAATATAGCTAGAAGAACCGACAACTGACGGGGAAGCAAGGTTCTCGAGTGGCAGCCTTCTAACGGTAGGCGAAGTGTAGGGTGGACCCTCACTATATGGAGTGACGACTTGGTAAGACATGCAGGAAGTCGATGGATGCAGGTGGCTCAGGACCGTGTTTTGTAGCATTCTTTGGGAGAGGTCTATGTTCAGCGGTGGACTTGTGGGAGGCTGCAATGATGATAATGATGATAAGAATAGTAGCTGCACACTTCACGGTTGTGCATGGTGAAGGTGCTTTAAAAGCCACGGCTGCCATATTTACGCGGCAAGTACTATTGTCAAAATAACTTTTTTTATTATTAGAATATTATGTGACTTCTTTACAAAATTATGTCTCCATATTTTGTACGAGTAGACACGGATCCGATATGAGAATATTACGACGAAAAACTGTTTGAATTCAGTCAGTGTAAACAAATCGAGACCACAACGGTTTAGAAATCGAACGTTATGTAACTTTTTAATTATAAGTGGATTTAGTAATAAGTAATAAATGAGTCTATCACTCAGGTCTAACAAAACGTCTAACATGACTTTATGTCATTTTCATTTATAAACGAATAGCCTACGTAAAAGGCGTAATAAGCAATTACAGAAATACAATTAGTATTAATCTTGTTAAACGTATTATAGTTGACGCTGAATGATTCCCTTTTGTAAACATTTCATGCTTTAATCATTTCAGTGTTTGTATGGTTACACCACACTTTTTATTTAGTAAACGCTGCAACCTAGTTTTAGCCGCGCGTCGCGTGTATTTAAATTTACTTAATTAATTGCAATCTGACAATCGGCAGTACGTCAACAACCGTCCTTCTAAGCACCAACTACTCAAGGAAAGATTTGCCACTCTAACTTTATAACTATTTTACTTTTATTAAACTTTTAACTTTGGTGATCTTTTCCTTCTGACGTGCTCATTGACTAACTACAACTCTACTTCTTGAAAGTGTGTGGCCTTACAAACCATACAGTTTATAACCTAAATCTTAGCTTACTAAAATAAAATTTAGTTAAGTGAAGAAAAGTCTATGGAATAGAACTGATTAATTGAATTAGCATTTATAACTAGCGATCCGGCCCGGCTTCGCCTATATAGGATCTATTATTGTGGCGTTATTTAGATTTAAAATAATCAAAGACCATTTATTTTATACATATTTCCATTGTTTTTTTTTAAATAGCTTCATGTACTTATTCGGATAAAATATAGCCTAGATCCCTCCTGGCGTTGCTCTCTATTTGTTCGTAAAGTACGTGGTAGAGCCATGCTGCATCTATATTACTGGTATAGTTTTAGCACGAATGGGTCGGCTCGATCGGGCAAGGACCACGCTCTCACAGAATACCAGCGTAAAATAGCAGCTTAACACTGCTCTGTTTCGTATGGTGAGTGTAGAGAACCGGAGACCCTTTTTACGGGAAAAGATAGCCGCAACACAGTTTATGTGTTGTGCCATAGAAGCATACGTAGCTCGTATAATATACAATTTGTCTGCCCAAAAGATTCTTTAGCACAACCCCGTACAACTGTTCGCATGAAGAAGCATTTGAGAACACGCGGTACTTACTCAGACGGACTCGTAGGCAAGGAGTCCTAACACCTAGTGACAATGAGATACCTAATTTGTAAAACTCATCAAAACAATACCGATTTTACGGAATGAATTGCGTTTGATTTTGCGATACAATTCGTAAAATTAGTTTTATTCAAGTTGTACGATTCGTGTAAATATAAGACATTACTATCTAAACAAGTTCATTCGAAAGTCCACTGCTAAACACAGGCCCTCGCGCTAATTGCCTCACTCGGATTATATTTGCCACTTTCGCTTTCGTGGAACTCTTGGTTTACGCGGGTGACCCTCAGTATAGTTTAGGGCGATGGTGGTGGTTTAGGGGAAGGTTCGTTACCCTCATGTATATCTTAGGGTTGCACTGCCGGAAAATAGTAAATGGATAGGGAACTATGACCATTTTGTACGGACTCGGCATCTGAATGATTTGATGTAGATTGTATTATTTTCAAAAACGAAAAGTTTTTTAATCTTTATTGAATACTTTTTCGATTTAAAAAAAAATAAGTCCTCCAGTCACCATCGTCCTATTTGGGCCCATTTTTAGTCATTATAGTGGGCAAACCGCGAACTAACTTAATACTCGTATGCTCATAGTATCAAGGCCTCTTCTAAGTTCATGTATTGTGACGAGAAACTACGGAACACTACATTGTGTGTGGCCCGACACGCACTTGGCCGGTTTTCATTATAATTTTGACTATGATTAGATTTTGTTAAATGACTCGATATATTTTTACTAACAACCAATTAACGTTCTTTTGCCATCTTCTGACTTCAACATCATGCTATATTTTTGTACGTTTTTTTTTTATAGAATGGGGGTAACAAACGAGCACACAGTCCACCAGATGATGGATGGATTAAGAATGAAAATGCGTTGTCAACCCTGAGGACTAAGATGGAATGTCTCGTTTCCAGTAAGAAGGCTCTTCGGTTCTCTACACTCACCATACGAAACACAGCAACATAAAGCTGCTATTTTACGTTGGTATTCTGTGAGAGCGTGGTCCTTCCCCGGTCGAATCGACCCATTGTGCTACAACCATAATATAGTTGCAGCGTGGCTCTAGCACGTCTTTGGTACGTGGTGGAAACACGTTGCAGTATACTTACTATGGCTTGAGCAGGAATGCGTGGAAGGACCACGCTCGCATAGAATATCAGCGTGAAATAGCAGAATAATGCTGTTGTGTTGCGTGTGGTGAGAGATAAGAACTAAATAAAGAGTGTTCCTAGTAACGAGGGATTCCATCGTAGTTCTCATGGGTGACAACGCATATGTATTTCGGTTCTAAATTGAGGATAGACGTATGTGTCTGTGTGCCAGTTTGTCGCCTTAACTCGTAAAAATACTGTCATTTGTTATCAGAGTTGCATACATTTGCAGTTTTAATTTTCTACTACTTTTTTTGCTACTTTTTACAAAGTTTCAAATCTATATGACAATAATTATTATGTTAAATTTATCGAATAAAACTACTTTCACGGATTCTATCGCGTTTAATTAACTTATTTTTAAATTCCTGACGTTTCGGGTGCTTTACAGCACCCATGGTCACGGGGGACTGAGGTGACTGACGTCCCGATAACAGAGTTAACCCGGAGTACCTTCAGCTTTTTTAATTATTAAGTTTGATGCGATCTACTCAGAATGACCATGGGCGCTGTGAAGCATCTGAAACGTCAGGAATTTAAAAATAAGATAATTAAACGCGATAGAATCAGTAAAAGTAGTTTTATTCAATGTGTAGTGTTCGCTTAAATATAACAAATCATTATGTTAAATTCATTTCGTTCATATATAGGTACATATTAAGCTCATTAAATTAATTATCTACTTATGGAAATAGGCCGATAATGTAATGATGCATTTCGTTTTAACCCTGTAAGGCCGGTCCCTCCTCTACTACACAGACAGTGTTAAAAAAAGCATAAATACTTTTAAAGTATTTTTAATTTATACAGTTAAATAGCCACTTACTATTATGGCACATAGCACATTTTGTAATTAAGTATATACCAATACATATAGAATTTATGTTTAAGTAAGTATTTAAATTTACAACAACGAAAGTTGTCAGATAGCGAAAGCATTTGTCTATTTAAATATTTAAATGTCCTTTTGTTGTGTACGTATATGGCAAACTTAACTCCATTCCTTTAAATAAAACACGCAATGGTAACTTTCAATATCAAAAGAAAATTTTTAAGAAAATTCCTCCAGACTAAAAGAAAGTCGAAGACGCGCCGAGTTCATTCATCGCTACAAGGTATTCTTACACTTTTACCTTCAACGCCCTAAAATTCCTCGTCAAAACTTTCTACCATGACATAGATTATTGAAAGTGACAGATAAAACCAAAAGTGGAGCCACCCTGAAGGCCAACGACTCGACCTACGACAATAAATAAAACCAGGCCAGTGAAAGCAGTGAAAGTCTCTATTTGACCATGATCTACTCTTCACATTCTCCCAGACATTGTTACTATTGTATGATCTCTGTTGTAGCTGTGAGATGTACAAAACATCGCCTCTACAACGTTGTAATAGGTATAAATATTGCGCGAAAGTTCAAACAATTAGTTCAAACAAGAATAGCGTTTTTGTGACTATGTTTATAATTGCGTTTTGATTATGATTTCTTTTTAATTTTATTATTGGATGTTTTTGTTGAGCGTGAAAGTAAAGTAGTAAGTTCTAAATAATGCTTCACATTACTTAAAAGGCATTACAACAAAATATATTTTTTTTCCTGTTTAAGAATATTTGTTTACGATTGCTTTTGAATTGCTGTTTCCGGTATTTATAATGTACTCTGTCATGAATGTACTAGTGGCTAAAACGTAAGCTGCCGCCATGTTGTCCCATAGGCCATATTACTTTTATTTAGGTTCTTAACGCTTTAGTTAATTTTCTACATATTAATTTAGCGATTTAATAAAATTTAAATTAATGAATTCAATCTTTTGATACTGCATAGTAACGTACATGGATTTTTGTCACAATAAGGTCCCACTAAAATCGTATGAGGACGTTCAAGGTAGCTCGGCGAGCTATGGAAAGGGCTATGCTTGGGGTTTCTCTGCGTGATAAACTTAGAAATGATAGCCCAACGGATTAATACGCTGAAGTGGCAATGGGCCGACTATACAGCATGAAGAATCGACAACCAATGACGAAATAAGGAGTGACAGCCTTGTATCGGGAGGCAAAATGTAGAGCGACCCCCAGTAGATGAAGTGACGACCTGGTAAGACATTCAGGAAGTCGATGGATGCAAGTAGCTCAGGACCGTGCTTTATGGTATTCCTTGGGGGAGGCCTATGTTCAGTAGTGGACTTGTGAAGGGCTGTAATGATGATGACGAAATTCAGTGGTATATTCGATATCCACGTGCCGACTGTGTGGTGTCTTGTGTCTTCTGATCAGTGCTGTCTTCCTGCTATTTTCACTTATTCTAGCTAGAACTTATTTAATTATTAAACATTATACATATTTATACCTATAAATAAAATTAAAGTGGCTGTCTGTAATATTTAATTAAGGGGTTATAAAATAAATGGACTCTGATAATTATAACTCCACATTAATAAATCCTATCCAGGCGAAGCCGGGGTGGATCGCTAGTATGAATATAGAAACATTATATTAAGTTCAAATGATGGTTACTGAAATAAGTATTAAGAGTGTGTTTAAAAGTCACTTTAGTTAAAGGGCAACTTATGTCATCAAGAAGTTAACTCGAAAAGTAAAGGAGTTGGACTTAAATCCTGAATGATGAAGAGGTATGGTGACAAATGGTAAAATTAAAAATTTTATACAACCGATTTCAATATAAATTATTAAAGATAACTCAAAAACTACTCGGTCAGACACATGACAAGCACCAGCATTCAAATAAAAAAAAAAATCATCAAAATCGGTTCACCTAGAAAAAAGTTATGAGGTAAAATACACTTAAAAAAATATAAAGTCGAAATGAGTACCACCTCTGTTTTGAAGCCGGTTAAAAATAAAAGTATTAAGTGATTCGAGTTGTCGATCGTGAGTTTTACTTAGAAATTACAGCTGAGGTGAAAGATGAAAAATCTATATATAGTTGCACCGTAGCTTTACATGGTAGAGCCGCGCTGCAGCTATATTATCGTTGTAGCACGAATGGGTCAGCTCGACCGGGGTGGAACCACGCTCTCACAGAATACCAGCGTAAAATAACAGCTTAATGCTGCTATGTTTCGTATGACGAGAGATCAGGGGACCATTTTTACTGGAAGCGAGGCATTCCATCTGGTCCTCAGGGGTGACGACGCATTTGCATTTTGATTCTTAATCGAGAATACATGTTTAAAACCCACAGCATACACTTACCATCGTGTGGACTGTGGTTCTTTATTGAGGATAAATGTAGATGTCTATGGGTCACAGCAACCACTTACCATCAGGTGGACTGTGTGCTAATTTGTCACCATATCCTTAAAAAAAAAAAGTAAAGTTACAACTTATATACGTCCAAATGCTAGACACAGGCCTCTTGTCATTACTAAAAGACTTATTAGCGATTCATTCTCCGCACTACTCCGCGGTATATGTTGGCTAAATTCACATATCCTAGAAATATATTATACTTCAGATTTCCGACAAGTACCTAAGTAAGTTAAGTAAGTCCCCCATTTTCTATAAAAAAAGGAATTTCGTCTTTAAAACTTTTTTTTTATTTAAAAGAAATTAGAATATCTTTCGGAACAATAATCATTAAATCTGTCGATATGCGAAATACAAACACAATTATAATTCAGTCGAAGTTGAAAAAATAAGAGAACATGTATCAGATCTAACATCAGGCTTGTTTAAGTTGTCACATGACGCATGCGCTTTTTTTCTAGAACTGTGCTAACTAACTAGAAAAAAAATGCACGTAAAATTGCATAGACTTTGAGGTTTAATTATTGTTAGATCGTGTGCGCAGTTTTCACCGCTTTCTACGTGCGCTTTCACTTCCGATGTTCCACAGACAAAAGGACTAGCGCGGGCTATTTATCGGAACTATCGTTCTACGTATTTGTGTTTATATTTTAAGCATGCGTTTTCCCTTTTCTATTATTTTCCTTTTCTTTTTTTTCATTTCTATCTATTTTTTAAGATAATGCTACTTTGATATTTAACTATACCTATATATATATATATTCCGTGATAATTTGTTTTTATAGAATAGGGTGACAAACGAGCACACAGTTCACCTGATGGTAAGTGGGTACTGTGGCCCATAAACATCTACATTTATTAGAATCAAAATTCGCAAACGAGGATAAAGGATGCGTTGTCACCCGTGAGGACTAAGATGGAATGCTTCTTTTCCAGTAAAAAGGGTCTCCGGTTATCTACACTAACCATATGAAACACAGCAGCGTTAAGCTGCTATTTTACGCTGGTATTCTGTGAGAGTGTGGTCCTTCCCCGGTCGAGCCGATCCATTCGTGCTACAACTATACTACTAATATAGCTGCAGCATAGCTCTACCACGTAGAAATGTGATAATATGATGGAATTTATTTCTTTTGGTTTTCAGGTTAAATTCAATCACGACAAAATAAGAACCGAAAGCATTGCGACTGCTCTCCTAAGTTTATGTTTTTTTTAATGAAAAAATGTTACAAACGGGCACATAGTCCACCTGATGGTAAGTGGATGTTATGGCCCATAGACATCTACATCTATCGTCGATTAAGAATCAAAGTGCAGATGCGTTGTTACTTTTGTGGAAGATGGAACAACCCCTTACCAGAAAAAGGATGTCCGGTTCAGTAAACTCTGATTTTAAATCTTTTCAGTGATCACAGCGCTCGATCTACGTAATGACCGACGACATCTATACATATAAATACAATTGTAGTGTCTGTCTGTAGTATCGAAATAAGTGACATATATTGAGCCGAGGGTGTTGTTTGAACGCCACTAAGACATGAATAGTCATTTTTGGAATTTTTGTCTGTCTGACTGTCTGTCAGGGCTAATCGTCGGAATGGCTGAACTGATCGCAAAGATATTTCATGAACATATATAGAGTAATGGCAGGAATATATATATATATTTTATATATATAATATATTTTATCCGAAAAGCTTGTAGATTTTTTTGAGAAATAAAAAAAAAGAAAAAATAATTAGATTTTCATGATTATCTTTAATCTAAATAACACCACATTAATAGATCCTACACAAGTGAGGCTGGGGCAGGTCGTTAGTCGTAAAGAAAGTAGGCTTGGGTAAAAATATCGATATATCGAAATATTGATATTTTTAGGGTTCCGTACCTCAAAAGGAAAAAACGGAACCCTTATAGAATCACTTTGTTGTCCGTCTGTCTGTCTGTCTGTCGGTCAAGACCCTTTCTCTCAGGAACGCGTGGAGGTATCAAGCTGAAATTCATATCAAATACTCAAGTCTACTGTCTCTTAGAGCTGTAAAAAATCAAACTTCTAAGCCAACGGAATGAAAAGATACAGCCGTTTATGCCGTAAATTTTCGACATTCGCAAAGGAATCAAAACCTACAGGGTACTTCCCGTGAACACAGAATCTTGAAATTTGGTACGAAGCAACGTTTTATAGCACAGATAAAGGAAAAATTGCGAAAAGCATACATTTTTAGTTACATATAATAAAAATATTTTTAATGATTTTAAAGTTATATACCTACGGATTTGTTTGGAGCCCAGACACACAGACAGACAGACAAAAACTTTTAAAATTGTATTTTTGTTATTAGTACCGTATACGTAGTCGAACTTTGCCGGTTTTTTAAATAAAAATATCGATATATATCGTAGATATTTTAAAACGCGATATATCGCTATGTCGATATTAATTAAAGAGTATCGAATTCGTATCAATTTCGATATATTTTAAAATATTGTATCGTTTTTCTCGTCGTCGAACTGTCAGTAAATAAAATTTTGGACCTCATCTTTACATCATGCAAATGATGACGATATATCGATATATCGATATTGATCACGCGATATATATCGATACTGTTTAAAAATATATATCGATATATATTTTCCCTTGCCCATCCCTAAAAGAAAGAAGAAAAATGTTTTCAAACAATTCTTTGATAAGACCATTCAGTATACGTATTTTTGTTTGTTTGTTTATGCTAAGCTGCTCAGTTATAAACTCCCGGGTTGGATCTGCTGCAGTGGCCGATACTAGGCGAAAACGTCGCTGTCAATAGGCGATAAAACGTCGGTTATTTTGTCGATTGAATGTTGTTCTAAGCGCCTTTATAAGATCGGAAAGAAACAATAGTGTCTCATAGTCGCATTAGGGAATGTTTATGGCCTTATAAGAATATGGTACACCTGACTATATATATATATATATATATATATATATATATATATATATATATATATATATATAATATCTTTATATATAAAAAATACGTGTCACGTTGTTTGTCCGCGATGAACTCCTAAACTACTGAACTGATTTCAATAAAATTTGCACACTCTGTGCAGTTTGGTCTAACTTGAAAGATAGGATAGTTTTCATCCTGATAAGTGACACTCAATATATATATATATATATATATAATAAGCAGCAGTGTCTTTATAATAACAACTCGAAAATAAAAACTGCCAACTCGCCTGCCAAAGTAGTACTTGTGACAAATATCCCCCTTATGGGGCAATAAATAAATAATAAATGGTGAAAATTATAGTCAGAAGTATCATCATCGTCAGATATCCCGTAGAAGACCTCTGCTGGATGTGAATTTCTCCCATTGTGACGATTTGCTTCAATGGCAGGTGGATTGGGGACTTGGGGCTGCTTTCCGGCGCTGAATATTTTACGCCTGGCGTTAACGTGATGGTTATGCCTCTATCTATCGGGAGCCATAAGTTGTTTTTGGTATATCCTATAGTCACTGTTTCTTTTAAGCCGCCACCACACGGCAATATTAAGTAGTATTAATAGTACATTTGAATAACGACTTAAAGGAAATCATGTATGGACGGTATCCTCTCGATAACGACTGAAAATAATAAAAAACTGTGGTTTTCAACGCCACTGCCACGCGTGGTAACTATGGCAAAATTCCTTCTACGAGGCAATCTATCGGAGACGCCTATGTTTCAGTAGGTGGACTTTACAGAAAGGAAATCATCTATACAAATAAATAAAATTGAAGTGTCTGTTTGTAATGTCGAAATAACAACTTTTTACTATAATTATGCATATGAAATTATATACGGTACTTATAACAAAAACACGATTTTTAAAATATTTGTCTGTCTGTCTTCCTGTCTGTCTGTCTGTCTGTTTGTTCCGGCTAATCTCCGAAACGGCTGGACCGATTTTGACCGGACTTTCACAGGCAGATAGCCGATTTTATAAGAAGTAACTTAGGCTACTTTTATTTTTAGAAAAAGAGTTAGGGTTCCGCGCAAAAGATTAAAACCCATGAAATCCAATCGTAATAAATTACGCGCGGGTGGAGTCGCGGGGATACAGCTAGTAAAATAATAAGGAAATCATAATAACAAAATTGCCAAAAAACTTTTAATTTAATTTAAATATATGTAATTGTTTTATTAATATTAATCGTTATAAGCCCGTTGTGTATTTTATATTTAATTTTCATTTTAAAAGTTAGAAATATGAAGCGCAGAAAACAATCTCGAAATAAAATATAAAACACTAATTATTTAGAGCCCTGGTAGCTCAGATGTTTAACGCTCGCTGTAAATTTCACAGTACGCGAGCAACCCGGGTTCGATCCCCCCGGCACCAATGAAATTGTTGATTGAAATTTTAAGTGGTGATTTACCACGTGCTCGGCGTTGAAGGAAAATATCGTGAGGAAACCTGCATGTCTGAGAAATAAGAAGAAAAAAATCGAAGACATGTGAAGTTCGCCAACACGCATTGGGGCAGCATGGCGGACATTTCCTTGCCATAAAACCCTCTCAGAAATAAGGGGAGGCCTGTGCCCAGCAGTGGGACGTACCTACATATATAGTCTGTACATAGCTTTTTTAAGTTTAACTTATTTTAATAAATGATAAATTTGGAATGAACCTATTGCTTACCAATCAGGTTGATAGAAAGGGACACCGTGTGATAAAACATTTTTTACTTAAAAAACCATTGATTCAACTTTAAGATTTACAGCATCCAAATAAATTATAATCAGTAAGCTAGTTTTCTCGCACCTGTCTATCGATTTCTCTCTAATGCATAAAAATGTAAATAACTTGCACAATGTGATACAAGAAAAAAACATTTCGAAGACATGTGAAGTTCGTCAACACGCATTGGGGCAGCGCGCGGACATTTCCTTGCCCTAAAACCCTCTCAGAAATGAGAGGAGGCCTGTGCCCAGCCGTGGGACGTATATATGCTGTAAAATTAACGTTAACTGTAATATTCTGACTATGTTTCCTACGGTGTTTCCTGTCACTGGTCTGGGGATTTTATCATTATCATCGTCGTTAGCCTGTGACAGTTTTCTGCTGCACATAGGTTACTGCCGGTGTCACTCGTATTGCTCAGTTCATCATTTCATGTATCGAGATTTTGCGCCACACTTTTAAACCGCGATCTCCAGTGTTGTACTCAATTAACAAATATCAGTACAATATATTAGTGAATACTGTTATTCGGATGCCTTTTATTACAAATTTTATTTGTCAGAGAAACTCCGAGGTGCCGATACGTAGGGACTAAATACTAAATATTTAGTCCCGACATTTCAGCACCTACCGCATGCGCTCGTAAGTACAGACAGGATCTAGTAGTAACCTATGGGCAAGAAGTACTGATAGCTGACGGTATTGTCGACGAGAAAACCTTAAATATCCGAGATGTTTTATCACCATCTACTGGAGGCCACAGGTTCTGTAAAGTGTAGAGTATATAAAAGTTTGTTTATGTAGATTCTAAGGTACTCCCCTTTTACGGCACCTGTGGGAATATATATCAGCTGATGGCTTTCTCTTAGGTTGTCACCACCATGACGTACTTGTATACTTATATTTTTTTCTAATAGGTACGCAAGGATTTCTTGCTAGTTCTTCTTTAAAGATAAATATTGTGTTGATATAAAATGTCATAAATGCCTTAATATTTTGCACGATTTAATACTGTTAAATTATTAATTCATTAATGTAATTACTCTATAATGTTTGTATTTAATAACTTATTATATCTCCCCTTCTCAAATTTGCAATGCCTGGAAACTGGCTACTAAGTTGAGACAAATTTTTATTATTATAAGACCATTTATGTACACTTGGTTGTCAAATAAAGATTGATTGATTAATATATTTTTCATTTTTTCAACAATTTAAAATAAACAATAACAATTGGTATTTTGTATTTTGGTATTGGTAGTGGTAGAGCCATGCGGCAGCTTTTGCTGTCGCACGGATGGGCCGGCTCGAACCGGGGTGGTACCATGACCTCACAGAAAACCAGCGTGAAGTAGAGGCTTGCCTCTGCGTTTCGCTTGGTGAGTGCAGGTCACCGGAGGCCCTTTTTACTGGAAATGAGGCATTCCATCTTAGTCCTCACGGGTGACAACGCATCTACATTTTGATTTGTAATAGAGGATAGATGTAGATGTCTATGGGCCGCAGCAACCACTTACCATCAGGTGGACAGTGTGCTCGTTTGTGACCCTTATCCTATAAAAAAAAATATGTAGATATTTTAAGTTAAGTTTACTCGTAACGTCGTGTGGGTTATCGTGAAAGGCATACGAGCCGTCCATATTACACTAATTTATTATTAGTCAATAAATTATTACAAATTTATTGATGACTAACAATCCGCTGGGCTTCGCACGGATAATTTCTGAATCTCGACAACAGCGCCACCTGCCGGGTCCAATTGTGAATCTATACCAACCAGGGACCTACTCAAACACACATAAAAAAATTCATCAAAATCGGTCCAGCTATTTTCGAGTTTTGCGAGACTAACGGATAACAATTGATTTTTATGTACAGATAAGGTAAGAACCGCGTGGTACTTGGAATCTATGTCGTATATTCGTTATGGTGTTACCACACCAATCGATCGATCATCGATCGATGGTTGAATGGATTGGTCGACGTCTATCGAGCTGCTTGATACCCGCCGACCGCATTTTGAAACATACCGATGATGAGCCACAACCCATCGATTAATTGTCGATCGATGATTGAACAACGTTTTCTCGACTAGTATCCGTCGTTCAGCTAAAGTTACCACACCAATCGATCGACATCGATGGACGTCGATCAATAGCGTCGATCGATTGGTGTGGTAACACAATTATATTTGACCAACAAATATTTATATACGTTATATTTGAAACATGATGTCTAATATGTATCTTGAGACTACAGTTATTATTAACCAGTATCAGGTGGATTATTGCTACGTTTGTCACTTTTTAGCCACTGCTTTCTGTTGGTGAAAGATGTCATTTCTTCTAAACTCTTACCACCAGAAGTATTTTTTGACACCTCCATGCCCATGCCCACATTACTCATATTTTTGTTAGTTGTTAAATTAATAATTTGCAATGTTTTCGTCAGTCTTAAAAGTCTACTGTTAGACATAAGCCTCTGCCGTTGTAGGTAAGAATCTAAATGATAAGGTATTTAGCACATCGGTCTCTGCGCTCCGTCGCCTATATTTAAAATTTTAAATCGAAATTTAAATGTTCTTTTTTTAAATTAATTTTATAAAATATCTTTTATTATAACATACAGTGTCAAACGTGACCTTGAAGGGGTATTTGAACTGACGGAACGTCTGTCAAAATAATTTAGCTTAAAGCAGAAACAGGAATTTCCTAATTACATCTACCAGTGTGGTCTTGTTGCCGCCAAGTACATATATTGTCAAGGTTTCCGCAATGGTAAATTGCGACATGCTCAGTATAATTAAATACTGTGGTCCCGATACTTAACTTTTGGGATTCACTTTAATTCATATCGAATACTAAGTATATAATATTACATACTGGTAAAGATTTTGTATATTATATTTATATCATAGAACGTATGTATATATATGTAATTGCATCTGCCACAAAATCTCATCACTCCACAGGTTGACTGGCAGAGAATGCCGATAGGCATTATTAAGTCCGCCCTTTGTTACCCTATTTATGAATGTGTTAGTAATAAAGATTAAATGATTTTATTCATTTAATCTTAATTAAAAATATTATTATATGGAACATTTTCTTCTTCCTCATCTTGATCAGCAATCAGCAAATTCACTGCTAGAAATGGGCCTCTCCTGTTCTAATGAGTATTTTATTTTCCATAATCTCCTCGCTTAGCTGGCAATCGCAGAACCAGACGTCTCGCACCTTTAACGCTGATCACCAACGTCCAATCACCAATTATTTTAGCGCCACCTAATGGAAACCATGAGATCTTTCTTGCATTTCGCAAACGCGGTAGAGCCACGCTGTCGCTATACTAGGGTTGTTACGCGAATGGGTCGGCTCGACCGAGGAAGGATTACGCTCTCACAGAGCACCAGCTTGAAATAGTAGCTTAATGCTGCTGCTTAAGCTTAATGTTTGCTGAGTGTAAAGAACCGCAGACCGTTTTTAATGGAAACGAGACATTCCATCAAAATTTTCCTCAGGAATAACAACGCATTCTACATTTTGATTATTAATGGACGATAGATATACATGTCTATGAGCCACAGCATTCACTTACCATCAGGTGGACTGTGTGCTCGTTTGTCAGCTTTATTTCACAGTTTAAATAATGTTACTACGTAACTTATTCTATAAAAATCCCAGTCGCCTCATATGATATTCACGAATATGGAATGAATATACTAAGAAATATTTAGGTTATACGAATATGATATCAGCAGTTATTTCAAAAATGTTTATATACCAATTATTTTTTTCAGGTCAAAGCAAAATCGTTGCTGTATTTTTGTAATTAGAAACACTTCGTAAAATTTCGATTGAAAAATATTCTGTAACATTGAAAGATGGCGTTATAAATCATTAATAAACATAATTTAGTCATTCCACTGCACCGCCTATCTTGGGCGCGCCTGCCACTTGATTTAAGATACGCCATTTAATTGCCTCAGAATATAATCGTTTAATTGCCCGTTCGATGATGGGTTAGTGAACCTTTCTTTGTATGCGGAACACATTATACTATTAACATAATCAATATTTTTATATTAACAAAATCAATATATTCTATATCAGTTATTCAGATTCAGAGGCTGTTTAATTATGAATAACAAAATTTGTGTTTGTTTTTCCTACCGCAAAGGCGACAATATGAAACAGTGCAACATTTTTTTTTAATAAAATAATGGGGAGTCCACCTGATGTAAGTGGCTGCTGGGGCCCATAAATATCTGCATCTATCCGAGATTAGGAATCAGAATGCAGACGCGTTGTCACCTCTGGGGACTACGATGGATTGCCTCGTTTCCAGTTAAAAGGGTCTCCGGTTCTCAACACTCACCATACGAAACACAGCAGCATTGAGCTACTATTTTACGCTGGTACGTGCTATAACCATAATAAAGCTGCAGCATGGCTGACCACATAAAATACAATAAAAAACATACAAAAACGGACGAGTAAAAATATTTTGTAAGTGTTGAACAACTTTAATTTAAATAAGGGCTGTTACGTAGTAGGTACTATTATTTATTCTGTGCTTGTGTTGACAGACGCCTTGAGGTTATTCTTACGTATCATATTTGTTATGGTACGGCGATTTCCAAGCGTTTTCTTCGCGTAAACCCGCGTACAAAAAAGGCAAATGTCAAATGGCACAAGACATAATTTAAAATTAAAATTTTGTACAACGGACTTCAATATAAATTATTAAGGATAACTCAAAAACTATTGGTCAGACCTTCGTCAAATTTGTATGAAACCACATGAGAAGCACCAGCTTTCAAATAAAAAAAGAATCATCGAAATCGGTTCTCACAGAAAAAAACTTATGAGGTAACACACATCAAAAAAGAACATATTGTGAATTGAGTACCTCCTCCTTTTTGAAGTTGGTGAAAAACTAACAACAACTTGTCGGTCGATATCGCTAGCCGCAATTTTTAATAGATTAGAAAAGAAGAAGAGGTATATAAATAACGGCTTATATTAGAAAACAATAAAGGAAAAGCGTGTTCAATTGTATCAAGATGAGTTACTTTTGCAAGAAATTGCGCTGATATAATACAGCATCGTCATCGCCTCTCCATACAAATACGGGCCAGAGTGATGCTACTGGACAATTTTGTTGTTAATTTTGAACCTCAATATTTCCAGACTCATCGACGTCTACACTTATAAATAAAATTGAAATGTCTGTTTATAATATTCAAATAACTGGCTTCTTTTAGGCTTAGGAGATTATTTGCATGCTATTAAGAAAAAATTGCCATTGTTAACTCACTTTTTATTAGCTGCTATCTTCTATATATCTATCTATGTAATGGAATAGTTAAATGTAATTGTCACCAACTTGTAGACGGCCGATTGATTTGGAAATTTGCACTCGTAACAAGGACCGATATCAATACAATAATTTAAAAATTATTTACTCTAGTAAGTATCCTGATCAGAATCACCAGGATAAAAAAATATATCACGGTCATCACAGCTCATGTTCAATGTATGTTGTTTAAGTTTTTTAAACTTTTATATTATCACATTAATTTACCACTCGTTTGGAAATTACTTTTTTTTTAAAGGAGCAGTTTAGAATTATGAAATATTTTACAATTAATCATACAATTCATATAGAAGGGGCTGTATTCAGCACTTGCTATGTAATGGAACGTTGCGGCGCCGATTTCTGTGAGCTTTAAAATTTTATAACATTTCTAAGTTACGAGAACTTAAAATCATATAAAAACTTTTCAGTTATTCTATTTTAATTTTGTCTGTCTATCTGTCCGGGCTAATCTACGGAATAGCTGAACCGATGGTAATGAAACTTCACGAACAGATAGAAAACAATGTCAGGACCTAGGCTTTATTTTATCTGTAAAATTCAAATTACTTTGAAAAAAAACGAAAAACGTATTAAATAAATTGTCTTTGATTATTATCTTCATTCTAAATAACGCCACATTAATACGTCGCTAATGCCGCAAAGGGGCGAACCTTAGTTTTTCACAAAGAGCAATGCCAGAAACATAGTTGACAAAAATTATAGCGTCTAGAAATAAGTTATATATAAAATGGGTTTTATTATTTTCCTATGATTTTACAAATAAAAATGTATTTTAATTAAAGCCACAGAAAAAAACAAACATTTTTGGGAATATCAAATGACTTCAATAATTTTTTTTTGGAGTTTATGGCCTGGTATCTAGACCTTTAGGCCAAGTCTTAAGTATTTTTATTCGGTTTATTGTAATTTTCCCACTCCTTCATAGTATACTGCTTCACAATATGTTGATGCGTCACATTGTGCAGTTCTTGGGAGATTTTGGCGGCAACTTGATCCAGCAGACAGCTGATAGTTGGCGATGGTATCTAAAGGTGCCTATGCAAACAAACAGCTTATCTTGAGAATCCATCACCATCAGAGCACTTGTTTCACTGTTTCCACTAATAGTTCACATGCGTAGACACTTAATACACAAAATCGCAACACTTTTACATATCAAAGTCCACTTCAAACCATTATTTAAACAATAATACAGGAGCAGCAAACCGCCGCCGGTCAATTTCCCGCCAAAACTCCTCACTTCAATAATTTTACTCTATTCAAATGTTGCCATTTAGTATATTCATACTATTTTCGTACACACTTTGTAAGACTACCAACACAACACACAAAATATTTTTATATTAAGTTTTTATTAGTAATAACTGTACTATCAGTAATAATAAAAATAAAAATAATATGGCTGAGAATAAGTCTCTTACAAATAATTTCCTAGAATAATACATTATCTCAATCATAGTACTATGTAACAATTCCATTTAACGCTATGCCAATACTAGCTAAAATAAAATGTCACTGTTTTTTTACTGGCTTTACGGCTCTGGGTTCTAGCCCTTCTGAGAATGTCCCTATGATACAAAGGCCCTGGAGCCATGCCAGAAATATATTTATAGTATGCAAATATATAATAGAGATGCAATAATCTCAAAACTCTCAATTATGTATTATGTATCAAGTTAACATTAAACAACCACAGGAAGCATGACTTTTTCCAAGTGACATAGGACATAACCTAAAAGGTTCAAATGTAAATATCTTTTTTTTTTGACGCCTTCTCAGGACAAAATTCTTTGACAGCACTTTAAGATATTTTTGGTATATAGACGCCACCATTTCTTCTCAACTAATTTTATGTATGAAAGTCTGCTATTGTTCTTTACATGTATTAGACTTAATAGAAAACTGCAAATAAGATTAATTTTTTGATGAAAAAAGCTAGTAATCGGGGAAAAATAAATGTTTTATTGCTCTCCTGTAATTTTTTGAAAAATTGAGGTTCGCCCTTTGCGGCGTCAACGACGAATAGATCCATGGAGAAGAAAGATTTTTAGCAGCTGCAACTTAAAAAGCGATGACAAGATGAGGCATGTCTGGATATGAATACGAGCGGCTCAAGACTGTGCTTTGTGGCATTATATGGGGAGAATTATTTCAGCTGTGAGCTGCATTAATTTCGTAGTAAAACTAAACTTCGAAAGAATGAGACGAATGCAGAGTATCAGTAGTAGAGTTTATTTATTATAATATTGTTTCCAAGTTCTAAAAAATATTTTTATCATACAGTCTCCAAGTTTTCAATTTCAAAAATATGGTATACTGTACACAATATATATATATATATATATATATATGTTTTGTATTCTATCTCAATCTCTCGCAAGCTAATTATGTATATGTTTGTCTCTTTTTAGCGTCGCTTTTTCGTAACATCGAGTTTCAAATCACAACGATTCTAAAGAAATTTTCACCAATAAAGTAGGGATAGTAGTCAAGCACTGTGGCTACAGAATAAACAAAACTGGCTTACAATCGCAACAGAAATAAAATCTATACATCTACATTTTTTTTAAATAGAAATGTGATACACATTTAAACATTTATATATTTTAGCTAACTTCAAAAAAGAAGGATCTTCTCAATTTTACGATAACGATTGTATGGATTTTTGCATTGCACATATTTTACGCGGATATTTTCCTCAATTGGTTACGTTTTATATGTTCTGTTTATTTTATCAATAGCTTTTATTAGTTTTAATTATGCCACTAATTCTGTTCGCGGGTTGGGGCTCTGGTGACCTGTAACACAGAATTTTTCACAAAACCTACTTCAGGCACCATTCTCTCACAAAACTGAAACTTAATTATGGCAAATTGTTAATTCTAAAAATATTATTTGTGAATAGAGAATAAATGATTTATTATTATTATTACAATTGTGAACCGATATAAATGATCCTTTTTTGATGATTTCTTTGTTATTTTTTATTAAATTGTTTATTCTTCAGGGATTTTCCATATAGTTTTGGAGAAAAATTTCGACCCTTTATAATATTGGACGTAGTTTTTAATGTAACATTCTTTTACTCACACTTTGTAGTCTTATCCAGAGCCTGTGATGTAGTCAAATCGAAAGGTTTAAAATTAAACTTTTAATAAAAAGCAAAACTACAATTAACTAAAAATAATAAAATAATTTCAAAATGATAACTAACCTAACCTAACCTAACCCCTGAAGTCGGTGTTTAATTCTTCTTTTAACAATGTCTTAGCACCGAATACAGAAGCCTTTGCAGGTAGTTCTTTGAGCCAGCTTTTAATTTTTTATTAAGTTAAATTTTATTGAAATAAAGATCTTTATCATAAAAATATTATATACATCACTATTTATTCTTCGTTACCATAAAATCCGATAGCAGGTCGATCCCCACCTGCGAAGTAGCCTGCTTGGGTTGATAATGGTCGGTTTTCGGCACTCACCATACAAGAAAGAGCAGTCCTATTATCATATATATATATAGTTATATAATCATAGTAAGTATATATCAACTAATAATATATTGTAAATTAATTTTATTTAGAAAAAATCAGATGGGTTTCTTTTTGGTTCATTCCAGGACATAGGTTTTTTCCGACACAGTGGAGTGGTAAAAGTAAAAAATGACTTTCATTAAGAATTAATGTAATCTGTATTGAATAAAAATGATTCTCTTCTATTCCAATAACATGTATCAACACCGTTATTGAAATAACTATCACGATGATGAAATATCATGTTTATTGGTTTCTCGGAAACGGCTCCAACGATTTGTATGAAATTTCGTATTTAGTTAATGTTTTACTATCCAAGTTTATCTGGATAGGTTTCACATTTAGATGATATTTTTTTGTAAAACCGAGCAAAGCTGGTTTCCTGTGAACTCTTGGTCTACGGTCTTACGTTTGCTACCCCATTCATGCAGCAGTATGGCGTCATAGATAAAATAGCAATAAAAGTATTTTATAGTCTTAGGACGGGAAGCAATTTCACAGATGCGATAATTCTGGTACAGCCAGTCTGTGTGCTAAGCTTATAATATATGTATATTACGATATATATCTATAACGGGAGAGACCCACGTTCAATAGTAGGCACTTTAACAACTGATGTGCTTAAAGAGGCCGTTCTGATATCCACAAAAGCTCATTAGAGCTTTTACATTTTCTGTACCCTAGTGCCCATTTGTACTATCTCAGAAAGTCTTCAAGACTTCAGCGTTTGAGTATGTAGTAAAATTACTATTTTGTGATGATAATATGTATAAATATGATATGATAATTCACTGCTAATGAAGCAAGTATGAAATGAATGTAATATCTCTCCAACTTTTCAATGAATTATGTTCAATACATTGACTTATATACTTGCAGTACGATACTTAATTATCGCGCCATTCCTTCCTTAACTACCTGTTAAATAATTTAAATAATATACTACTATGTTACATAGCTTCGCGCATAGATATAAATAACCAGGCGTGCAACAGAGACAGGTGGTTCAGGTTGTGTGAACCCGCCGGCTCGGTGTGACCGCGAAATTATTTTCAAGACTACACAAACCACAAGTGTACACACACCATAAAATTACACTTATCTGTACACACGTCTTACTACGCGGATACCAATGTAGAGGTAGTCGTGAGAAACTTGGCGTTGTATTTCAAAAAGATATAAAATTGCAATACCGGCGAATAAAAATGAACTTTAACATTATATGTTTACAATTGATACGTGATATCACGCAAAAGGTGTTTGCGTCATTAATTACATCGGTAGAGTATGGTAAAGTTGCTATCTTGTTCGTAATGTCCGCGAACGGAGGTACATTCAACTTTTAGCCCAGTAAACTCTCAAAGTTCGTTCACCCAGTACTTGTCAACTGACGTAAAGCGAGGTAGAGAAGAGGCAAAACAGATAGCAGCATCTCTCTCCTTCATTATGTTCATGATAAAGTTTTATTGCGCGTTTGACTGTCGAAAATAGTTAACTTTTGTTTGGTTTCTGCTCGCCTGGTAGTTTTGACGGCTAACGTTGGTTATATCGATTATAATTTTAAACACGGTTTCGGTTCGCGCGATGTTGGCATCATCTCCGCAGGTAGAGAGAGATATCGATCGATATCATTCATTCATTACAGTCTAATAAGTAGTCCACTGTTGGACATAAGCCGTCCTCATAGACATAGAATTACCTCATGGTAAGGTATTTGCAATAGTTGCCACACTTGATAAGCGGTTTAGCAAACGCAATTTTTTATTATTTTCAGTTGTTTAGTATGTTATTAATACAGCAAGCATCATTGATGCTATCCTGTTTGCTTATCTCCTGTTTCATTTCCCTTTGTCACCTCTTACGACACTCACGTGATGATATGGGGAAGTGAACATACTTACCCACACAGCAGTAGTACGTCACACTACACGCCACGGCATCGTTTGTGGTATAAATTTCAATAAGGTACGTTTTTAGAAATTTTAGATAATACGAAGTACGTACTATCAAAATAGCGTTTAAAAAGAAGGACTAGTTGATACTAGTAGTACTAAGTAGAGGACTAAACATGGTTACCATTAAACAGGGTCCTCTGTTCTCGTTAGACATTATACAATCAGTAGTATTTTATGCTACTATTTTACGCTGGCATTCTGTGCGAGCGTGGTCTTTCCCCGGTCTTGTCAACCCATTCGTGGCTATAGCGTTCTACCATGTTTATAAAATAGAGCAATACCTCTTCATCTTTGCTCTGTGGTATGCATTAGCTTTTGAGGAAAAGTATTTCTTCAAGGTTTTCCAGTATAATATATTATGTTACTTACACTTTAAGAATGTAAACATTAGGTATGCCTTTAAAAGTTCCGGGTATAATTTGCAACGCTAGATATATCATGACATGCCTTCTAAGCTTACCTCCCACAGGTCGGGTTTATTGCAAGCGAATAGTTTGTGCTAAACGCTCATCGATCCCATCAGTTATCTATTGTTGTGCTAATGTGTTGGATATGAAAGCAAACTCTTCCGTCTCACAGGTCAATGGACCGTTCAACCATATACATAATATAGTGCCGATAAACAGAAAAAACGAAAGCATTGGCCACTAACATGATTAGTATGTGGAATACCCACGTAGTATTACGAAACTTAAAGCATGGGCTATACGAGAACCGAATTTATATTCACTAGAAAAACGTTCACACGTTCCAAGGAATACCGCATCAAGATGTGGCGCCCACATGAAATGGTTCTTTGGATTGAAGTCACCATTATAATTAAATCCCATTCCTCTTGGATCTATACAAATTTAAGTATGCACGAATACAAAATCACAGCTCTAACCATGATGGTGGTATAAATTCTTCATTGTCTCTGTTTACAATGTGGGTACACCGGTTTTAGTGAGATTACTTTTAAAGAGATATGAACACACGAAAGCTTATTTTTCAATATGTTTATAAATATTAACGGTCAGATGTTTACTAAGTATTCATACTTTAGTAAGTAATCCATACTTCGATCAACAATGTACTTAGAGAATACATAAGTAAGCTAATTATGTATACTATAAGACTTTAAAGGACTAAATGGAATAAAAAAACTTAGACCTCATAGCTTCTGGAGTACAACACTTTAAGTATCATATACACTGTCTTATAGCACCGACTTCAGAAGTTGTTATGTGGAAATTATTGTATTTTTTTTTTAGTTCTCTGAAGTCGGTTTTTACTTTTTATTAAACGTTTAATTTTTATGATAAACTAGCGATCCGCCCTGGCTTCGCAAGGGTGATTTATGGATCTCGGCAACACCGCCACCTACCGGGTCCAATTGTAAATCGTTTAGATCATCCAGGGACCCACCCAAACACACACAAAAAATTCATCCAAATGTCATCCATTCAGCCAAGTCTTTGCGAAAAGAGTTTTTACGAGACTAACGGACTGCAATTGATTTTTATATGTATAGAGATATCGTCTTCAGTATTCGAAATAGGTACGAATTATATATTTCTGACTGTGGTAATTAATTTTGATATAATGTCACATAAGCGTTGAATTAATTATATTGATTTAATCTCACATAATACCAACGTCACGGTATACGAAGGTGACACTGAAAGTTCTTAGAAAATCAAAAACTGAACAAACTAGCAAGTTATTAGTTTTATTATATATTTTCAAAATAGTGTCCATTTACATCAATACATCGCTGCATCCGATGGAACCACTGAGAAGTTTCGGTCTCCATGTCGGAGCCTGATTTGGCATCAGAGAAGACTGGAAACGGGCCGCGGGTACGCGGCGTCATAAATTGTGTCTATGATCACAGGTGTTGTAGGTCCGGTGCTAGGCGACGAGGGTCGTCGATCCGTACGGTCGGACGGTTGATAGGAGGCCAGACACGCTGAGTGAATGGGCCAGCTAGAGGCGCGGACTCGAGCCTGGGCTCAGGCCCGGGACGGGCGTTGAGCTGTGCAATAAACACAGCCCAAATGTAGGGGCAGGCTCGGCTAAAAAAGTCGGTTACTTCGTCGGTTATAAACAACGTCATATTTTTTGCTATGCTAACACAGCAGAGATGTGTACCAAGCTCCACTACCTTTCGGCAGGGGAGGTGTGTACCTAAAGCGAACACCTATAGACCTAGCGCGTTGGTACGCTAGGGTTTGTACCTAACTGTTGCCTACAACAAACAACACAAAAATTAAAACGTTGGCCGCCTCTGAGGCGGTGGGTGTGTTTCACATGGTTACCGGATACCAGGAAGCCAGGAAGGAAAAGTAACGCATAAAACACACTGTGCACCACAACAAGCGTCCGATACACTTCACAGTGAGACTGCTGTCTCCCGGGATAGCGTGCTTTGCCGCACCACAATGAGAACACCAAGACAGTAACCAAATACAGAGCACCAAATAGTATGGTGTATATCGGTGAATAAAATATTAAGATAATTCATGCGCAGGAGCAATGAGAGTGGAGTGACGGGAGTGAACTCGACCGACACGTCCGGAGTCCACAAAGCTAAAGCGCAGAGTTGTAATGCTGCTGTTTTTCGTATGTGCATAACTGGAAACCCTTTTCACTAGTAAGGAGGCTTTTCATTTTAGTCCTCAGGGGTGACAACGCTGATGCATTTTAATATTTGATCAAGGATTGATTTAGATGTCTATTGGCCACAACACCCACTTATCATCAAGTGGATTATGTGCTCTTTTGTAAATCTTATCTATACATATAAATAAAATTGAAGTGTCTGTTTGTCATGTCAAAATTACAGCAATTTACTAAATGCATATGAAAGTATATACGGTACTAATAAAAAAAAAATACGATTTTTAAAGTTTTTGTCTGTTTATCTGTCTGTCCGTCTGTCTGTCTGTTTGTTCCGGCTAATTTCCGAAACGGCTGGACCGATTTTGACGGGATTTTCATTGGCAGATAGCTGATGTCACGAGGAGTAACTTAGGCTACTTTTATTTTAGAAAAAGGATTAGGGTTCCGCGCAAAAAAATTAAAACCCCAAAAACACGCGGGCGAAGTCGCGAGAAACAGCTAGTTCTATATAAAAAACGTAAACGATGAGTAAGTTATTTATTAATTCGCAAAATTAATTACATTTTTTCAATAAGAATAAGGCTGAAAATAAAAATCAATAAAGAAAATATCAAATAATTAAGGTTTACAATAAGTAAATGAAAGTTAGCAAGTTTGAATAGTAGAAAATGTTCATACTCGTACAACGGAAACTAGTCGTCTCTCAAATAACAAAACAATGTAGACAATAAGACCTCCGTACAAATAAGTAAACGAGCTCTCACCTTATACTTTACTAGTAACTTGCAGTCTAGTGTTAGCTTCTTTTACTTGTTTTTCCTATTGAGGAAATTGACAATTTGAACAAACAGAATTGATTTTAGTTAAAAAGAAAGTAAGTATTGCATGATTTTAATGACGAACCACGAACCCGCAGTGATATTACAAAATAGCACATATACAGGGTTATTATTCAAAAAGTAGCCAAATTTTAAACTAAAGTCCAAATATATCTATAAATAACTGGCTGTTCCCTGCGGCTTCGCCCGCGTGTTATTTGGAGTTTTAATTTTTTTGCGCGGTACCCTAATTCTTTTTCTAAAATAAAAGTAGCCTAAGTAGCTCCTTGTCACATCAGCTATCTGTCAGTGCAAATCCCATCAAAATCGGTCCAGCCGTTTCGGAGATTAACCGGAACAAACAGACAGACAGACAGACAGACAGACACAAACTTACCGTATATACTTTCATATGCATTTAGTAAAAGGCAAAAAGGGGTTGGGTCAAAATCCAATCCAAGTTTATGGGTTTTTCTGTCGAGACATTCTTAGTAGCATCTCGAAGTCAGGAGGTTGACAGTGTTTCAACGCCGTTCCTCGGAGAGCTAGTAAAGACGTTGGTCCTGCGCCTGATCGTGTTGGATTACCGTCCCATCGGACTATGAGAGTGAGGGAATAGAGAGTGCTCCTGTGCTTGCGCATGCACTCGGGCACTGTAATCCAGACTTGCGCAAATGGCTTGTCTACGTTGAGACTGCCCGCCGTAACCAAAATTCGATCTGGAATACATTATTATTATTATAATACAACATTTAATAACACTGCATAAAAGTCAAAAGTTATTAAAAGTTTATAAAACATTAAAATTTACATTGTTTTAGATATGTTAAAATAACAATCAAATTTTTTTCCCGGTTAAAAATACCTTTGACCGAAGAAAACGGTTAAGAGAATCCAAATTACTCGAATAAACCTTTTGTGGTTCTTGAGTTATAAAGATCTGAAAAGTGCCACCTTTAGAACTTACTGATTCAATGATAAGAAACTTAGGCTTCTTCTAGGTTACTTAGACTTAGAATCTTGAAATTTTGAAAAGGAAAAATCTGAATATTACAAATTTTTTTTTTATTATTATAGGCCAGTGCTTGATCACAATCCCACCTGGTGGTAAGTGGTGATGTAGCCTTAGATGGTAAATCGCACTGTCTTATCGTAACAAAAGCCTATTCACTTTTGCCTTGAAGACGCCCAGATTGTATTCGGACGGAAAGATGGACGCCGGCAAATTATTCCACTCCTTTGCTGTACGCATTACAAAAGACGAAGCAAACCGTTTGGTTCTAATGCGTGGAATATCGACAACAAAGGGATGAAGAACCACCGACCGCCTGGTTGTCCTATGGTGGAAAGGAGAGGGAGGAATTAAAGCGTGTAATTCCTGCGCACACTCACCGAAATGTATCCTATAGAATACCGAGAGACTGGTTACTCTGCGCCTGTGCTCGAGGCTGACAAGACTGGTTCCAACCAAATCAAGGTCACCAATGAGCCTCTTAGCACGTCTCTTCACTGAGCCCAAAATACTGATACTCAGTGTGGACGTGCATTGATAAAGATTTTGGTGCAGTTCTTTACAATTTTTACATAAGTAATAATGTTAAGGCGAGATGAGGGAGAGATTTCCATCGTTAAAAGACTTTTTCTCCCTTCTCCGCTCCATGCATATTTGTCCAGCACGAAGTAAGTTTCTTTTATCTAAAAAATATATAAAAAAATCTCAACTCTTTTATAGGCGAAGCCGAAAAACGACCTCAAACGTCATTTACGCTAAAATACGATATTTTGTCTAACCGATATTTTTGTCTTAACTATAATCGCAAAAAAAAATCCTTGAAGGTTTACTTAGATTAATAAAATATTTTTTATTCAAAATTTAATGATATCTCGCCAAAAACATAACTGTGAAAAGGGTCCAATATATAAACGACGTTTGGGGTTGTCGGCGAGTTCAGATCAGAACCGGCGCCAAGCTCTATAGCAGTTCAATGTTTATGTATACATTCACACCTGTCACCCAGAGGGGTAGGCAGAGACTACGGACTTCCATTTAGCACGATCCTGACACACCTCTTTTGCCGCCTTTACGTATACCTACGCATACATGCTCGTCGGGTAAGGTTACTCTTAATGTGGCCCATTTTCAATAAATCGCCAATTTGGTCGATAAACTTTCGTCTATAGCGTCCCTTCCCGACTCTCAGTTCCATGATTTATGCAACTAACCAGCTTGGCACCCGTTCATTTCCCAACTCTTTTATGGACGAAGCCGGCAAGACAACCTTAAACGTCGTTAGAACGGAACTTGGCCCTCTTTTATGTGTTGGTCTAATTAACATTACTCGAATAACTTTACACTGCTTCTGAGGCCATTGTGTTAAAAGTATTGTTATCGATGATTAGGGAAAACTTGATTGTCCTCTAATCGGATTTGGCCGATTAATAGTGCTTCAGTCGGTCAAAAGTAGCTTAGACTGGGAAACAGTTCAGTTTGCATTTAATTACAAAAATAAATGTGTGTGTACTTACGTACGCACGTAGGAAGTTACACTTCTTTAACTTGCGCTGAAAAAACTTGAGATGAAGTTGTCGCTTTTAGGTGTCAGTGTGCGCGCGCATCGTAAAAATTCATCATCATTTTTCCCTAACGCCCCAAAAGAAGTATAACTTGACGGTGACGATGGATTGCGCTAAAGAGGGTCTTTGTTTGTTTGCTTACACGTTGACTAGATCGTAACGACAAGTGAAGCCCGTTCACAAATAGATTTATTTGAAGTGCTTATAATGTTATGTTCTCCTGGTAAGAGAAATTTAGTATCTCCGCCTGGTTAACTAAAGAAAAGCTCTTGTGCAGATCCGGAATGCTCTCATGAATTTACTGAAAGTGGCTTGACTACATGAGGAAGCCCAGCCTCAGTCCTCCGTGTTTACAGGTATTGAAACATACATATCAGTGATTCCCAACCAGTGGTCCGCAGACCACCAAGAACCTAATATGGTCCGCGAAAGATTTAAATATTTTACCTAACATACCTAATTGTTTTAAACACATTTATTATTTTCTCGTCACGCGGGCAGTGCATCACCGCGCGTCATGTTTATTAGTAAGTAAGTACCTACTAGCTTTACAATAAAATACACAAATAATACTGTTAATGAATGTTTTTCTTCACTTTTAATTATGTTAAAAGTTGTGATGATAATTTATTGTTAGATTAACACAGTTATTTCTTTCACCTTGTGGTCCCTGCTAAGTACGAAAAAATCAAAGTGGTCCCTGGTCAAAAATAGGTTGGGAAAACCTGATCTAGACTGATTGATTATTCTGACTAATGTGAGAAAGCGTGTTTTGAATGCTTGGCTTGTTGCTTGAACGGCTAGACGACGCGTTCTACAAATGGCAATACGATTTGGTCGTGAACTTGGGATATTTTTTTATAAAATTTATTATTAAAGTTCATTGATATATATGTACTACGTACTAGAGACGCCATTCCAAACAAAAATTGTGTCCTATTCTATTTCGCGCATGCGCGGGAGTAGTAGTCGCGCATGCGCGAAGACTTTAATTTAATATAAAATAAGATATTAATATAAAATGAATATAAGTAATATAATATAAAAATGATATAAATATAATAAATGAATATAAATATAATATAAAATATCTTAATTTAATCTAAACAAACATATTTCTAAATAAAATGTAATAATAATTATTTTATGGAATTCACAAATCTTCAATTTACGCAATATTTAGTTTGTATGGATTGCACTACAGTTCAGTTGGACATAGTCAATGTTCGGAATGGCTTCTCTAGTACGTAGTATATATAACTCAATGTTAAAGTTCAATTTACTACTAGCGACAGGTTACTCTAGGAAAAACACTCGAAATGTCGAAAAAATGTGTTCAATTAGAAAGAAATTCTATAAAATAAGTTTTATTCAATGTGTGAAGATTTTGCTTAATTCGTTTTCCCTATTTTCGGAGCGTTGTGAGGTTGTTGTCTAAATTCTGTTCCCTATCGATATCTAATCCAGAAATGCGAGGAGGCTTATGCCCAACGCCAAGGTGCCTTAAATCCTTGCTGAGCTGCTGCTGCTATTTGCTGCTATTTTACGCTGATATTTTGTGAGAGCGTGGTTCTTCAACGGTTTAGACAACCCATTCGTGCAACCATAATATAGCTGCATCATGATTTAATATGCATTGATTCGTGAACTGAACTTAGCTCTACCACGATTTTTTTAATAACTATAACATGTGGTAAAATTATAGGAAATATTTAAAATAGTGTACAAAACCTATAAAATAAGCATCCAGCGTGGCGCTCCGACGAGTAAGACCTCACTGCTGGATCACGGGTTTTTGGACGTGACTGCTGGTTGATTATAAAATTATGCCATATTTGAAAATGGTGGGCCTTTATCAGGATGGCATTATCATCAAACTAGCTTATTACGATTAGCTTTTTTTTAATAAGAAACGGATAAAAATTTGTTTATGTTTTAGACCTAGAAACTATATAAATCTGCTTTTTTTTTGTAATTAATGAATGTCGGAATTTCTATAATAGCTGTGATAAATAAAAACTCCATTAGCATCTCGGAAATATTTCAAGACGAGATTGAGCGCCAACAAATAATATTGACTATCGATTTTCACGACGACAATTTTCTCGGCCATGGAATCGAACCGTGCATTAATTGACTCTTACGACGGGTTCTGTATATTTGCATTGGCAGTCATTCACCCCGGCTTATGGATTCCTAGTTCTATTTGCCATAAATTATTCTAAATATAAATTAATTTTCACAGAAGTTGTTTTTTAGCTTTACTGATTCTAAAATTGTCTCTATATCTGTCTCTTTCCATTGTAATATAAAAGAAAGAAAGATGTTATGAAGTAAGGCCAAATTTACTTCTACTTCATGGTGAAGGTGTCCCCAGGAGTAGTAAGATTTTTGAATTGAAAAAAATAAAAAAGTTGATGACTCTTCTTGGCTAGCATTAAACATGGAGATTACTTGTAGTTGCCACCTGTGAAGGATGCCACATCCCTGCACGACCTGAGTGGCCGTCTTATTTGAAGATTTTCACCATAAACGGGTATTTTAATCTATATACTATATGCATATACTATAAATATATGCTAGGAATATTATAGGGATAGGGCTAGGGAACAGGCTACTGTTTCACTGTGACAACGCACCCGTGCACTTCGTGCTCAAAACCTGGGACTACCTGGACAGCATACCGGTTAAGATTCTAGGTCACCCTCTTTACAGCTTTAATTTGATTGTGTTTTTGTTGTGATTTTTTATTTCCCAGAATTAAAAAAGACAATTGAAAGGGCGGCAGCTTTCATGCCTGGAAGATGAGTTGGCACCATTTGAGAAGGTTCTTTGAAAAAATATTATAATCTTAACCACATAACTTCTTTTGGTAGTATCGCAAAACTTTCTTAGTAGGCCGCGTATGCCTTATATCTTGATATTTTACTGGGTCGGTCTGTCTCGTTATTTTACTGGTATGATTATATCTGTACACGCCCCTAGCTGCCCCAACAAAGGTTGACGGGACTAGGGCCCATGAGTAATCCCATCGACGGGCAACAAGGGACGGGGCCCAACGGCTTATGGAGACTTATTATTTTACACAATAGATATAAGGCTAGGTAAATAAGTAGTACGTACCTGGTTCCGAAACGACGACTGGCCACAAGGCTCGGTCAGGCGGTAGGTGTAGTGTATGTAAGTGGTGTTTAGTGGTGAGTAAATTTGAAACCTGACTTAACCCTTTTAAGCGGCAGCAGCCCTGACTCCGGCACCGCCACACGATGTGGTATCCTCATGCAGCGTCACCCCGATGTCACTCAAAGTCTAGCGTCTTTTAGCACAAATCTATAATCTAATACGAACGCTGTTTCTCTCGGGCACAAAGTTTAGCGTTTTTAACCGACACAGGGAAATATCTCCGAGTTAAATCAAATGCCACAAAGCAACTCGCCGACGCAAAATAATATTGTCAAGCACTTCAACCGGCAATCACTATACCATTTACGAAAATTACTTGCCAACGAATTTAGGTTAATCAATCAAAATATTACCGCTTCGTTATCGCGTGAACGCACTAAAGATAACCAAAACTAGAAGCGAAAAACTCCAATAGTAAATTAACGCGCACAAAGACTCAAATTCTAGACCACAAAACCCAAAAACTGGTCGCGCGAAATAGATGCAGCGGTCACCAAAATACGCTAATCGACCGCACCGCCGCTGTCAAGTTTAGTCAAACGCGATTGGATGGCGTTTCAAATGCCCATGTTTGGGCCTAAACAAACCCCCGTCCCGAACATAAGGAATTATGTCCGCGAGCAAACCGGCAAGCGGGACAAGGTCGCGACGGCACGTTGCAAGACCGAATCTACAACCAAAACTAGGCCACCTTAGGCACCCCATCAGATCTTGCAACCTTAACCACCGTCTCAAAAATACCGCCCCAATGTGGGCAAGCCGGAGGGTCGAACCTCCACTGGATACCCTTCCTGGACATCGCAGCACCTACATAAGTCCTGTCACTGGACAGAAGTTTGACGACCTCTTTCAAACATCTATCTGTGCCCCTGTGTGAATAGAGCACTCCCTCACGTTGTGAGGCGTGCAAAAAGTCCTAGAACTAGAACTTAGTAAATTGATTAATATTTTATAGGTTGCCTATGAACTAGTTACAAAGGTCGTACTTGCATTTTTTACCATATAAAATTTAAGGCGGCCGAGGTACTGAGCTCTTTGAAGAACAATATTTCGCAAGTGAACGATCGAGAACATCGATAATAGAGACTGGTCGAGCGTTTGTTTGTCCGATGATGGAGCAGAGATGGTGGAATTAAGTGAGAATTTCTAATTCCTACATTCTCTGATATATTTTGTAGAACACCAAAAAGTTGGCTACTTTGCGCCTGTGCTTGGGACTGGTAAGATTGGCTTTGAACAGATTCAAGTCACCAATATGTCCGGACTTGCGCATTTGCAAGGACACCTCCTTTCCAGGCGCCTTTGGTCTTAGTCTCAATGGACCGCCCATATTTCAGTATAAAGGAAATCTCAAGCCCCAAGAACTGAAGGCTTCCCCTGAATAACATTGATACATCTCAGAAAGAAGGCACTAATGTGAGCTGGCTCCTTTTTGTGGAGAAGACATACGGTTGTGTTTAGGAAAGATGGAAGACTAACTGTAGTATGAGATTCACACCCTCAACCATAGCTTCTCTTTCAGATTGGATTTGTGCCGACTGTCTCAAGCACTCGGTTGGTATATCCATCCACAACTATGCTCTTATCTGCATATCTAAAGATGCTAGGCATTAGCAGGTCAATGATATGCAGCGAAAAAAGAGTTGCACAGAAACTTGACCTCATGGGAACTCCGGTAGTCGTCATAGGCTCGGAAGCTCAGATTTCGGCAACGACTTGAAGATACCATTCGCTCAAAATATCCTTTAAAATATCACAGAAGATAAACCGTACGCAAAGCTTGCCTTATTTGAAGTATCTGAACTGAAAATTAATCCGCAGCTGGTACCCTACCCTACTTAACATAATTCATATTATATAATTGGTTTATGTTTACGGATGTATTACTTAGGTGAAGTCTGAACTAGTCTGAACCTTCCTTCGATCTTAAAGTACGTCGTCAGCGTCGTCGTGTTTATGACAGTATTAAATGGTAAGAATTAGCTACTAATAGTATATGTGATGTAGGACCTGTATAACCCTTGTAGGTTATACAGGTACAGGTATAGGTATCACATAAGTTGACCGAATTTTATTTGATCGATATGATGCTTTTACAGGCTATGAAAAACACCTCAAGGTAATACATACCATAAATATTTTATTTTCTTGAGGCAATTGTTTTATGAAATTCATGGCATGTCCTGGAATTATTTTTATTTTAAATTTATTCAGAATTCTTTCACATGACAAATTTGTATTCACGTAGAGTAAAATTTTAGGCGCGAATGACCTTTTTTTACTTTTCTTAACGCGGAAATGCAAAGACATTTTTAAGAAACGACCCGTCAAGCCGGTTGGTTTATTTTAAACTGCTCTTAAATAAAAAAAAAACTTGCACTAAAATGTATGCGCAAACAAGATTTGAAGTACCAGGCTTACATAAGACGAAGAAGTCCGCCCAGTCATACGACTTGCAACTACTACATTGGAGACTCATTACGTAGGTACGTATCGCCTACGTGATCGGTCACTCACACTAATGCATTAATGTTAATTGCCACCCTATCTATCCAATAATGTTTTTAATAATCAATTATTTTGTAGTGGATAATTTAGTAACCTATTTTGAATTCCAAATTCCTTTTAACTATTTAGAATGTTGAGTTTCTTAAAAATTTCAGAAATGTAAATGACGATAAATGAGTATTTCAGCGTTAAAGTTAACCTCGGAAGTGTCGATTGAGCTCACTAACGCAAGTGAGTTATCAACATTTCTCACGCTTCGTTCCACAAGTGTGTGTTCCTTCCATCTTTGTTTCTTTGCACTTGCGTCGAGTTTGTTTGTGTGTGTGTGTGTGTGTTATCTTATTGCAGCAGTGTGCGAGAGCTGAGAGGAGCGAGCTGAGTGCTTCCTAGGTTCGTTCAACTTTTAGCCCAGTAAACTCTGTAGACGGCTATACATAGCCGGCATGTCTATAGGCTACATCAGCACTATAAGGGTTGTCTAAGTACGTAGCATATCTATTTTCTCTTAGCTCCCTTTGTTCTTGCCTTTTTACGATGCTAACTCTGTTTTAGTATCAGTTGTAATACATAAAACAGCTTAGGAATTTAGAGGTCTTTGTTTTGCTTCGATTGCAGATAAAGAAGAACAATTAAATTTTTATAAAAGATTCGCTTTGTTAGAAACTTTTATTTAAAAGTTTCTAATTAGAAGATTAAAATAAGCAGGTTAGATTATAAATTAATATATCAGGATTAAAAGTTTGATTGTGGCATTAAGATTTAATCTAATATTTACTATAGAGGTGTTTTTTGAAAAACAAAACAATTAAAAGTTGTTTTTACTTAATATTTATTTAGCTTTTAAATAAATAAAATAATCTTTATTTTTAATTGACTAACTTTTAGCCGAAAGTTATAGAAAATCAATAGCCTCGTCAGTTTTGATTCAAATAGTTTAAAGGAAAAAAAAAATGTTTAAATCACAGGAATAAAAGTACGCATGAGAATTGGTGAAAAATGGAGTGGGAATTATTTCAGCTATTTTTAGAGTTGACGAGAACAAGTATACAAGTTATGTATTATTAGGTATTCATAATATAAATTAAAATTTTTTGTAATAAATTTTCGTAAATGTAAGTACGTTTCATCTAAAGCTACTGAGAAAATTCACCAGCTACATTTTTTAGGTTTTTGTAACTGCCAACAACTTTAACACCTAGAGTTGTCACTCATCGGATGGTAAGTGACTACCGCCGTCCATGAACAATTGCAACACCAGGGGAATTGCAGGTGCGTTGCCCGCCTTTTAGAAAGTTGCTTCCTTTCCCTAAGTCGTATTGGTTCGGAAAAATCACCGGTGGTAAACGATCCCACAAAAGCTCGTACGAGGAAGAAAACTTCTAGTAAAACGCACAGTGGTGGACCGCCAAGTATCTAGATGGTGTGGATGGTATCGTGAAGTTTTGTCGCGATTTGCGTTGGTGAAATTTGGCGGGAGAGTGCTCCCCGTGGTAAATACGATAGAAAATGTAAAGCGATGCCAACATCTCTTCGCAGCGCCAGTGAATCGAGTCGATCAGAAAGAACTCGTCGACGATTCGAGTCGCTCTGCACTGGATGCGGTCAAGTGAAAGGACCTGGCTTACCTGCCTAGAGATGAGAACAGTATTCCATGTGAGCCTGAACCTGCGCTTTGTAAAATCGTAGACGCTGTGCCTGTATGAAACACTGTCCTGCTCTTCAAAATTTAAGACGCCAGTTTAGTCTTCCCTTCCAAGTGACCAAGAAACTGACTGACAGAGAACGCCCCTGTATTCAAGTTTTAAATTAATTAATTAATAAAAATAACTCCCAAGTTAATTTAATTAAGAATATGTATTTAATAATCCGAGTGCATTAGCTTCTAAAGACTTAATAAGATTTGCACATAAAACCGGGGGCCAGCCGGGTTGATGACTGAGTCGGTTTGATGCAGTGTAGGTGTGTGTTCTACGAAACGCGTGCGACCATCGTCACGTACGCTTTGGGGGCGAATTTAAATTAGTTTTGTCCAAATTTACGCGTTATGATACACGTAGATATACTAAAATGAAAATTTAAGACTTTTTATTTATTATTTATGACTTTTAAAATTTTATTAGCTAGATAACTTGATAGCTTTAGAATATTCACTCTAGTCATCTGGTACCTTTAACTAACCATAATTTATATAAATAAATCTTTTAACTTATTATCCATTACAGCCTATAAAAATCCACTGCTGAACATAGGCCTCCCCATAGATTGCCTCATAGGGGGGATTTTGCCGTAGTTGCCACGTTTGGCGGGCGGGTTGGCAACCGCACTTTCTTATTATTTTGAATTATAATCAGGAAGATGTTGCTGCCCATCTCCTGTTTTAGTTTCCTTCTGTCGCCTTTCACGACATCCATGAGACAATATGGGGTAGTGGATATTCTTACACTGTCAATGGTATGTTTAACTTATTAATTAATTAAATAAATAATTAATTAATTTATTTAGTGGATATTCTTACACTGTCAGTGGTATGTTTAACTTATTAATTAATTAAATAAATAATTAATTAATTAATTTATATTATTAAGCCAGTCCTAGACTACAATGCCACCTAGCGGTAGTAAGCGGCGATGAAGCCCTTGATGATAAATCGCATTGGCTTAGCGTAACAGAAGCCTGTTCAGTGCAATGCACTGTATCAAGTACAATGTTGAATATAAACCTATTATTTATTTTTTATTTTTCCACATTTTTGAATTCATATTTTTCATTTAACGGCAACATTAGAATTGAAATTTTAGTTCTTTCTTGTGAGTGAGTTCGACTAGTAAGTGTGCCCTTTTTGACCTGCTATTACCGTTACAGCCTATTAAAAGTTCACTGCTGATTATAGGCCTCCACCATAGATTGTCTCATATGGGCTAATTTTGCCATAGTTGCTACGCTTGGCAGGCGATTGGCAACCGTAGTATTTTAGTTATTATTAGGAAGACGCTGCTGCCCATCTCCTGGTTCGTTTACCTCTGTTGCCTCTTACGACACCCACGGCACTGTACGGGGTAGAGGAACTTACACTGGCACTACGCGTTAAGACTTATTACTTTTGTTTAAGAAGCTTAGTAGAGCCATGCTGCAGATATATTAGTAGCACCTATAGTTGTAGCACGAATGGGTCGGCTCAACCGGGTTAGGACCACGCTCTCACAGAATACCAGTGTAAAATAGCAGCTTAACACTGTTGTTTTTTTTTATAGGATAGGGTGACAAACAAGCACACAGTCCACCTGATGGTAAGTGGTTGCTGCGGCCCATAGACATCTACATCTATCCTTGTTTGCGAATCAAAATGTAGATGCTTTGTCGCCCGTGAGGACTAAGATGGAATGCCTCTTTTCCAGTAAAAAGGATCTCCGGTTCTCTACGCTCACCATACGAAACACAGCAGTGTTAAGCTGCTATTTTACGCTGGTATTCTGTGAGAGCGTGGGTCTACCCCGGTCGAGCCGACCCATTCCTGCCACAACTATACTACTAATACAGCTGCAGCATGGCTCTACCGCGCTCTATGCGCAAGCGCAGAGTTGTTATGCTGCTGTGTTTCGTATGTGTATAACTGGAGACCCTTTTTTCTTGTAAGGATGCATTCCATCTTAGTCCTCAGGGGTGACAACATGCACCCTGTGCATTTTAATGTTTGATCAAGATGATGTAGATGTCTATTGGCCGCGACACCCACTTACCATCAAGTGCTCTTTCGTCAATCTTATTCTATATAAAAAATGCGTCCGTTAACTTAAATACGTAAAAGATGAGTAAATAATTTATCAATTAGCAAAATTAATTACAATTTTAATTCAATTAGAATAAGGATGAAAATAAAAATCAATAAAGAATATAACAAATAATTAAGGTTTACAATAAGTAAATGAAAGTTAGCAAGTTTGAATAGTAGAAAATGTTCATACAACGGAAACTAGTCGTCTTCTCAAATAACAAAACAATGTAGACAATAAGACCTCCGTACAAATAAGTAAACGAGCTCTCACCTTATACTTTACTAGTAACTTGCAGTCTAGTGTTAGCTTCTTCTACTTGTTTTTCCTATAGAGGAAATTGACAATTTATAAATACTTGCTTAGACAGAATTGATTTTAGTTAAAAAGAAAGTAAGTGTTGCATGATTTTAATGACGAACTACGAACTCGCAGTGATCCTTCTACATTACAAAATAGCACATATACAGGGTTATTTTTCAAAGAGTAGCCAAATTTTAAACTAAAGTCTAAATATATAAATAATGACATACCGTTATTGCAGTTTTTGAAAATACGAGAAAATGAGACTTCTTACTCTTATTTGAAATTATCCCCAATTGAATATGATTTATGGGCAATAATATTTTTCCCTTCCGATCGACCGAATATCAGTTAAAATAATGCATTACCACGCATTTTGAATTTAAAAGATAATAAGGAGAGAATGTTTGAGATTTTTTTATTTAATTTTTCTTCACCATTTTGCCCAACGGATTAGTAAGCTGAAGTGGCAATAAGGACGGCCATATAGCTCGAATAACCGACAACCGATGGGGAAAAAAGGTACTTCCATCGTTGATTACCGCATTGGTGTAATCGTTGTAAGTGCAACTGCTGATCATGTGGTTTGACTCCGGGTTGGGTCAAAATCAGTTTATGGGTTTTTCTGTCGAGACATTCTTAGTAGCATCTCGAAGTCAGGAGGTTGACAGTGTTTCAACGCCGTTCCTCGGAGAGCTAGTAAAGCCGTTGCTCCTGCGACTGATCGTGTTGGATTACCGTCCCATCGGACTGTGAGAGTGAAGGAATAGAGAGTGCTCCTGTGCTTGCGCATGCACTCGGGCACTGTAATCCAAACTTGCGCAAATGGCTTGTCTACGTTGAGACTGCCCGCCGTAACCAAAATTTGATCTGGAATACATTATTATTATTATAATACAACATTTAATAACACTGCATAAAAGTCAAAAGTTATTAAAAGTATTTAAAACTTTTAAATTTACATTGTTTTAGATATGTTACAATAACAATGAAATTTTTTTTCCCGGTCAAAAATACCTTTGACTGAAGAAAACGGTTAAGAGAATCCAAATTACTCGAATAAACCTTTTGAGGTTCTTGAGTTATAAAGATCTGAAAAGTGCCACCTTTAGAACTTACTGATTCAATGATAAAAAACTTAGGCTTCTTCTAGGTTACTTAGAATTAGAATCTTGAAATTTGGAAAAGGAAAAATCTGAATATTACAAATATATTTTTTTTATTATTATAAGCCAGTGCTTCATCACAATCCCACCTGGTGGTAAGTGGTGATGTAGCTTTAGATGGTAAATCGCACTGTCTTATCGTAACAAAAGCCTATTCACTTTTGCCTTGAAGACGCCCAAATTGTATTCGGACGGAAAGATGGACGCCGGCAAATTATTCCACTCCTTTGCTGTACGCATTACAAAAGACGAAGCAAACCGTTTGGTTCTAATGCGTGGAATATCGACAACAAAGGAATGAAGAACCACCGACCGCCTGGTTGTCCGATGGTGGAAAGGAGAGGGAGGAATTAAAGCGTTGTAATTCCTGCGCACACTCACCGAAATGCATCCTATAGAATACCGAGAGACTGGCTACTCTGCGCCTGTGCTCGGGGCTGACAAGATTGGCTTCAACCAAATCAAGGTCACCAATGAGCCTCTTAGCACGTCTCTTCACTGAGCCCAAATTACTGATACTCCGTGTGGACGTGCATTGACAAAGATTTTGGTGCGGTTCTTTACAATTTTTACATAAATAATAATGTTAAGGTGAGATGAGGGAGAGATTTCCATCGTTAAAAGACTTTTTCTCCCTTCTCCGCTCCATGCATATTTGTCCAGCACGAAGTAAGTTTCTTTTATCTAAAAAATATATAAAAAAATCTCAACTCTTTTATAGGCGAAGCCGAAAAACGACCTCAAACGTCATTTACGCTAAAATACGATATTTTGTCTAACCGATATTTTTGTCTTAACTATAATCGCAAAAAAATCCTTGAAGGTTTACTTAGATTAATAAAATTTTTTTTTTCAAAATTTATTGATATCTCGCCAAAAACGTAGCTTAGACTGGGAAACAGTTCAGTTTGCATTGAATTACAAAAAAAAAAATGTGTGTGTACTTACGTACGCACGTAGGAAGTTATACTTCTTTAGCTTGCGCTGAAAAAACTTGAGATGAAGTTGTCGCTTTTAGGTGTCAGTGTGCGCGCGCATCGTAAAAATTCATCATCATTTTTCCCTAACGCCCCAAAAGAAGTATAACTTGACGGTGACGATGGATTGCGCTAAAGAGGGTCTCTGTTTGTTTGCTTACACGTTGACTAGATCGTAACGACAGGTGAAGCCCGTTCACAAATAGATTTATTTGAAGTGCTTATAATGTTATGTTCTCCTGGTAAGAGAAATTTAGTATCTCCGCCTGGTTAACTAAAGAAATGAAGGATCCGGAATGCTCTCATGAATTTACTGAAAGTGGCTTGACTACATGAGGAAGCCCAGCCTCAGTCCTCCGTGTTTACAGGTATTGAAACATATATATCAGTGATTCCCAACCAGTGGTCCGCAGACCACCATGAACCTAATATGGTCCGCGAAAGATTTAAATATTTTACCTAACATACCTAATTGTTTTAAACACATTTATTATTTTCTCGTCACGCGGGCAGTGCATCACCGCGCGTCATGTTTATTAGTAAGTAAGTACCTACTAGCTTTACAATAAAATACACAAATAATACTGTTAATGAATGTTTTTCTTCACTTTTAATTATGTTAAAAGTTGTGATGATAATTTATTGTTAGATTAACACAGTTATTTCTTTCACCTTGTGGTCCCTGCTAAGTACGAAAAAATCAAAGTGGTCCCTGGTCAAAAATAGGTTGGGAAAACCTGATCTAGACTGATTGATTATTCTGACTAATGTGAGAAAGCGTGTTTTGAATGCTTGGCTTGTTGCTTGAACGGCTAGACGACGCGTTCTACAAATGGCAATACGATTTGGTCGTGAACTTGGGATATTTTTTTATAAAATTTATTATTTAAGTTCATTGATATATATGTACTACGTACTAGAGAAGCCATTCCAAACAAAAATTGTGTCCTACTCTATGTTCGCGCATGCGCGGGAGTAGTAGTCGCGCATGCGCGAAGACTTTAATTTAATATAAAATAAGATATTAATATAAAATAAATATAAGAATTTAATATAAAATATCTTAATTTAATCTAAACAAACATATTTCTAAATAAAATGTAATAATAATTATTTTATGGAATTCACAAATCTTCAATTTACGCAATATTTAGTTTATATGGATTGCACTACAGTTCAGTTGAACATAGTCAATGTTCGGAATGGCTACGTACTAGACGTAGTACATATAACTCAATGTTAAAGTTCAATTTACTACTAGCGACAGGTTACTCTAGGAAAAACACTCGAAATGTCGAAAAAATGTGTTCAATTAGAAAGAAATTCTATAAAATAAGTTTTATTCAATGTGTGAAGATTTTGCTTAATTCGTTTTCCCTATTTTCGGAGCGTTGTGAGGTTGTTGTCTAAATTCTGTTCCCTATCGATATCTAATCCAGAAATGCGAGGAGGCTTATGCCCAACGCCAAGGTGCCTTAAATCCTTGCTGAGCTGCTGCTGCTATTTGCTGCTATTTTACGCTGATATTTTGTGAGAGCGTGGTTCTTCAACGGTTTAGACAACCCATTCATGCAACCATAATATAGCTGCATCATGATTTAATATGCATTGATTCGTGATGACTGTAGCATAACTTAGCTCTACCACGATTTTTTTAATAACTATAACATGTGGTAAAATTATAGGAAATATTTAAAATAGTGTACAAAACCTATAAAATAAGCATCCAGCGTGGCGCTCCGACGAGTAAGACCTCACTGCTGGATCACGGGTTTTTGGACGTGACTGCTGGTTGATTATAAAATTATGCCATATTTGAAAATGGTGGGCCTTTATCAGGATGGCATTATCATCAAACTAGCTTATTACGATTAGCTTTTTTTAATAAGAAACGGATAAAAATTTGTTTATATTTTAGACATAGAAACTATATAAATCTGCTTTTTTTTGTAATTAATGAATGTCGGAATTTCTATAATAGCTGTGATAAATAAAAACTCAAAAAAGCATCTCGGAAATATTTCAAGACGAGATTGAGCGCCAACAAATAATATTGACTATCGATTTTCACGACGACAATTTTCTCGGCCATGGAATCGAACCGTGCATTAATTGACTCTTACGACGGGTTCTGTATATTTGCATTGGCAGTCATTCACCCCGGCTTATGGATTCCTAGTTCTATTTGCCATAAATTATTCTAAATATAAATTAATTTTCACAGAAGTTGTTTTTTAGCTTTACTGATTCTAAAATTGTCTCTATATCTGTCTCTTTCCATTGTAATATAAAAGAAAGAAAGATGTTATGAAGTAAGGCCAAATTTACTTCTACTTCATTGTGAAGGTGTCCCCAGGAGTAGTAAGATTGTTGAATTGAAAAAAATAAAAAAGTTGATGACTCTTCTTGGCTAGTATTAAACATGGAGATTACTTGTAGTTGCCACCTGTGAAGGATGCTACATCCCTGCACGACCTGAGTGGCCGTCTTATACCATAAATGGGTATTTTAATCTATATACTATATGCATATACTATAAATACATGCTAGGAATATTATAGGGATAGGGCTAGGGAACAGGCTACTGTTTCACTGTGACAACGCACCCGCGTACTTTGTGCTCAAAACCTGGGACTACCTGGACAGCATACCGGTTAAGATTCTAGGTCACCCTCTTTACGGCTTTAATTTGATTGTGTTTTTGTTGTGATTTTTTATTTCCCAGAATTAAAAAAGACAACTGAAAGGGCGGCAGCTTTCATGCCTGGAAGATGAGCTGGCACCATTTGAGAAGGTTCTTTGAAAAAATATTATAATCTTAACCACATAACTTCTTTTGGTAGCATCGCAAAACTTTCTTAGTAGGCCGCGTATGCCTTATATCTTGATATTTTACTGGGTTGGTTTGTCTCGTTATTTTACTGGTATGATTATATCTGTACACGCACCTAGCTGCCCCAACAAAGGTTGACGGGACTAGGGCCCATGAGTAATCCCATCGACGGGCAACAAGGGACGGGGCCCAACGGCTTATGGAGACTTATTATTTTACACAATAGATATAAGGTTAGGTAAATAAATAGTACTTACCTGGTTCCGAAGCGACGACTGGCCACAAGGCTCGGTCAGGCGGTAGGTGTAGTGTATGTAAGTGGTGTTTAGTGGTGAGTAAATTTGAAACCTGACTTAACCCTTTTAAGCGGCATCAGCCCTGACTCCGGCACCGCCACACGATGTGGTATCCTCCAGCAGCGTCACCCCGATGTCACTCAAAGTCTAGCGTCTTTTAGCACAAATCTATAATACGAACGCTGTTTCTCTCGGGCACAAAGTTTAGCGTTTTTAACCGACACAGGGAAATATCTCCGAGTTAAATCAAATGCCACAAAGCAACTCGCCGACGCAAAATAATATTGTCAAGCACTTCAACTGGCAATCACTATACAATTTACGAAAATTACTTGCCAACGAATTTAGGTTAATCAATCCAAATATTACCGCTTCGTTATCGCGTGAACGCACTAAAGATAACCAAAACTAGAAGCGAAAAACTCCAATAGTAAATTAACGCGCACAAAGACTCAAATTCTAGACCACAAAACCCAAAAACTGGTCGCGCGAAATAGATGCAGTGGTCACCAAAATACGCTAATCGACCGTACCGCCGCTGTCAAGCTTAGTCAAACGCGATTGAATGGCGTTTCAAATGCCCATGTTTGGGCCTAAACAAACTCCCGTCCCGAACATAAGGAATTATGTCCGCGAGCAAACCGGCAAGCGGGACAAGGTCGCGACGGCACGTTGCAAGACCGAATCTACAACCAAAACTAGGCCACCTTAGGCACCCCATCAGATCTTGCAACCTTAACCACCGTCTCAAAAATACCGCCCCAATGTGGGCAAGCCGGAGGGTCGAACCTCCACTGGATGCCCTTCCTGGACATCGCAGCACCTAAATAAGTCCTTTTACTGGACAGAAGTTTGACGACCTCTTTCAAACACCTATCTGTGCCCCTGTGTGAATAGAGCACTCCCTCACGTTGTGAGGTGTGCAAAAAGTCCTAGAACTAGAACTTAGTAAATTGATTAATATTTTATAGGTTGCCTATGAACTAGTTACAAAGGTCGTACTTGCATTTTTTACCATATAAAATTTAAGGCGGCCGAGGCACTGAGCTCTTTGAAGAACAATATTTCGCAAGTAAACGATTGAGAACATCGATAATAGAGACTGGTCGAGCGTTTGTTTGTCCGATGATGGAGCAGAGATGGTGGAATTAAGTGAGAATTTCTAATTCCTACATTCTCTGATATATTTTGTAGAACACCAAAAAGTTGGCTACTTTGCGCCTGTGCTTGGGACTGGTAAGATTGGCTTTGAACAGATTCAAGTCACCAATATGTCCGAACTTGCGCATTTGCAAGGACACTTTCCTTCCAGGCGCCTTTGGTCTTAGTCTCAATGGACCGCCCATATTTCAGTATAAAGGAAATCTCAAGCCCCAAGAACTGAAGGCTTCCCCTGAATAACATTGATACATCTCAGAAAGAAGGCACTAAGGTGAGCTGGCTCCTTTTTGTGGAGAAGACATACGGTTGTGTTTAGGAAAGATGGAAGACTAACTGTAGTATGAGATTCACACCCTCAACCATAGCTTCTCTTTCAGATTGGATTTGTGCCGACTGTCTCAAGCACTCGGTTGGTATATCCATCCACAACTATGCTCTTATCTGCATATCTAAAGATGCTAGGCATTAGCAGGTCAATGATATGCAGCAAAAAAAGAGTTGCACAGAAACTTGACCTTATGGGAACTCCGGTAGTCGTCATAGGCTCGGAAGCTCAGATTTCGGCAACGACTTGAAGATACCATTCGCTCAAAATATCCTTTAAAATATCACAGAAGATAAGCCGTACGCAAAGCTTGCCTTATTTGAAGTATCTGAACTGAAAATTAATCCGCAGCTGGTACCCTACCCTACTTAACATAATTCATATTATATAATTGGTTTATGTTTACGGATTTATTTATTTATTTATTCTTTATTGCATTCCTTAATCTAAAAGAATACAAAGGGCGGACTTAATGCCTTGTGGCATTCTCTACCAGTCAACCCATGGAGTGGTGAGAATTTGAAGTAGGTGTAGCAATATAGAATAAAAAGAAAATAGAAATGTATAATTAATTACGTTAAATATACATTTTACTATTTATGTCGTCTTTTTTTTATTTATGTCGTCTTTTCTCTTTAATCTTTTCAATTTATTATTTATGTCGTCTTTTCCGAGAACATCAAACGCGATGACTGACTGTATGTTCTTCTTAGGCTGTGTCTGAGCCGCGCAGTTGCGCTAACTCAGTTCATTGCGCTGATGTGTCAACTAACTCCTTCAACATTTGTTGGCGCACATCAATTTAAAAGGTGTTAAGATGTTGTTATTTTATATTATTATTATAAATTGCAACTCCGTGAAATGTAAAACGAGTGATACATAGTACCTAATATGTAGGTAATTTTTCTTTTCTACATTTTATTTTATGTACCGGCTACAAAGTTTTATTTTGAAAAAAAACAATAAATAAACTATAAAAATATATTCTATTTATACATGTATACAAATTTATACGTACATACATAAGCATACATATATTTATACCAACATACATATACAAATAATACATATAAATAACTATAAATATATACGTCTAAAATATAAATGACATGGATGATTCATCTAAGAAGCGATGTCTTTAACAGATGATTACGCACCAACTTTTTAAAAGCAAACTTATTGGGAACTTTTCTGATGTCGTCAGGCAAGGAGTTCCAAAGGCGTGCAGCCTGAACTGTAAAGGAGTTACCATAGAACTCGGTGAAGTGAACTGGAATACATATTTTGTTGTTAGAAGACGAACGTAGAACCCTATCATGAGATGAGGAGAGATAGTGAAATTTACTCTTAAGATAAGAAGTATGTATTACTTAGGTGTATGTATTATTATTTTTTATTATTACGGATGTATTACTTAGGTGAAGTCTGAACTGGTCTGAACCTTCCTTCGATCTTAAAGTACGTCGTCAGCGTCGTTGTGTTTATGACAGTATTAAATGGTAAGAATTAGCTACTAATAGTATATGTGATGTAGGACCTGCATAACCTACAAGGGTTATACAGGTCCTACATCACATAAGTTGACCGAATTTTATTTGATCGATATGATGCTTTTACAGGCTATGAAAAACACCTCAAAGGTAATACATACATAAATATTTTATTTTCTTGAGGCAATTGTTTTATGAAATTCATGGCATGTCCTGGAATTATTTTTATATTAAATTTATTCAGAATTCTTTCACATGACAAATTTGTATTCACGTAGAGTAAAATTTTAGGCGCGAATGACCTTTTTTTACTTTTCTTAACGCGGAAATGCAAAGACATTTTTAAGAAACGACCCGTCAAGCCGGTTGGTTTATTTTAAACTGCTCTTAAATAAAAAAAACTTGCACTAAAATGTATGCGCAAACAAGATTTGAAGTACCAGGCTTACATAAGACGAAGAAGTCCGCCCAGTCATACGACTTGCAACTACTACATTGGAGACTCATTACGTAGGTACGTATCGCCTACGTGATCGGTCACTCACACTAATGCATTAATGTTAATTGCCACCCTATCTATCCAATAATGTTTTTAATAATCAATTATTTTGTAGTAGATAATTTAGTAACCTATTTTGAATTCCAAATTCCTTTCCACTATTTAGAATGTTGAGTTTCTTAAAAATTTCAGAAATGTAAATGACGATAAATGAGTATTTCAGCGTTAAAGTTAACCTCGGAAGTGTCGATTGAGCTCACTAACGCAAGTGAGTTATCAACATTTCTCACGCTTCGTTCCACAAGTGTGTGTTCCTTCCATCTTTGTTTCTTTGCACTTGCGTCGAGTTTGTTTGTGTGTGTGTGTGTGTGTTATCTTATTGCAGCAGTGTGCGAGAGCTGAGAGGAACGAGCTGAGTGCTTCCTAGGTTCGTTCAACTTTTAGCCCAGTAAACTCTGTAGACGGCTATACATAGCCGGCATGTCTATAGGCTACATCAGCACTATAAGGGTTGTCTAAGTACGTAGCATATCTATTTTCTCTTAGCTCCCTTTGTTCTTGCCTTTTTACGATGCTAACTCTGTTTTAGTATCAGTTGTAATACATAAAACAGCTTAGGAATTTAGAGGTCTTTGTTTTGCTTCGATTGCAGATAAAGAAGAACAATTAAATTTTTATAAAAGATTCGCTTTGTTAGAAACTTTTATTTAAAAGTTTCTAATTAGAAGATTAAAATAAGCAGGTTAGATTATAAATTAATATATCAGGATTAAAAGCTTCATTGTGGCATTAAGATTTAATCTAATATTTACTATAGAGGTTTTTTTTGAAAAACAAAACAATTAAAAGTTGTTTTTACTAAATATTTATTTAGCTTTTAAATAAATAAAATAATCCATCATTATTTTTTATTGACTAACTTTTAGCCGAAAGTTATAGAAAATCAATAGCCTCGTCAGTTTTGATTAAAATTGTTTAAATGAAGAAAAAAAATTTTTAAATCACAGGAATAAAAGTACGCATGAGAATTGATGAAAAATGGAGTGGGAATTATTTCAGCTATTTTTAGAGTTAACGAGAACAAGTATACAAGTTATGTATTATTAGGTTTTCATGATATAAATTAAAATTTTTTGTGATAAATTTTCGTAAATCTAAGTACGTTTCATCTAAAGCAACTGAGAAAATTCACCCGCCACATTTTTTAGGTTTTTGTAACTGCCAACAACTTTAACACCTAGAGTTGTCACTCATCGGATGGCAAGTGACTACAGCCGCCCATGAACAATTGCAACACCAGGGGAATTGCAGGTGCGTTGCCGGCCTTTTAGAAAGTTCCTTCCTTTCCCTAAGTCGTATTGGTTCGGAAAAATCGCCGGTGGTAAACGATCCCAGAAAAAGTTCGTACGAGGAAGAAAACTTATAGTAAAACGCACAGTGGTGGACCGCCAAGCATCTAGATGGTGTGGATGGTATCGTGAAGTTTTGTCGCGATTTGCGTTAGTGAAATTTGGCGGCTGGAATTAATCCGAACAACTCCACAGAGTGCTCCCCGTGGTAAATACGATAGAAAATGTAAAGCGATGCCAACATCTCTTCGCAGCGCCAGTGAATCGAGTCGATCAGAAAGAACTCGTCGACGATTCGAGTCGCTCTGCACTGGATGCGGTCAAGTGAAAGGACCTGGTCTACCTGCCTAGAGATGAGAACAGTATTCCATGTGAGCCTGAACCTGCGCTTTGTAAAGTTGTAGGCGGTGTGCCGGTATGAAATACTGTCCCGCTCTGCTGAGCATGTCAATATTTAAGACGCCAGTTTAGTCTTCCCTTCCAAGCGACCAAGAAACTGACTGACAGAGAACGCCCCTGTATTCAAGTTTTAAATTAATTAATTAATAAAAATAACTCCCAAGTTAATTTAATTAAGAATATGTATTTAATAATCCGAGTGCATTAGCTTCTAAAGACTTAATAAGATTTGCACATAAAACCGGGGGCCAGCCGGGTTGATGACTGAGTCGGTTTGATGCAGTGTAGGTGTGTGTTCTACGAAACGCGTGCGACCATCGTCACGTACGCTTTGGGGGCGAATTTAAATTAGTTTTGTCCAAATTTACGCGTTATGATACACGTAGATATACTAAAATGAAAATTTAAGACTTTTTTATTTATAATTCTTGACTTTTAAAATTTTATTAGCTAGAAGATAGCTTGATAGCTTTAGAATATACACTCTAGTCATCTGGTATCTTTAACTCACCATAATTTATATAAATAAATCTTTTAACTTATTATCCATTACAGCCTATAAAAGTCCACTGCTGAACATAGGCCTCCCCATAGATTGCCTCATAGGGGGGATTTTGCCGTAGTTGCCACGTTTGGCGGGCGGGTTGGCAACCGCACTTTTTATTATTTTGAATTATAATCAGGAAGATGTTGCTGCCCATCTCCTGTTTTAGTTTCCTTCTGTCGCCTTTCACGACATCCATGAGACAATATGGGGTAGTGGATATTCTTACACTGTCAGTGGTATGTTTAACTTATTAATTAATTAAATAAATAATTAATTAATTTATTTATATTATTAAGCCAGTCCTAGACTACAATGCCACCTAGCGGTAGTAAGCGGCGATGAAGCCCTTGATGATAAATCGCATTGGCTTAGCGTAACAGAAGCCTGTTCAGTGCAATGCACTGTATCAAGTACAATGTTGAATATAAACCTATTATTTATTTTTTATTTTTCCACATTTTTGAATTCATATTTTTCATTTAATGGCAACATTAGAATTGAAATTTTAGTTCTTTCTTGTGAGTGAGTTCGACTAGTAAGTGTGTCCTTTTTGACCTGCTATTACCGTTACAGCCTATTAAAAGTTCACTGCTGATTATAGGCCTCCACCATAGATTGTCTCATATGGGTTAATTTTGCCATAGTTGCTACGCTTGGCAGGCGATTGGCAACCGTAGTATTTTAGTTGTTATTAGAAAGACGCTGCTGCCTATCTTCTGGTTCGTTTACCTCTGTTGCCTCTTACGACACCCACGGCACTGTACGGGGTAGAGGAACTTACACTAGCACTACGCATTAAGACTTATTACTTTTGTTTAAGAAGCTTAGTAGAGCCATGCTGCAGATATATTAGTAGTATAGTTGTAGCACGAATGGGTCGGCTCGACCGGGGAAGGACCACGCTCTCACAGAATACCAGCGTAAAATAGCAGCTTAACACTGTTGTTTTTTTTTATAGGATAGGGTGACAAACAAGCACACAGTCCACCTGATGGTAAGTGGTTGCTGCGGCCCATAGACATCTACATCTATCCTCGTTTGCGAATCAAAATGCAGATGCTTTGTCACCCGTGAGGACTAAGATGGAATGCCTCTTTTCCAGTAAAAAGGATCTCCGGTTCTCTACACTCACCATACGAAACACAGCAGTGTTAAGCTGCTATTTTACGCTGGTATTCTGTGAGAGCGTGGTCCTACCCCGGTCGAGCCGACCCATTCCTGCCACAACTATACTACTAATACAGCTGCAGCATGGCTCTACCACGTAAAAAATTGTGTTTCGTATGGTGAGTATAGAGAACCGGAGATCCTTTTTACTGGAAAAGAGGCATTCCGTCTTAATCGTCACGGGTGACAACGCATCTGCATTTTGATTCTTTATTGAGGATAGGCTTAGATGTCTATGGGTCACAGCAACCACTTACCATGAGGTGGATTGCATGCTGGTTTGTCTGCCTATCCTATAAAAAAAGCGTTTTAATATTCAATTCAGCTTCTGCTTCTTCTTCTATTTTATCAGCCCTTAAAAGTTCACTGTTGGTCATGGACATCGTCTATTACAAGGAGTATTTCACAAGGGGGTTTCATAACTATGATTCTTTTATTTTAAGTTGAAAATGATTCAAAACAAGTTTTAAGCTTGTAAAAAATGGCATAGTCCTCTCCCATAGTCTTCCTACGACTTTGAAGCAGCTAACAACTACACTTATCAAACGAAATGACAATCGTAGAAGTACCAGAATTCTTGCACCATTTGTACTGCAGAAAGCAGTTTTTGGTTTGTGTTTATTTATTTACATGAATTTGAGTGTGTGCAATAAACAAACGAATTCGATATAATAATAGAACGCTCTTAGTTTACAATAATGACGGGCGTCAGTTCGACTGAGGATGGATCACGTTCTCAAAAAAGCAGCGTAATGCTGGTGTGCTTCGTATGGTGAATGACAAGAACCGCAAACCCTTTTAACTGCTATCGAGGCGTTCTATTTTGGTCCTCAAGAAATTTATTGCTTCGAAATTTTGAGTCTATATTTTTTTGGGCTATAACGACCATTTTGCATGAGGAGGAAGGTACGCTCGTTTGTTACTTCATCTTACATTAATATAAAGCTTACCTAGGTCCCTGATATCAACCTGTATTTTTAAACCTCATCTTTGAATTGAATTCCGGCATGCGTGAAGTGACTCTAGATTTTAATTTTAATGATATTTTCTGAAGTTGAATTTAACTACACCGTTTTATAAAGAAATATGATTATTCTTGTCTAACAAATAAAATGTATTATATTATATTTGTATGCAATTCATTTTTATATTGTACTAGCTGTTCCCCACGACTTCGCCCGCGTGTAATTTAGGGTTTTAATTGTGTTGTGTGGAACCCTAATTATTTTTCGAAAATATAAGTAGCCTAAGTTAATCCTTATAACATCAGCTATCTGCCAGTGAATGTTTCGCCAAAATCGGTCAAGTGGTTTAGATTAGCCGGAACTAACAGATAGACTGATAAAATTTTTAAGTTTTTGTTATACGTACCGTATATACTTACTTTCATATGCATTTAGTAAAAAGCTGTTATTTTGACATTACAAACAGACACTTCAATTTTATTTATTTGTATAGATGATATTTGTTTATTTTAAAGTAACATTCTTCTTTAATATTAAATATCTTTTTTTTCTATATCATCGTCGTATTTTGTTTTATTATCTAAATTCAATGTTTATAACAAGAACTAAAAGTATATTATGTGGCGCCATCTTGTATTGAGTAGTGAAGAATATAAATGACCAAAAAAGTCCGTGATAATCTGCATGCGTGACGGCTATAATTCAAGCAATTAAATTGCTGTCGTTAAAATTGGTGCAATATTTTGTTCATTAGTTAACCAGGATTAGCATAATGAATTTAACTTAGATACTTATTGTGATAATGTTATTACAAGTCGTGTATTGTTTTTTTTTTAAATTACCATATAAAATAGTTTTAACTTGAAGACTCGCTCTACTCACTGTTTTCAATATTTAATTATTTTCAACAGAAAATAAGTTTCTCACGGTGTCCCCATTTCATTATCCCGTGGGTGTCGTAAGTGACGACAGAAGGCAAATAAACAGTTTGTTGGCAGTATAGGAACTTCCTAAATGAAAAAAAAAAATCATGTAAGCAAGATATTTATTTCGAAACATTGTTATAATAGAGCGGTGGCAGCTATATGTTATTGATCAAGTGATTAATAGGTCATTATTCATAATGACCAAAAGTTTGAAAATACCCAATATGAGTGGGCAATATGATAAAAACTATTGAAAATAAATTGAACGGGTTTTATGAATAAAGTCCTTTACTTGTTAGGCATAGTAATAAAAAGATAGGTTAGGTTATGATGTGTGCAAAAGGGTTCCCGTGGTCCTGCCAATATGCGGCGAAGTTGGAACACCATGGGCGTTTATTCGGTTCGAGTCCAACATAGGCGCGAGTTGGGACAATTCATCATGTAAAACAGAAGGTTAGGTTATCTATAAGGATCTAGCAACGTGATAAATCATGAAGTTTAAATCAATATTAATTAGGTAGCTCGATTCGATTTGTCATTATTTACTTTGCCTGGGCTTATTCACTGGGACTATAACATATACTGAATTTTAAAATATAGTTAAAACTAACCAATGATAAACGCTGATTTTGGACGTGCTCGGCGGTGAAGGAAAACATCGTCAGGAAACTTCTTGAAAATAAAAATACTCCGAGGTCCACCGTAGTCGTATTGGAGCAGTGTGGCGAACTATCGACTTCATAACCTTCTGGAAATGAGAGGAGGGCTGGCCCAGCAGTGGGATGTATAAAGCCTGTGACTGTAGTTTCTGTAGCTTAACATAAAATATATTGTATTAAATTGTTCTTTATTTCTAAATTATCCTTGCTTGGTGGTTCTCTGAATGACATTTGACTTGAGATAAAATGCGAAATGCAATCAAAAACCAATTTAGATGCGACGAGCGTACGCCAGCAAATTTAAACTGATTATTTCAGAATAGGGGTGCTCGGTTCAACGTCCTCGCTTTTTGGTTTGTACGTTGGCAGCATTGTAATTGATGCGTCTAGAAATACAAATCAAAGTTCAAGTATTACGTTCAAGCTACTTTCACGTTTGTGGTGTCTATGTGTGCGGATATCGCAGTTTATCGCGACAAAATAGAGCAATGTTTGATATTTAGTCTCTTTTATTGGAAATTGCTTCTTTTTACTTTGTGTATAATTTCGAGCTTCAATACGTTTTAAGACAGATAATATGTAGGTATACCGAGATGATTCTACGAGTATAAGTGATCTATCTGTTCAGCCGTTTAAAGATCATCAGACGTTTTTGTTATGGGGGTTTTTTAAATTTTCAATTTAAGTTATAGTAATTTGTAACATTATAGTCACAAACGTGCTAACTGTTTTGCCAACCTATGGCTAAGTAGTGTGCAGAACATCGCCGAGAAATAGATGGCATGCCTCACGGCACGTTCTTATACTAGGCCTCCATAACTTTCAAACAGACATGCAACAGTGGATGCACTGATGCATGTTGGCAGAAATAGATAAGAGAATGGCACCCATCCAGACATACTCTTAGAGTAAACTCGTGATCCATCATCCTATTTACCCTATAAGTAGGTGATTATAGAGTAATTAGGACGTTGGATCACGAGTTTCATATTAAGTGTCTACTATCTTTAATAAACACAAGTGGTAAAATTTAAAATATTGTACAACCGATTCCGATATGAATAAAATGGAAATATCATCAATGTAGTGGAAGTCAATTAAATATGCATTATTAAGGATAACTGAAAAATACTGGCCAGATCTTGATCAAATTTATATGGGACCACATGATAAGCACCAGCTTTCAATTGTCTTTGTTGATTAAAAAAAAAGAATTATTAAAAACGGTTCTGCTAGAAAAAAGTTCTGAGGCACACAAAAAATACAGTCGAATTGAGAACCTCCTCCTTTTTGGAAGTCAGTAGAAAATAAACTTCTAGATATTATATGTAGGGAATAGAAAAAGTTTTGTTTGTATTGTCTTGTGTCCTCTGGTGAGTATTTATATTTATTTTTCAAATAAATTGCTGTACCTTTAAAACTTTTTATTTAAATTTAAATTTAACGCCATTTGAACTCGCTGCATTGTCTCTTATGAGAGGAAATAGATTAAAATGATTTAAAACTCGGAAATCGAAATCGTAAATATATTATGGGGTCAATCCCCTGACGTTTTACGCGAACATGGTCTCTGCTTGCAAATAAACGTATGAAATTTAAGCTTGCTAATTATAAAACGTCGGGATTTAATTAAGATATTATTTTTTGTGATATTCTATTGTTTTGTTTTTGTCTCGTTTAGAAAGACTTTTAATAGAGTGTAAGAATAATTAAATATTTACTATATAATATAATAAATGATAAATTAAAGATTAGACCATTACTTCCATCTGTTTTCTATATAGCCATTATACTTATTAGTAATTTATAAATATTTGCTTCGTTTGAGCGGTGGGTTGACCATTGCCTTCTGTCGCCTCTTAAAGCACCTACGGTATGATATCGGGTAGTGAATACTCTAAAGCTATCACTACATGCGGAATATATGTCATTATAGAAAATATCTAGACCGGCTCGACAGACCAGTGTCAAAGGTGCGGGAGGTCCGATTCTGTGGTCGGTCTCTACTAATCTGATGTAGTTGCAGAGCTCCTGTAATGCCTAAGAGTCTAATACAGTCAGTGTTGTTTGATTACGTAATGTTGAGTTTAATAAACAAGTTTTCTTAAATTGTTATAACGAATCGTAGTCCCAACTGACCTCTATATAACAAACCTCATTATAACGAATTACTTGGTATAGGTAACGAATATTTTCAATTCCCTTCAGTTTCGTTAGATCAAGGTTGCACTGTATTTTCCGCCGAGTAGCAGTGTACCTACTAGAATGGAAATTAAATATGTTTTTATCTATTATAAAATACATTTTTTTTCATTTACCACTGGTTCGATAAACACCTCTGTCCTAGGAAGTCCTTTTTACAATTATTTATATGAATTATAATAAAACCAGCATGGAAGTGATCAACTCATTCCCAGGGATTATTTTTATTCATGTATTCATTAACGTTATAATAATTTTTTTTCTTCAATAAAATGCTTAAAGTTATCGATTGACAAACTTTGTAATCGATACCAATGTTCGATACCAATTACCAATGTTTAATATGTGAAGGTTTGTAAAGATTACAGGAAGTGGAAATAGGCCGGCCATATAGCTCGAAGAACCGACAACCGATGGGGAAAAAAGGTTCTCGATTGGCAGTCTCGTACCGGCGGACGAAGTATAGGGCGTCCCCCCACTAGATGGAGTGACGACCTGGTAAGACATGCAGGAAGTCAATGGATGCAGGTGGCTCAGGACCGATTCCTTGGGGAAGGCCTATGTTCTGCAGTGGACTTGTGAAGCGCTGTAATGATGATGATGATGATGTCTATGTCAGGAGGCGGGGTCTAAAGCTCTAGCATATCTTCTAGCATATTTTGATACCTGATGCATTTAAAGGCTTTTTGGTACCTGACGCATTTGAAGCTTCTTGGACGTTTAAGACCATGTTTTCTCTATAGGATTTGAAAAATCCACATATGCTTCATAGCTAGTAAACCTAGTAAAACACGTGGGAAGTAGATGGATGGAGGTGGCTCAGGATCGTGTTTTGTGGCATTTTTGAAGAGGTATATGTTCAGCAACGGTCTTGCGAAGGGCTGTAATGATGATTGTGAGGATGAGGAGTAATTATTATCAAAAATAAACACTTCCGGTAGGTTTATGGGAGTGCTAGGAAGGCCGTCGAACTTGTATCAAGAAAGGCTTTTCTAAGCCAACTTACATGCAAATTTCACACACAAGCAAAATCCAACCCAAAGCTCTTCAATTATAGTTGCTTATAGCTTCGTTGCGGAAGTGAGATCATTGCGCTTGAAGCAATTTAAGTAGGTAGACACCAAGCAGTGTAACAACCAAATTTGATCTTATTTGCTTTGAAATTTAAGTTTATATAGTTAGAGTTCATTATCATTTGTTTAGTCTGTTGTATAGTAAAGTCGATGATAGATTTCGCTTCCTGGTACGTCTCATATCAATTAAGTGAAGTGGTCAGCTAATTTATTAGGAAACGAGGGCGGTCAACTCATGCGTAGCGATAATGACTTTGTAATAAAACACTATTGTCTTGGAGTTCATTGTCGAAATTGACTGTGATTGATGAGTCGCGAAGTGTTTTGATTATTTACTTTCTCTATCTTAGACGAAATAAGGTTTATTAAATTTTAAATTTTAATGCAAATTCACCATAGAGACAACAGTATTCACACCTATGATATACTCGTAAGAAGATGTGTTTACAAATGAACCCCTTGTAACCATTGGTGTTACAAAGCATTCGAAACGACGGGAATATAAAAAAAGTAATAGTTGTTTTTTCATATTCTTACATTGTCTTCCAATTCTGAGCAATGTTCCAAATTTAAATTCTCTAGCTCAACGGAAAGTTAGTTTAAAATCAATTAATAAATTGGATCCGAATAGAGATACTCGAAAGCGAATTAATAATAATAAAAAAGGTGTCGAATAAAACGTGGTAAAATAAAATAAGTGACTTAACTCGATAAAATCCAAAATTTAGTTTTATTCAATACGGAATGTTTCGTTAAAAACGTAAATATTATTTTTATAAATAATATCAATGGTACATACGATATAAGTTTTGATGAATTTTACTTTACACAATTAGAATTTTTGTAACGGGCATTGTAATTCAAAACATAACGTGCCTTAAAAAGTTTTTTAAGTTAAATCTTTAACAAATTAAAAAAAAGACTTCAAGTACCCGTTTTCCACCCGCTTTCAAATACTCCGCTGTAATTCAGAATCAGATGCGTTCAGAACACAGTTCAGAATACAGTTCAGAATGAGATGTCGCTAATGACACCGCAAATATCGAGTTCGTAAATAAAAATGGTAAATAAATAGTTTTATAAGTAATAGTGCTAACATTATATACTACTAGCTGTGCTCCGCGAATTCGCGCGCGTGGAATTTACTACGATTTCATGAATATCAATTTTTGCGCGGAACCCTAATTTTTTTGAGTAATATTAACATTTTATAAATATTGACATTAATATTTATACGATACTAAAGTCACTCAATTGTTTTGCCTTCCCGGAACCCCTCCACTAACACTTAAACTTTATGGTATGATATTAAAGTTCAAATTGACTTTTTAGTATTATTACGAATCTTTTGTATGGGAATATAGAAAAGTGTTGTTTTTAGACTTTTTCAGGCAATTTTTTAAATTTTTCTCACCGTAAGAACCATTTTCGTACTTCAAGGAATATTATAAAAAAAGAATTAGCGATATCGGTTCAGCAGCTCTCGAGATTTGCGCTTAGCAAAACATTCAGCGATTCATTTTTATATTATAGATTATATAGATATAATGTTATCTGTGAGAAACTGTAAGATTAATTGCATTAAGTCTTTAACAAAACGACAATTAATTTCTTGGTAAATATGTAACTCCCATTCACACCTTTTCCATTAAAATTATGACTAACACTATAGTATTTTTTATTTTAGAAAATATAAGAGTTTTTGGAACCGAACGTTTCGCGTATCCCAACACAGATTTTTTTATTCTATTATAAATTTACTATTATAATTTCATGCGACATGGCGGCTAAGACACTCTACTATACTACATATAGTGGTATGGGGATATCATCATGTGGGTGTCGTAAGAGGCGACAAGGGTAAACTGAAATGGGAGATCAGCATCAGTGATGACAACTCAATAAAATAAAACTTCGGTTGCCACCTTACACCGCCAATCTAGAATGGCAATATAACAAATATCTTTCCTATAAGGCAATCATGGCCTCCCAGTAGCCTAGGTTCAGCAGTGGACTTGTGAAGAGCCTGCAAATGCATGAATTTACTTTCATATACGCTTAACATAAGAAGGAGCAATGTTTTTTCTTGTGTTATCGAGAAAAAGTTAAAAAGTTAAAGTTACAGCCTACTAAGTCCCACTCCTGGGCACAGACCTCTCATTTCTGAGAAAGTTGAAAGGCTTTAGGGCTAGGAAGTCCCCCGCACTGTCCCAATGCGTGTTATGGACTTCACAACTTCACGTGTCTTCGAAATATTTTTTTTTAATTCCTAAGGCATGCAGGTTTCATCATCATTGTCATCGAGAAACGGTGATTAAAACGTTTTTGTAATAGGACATAACGTGCTATAAAGAGGTACCCACGTTAGAAGTATCATGTCACAATTCGTGCGTGGTATTATGATTTCTTACGTGGTAGAGCCAATCTGCAGCTATATTAGTAGTATAGTTGTAGCACGAATGGGTCGACTCGACCGGGGAAGGACTACCATCTCACAGAAGACCAGCGTAAAATAGCAGCTTAACGCTGCTGTGTTTCGTATGGTGAGTGTAGAGAACCGAAGATCCTTTTTACTGACAAAGAGGCATTCCATCTTAGTCCTCACGGGTGACAACGCATCTGCATCTTGAGTCTTTGTTGAGGATGGATGTAGGTGTCTATGGGTCACAGTAACCACTTACCATCAGGTGGACTGTGCGCTCGTTTGTCATTCTATCCCATAAAAAAAAGGGTTCGTGATCCCATTTGCAAAGCACCTTCAGCATCCTTTAGGTGGACTATGTGCTTGTTTGGCACCCTTATTTTGTAAATAAAATGCCAGTTTTGGTGTTCCGCAAGTTTTGGTGTGTCCTTTACCATCGAGTACGTGAAAAATTACTGTTACCACATATTAGAGTCCACTGCTGAACTTAGGCCTCCCTCATACATTACCTCATAGAGGGGATTTTGCCATAGTTGCCACGCTTGGCAGGCGGATTGTAGCCCACAGTTTCTTATTATATTGAGTTTTTGTCAGGAAGATGCTGCTGCCCTTCTCCTGTGTCATTTTCCCTTCTGTCGCTTCTAACGACACCCAAGGGACGAAATGGAGTAGTGGGTATATTATATTATTCTTACATCTTAAGCACTTTAAAAACGTTACCGTGTAGTGACACGGTAACGTTTTTAAGATAATTGTTCTAAAATATCAGAGTTTTTCAGGTTCCGAGTAGAAAAATAAGACAAGTTGGACGTTATTTCTGTCGTGTAGTAACGGTGTAAGAATATCCACTACCCCATATCATCTCTTGGGTGTTGTAAGAGGCGACAGAGAGAAACGTACTAGAAGATGGGCAGCAGCGTCTTCCTACAAACTACTAAAAATCCGTGCTTGTTGGCAAATATCCTTATAAGGCAATCTATGGGGAGCACCTATGTTCGGCAGTGAACTATTGATAGACTGTAGCGGTTAACAGTTAACAGACATTAATTTGCTCGTGTACTGGTAAAATAAAAGAAGATAGGTGTGGCAGCGCTGTCGTCGCGCCACAAGCGAAACACATCGAAGCCTAAATCACGCTATCAAAGTTCCGAAGTAAAGCCGAATATATAGATTAGCTCCGAACTACCACTGGGAGCGTTGGCCGCAGAACACCTAGCCTGATGAGATCTCCCCTTTTCCTTCCACGACCACAGTGGCGACCCCGATGTGATATAAACACGCAACCAACAACCTTCAGAAAAACTACAAGTTCAAGCCTTCGTCATTAATTATCCGCAAGAACCCCTACCATTTACTCCCGAGAATCGTCTTCTGCAGTCTTCAGGTCCTGCAACCCAGTACAAATTGTCTTCATCTCGATTCACCGCAGATTTATAAGGCAGATTTCTGGCACTTGAGATCTCCCCTTTTCCTTCCACAGCCCCATAGGTATTATTTCGCACGTGTACTGGTAAATTACAAAACTTAAAAAAAAATATTTCGCTCGAGTACTGGTAAAAAAACATGATAGGATATTATTTCGCTCGTGTACCGGTATAATAAAGTGCCTAATGATTTTCATTTTCAGCTTCAGTTCTAATTCTAGTATTAGACCCACTGAAAGCCGGTTCTTCTCGATATTTTTCGAAACTTTTCTCTTGACTTATTTCGACTGTTACTTTACAACTTAAAATTGATAATAGCTCCCTACTATATACGCTAAAATTAAGTTTAAATATTCAATGAGTACTACTCGACGGCGTAAGAATTCTTACGTAAAGGTAGTTAAAGTTGATTGCCAAATATGTTTGTTAATGTCTGTTTCTGCCGCCAAAAAGCAGTATTTGTGCTGCTGTGTTCCAGTATGAAGAGGCATTCCAACTAAGTCCTCAGAGGTGATGACGTATCAGTAGCCCTTTTTGTTTAGAGTTTTATAGGTTCCAAGTGTCCGAGGCTGCAGTAGCCACTTACCATCAGATGGTCTGTAAGTGTGTTCGTTACCTCAACTTTATAAAAAAAGAGATTGTCCATACCAAAAACCTTAAAAAGTGTTCCATCGTTATTCCATACCAAGTTTTCATCACATATAGATATTACTATTATTAGTACATAAAGAAAAAAGCAGTGATACATTTTTCAATAGTTAAAGCAAATTATAAATTCGAATTTTTGGAAAAATACTCGGCCAGTGATGAATAATACATTGGGCATTGTGTTGTGCATTCTCATATTCAGATTATCCCGCGGAATGCGTTTAGTGGTGCAACGAATGTACCGATGATGCACCTAAAATGTGACTACACGAGTCACGTGGATCTTGTAAGAAAATATATTTCTTATTGTTGAGTTTCATTTGATGTCTACAGTCCAGAAATGTTCCTCGGTAATTTATTTAAAGTTAAAAGTTAAAGTTACAGCCTATATACGAGTCACTGCTGGGCACAGGCCTCCCCTTATTTCTGGAGGGTTTTAGGGCAAGGAAGTGTCCACCGCGCTGCTCTAAAGCGTGTTGGCGAACTTCACATGTTATCGAAATATTTTTTTTTCTTATTTCTCGGACCGTAATATAGCTGTAGCATGACTCTATCACATAATTTACGAAAAAGTTTGCGATTTTAAGTAAAGACTAAAGTTTAGTCTTAAGCCAAAAATTATAGGTCATGAGGCAATACATCTTAGGCATTGGAAGTGAGAACGTATACGTCTGAATTTGACCACAGGTATGCAGGGTCTGCAGTAGCCATTTGTTTGTTATTGCAATTTTATAAAAAAGGAACTAACAAATCACCGTAACGATGTCATCGTTCACCAAGTGAGGGTAATCATAACCAGATGGGACGACAGAATTTGACTGTTTGATACAAAACGGGGTGATAGGTTCTCTTAGATTGTTAGTGTGCATGATGTATGGAATTCTATTTTTTTTTATAAGATAAGGGTGACAAGCCAGCACACAGTCTCCCTGATGATATGTGGTTGAGGTGGCCTATAGATATCCACATCTATCCTCGTTTGCGGATCAAAATGCAGATGCGTTGTCAGCCGCGAGGACTAAAATGGAATGCCTCTTTTCCAGTAAAAAGTGTCTACGGTTCTCTATACTCAGAAACACAGCAGTGATAAACTGCTATTTTACGCTGGTATTCTGTAAGATCGTGGTTCTTCCCCGGTCGAGCCGACCCATTTATGCTACAATTATACAATTAATATAGCTGCAGCATAGCTCTCCCTAACTTTACTGATTAAAGCGTTTCTGTTTTTTTAAAATATTTTGTCATTTATTTATTCCTTTTACATCATTATCTATCGAAACATCTTAATAAAAGAACTCATAATGATATACGATACCGATAAAATATTTATGATGCTAAAAGTATTCTAATAACCTTTTATCAAAAAGTAACTGGCGGGAAAGGCCGCACAAAAGAAGTAAATAACCCAAAGCACATGGAAAAACTTCTCACTTCCAAATCAACGTCGTCACATTGCCGAGGCATCACACTGAGCATTAGGAGTCGAGGTGCGACGTCCTATTTTTGCATTCGCCTAGCCGGATATATCAGAAAGCATACATTGCTCTTGAGCTGTTAAACTGTCACGGGCATATCTACATCGGCTGTGTAATAGAAAATGTTCACGGGGTAAGTGACCCGTCACGTGGCGTCTCACGATATACCGCAAATAAGTGCGATTGAGTTGAGTTTCCCATTTAAAATTTAGATTAAATTTTATCGTGTAAATTATGGAGAAATTTTCCAGAATTGTTGATTTTATTTAAACCCCTATTTAGCCCTTATCTACGATGAATGTTCGGGATTTTTGAACGGTTGTAATTACACATAATGGTTTTTTTATAGGATAAAGGTGACACTCGTTTAACAGACCACATACACATCACAGACACACACCCATAGACATCTACATATATTCTCAATTACGAATAAAAATGCATCGTTTTCAGTAAAAAGTGTATCCAGTTCTCTAAAATCACCATTAAAAACACAGCAGCGTTGAGCTGCTATTTTACGCTAGTATTCTGTGAGAGCGTGGTCCTTCCCGGTCAAGTATAGCTGCAGCATGGCTCTAGCACGTATTTTTATGATGACCGAAACGGCCAAAGGAATCAATGAGTTAGTGCCTTTTGTCATTAACACAATGGAAAGGATTTGGCTAAAAAATCTAACTGATCTAATTGCTTTATCATTTGAGGATAGGTAAAACTTAATAGATTTTAGAGTTCTGTGCAAGTATTGTACAAAAGTTATCTTATTATAGTGTTATCGGTTAGATCAATTTTGATTAGTAAGATGCCTGATGAATTTGCCTCGCCGCTTTTATTCCGTACACAAATGTATACTTGGTAAAGCCACGCTGCAGCACGAATGAGTTAACTCGACTGGGGTAGGCCTATGCTTTCCTGGAATACCAGCGTGAAACTACACATAAATGAGGCTGTGTTTCGTATAGTGAGTGTAGAAAACCGGAGTTAAAATTTTTAGGGTTGACAACGCATCTGCATTATAATTTTCAATTGAGGATAAATGTAGATATCTATGGAACACATCTTCCACAGCATTTTTGTTTGCTATGTAACGATAAGGCTATATTGCGATGAGGATGAGGAAATTGTATACATACTTTACTTGCTTTTATTTATTTAAAATATTTATTGCATAGAATAGAATAGAATGTTTTTTATTAAATATTGATTATTGCATAATACTTATTGAAAGTCATATTTTATTTACCACTGGTTCGGCAAATACCTCTGTCTTGGGAAGAACCAGCAAGAAACCGAGCGGGACTTTTTTTAAACATATGTCACTTAACAATAATTTTGTTTATACAATTTTTAAATGAAATTTCATGAAACCAGCATGGTGGTGATCACCTTATTCCCAGGGGTTATTTTCATTCATGTACTCCTTGATATTATAATAACCCTTTTTGTGCAGTTTTTCTTTAATAAAACTAAAGCATATATTATCGTGTACAATTGACGGACTTATGTAATGCCTTTAGTCATTTTTTACCAGTCAACCATCAGCTAAGCAGAGAAACTAAGGCAGATGCAATGAAAACATGAAAATATGTATGCATAAGATTTCCACTGTTTTCTTTATCTTTTTATTTTGTAGCGACTTTCTTCAACCCTTTCATTTTTTATAAAACTGAAGTGACAATTGAACATAAAGTCCACCTGATGGTATGCTACTGAAGCCCATGGTTACTTGCAACCAACTGCAAACAAAAAAGGTCACAGATGCGTTGTCAACTCTGAGGACTAAGTTGGAATGCTTCGCAGCCTGTGATTGTACTGGCTCTCAATACTCTTCATACAGAAGCGCAAGTACTGCTATCAGGCTGCATAAATAGATAAAAGGATGGTATCTACCCAGACAGGGTCCAAGGCAGAACAGTAGTCCTACCACCTAATAGTAACCAACAATATAGTACAACATACAGTTATTTTTGATCTATCTAAGGGTGATAAGCAAGCACACAGTCCACCTGATGGTAAGTAGTTGCTGTGGCCCATAGACATCTACATCTATCCTCGTTTGCAAATCAAAATGCAGATGCGTTGTCACCCGTGAGGACTAAGATGGAATGCCTCTTTTTCAGTAAAAAGAGTCTCCGATCCTCTACACTCACCATACGAAACACAGCAGCATTAAGCTGCTATTTTAAGCTGGTATTCTGTGAGAGCGTGGTCCTTCCATGATCGAGCCGACCAATTCGTGCTACAACTATACAATTAAAATGGCTGTAGCATGGCTCTACCACGTTGAAACAGTTGTACAACTTAACCTTCGTTTATTTAGAACATCAAAACATCTGTGGTCAGCCAGTCAGCAGTATGACTTTCAGTGTTTCCAATTTACAAATCTACAAAGAACTAGTTGTAATGTAGTGCATTCTATTATTGCACAATTTGATGCATAATGCATTATTTTACTCCGTGCTCAACTTTGTAACGCTTCAGTTTTCAGCGGTTGACGTATACGAATGAATTAAGAGGCTGTTGAACGACGGCGATTCGATATTTTATTTATGAATGCTGAACAAATGAATTTTCAGTGGCCATGTATTCTTTGGCTTGTATTTTTCAGTTTTATTTACTACTTATGCTTATTCTTTTTATATATTTATATTTTAAAGTTTCGTGAAGTTTCATTACTATCTGTTCTGCTAATCGAGTGATTAGGCCGAACGGATAAAGAGAAAAAAAAAATTAAAAATGGTTATTCATGTCTTATTGTTATGCATATAACCCCATTATCTCAAGGGAGTTATTTAGATATTACAAACAGACACTTCAATTTTATTTAAATAATATTAATAAACTTTTTAATTTAAATTTAATTTAAATTAATATTTATATTTTTATGTCCTTTTTTATTTAATTCTTAATTATAAAATAATTTCAACGGTTCCTTAAGTTTAAAATAAATAATAATTTTACCCATTACTTTTTACTTTATTTACAAGATTGTGTGAAAGATTAAATATTATTAAAAACTTTATTAATATTATTTAAGGAGGAACAGGAGTGATCAAGGTTTTTAAAAAAAAATGGTTTTGGATTATCTTAAATTATATAATGCCACATTATTAGATTATACACAGACAAAGCCGGATGGGTCGCTAGTATACCTATAAAATAGGTGGTAACGCTCTTGTTCTACTTACGAAGTCCAACTAGCTTGGAAATTCACCACAGTCGGGGGATTTCTTTGTTTGAAGTTGGTTATACACGTTGGTTATTAAAGTTATAACCTATAACTTATAGGTGTTCATGGGCTACAATTGCTTGTACTGTACTTACCACTGTACTTACCATTACTTGTACTGTTAGCTCATTTGTCAATCTTATATAATAAAAAAATATCGAAAAGTTAAAATTTTGAAATAAATAAAATGTAAGGTAGCATTAAAACAATCATAAAAATGTTTGATGTTGCTGCTGTATTAAGATATGGTCTCATATTATGGGGAAACTCGACAGATGTGAACCGTGCTTTTATAGCGTAAAAACGCTGTATACGAGCAATCTGTGGCGTCGGGCCACTTGTTTCTTGCAAACCACTATTTAAAGAATTAGGTGTTCTTACTCTGCCATCCATGTACATTTTTGAGCTTTTAATATTCGTAAAAAAGTATCCTCATTTTTTTACTAAATTAAACGATACAGTAAAATATAGTACCAGATACCGCGAAAAAAATATTTTGCCGTCATTAAAAACTAGTCTGTACTCAAAAAATTGTTATGTGATGGCTATTCAAGTGTTTAACAAAATCCCAAATGAAATAAGGCAATTAGATTATAATCGATTTAGACGTAATTTATTAAAGTGGCTCTTGGAAAAACAATTTTATTCGGTAAATGAACTGCTAAAAATAAAAGAACGTTTCTAGTGACTGTTAAAACGCTTTTTCTTCTTTGTTCGTGTTTTAAATTGTTAATATCAAAATTGTAAACTGATGCACGTTTAATTTTAGTTAAATATATTGTATTTTCTAATCATAAGTTTTCATATACCAAAATTGGTGAAATATGTGATACTTTATTATTTCATGCGAACATCTTTGTACCATATTTCTTATGAATAAATTTATTATTATTATTATTATTATTGAATAAAAATTAAAAACCTACTTCATAAGCTAAAACGCATAAAGTGTACTTATGGTTACTTCAGATGCTATTATATGGAAATATTTTATTCTTTTAACTAGTTTATTATTAAAACTAATAAGTAAAAAGATTAAAGAAAAAAGTACGATCGTAGACTAAAGCGGTTGTGGTTCAAGTTCAACCTCTTTTGTGCATTGGATTAAATTTGGTTTTATAATATGCTTATGGTTTTATTTGGTGTGACTGCTTTGTAAAGAATATTTGAATAAATCTAATTTTACGGATTTTATTGCGTTTAATTTTACCTGCTTTTGATTCCCAACGTTTCGGGTGCTTTGCAGCTTCTATGGTCACAAGGGAGACTGAGGTGACACTACTGACATATCCCGATGTCAAAGTCAACCCAGAGCACCTTCAGCTGTTATTAATTTTGTTCCGATGTACACAGAATGAGCTTACTGTATCTGGAAGTTTTGCATTTTTTTTTTATTTCAATAACTTCACGTGTCATCCTTGGTAGGAATCGATGTTATTTCGCGTTTATTTGTGGTCTATCAAATCTGTAGTAATGGCGGCGGGCTTCCAGAATATGATCCCCATCAAACACCGCAGTCCTGACCGTGCTGTTATATAAGAGAGGTAAGTTAGAAACATTTGTTTGTTCATTCAGCAGTGCAACGTTACTATTATTACTTTTTAATATCTCTAACTGTTCCAACACACACAATCGCAGCCCTTTATTACACGTATGTAAGACTTTAAAGGAGTGGTTGTTGGCTAGGTCGTGTCCAGTGTCCACAAGATGTTTATCAAAATGGGATTTATCAGGATCGCAATTCCTGTACGTGGCTAAATGCTCTTTATAACGTATTTCGAAGTTGCGACCAGTCTAATCTACGTAAACGGCATGGCATTCGTTACAAACAAGTTTGTAAACACCCGACTTTTGACGAATATCCAACTTATCTTTATTATTACAGACATTCCTAAGAGAATTGTTTGTTTTGAACGCCGCATAAACGCCGCTTTGTCGAAGAGTATTAGCTACTTTTTCAGATATGGAGTCTAAGTAAGTCAAACTGCTCACATATTGACGAACACTTTGAGGTTGAACCACGTACAGAGAGTTGCGAACAACATGCTTTTGTTTCTTTTTAATTAAATTGTTAATAAGATTTTTTGAAAAACCGTTAGAGGGCGCTATTTGATAAATTACATTAAGCGCTTTTAAATAATTTTCTTTACTTAATGGGATAGTGAACAAACGATTAATGTGTTGTAAAGCAGCTGCAACTTCGAGAACTAAAATAATTTAAATTAAACGGATAAAATCCGTATAACCAGTTTGATTTGGAAATCATTGTAAAAAATAGTTCTTTTAAATAATAACGTAATGATTGCAATATGTTTTAATTAAAATTTTTCATCGAAGGGAAGGATGCATTTTGTACAAAGTTCAGATATTATCAGGTGTTACTTCGTCGCCATTTTGTTAATTAGGCAGTTAACGTTTCTTTTGACAGCGATTTAAGTAATGTTTTAAGAAATGATTAAATCTAAATGGCGTTTAAAGGTACCAACGTATTTAAGTTAGCATAAAGTCATGATTATAATAACACGTTTATACCACAATTGTTGTTCAATTTGTCCATGTATTATAAAGTTTATGAAATAAATCTCGTAAAACCAATTGATTTTTGGAGTTTTTTTTTACACGGAAATATCTTAGCAGTTGATTATAAGTAATTTTTGGTTTAATTAGTGCACACGCTTTACGTTTATTTACACGCCGCGCCGGTTTTTTTTACAGAAGAAAAGGTGATAACTCGTTTATTGTGATACACAGTCCACCCGATTGTAAGTGGATGCAGTGGCCCAAAGATGCCTATATAAGATTAAAAATATAGATACATTATCACCCCTGAGGACTAAGCTAGAAAGCCTCGTTACCAGTAAAAAAGGTCTCCGGTCTCTACTCTCAGAATACGAAGCACAGTACCGTTAAGCAGCTATTTTACCCTGGTATTCTGTGAGAACGTCGTTCTTTACTGGTCGAGCCGAACCATTCATGAAGCAACCCTAATATAGTTGCAACATTGCTCTACCACGTTACTGTGCTGTGGATATATTATGTATACAGGTAAATAAAAAACAAACTTTCAGGAGTTATTATCGATTCAGTGAGAAAAGTTGCCCATCCTGTCGACCAATACAGATTTATACAAGACCTATAGAAATGAAGGTCACAGTTTAAAATCGAAAATCAATTCATCATGTGAAGACATTGCAAGGAGGATAGGGTTTCGCTTTAAAAACCGACACATGTTCTATTTTTACATAATTTGGACATGTTGTATTCCCATTTTTTAATTTGTGACAAAGCGTGCATAGCATTGCACTTAATGACCTCAATAGTGTCCCATAACTGATAAGTCGTAAGAGAAAACATAGACAAGACAAAGATCATGTGTAACGTCCACGTCAGACCTGTGTCGATAGTGAGTATGTTTACCTACGACAAATTATCTGACTAGGTAAGTTCAACCGTGACCGAGAGGTCAATCGACGGACCCAACTTGACTGAATAGCATTCGGGAGATTACGACACATCTTCTCGTCACGTAAACCTCAAAACATGAAAACAAGGTGTACCCGTGCGTGTTGCCAGTCTGAGATATAGGTTTTTTTTTATAGGATAAGTGTGACAAACGAGCACACAGTCCACCTGATGGTAAGTGGTTGCTGCGGCCCATAGACATCTACATCTATCCTTGTTTGCGAATCAAAATGCAGATGCGTTGCCACCCGTGAGGACTAAGATGGAATGCCTCATTTCCAGTAAAAAGGGCCTCCGGCCACCTGCACTCACCAAGCGAAACGCAGAGGTAAACCTCTACTTCACGCTGGTATTCTGTGAGGTCGTGGTACCACCCCGGTTCGCGCCGGCCCATCCGTGCGACAGCAAAAGCTGCCGCGTGGCTCTACCACTGCAAAATTTACGAGTAGTTTATCAATGCTGATCGTATGAAGAATTGAAGGTCGCTCAGCGAGTTACGGAGTGGGCTATGCTTGAAGTTTCTCTGTATTAAATAGTAAGACGTCAATAAAACGATGATAAGTAATGTGGGTGGTTATAAGTTTTATTGTAGTCAGCTGTCAGCTTCACATGTTAAAAATATTTATTATTGCATATTGCATATGCAATATACATTTAATACTGCGCGGTAGACTTTACAAAGAGAAGATCTGCGGTGGAACCAGAATAACCGACTAAGCCCAACGGATCAGTAAATGAATAACCGTCTACCGAAGGGGAGGGAAGGTTTCCGAATGGCAGTCTTGAATCGGTAACCAAAGTGTAGAGTGGCCCGACCCGACGACCTGGTAAGAGATGCAACAAGTCGATGGATTCAGGTGGTTTGTGCTTATGTTCAACAGTGGACTTGTTAAGGCTATAATGATGATGATAGTGAATAATTAATATTATATGTAATATACTGTGTCTACAAGTGTTTAAGAAATGTTTAAAATTTTATTTTATTAAGAAAATATCCAAAATAAGAAGGAATACCTAGGAAGTAGAATAAAAGCACACGGTATAGGGATATTTTTAATAACATTGACCAAGTAAAAAAGTACTGGCCACGTTAAAATGTTTTTAATATAAAATTATTCGTCATTTGTTCCAGATTGCTTCCAAATTTAAATAAGAGAAAAAATAAAATGTGTTGCTGGTGCACTTCAATGTGAAGTCGCAGCAGCAATAGGCACCGGACAAAATGTGATTTCGAGGCTGTGGTTACGTTATTGTGCCACGGGGGGAGTGACATCCAAGACCAAGCCACATTACTACCCCAGACAAGACCGTTTTTTTTTTAAATCGCTGCGAGAAGGAAACCAAAAGTAATTGGTCCGCGATGCAATTGGTCCAAAGACTATTCTGAACAACAGGTGCTTGTGGGTGACCAAACTGTGAGGAGGAGACTACACAAAGCCAACCTTTATGCTCGTAGACCACTTCTGGTTCCAGCTCTAAGAAGAGGAAATCGTGGAAAAAGTCAACAATGGGCTAGGGAACATGTGAACTGGGAATCTCATCAATAGTTGTTAGTGCTTTTCACCGATGAATCCTAATTTGGTTTTCATCCCGATTCGAAGAAAGTACGTGTTTGGAGAGTTTCTGTTCGTAACGGCGGCTTCAACGCCCCCAAAAAGTTCATCCATACCAAGATGGTACAATTAATTGGCACGAATTCGTTTTGGTGAAAGAACGGACATCGTTTGAGTATTCAAACTAGGTCCGTTCCTCCAGAGCACTATGACGGCTGAAAATACCGTATTATGGTGCTAGAATCAATAGTCTTGCCACATCGAACAGAAATGGGTCAAAATTTCCTGCTTATGCATGAAAATACCCGTCACGTACGGCCAGGATGGTAACAGCCTGGTTGCATGAACATGATGTCACGGCCCTGGAATGGCCAACGTAATCCCCAGATTTAAATCCCATTCAGCATGCTGGGGATATGCTCCAAAGAAGAACTATGAGGGTTTTTCCTGAAAATCTGGTAACAGAAGAACAACTTTTTATGCATCTTAGTAGGACCGGTGACAATATTCCTCAACAGGATATTGACAAACTCATTCTGAGTATTCCCAATCGATGCAGAAGCTTTATTAATGTCATGAGTGGTTTACTTTATTTTTTAATTTAAAAATTAAACTTTCATGATGTAAACTTGCGTTTTTTGAAATGAAAACTTCTTTAGCCCCGTTGAGCGATTTTTGGAAGGGGTTCTTATGGGTTAACTTATGGATTCCCGTCACTGATGACCTCGACATGCTCGTGATCTATCGCGCTTGCGGCAGACTAGCGACGCGTAGTATAGCGGCCTGTGTACATGTATACGCATATATCATTAAGTTTTCACTTCTGTCGGCAGTCCTTCTTGCCTCTGTTTTTTTTCTCTGCATAAGAATTTGAAATGTCATTTAAAGTCAAAGTTTATATAAAAAATTATAGATTATTAAATAAAATTTTCTTGGATACATACAAGTCTTAAGAAAATATTGACACACTTTTTGAAATTCATGTGTTGTTAAAATGTCCCTATACCGTGTTGATGTGTTTAATGAGATGTTTGGTGCAATTTCATGCAAGGAAAGATTTAATGATATTTATTTTGTTTTGCTTTTACCCGCGACTTCATCCTCGTCGAACTTAAACAAAAAATTTTTGAGATACGGGAAAATATAAAAAAAAAAAATTGCTCTGTATCTGTATCTGCTTGTGAAGTCTCACCAGAGTCATTTTAGCCATTCCTAAGATTTATCCGAATAAAAAGTAAAAAAAAATAAAAAAATGGTTATACATGTTTCTATATATCCTATAGTTTCTATAATCCTTATATAAAAATTATAAAGTTGCTAGTTGGTATTTCAAGCGCTGATTTTTTAATCTTTTTTTTTGCTATAATAAGAGTGAGAAACGAGCACATAATCCAACTGATGGTAAGTGAATGCTGTGGCCCATAGATCAAAACGCAGATGCATTATCGCCTCTGTGGACTAAAAGGAAATGAGGTCATTTCTTTTATCATTTCATTACTTCTTTTCCATTTCCATACACCAAATTTAACATGATGCTAGGCGATGAGTGAAAACATCGTTAGGATACGTGTATGTCTGAAAATAAAAAAAATATTTAAAAATAAAGGAAATCAAATTTGCCCGCTGTCCTATAAAATTTTTTTTTTATAGGAAAGGGGCAAACGAGCATACGGCTCACCTTATGGTAAATGACTACCGCCGCCCATGAACATCTGCTACACCAGGGGAATCGCAGATGCGTTGCCGGCCTTTTAAAAGGGGCTCTTTTCTTAAAGGTCCCTAAGTCGTATCGGTCTGGAAAAATCGCTGATGGTAATCGATTCTACAAGGAAGTCGTGCGAGGAAGAAAACATCTTCTAAATCGCACAGTGGTGTACCGCCAATCATCCAGATGGTGTGGATGGTATCGGGAGTTCTGCCGCGATGTGTGTTCGTGAAATATGGCGGCTGGGATTAATCCGAACAATTCCTCAGAGCACTCCCCGTGGTAGATGCGAAAGAAAATGCAAAGGGAAACAACATCTCTTCGCAGTGCCAATGAATCGAGCCGATCGGAAAGGACTCGGTCGTCGACGATTTGAGTCGCTCTGCGCTGGATGCGGTCAAGTGGAAGGAGCTGGCACTGGGGAGCCCCTGCCTAGAGATGGGACAGTATTCCATGTGAGGCCGAACCTGCGCCTTGTAAAGTTGCAGACGGTATGCCGGCATGAAATTTCCCAAAAATTATATTCTGGGTTATAAAAAAATAAAATTTGCTTTTAAATTTATTAATTAGCTTCATCGTGCCAGTGCAGTTAAGTGTTCAGAAAGAGTCGTAAAAAAATGAATACATTTTATTAAAATAAAATTAAATAATATTGAAAAACTCTAGTGGTCACATTATGTTATGAAAAACTCTAACTAAGAGGTAGAGTTATGTATTGTTGCTCATTGTATTATTTTTTAAAAATGAATGCAGTTAACGTTTATATAGCTAGATAGCAAATTTAATCTGGCTATTACCTTCTTAAATTAATACCATGATTATATTTACAAAGAACCGAGTTGACAACAGAAGCTGAATAAGCAGCATCGTTCCCCCCCCCCCCCCTACTTTGCCTCGATATAAAAGGTTTATATTTATATATTTATAAAGGTGATAATATGATTTCAGGGTACTAGGACTCCATTTTAGGCCTTGGGGTTGACTAGACAACTGTTGTATTATCATTGTCAGGAACAGTTTTAAGCTTGAGTTGTTTTAAATATAAAGTCACATTTACTTAAATTTTAAACTTTTCTATTATTATCGACGCAGAAAAAATATGTTTACAGGTATTTTTATTTATACCGGGTGGCGATTAGGTTATCACATTAAATAACACAGCGGTACATACAAGTTCATATGTGTCTGTTAAAATAATACAACCAAAAATAAAAAAATGCATTTTTCAAACAAAATAAATAGCGTAAAAATTGATACGAAATAAATCACCTTGATAATATTAGTTTACTGACCTGATGTGACCTGTAAAAGCAGCAACGGTGCGGCAGGTGGGCAGTGCTCACGCGGTATCGACATAGGTAATTATTTACCTACACTTTACCATTCATAGGTAATTAGGCAAAAAACGAAAAAAGGGCTACCGCGACTAGAATGTTAATTGTTATATATTTTTTTAGTTGTGTATGTTCAAAGAACGTTATGTAGGATCTTTTCATTTAATGTGATAACTTTATCGCCACCCCGTAGAACAACGGTGATAAACGAGCACACAGTATACGTCATTTATATAATACCAGCGTAAAATAGCAGCTTAACGCTGCTGTGTTTCGTATGGTGAGTGTAGAGACCGGAGACCCTTTTTATTGGAAATGAGGCATTCCATCTTAGTCCTCACGGGTGACAACGCATCTGCATTTTGATTCGTAATCGAAGATAGATGTAGATGTCTATGGGCCGCAGCAACCACTTACCATCAGGTGGACTGTGTGCTCGTTTGTCACCCTTATCCTATAAAAAAAAAGACTCATGTTGCAGCTATTTTATTAGTATAGTTGTAGCACGAATGGGGTGACAACGACCGTGGAAGTACCACGCTCTCGCAGAATACCAGCGTAAAATAGCAACTCAATGCTGCTCTGTTTCGTATGGTGAGTGTAGAGAACCGGAGGCCCTTTTTACTGAAAATAGAGCATTTCATCTCATTCCTCACAAGTGACAACGCATCTGCGTTTTGATTCATAGTTGAGGATAGATGAAAATGTCTATAGGCCACAGCAACTAGAGACAACAACGCATCTGTAGCCTCCTTTGTTTGAAATTGGCTGCAGGTGTCCATGGACAGCGGTGGTCACTTACCATCAGGTTTACTATAAGTTCGTTTGTCAATTCACTTTTGTAACAAAGTATTAAATTGCCATGGTATTCATATATGTTTTGTTTATTGATAAGCTGTATGATTTCATCGCATTTTCATGGTCATTAATTTATTAGCTCGCTTATTACTATGTTAATGAAGTCGAACGCATTTAAGGATAAATTGCTATGCCTCGTTCGAGTATCATACCGAAAACGAGGAATAAGAGCGGGATATACATTATTTTAAATGTATTTTGTCTTTTGATATGTGCATGTTTAGGCTTACCTACATAAATCATGCCGAAACGTGTCACTTTCTCAGTGTCAAACTTAAATTTTATTTTGACGAGCTGGTGACGTATTCAGCTTTACATTTTATAGTTATTTTAATATTTTCTTAATAAAAAAAAAAAACAATGTTTTAAAAAAATATGACATCGCATTATATAAAAAATGGTTTATATTTCGTTATTTTAACAAAATAATTCTAGTACTAATCTTCATTTGTCATTCAAAAATTTGCTATATTGATGAAAATTACGAAAACAGCGCCGTAAGATCGACGTGCTCTTTTATTGCTATTGTATTGTATAGACTGCTGAGCGTGATGTTTTTTATAGAATAAGGGTGACAAATGAGCACACAGTCCATCTGATAGTTAATGAATGTAGACATCTGCAATAATCGTCGATTAAGAATTAAAAAGCAGATGCATTGTTACCCTAATAAATCTGCTATTTTACGCTGGTATTCTGTAAGAACGTTTTCCTTCCCCGGTCGAGCCAACTCAATTGTATAGTTGCAGCGTGGCTCCAGTTTGGTGAGCCACGCTGAGTATGTGATTATGACAAAATTTCTATATTGTAGTGTGTTGCTAGTTCATTATGAAAGCCAGGAATTTAACACTTTATTTAACTTGACTGAGTGGCCAGAGGTCAATCGACGGATTCAACTCAGTTGGGCAGCGTTCGGGAAATTACGGCACATCTTCTCGTCAGGTATACCTCAAACCTTGAAAACGAGACTGTACACCCAGTGCGTGTTGCCAGTGATGACATACGGAACTGAGACGTGGTCCTTCACTGCTGGCCGGATGAGGAAGCTCAAGGTCGCTCAGCGAGCTATGGAGAGGGCTATGCTCGGAGTTTCTCTGCGTGATAAACTTAGGAATGAGGATATCCGCAGTAGAACCAGAGTAACCGACATAGCCCAACGGATTAGTAAGCTGAAGTGGCAATGGGCCGGCCATATAGCTCGAAGAACCGACAACCGATGGGGAAAAAAGGTTCTCGAGTGGCAGCCTCGTACCGGTAGACGAAGTGTAGGGCGTCCCCCCACGAGATGGAGTGACGACCTGGTAAGACATGCAGGAAGTCGATGGATGCAGGTGGCTCAGGACCGTGCTTTGTGGCATTCTTTGGGGGAGGCCTATGTTCAGCAGTGGACTTGTGAAGGGCTGTAATGATGATGATGATGATGATGAGTGGCCAGAGTAGCTGATGGATCTAGTGTACAAGTCCCAGCCTAAGCCAATATTTTTACAGAATTATAAGTCTGTAAGTCGATGGTTTATTTTTTGTTGTCACTTTAATATTTACTTTTAATTTTATCACAATATTTATCATCAAGAACATTGAGTTATATGTACTACGTACTAGAGAAGCCATTCCGAACATTGACTATGTTCAACTGAACTGTAGTGCAATCCGTACAAACTAAATATTGCGTAAATTGAAGATTTGTGAATTCCATAAAATTATTATTATTACATTTTATTTAAAAATATGTTTGTTTAGATTAAATTAAGATATTTTATATTAAATTCTTATATTTATTTTATATTAATATCTTATTTTATATTAAATTAAAGTCTTCGCGCATACGCGACTACTACTCCCGCGCATACGCGAAGACATAGAGTAGGACACAATTTTTGTTTGGAATGGCTTCTCTAGTACGTAGTACATATAACTCAATGATCAAGAATAATTGATATTCTTTATTGTCTAAAATTTATTGCATTGTTCTTTATTGTAAAAAAGTATATTTCTTTTCTCCTTAATTTTATATTATCTGTAAGTTTGAGCAACAAGTTCGATAAAAATACAGAATTATACTTCTTGTCAGATGACGCTGGCGTCATTATCGACAAAAGCTAGAAAAAGTTTCGTTTGCTTACAGCATTTCAGCATTTTCATAAAACGTTGGGAAATACTGTATCGGCAAGGGGGTCACGCATGATTGAATAAATCCCCTCGCAACTTGGATATTGTGAAATGAAACTTTGGATTATCTTGTTTGTTTAGCTCCCAGGTGCTATTAAATGCCAGGTGCTCGTAATAGGGTCATGCCTGCAGTTTAGGGTTGCATCACTTGGATGTTAAAAGTCACGCTGCAGTTATTTCATATTAACGTAGAAGAGTCTCGCTGCAGTTATATTATGGTTGTAGCACGAACGGGTCGACTTGACCGGGAAACGACCACGTTCTACCAAAATATCTGTGTAAAATAGGAGTTTAATGCTGCTGTGTTTCGTATGATTGGTATTGAGAACTGGAGACCCTTTTTACTTGTAACATTTCTTACAAATATTTAGACGATTTTGATTCTTAATTGAGGATAGATGTAGTTGTCTATAGGTTACTAAATTCACTTACCATCAGGTGGACTGTGTGCTCGTTTGTTACCTTTACTCCATAAAAGAATGTTAAATGCTATGAGGCTCAGAGGCCGTGCACTAATTTAATACCACAAAACGCGAGTTTGATTCCCATAGGTAACACAGAAAATATCGCAATTTTAAGTGCTGACTTGCCATGTGCACCGCACTGAAGTATTTATACTACTACTATTAATACAGCCCACGACAAGTTTGGTGTTGCTGTGGCCAATAGACATTTACATCTAAACTAGAATAAGAATTCAAATGCAGATACGTTGTCACTCGTGAGGACTAAGAAGGAATGCCTCGTTTCCAGTAAAAAGGGTCTCCGGTTCTCTACACTCACCATATGAAACACAGTAGCATAAAGCCCTATGTAGCATTGGCTTTACGGTGTTACATTCAGGTTTTCTCTCAATTAAAAAGTTAAAAAGGATTCTTCAATTAAAGAGCACCTGATAAATCTACCAGATCCTGACCTAGCTCGGCGGACTCTTTTCTGCTTCGTATTTTAACAAACCTCTCATTAATTAAAAAAAAAACCAGTGCATGGCAGTGAGCCTTTACTTTGTATACTAAGCTTTAGAAAAAAAAATTCAGCGTAATAATGCTATATCTTCCAGGTTTGTTCTTATATAATAGGTAGATTAGAGTACATTTGCACGTGAGCACGTAAAGTCGCAGGACCTGCGCTTGATCTCTCTCCGGTCGTGTCGGTTTACCGTCCCATCGGACTATGAGAGTGAGGGAATAGAGTGTACCTGTGCTTACGCATACATTTGGGCACTATAATCTTGTACTGCGCAGATGGCTAGACTCCGTTGAAGCTGGCTGCCGTGACCGAAACTCGATTTGGAGGACATTATTAGATTAAATTTGTTATGTTATACAAGATGTTTATTGCTTATACTGCGTTGTACAGGACGTCAAGTGATTATCCTGATATCTAGAGAATAGAGAAGTTTTCTTACTTCGCCATGACAAAGATATCACGACTAAAAAGCTACGAGTATTTAACCAATATCAAACCTTCTCATGTGTTGAAGTGATTATCTGCTACCTACATTAAACTTTCTCAAAAAGCAAGTTTAGTCCGGCCGTGGACCCGATACGTCAACGGCCAGACAAATTATCATAGATGTAAATAAATTTTCACATCATGAATGCTATAGACAATTTTAAGCTGAAAGAAGCGTTGCCGAATCATAATTTGTTATCACGACTCGCCAACGTTGCATTAACATATACTTTTTATATGTTTATTATATCAATAAATTATTTGTGGCATCAATTAGCCCTTTATGGGAACTAGATGAATGTTAATATGGGAATTAGTTATGTAAATCAATGGTTAACTTTCTTGGATTAGAAATTAAAAATAGAATCATGTTATGCAATAACGACACATTGAATTTGGATGGCATTTACGCGAATAAGTAAACTTATGCATGCGATAGTCAAGATTTATGTAGATAATATGTTGTTTTAAAATTTAAAATGTTCTTTATTCAGTCGCTACTTTCCTATGGGTATGTTACCTAAATGCAAAGAATTTATTTTTCTATAGTTATTTTTAATTTTATGATTGTCTCGCATTGTCGAACTGTATTTTTTTCAACGATACGAACTAATAACAAAAGCGATTATAAAATTTTTTTTCTTAATTTACGAGTACTTTACTATGATAATTGCTTAAATACGGTAAGCCGTTTTGTTGATCTGTCCATGTCCTCCATACTATAAGAGAAGTCCATAATCAACAGTTTCTTTATGGGGGAGACTGTTTATGTAGATGTAGAGTAATAAAAAGTGTTTCTTTATTACAATGCGTTGCGACTTCATACTGGTATTTGAGATTTCATGTTTCCCTAGTCGAATTTAACTGCATCATGTCTATTTACAAAATAATTAACTAAAGAACGAATCATACTAGTAAGTTAATGCGTCCATTTGTTTGTTTACATACGTAAATGTGACCTTTATAAGCGATTTTAGTCTATTTCGCATAAGGCCGTTTTCAACTATACTAAACTATGTAGTGGCGGAGTAAAAATATCCACTACCACATATCATCCCGTGGGCTTCGTAAAAAGTATGGGTGACTTGATATAAACTTAAAATAATAAAAAAATGCGGTTGCCAACCCTGTGTCAAGGATGGCAACTAAGGTAAGATCGGGGGGTCTCATGAGGTGATCCATATGAGAAACCTATGTTTAGCAATTGATTTCTGATGGACTGTAATTTAAAAAAAAATTGAATGAAAATTATACGGGTGCTAATGCTCCAAATTTAAATTAATTTAATGGCATTTCAAATTTGTTTCTTTCTTCCCATAGAAAGTGGGTGTTGTGGGCCACAGCATCCGCTTGTCATCGATTTCACTGTATGCCTGTTTGCCACCCTTACTTATTATAAAAATACATTCGCGAGATTACTATACGATACCGCTTGTATTCAGTTTATTTTCGTATTCGTGATAATACGATTCAATAGCATCCTTATAAATAACTGGTAAGAGCAATCATCGCGAAATCAGACTGTGAAATTTATGTTCATTGTTTTTCGATGAGTTTTCCGCCGTACGTCGTTTGCTGGAGCCTGGACCAACAATTTACCATTTATATTTATATGATGTATAGTTTAATATTTGGAAACATTTGCCAAATTGTTTCTAATAACACTTTTCGCGTTGGCGTTGTGGTTAGTCTGCGTTTAACAATTTAGTGATATTTAGTAGTGAGTTGGACTTATTTAGACTTTTTATATCAGATATGGTTCTAGTGCGTTCAGTTAATTTTCTCTTTCTGCAAATACTTCTTCCTTTCCAGCCCCTAATATTTCATAGAAGGACATAAACTTCTCCTGTTGTAAGGAGAATTTGCCATAGACGCGACGCTTGGCAGACGATCGCGGTAACAGGCGTTTCGCAACCTTGACTCTGCTTCCCATCTGCTCTTTAAACTAGATATGACACATGATTTTTATTTTTTTTGAATCATTTGATTTAATCGTCACTATAAAACAACGCACGAAAGGTTTCGCCATATATCAGCCATGAGTTTATTTGGCATTTCCCATAGTCACCTTTTACGACAACCACGGAAGAAATGGGGTGATGGATTATTTTAGGCCACACCACACGGTAAAACTACTGTACGTTTATGCATTCCCGGTAATTTTCGTTCTGTAATAAGTTCTTGTTTTCTGTTATCCTGGTAATTTCGTTCTGTATGTAATAAGTTCTTGTTTTCTGTTATCCCGGTAATTTTCGTTCTGTAATAACTTCTTGTTTTCTGTAGACTGCGAGTACAATAAAAATACGGCGAGTTAATTTGGTTTAATTATCTGTATCTCTCTTAACTTCACCAACCATCGTTTTATGCTTGGCGCATGATATGGCATAAGATAGTTATACCGCGAATCATCGGAAATTTCTGGCATTTTTTATATTCACACTCTAAATTTACGACACCCACGGTATAAAAAATGTGATGGATTCCTCACGACGTTACCAAGCGGCTGTATATATTACCAATTACCAATATAAATTAAATGTACTCATTAATGTACATTTAATTTATATTGTAATATGTTAACTATAATAAATTAATTATTAAAGAATCGTCTATTACTGTAAAAATATTAATATTATAAAGTTATGATAAATTATTCTTAGCGTTGTTTTGACGTAAATATATCAAAGAAGATCTTTTGCTGTTTAAACTATCATTAATAATTCTAAACGAGTGGGATGTGCTTGTGGCGATTGTAGACTATATTAAACATGTGTAATCCCATTGTGAATGGTCGATAAGGTGTGGACTTTGAAGCAGCCTGCGCTTCGTACGGACACCGGCAGGCGGTAAGAACCGTGTTAAAAAAATTATTGGACATGAATGACCACTGATTATACATGGTGTATTTTATTATAGACGCTTATATTAAAAAAAAAAACGAAAAAAATGTTTATTAATTTTTTTTTATGTCTATGTCTGTCTTTATGACTATGTCTGGCGTATGTGGACTATGAGAAAGCCTTTGATTCCGTCGAAATTTGGGCGGTGCTGCAGTCCCTTCAGCGGTGCCAAGTTGACTGTCGGTATATCGAAGTGTTGAAGTGCTTGTACAGTAGGGCTACGATGGCTATCCGAGTACAGAACCAGAGTACGAAACCTATCCAATTGCAGAGAGGTGTAAGACAGGGTGACGTCATATCCCCGAAACTCTTCACCGCTGCATTGGAAGACGTTTTCAAGCTTCTGGACTGGAAAGGGTACGGTATAAACATCAATGGCGAGTACATAACTCACCTTCGATTTGCCGACGATATAGTCCTTATGGCAGAATCGCTGGAGGGCCTAAGCACTATGCTCAATGACCTCAATAGTGTTTCCCAACGGATAGGTCTTAAGATGAACATGGACAAAACAAAGATTATGTTTAATGTCCATGTCACACCTATGCCGGTAGTTGTTGGGAGCACTAAGCTCGAAGTTGTTGACGAGTATGTTTACCTGGGACAAATAGTCCGACTAGGTAAGTCCAACTTCGACCGAGAGGTCAATCGACGGATTCAACTCGGCTGGGCAGCGTTCGGGAAGTTACGACACATCTTTTCGTCAGACATACCTCAAAACCTTAAAACGAAATTGTACAACCAGTGCGTGTTGCCAGTGATGACTTACGGAACTGAGACGTGGTCCTTCACTGCTGGCCGTATGAGGAAGCTCAAGGTCGCTCAGCGAGCTATGGAGAGGGCTATGCTCGGAGTTTCTCTGCGTGATAAACTTAGGAATGAGGATATCCGCAGTAGAACCAGAATAACCGACATAGCCCAACGAATTAGTAAGCTGAAGTGGCAGTGGGCCGGCCATATAGCTCGAAGAACCGACAACCGATGGGGAAGAAAGGTTCTCGAGTGGCAGCCTCGTACCGGTAGGCGAAGTGTAGGGCGTCCCCCCACGAGATGGAGTGACGACCTGGTAAGACATGCAGGAAGTCGATGGATGCAGGTGGCTCAGGACCGTGCTTTGTGGCATTCTTTGGGGGAGGCCTATGTTCAGCAGTGGACTTGTGAAGGGCTGTAATGATGTTTGTAATTTTTTTTTATAGGATAAGGGTGTCAAACGAGCACACAGTCCACCTGATGGTAAGTGGTTGCTGTGACCCATAGACATCTACATTTATCCTCGATTACGAATCAAAATGCAGATGCGTTGTCACCCGTGAGGACTAAAATGGAATGTCTCTTTTATAGTAAAAGGGTCTCCGGTTCTCTACACTCACCATAATAAACACAGCAGTGTTAAGCTGCTATTAAGTGTTAGTTAAGCTGGTATTCTGCGAGAGCGTGGTCCGTCCCCGGTCGAGCCGACCCATTTGTGGTACAACTATATCAGAAATATAGCTGCAGCATGGCTCTACCACGTAGAATTTCATATAATATATTTGAATCAATATAATAAACGTATGTATCTTGGCGGGATTGTAAGAAACATTCTCAGAGAGATGTCGTGAAATTAATTTCTTTAACAGAGAGCGTTAACTCGATATAATATAGGTACTTTCGGATACGATGACAACAATAATATATAAATATACCAGTTTCAAAAAATATGTCTGTTGAAATGGATAAAGTTAAAAAGAAAAGGTTAAAGGATTCTCGCGAGGTGGTAGGACTCCTTTATTGCCTAGGAGTCCCTCTGGTTAGATACCACCCTTTTCCGTATTTCTATCGCCAAAAAGCACCGCTTTAACTGCTATATTTCGCTCTGAAGTGTAAAGTGAGCCAGTATAATTACAGGTTGTGAAGCATTTCCCATTCCATTGAATGGGGTAAAAACGCATCAGTAGACAACTTGTTTGAAAAAAGGAATTTACTGTATTACACACATCTTTACCATAGTAGCCTTTTACGACAACCACGAAAGAAATGGGGTGATGGATTATTTTAGGCCACACCACACGGTAAAACTACTGTACGTTTATGCATTCCCGGTAATTTTCGTTCTGTAATAAGTTCTTGTTTTCTGTAGACTACGAGTACATTTACGCCTAAACATTCACGCCTGTCACCCAGAGGGGTATGCAGAGACTACGGACTTCCATTTGGCGCGATTCTGACACACCTCTCTCACCTCCTTTACATCCATATATCTACGCATACACGCTCGTCGGTTAAGGGTACTTCTAAACTGGCCCATTTTCAATGTATAACCGATTTTGTCGATAGATCTTCGTCTAGGGCATCTGTTCCCGACTCTGCCGTTCACTTCTGAAACATAAATTTGCTTTGTCACACTTTCCTCGTTCATTCTTTCTACATAACCAAACCACCGAAGCATTCCTTTTTTAATCCTGGTCACAACGTCATCTCGCAAACCACACTTTTCTTTTATCATACTATTTCTCACCCTGTCATTCAGATTCAGCTGAATCTGTACTTCAATATATTAAGTATATTATTAAAGAGATAAAGGTTTAAGTTTAATTCTAAATTTTGTATTTTCAAAAGTTTTATCATCTTTATTTAAATACTTATTATCGTTATCATCATAATCAACTGTTGAACAACAAGCCTCTATGTCTTATCTCATATAGAAAACAAATTTATTTTTCGGATTTCGAAAATTCGAATTTCGAATATCCTAACAATATAGCACGTATTGTAGGGGTGACTAAATAATAAAAAGAATTGAAGTTGAATGAGCATAGTCGTAGAATCTCTTATGGTGTAACTTTAGCAGCATGTCATGACATCAAACATTTAAATCACGCTGTATAATTTGGTGTGCGGTGTGGGCTCGATTCGTCAATAACGAAGCTGGCGGAAGGACAATGCCCTTGGAGACATGCCCGTAATTCGCAAATCGACACGGCCTTACAATTTGGTATCGTTTAGGTAGACGAAAGTGCTGACAATATGCGTGATTTAATAAAAGAAGTATTTTATTAATTTGCTAATGAAATTGCAAAAAATATTTATGGGTAAAAATATCTAAATATTCATTATTCATATATTATTCATATCATTGTTGCTTTTGAGAATCTCATCAACTTGTGATTACAAAATGTAAATATTTTATTTTAATTAGTATGCATGCTTACTGTGAATATAATTTTTTAATCAAATTCAAAAAAGGAGAAGGTGCATTCAACTATTTGTAATTTTTAAATAAAATATAACTATACATCCCTTTATTTTATATTCTTTTGTTGTAGATTGGTTATTAGAATTAGCTGAATTTAAGTTTATCGATAGAGTAGAATTCTAAACTCACGATATAGTATAAAATCTTCTTTTGTAAGTTTATATTTTTTAGATTCCTTTTATCTTGCCGCTTATTCTCACTAGGTATTGCGAAAAACTAATGATGGGATAAATCAAATTTAAACTGTCATTATCAATTATTTATTTAAAATGTCATATGTTGTATACATGTTTCCATAATTTGTTTTAAGCCTGTGTATACATATATATACATAATTATCTTAAGATACGGTAAGAAAAAGTAACAAATCTGCGCTACTGTTTACACTGTCGTCCAATCATATTTTGTACATATTGACGGAGGCTTTGGTTCCAGTATATAATTACCTGGTACTTTTTTCAAATTTTAGTTGTAGAATACAAGCCAGAAAGTGTTGTAATCTATTAGCTGTAGTTAATATTTTTTTCTCTGTTAATATGTGTTTTGGACATACTCAATATTTTTATTGAAGCCGGTACTTTCTTTTGCCAGTGTGTATCCAAGGACGTAGTTTTGTTCATCCGTCATACAGTGTCCACAATGTGGTCAAGCGGCGCTCTGTACAGTGATTGTCAACTGTAAAGAAAAAACATGAGATTAAGCCTTTACATACCTTTTAACCCATCTTTCGGCTTACAATTGTTCGACGAGCTCTTTGCCCGAAAATTAGTTATGAATAAGTGGGCTTCAATCCTTGACGGGTTAATAGTGATGTGAATATGATATTATTCTTAAACATCGAATTAAAAATATTTTTTTATTAGTTCAATTCGAATCATCATAATTAGCAGACAAATTGGCTGCTTTAATACAGGTTCATCCATAGGGCTATATAGTAATTATTGAAATTGTTCTAAGTTGAAGGTTAAGACATTTTTCTGTCATTTCATGTTGATACCCTTAAAACGTCAACTCAGTGAGAGATAATATGTTAATAATTTCAATTAAAATTTTCGTAGTATTTACTTAATTTAAGTGTCGTTGTAAAGTAAGAAGTAACGACAATGCTTGTACTTGTAACAAAATTGGAAATCAGATAGGGATATTCAAAGCATTCTGTTTGTTTTTTTAATTTGGTAATATTTTTTTAAATAATTTGGAGAAAATTAATATAATTATATAATATTAATTTCATAAATAAGCAAATTAATTATATATTGATGAAAAAATTAAACCTTTTTACTATAAAAACTATCGGCTGATTATAATCATTGTTTGTCGTTTATATAAATTAAGTATTATTTATTAGTAAAGAGAGAGAGAGAGAGAGAGAGAGAGAGAGAGAGAGAGAGAAACTTTAAGCATTTCTAAAATTGATGTGAATTTTACGATTAAAGCTTTTTTTCTTAAAACTTTTATTATTAAAACGATTCTGTTACCGTTACCAACTATTAAAGTCCACTGATGTCCACTGTTGTCCACTGTTGGGCTTAACCCCATAGATTGCTTCATAGAGTGATATTTGTCACAGTTGCCATGCTTGATAAGCGAGTAGGCAACCGCAGTTTTTTTATTTTTAGTCACTCACACATTTTTAGTCATGCTCACGGCTGTCGCCTCTTACGGCAGCCACGAGATAATAAGGGGTAGTGGATAATTCTTACACCACCACAACACGGTAATTAAATAAATTCAAGAAAAAATTGTTATATTTTTTATTATTATTATTATATTTTTATTATTATATTACTATTGAAATCAAATATGTTAGAATTTTTTTTATCGATATTAAATCGTAACCAACACTATTGAACAAAAACTGCGGATATGTCGCAAAATATCCGAAGCCAGCAAGGTGATTTGAGTGACCACCGGGTACTTTAAGAACAAAAAATAAACATGAACACAAAATGAACAACACAACAATTGCATAGCGTGATGGATTGCCAATCTGCTTTGCTCGAGTGCCAGGCGTTGTCCATGCAGGATATCGACTGGGTAAGAAAGGAGACGTTTTTTTATTTATGCGCTTAATAAAATATGCTTTGTCATTATACACAAATCGCGAAGGACAATAGCATTATGAAATACTTATGTAAGATTTTTTTTTTCAACGTACAATAAACACTGCGCTGTTACAAGTTTACAAGAGTTCTATAAGTAAAACATGTGGCAAAATTAAGAATTTTGTACAATCGACTTCAATATAAATAAAATGAGAATATCATCAATGTACTTGAAGTCAATTAAATACGCATTATTAAGGATAACTCAAAAACTGCTGATCAGATCCTATCTTAGATATATATGGGACAACATGAGACTGTTGCTTCTTATGTTGTCAAGTTGCCTTTCAAATAAAAAAAAAATAATCATCGAAATCGGTTCACCTAGAAAAAAGGTCAGAGGTTCACACAAAAAATACGGTGGAATTGAGAACCTGCTTCTTTCATTTGAAGTCGGTTGAAAAATTCAGGGAGGTTAATAGGAGCTAGCTAGATTACCAAATATATTTTTCATTTATTATTGAACATATTTATCATCAAGTTAATCAGTCAAACCAAAACATTTCCAAGAATAGACCGCAACTGTAGTTTCTGCTTATTGAGCCGTGATTCTATTTCTTGCTTAAACTAATATTGGCCTAAAGAAGACGAATTATTGACTATCGAGCCTGATTATACACGTAACAAAAACCCTGTGGTCCTCGTTAAGTGTGCTATCATAATCAGAATTCAAACTTATAGAAATAACTTTAGTTCAGAAAACTTGACTTGACAAAAATTAAATTAAATTAAAATAAACCTTGATTTGAAAATCGTTTATCGTTAACTGACACGCGCATAGGTAAAGCGGGGTCTTTGACAATACTCGTAGGCGCTGCACAAACATAGATACTTTTGTGTCTTGTGTGGGTTACAAGCTACCAATGAATATTTTAATTTCATGTAATCAATATGAAATCAGCCTTTCCTGCCGCAGACGCAGACACTTTTTGTGTCCAGTTGCTTCCACTTGGCACATACCGACCGCGAATCAAAAAGTGTTCGGTGTTCGGTTAGGTGTAACTGGAAACTTTAAGTCGTCAGTTGAAGACACAAGCATCATCAAAGCAAATTTCCTTACAATTGTACGGCGCTGATATTGACGTGGTTGATTTGCCTATAAATATTGACGGCGACAACGTCTACGTTAACGTATAATCAAGACAACAAGCAAAGGTAATGTTCCTCCTTCGCCATCCAAGGTGAAACTGATGGAAAACAAGCAACGAATTTGTACCAGTGTCCAGAAGTAACAACCGGCAACTGTGTCCGATTGCCGCTACCGGACACAGAAACTACGGTTTCCTGTGATATGTGCCGTGTCGGTAACGAAAAGTCTCCACGTTTTCGCAGCGCCTTATTCCCCGCCAAAGGGAGTATTGTATATCTGTACTTTCAGCACTGTATTGGAAATTTTATCTGATGTTATTCCAACTTTCATTGGATATGGAAAAAGAGTGTGCAAGTACATTTATTATCTAATGGCACTATAATCTAATGAGCCGTGGTAGCTCAGTAGCTAAGCGCTCGCTGTAAATTTCACAGTACGCGAGCAACCTGGGTTCAAGTTGTTAATTGCAATTTTAAATGCTGATTTACCACGTGCTCGGCGGTGAAAGAAAATGTCGTAAGGAAACCTGCATATCTAAGAAACAAGAGAAAAAAAAATATTTTAAAGACGTGAAGTTCGCCAACATGTATTGGGGCATGCGGGCGACATTTCCTTGCCCTAAAAGCCTTTCAGAAATAACAGAAGGCCTGTGCCAGCAGTGGGACATATATAGACTGTAACTTTATCTTTAACTATAACTATAATAATACATGTATGCAGCGGAATATAAAGGTCATCACAGTTTAATTAATGTCCTCAATATAAATATTGTAACACTTGACTTCCATAACAGACTTTAAAAGTAGACTGCTTAACATAAGTCTCCCTCATAGATCACCTCGCAATAGTTTTTAATATAAGAATTGAAATAGTTGTTACGCTTTGCAGAAGAGTTCCACGGGACGATATGGGGTAGTGCATATTACAGATTAGATTCAAAATAATTATTTACAATATTTTATTCACAAAACTCACATATAATATCAAATGTAACATGTTTTGATACAAATGCAAATGCAAACGAGAACTCAAACTAACTGACAGTGAGCGGAACAACATCCCAACATCTATCTTTGGTTAAAAATTAAATGCATTGTGACTTCTGATGACTAAGATGGAAGGCTCGTTACTAGTAAAAAGGTTCTCTAGTTTTTGCCACTCATATGAAGCGGCAGCATTTATGCTATTATGACCTGGTATTCAGTGCGAACGTGGCTGTTCTCCTCTACTGTTCTCCTGTTCAAGTCGATTCGTTCTTGCTGCACAATTCATTTGTGTTATGGCTACAGTACGATGGTTTGCGTAGCCGTGAAAATAAAACGTTATATAAAAAATAAATGTTTTATAACAGCTGTAATTATTATGGTAACTACACTAACACCATAAGCGTTGTTTTCATTTCCTCACCAAATAATTATATTGGTACTTGTTTTGGAATGAAACCATTAGGTACTCTTCTTAAAAACGTATAGCGGAGTCGGATCTAGTTCCTTCAAGAACTTTACCAGACGTACATCGTCATGTTTCTATAGTCTATAGCAAGCGTAATTAATTATATTATTTTAAATAAATATTCATTTATTATTATGTTAGTTCAAAAAAATTGTCTCCATGTTTAGTTTTGCATTGTCAACACGCGTGCTCAACACACGCGTTCTGATAATTCTGTCAACACGACCATTTTGATTTTAAGCCCAAAGCGATAAAGTTCTTTTTATTCTTTATTGTTGTTTAAGTTTATTGGAATGTTTTGCAGTTTATCTTTCCGTTCCGATACACAAAGTCGTTCAAGCGTTTGCTTATCGGGCGTTGGATCTCGCATTCGACGAGTAATTTACGGTAGGCCGTGTATTTGCTGTCATTATCAAAACGCCAATTTAAAAATCGATATCGTACCAAATGAAATCGAGTAAGTAAAGTTTTTTTTTAATATTACTAAGAAAACGAGTTAGCGGTCCACCTGATAATTAGTGACTTACGCATACAACACCTGCAACCAATAAAGAAAAAAAAATATGCGTTAATTTGTGGTCTAAAATATATTGCTTCACAGCCTGCTATTATACTTGTCTTTTACCCTTCAACTTGGTACATAATACATACATTATTATGTAGCAGAAGAAATAGGTAAGAAGAACCTGGGTAAGTGGTACCGGTTAGACAGAAAACGAGCCACATGACCGTGTTAAGTGAAATAATGTATTGCCATTATATTTAAGTGATCAATCGACGGATTCAACTCGGCTGGGCAGCGTTCGGGAAATTACGACACATCTTCTCGTCACGTATACCTCAAAACCTGAAAAAGAAATTGTACAACCAGCGCGTGTTGCCAGTGATGACTTATGGATCGGAGACGTGGTCCTTTACTGCTGGCCGTATGAGGAAGCTCAAGGTCGCTCATCGAGCTATGGAGGGCTATGCTTGGGGTGATAAACTTATGAAAGAGGATATCCGCAGTAGAACCAAAGTGACCGACATAGCCCACCGGATTAGTAAGCTGAAGTGGCAATGGGTCGGCCATATAGCTCGAAGAACCGACAATCGATGCGGAAAAAGGTTCTCGAGTGGCAGCCTCGTACCGGTAGGCGAAGTGTAGGGCGACCCCCCACTAGATGGACTGACGACTTCGTAAGACATGCAGGCAGTCGATGGATGCAGGTGGCTCAGGACGGTGATTTGTGGCATAACTTGGGGGAGGCCTATGTTTAGCAGTGGGTTCGTGAAAGGCTGTAATGATGATGATGATGATGATCAAAATTAACTTTTAATAAGAGAAAAGTTGGCAACCACAGTTTTCTATTACATTGAGCTGTTATCAGGAAGATGCTGCAGTTCGTTTCCTGTTGCAGCTTATTCTTCTTCTCTTGCCTCTCACGACATACGGGATGATATGGGGTAGTGAATTCTCTTCTCGCTGCAACCGCACGGAAGCGAACTTTTTCTTACTACTTTTTTTATAGGATAGGGTGACAAACGAGCACACATTCCAACTGATGGTAAGTGGTTGCTGTGATCTATAGACATCTACATCTATCCTCAATAAAGAATCAAAATGCAGATGCGCTGTCACCCATGTGGACTAAGATAGAATGTCTCTTTTACAGTAAAAGGGTCTCCGGTTCTCTACACTCACCATATGAAACAGCAGTGTTAAGCTGCTATTAAGTGTTAGTTAAGCTGGTATTCTGTGTGAGCGTGGTACTTCACCGGTCGTGCCGACCCATTCGTGCTACAACTATACTACTAATACAGCTGCAGCATGGCTCTACCACGTAAAAATACCTTTTTAAGGAGGCTCTATCGATATTTACCGACAAAGAAATAGCGGTTTATATCCACTCAATAATGTCAAAAGGTCATAAGTATAATCATTTATTAGGTGGTATTAGTCATTTACTAGGTGGACTTCTTTTTTGTCTGTCTGGGTTTGTAGTAGTAGTAGTAATTAGAAGACAGTCTCTTACCTAATTTAACCGCCAAGTATCAGTGTATCTAATGCTGTTTCGGTTTGAAAGGTAAGAGTGGCAGAAAAATTTGACTGCATATTATCTTTTTGTATTCACCATAGCGTGCTGTCAGTGATGATATATAGATCTGAGAAGTGGTTCATCACTGCTGGTCATATGAAGAAGCTTAAGGACGTTCAGCGAGTTATGGAGTGGGCTATGCTCGGAGTTTCGCTGCGTGGTAAACTTCGTAATGAGGATTGGCTGTGGGAAGAGAGTAATCGACATAATCCATTGGAACAGTAAGCTGAAGTGGCAATGGAGACGGATATATACCGACCTATTGGTGAACCGACAACCGATGTGAAAGAAATATAAGCTAAGTGTAGGCCAGGCCTTTACTAGATGGAATAACGACCTGGTAAGACATGCAGATAGTCGATGGATACAGGTGGCATAATGCTGCGTTTTTTTTCTGTGGCTATGTTAGCTGTACGCTTGGGAAGGGTTGTAGTGATAGTGATGATGATAAAAAGGCATTTCATCTTAGTCCTTATTCTTAGTCCGATGACAACGAATATTTCTAGAGCTTTCTTTGTTTGAAATTGGTAGTTATTTTTAGAATAAAATAGAATCATTTTTATTCAATATAGTTTACAGTAAATAATACTTATTTAAAGTAATTTTTTTTGCTCTTACCACTGGTTCGCAAAAATACCTCTGTATAGGGAAGAACCAGCAAGAAACCCAGCGGGACTTACTACAATATAATATTTAATATAATTGTTATGAAAACATTTAAGAAGAAGAATAAGCATGGTAGCCATCACGTCACGTTAATGGACTACATTAGCAATGTACTATCATCTGGAATGAGTCCGAGAAAGCTGTAAAAGCTAACTGTCTAACACCACTAACAGCATTAACATCACAGAATATATAGTACAGTTATAAATTTTTATACGTGGCAGAACCATGTTGAAGCCATATTATATTGTAGCCCGAATGGATGGGCGTCACCGGGGAAAAACCACGCTCTCACAGAATACCAGCGTAATATAGGAGCTCAATTAAACGAGGCATTCTATCTTAGTACTCAAGGCCAACAACGCATCTGCATTTGGATTCTTAATCGAGGATGAAAGATATCTATGACTATGACTACAGAACCCATTTACATTTAAGTAGACTGAGTACTCGTTTGTCACCCTTATTCTATAAAAAAAAAACTATGCTTTTCTCACTCCTCCTTACTAGCCAAATGCATAACCGTTCAGACAAAAAATGGCCACCCAAAATCATTATTCACAATGCTCTTGCTGCATTTGACAGTAAAATTGTCATTTAACTTCTCATGATCTACGGTAGCGCAAAATTGTGTGAGCGCATTAAAATTTTAGAATTAAAGTTCTTTCTTGTGTGGTAAGACGCCGGCGGAGAAACTCAAGTGGTTGCTCAGGATATTTATTTAAAGGATTACGCGGATTAAAGATGTCCATTTAAATAAATCGCCTGGTAATCTGGTTCTGTTGAAAGTATTTTGTTACGAACGAGCTTTCTGTGTGTATTCATTCAGCAATAATGGTTGCGTTGGATTAAAAAGAAAATACCATCGTCGAGAATAGATCTTTATGTTGAAGTTTAATAATTAATTCTAAAGAGTTTTGAGAATGTTTTTATTATAAGTACCTGTATGATAAAAATATACGTGTATGTAAAATATTAATATGTCATGATATGATATGACTAGCTTTATTTTTATATAGAAAAAGGGTGACAAACGAGCACATAGTCCACTTGTGATGGATTATATGGCCAATAGAATCATAATGCAGATACGTTGTCACCCCCAAGGACTAAGATGGATTGCCTCGTTTCCAGTAAAAAGGGTCTCCGCTTCTCTACACTCACCATACGAAACACAGTAGCATTACGCTGCTACTTTACGCTGGAATACTGTGAGCGCGTGGTCCTACCCCGATCGAAACACCTATTCATGCCGCATCTATGTATACCTTTCTTATACACATTTAGCAGCTGCCTCAATTTTTAGAAAATTTATTTTAATATTAATTGAAAATTACAAAATATTTACAATAATTTAAATTTTTTGTACAACTGTAATTATCGTTTATTCTAACGTCGAATTACGGTCATTGCGGCCAATCTCAACAAGACAAGCCATCTGCACAGAATAGTGTGCGCTATACGCAAGCACAGGTAGTCTATTTCCTCACTCTCATAGTCCGATGGGATGCCAATCCACGACCGAAAAGAGATCAGGCACAGGACCAACGGCTTGACGTGCATTCCGAGGCACGGGCATGAAGCACCGGCAACTTATTGACTCTGGGCTGCGACTGAGAATTTTTTAACATAAACACCCAGTAAGTGATATTGGCCCGACACGGGGCCACGTGATCAAAATTCGCGCTTATATCTACTATATATAATATAACGCAGCTTCTACAATCAAGAATTTCACCATTCGACCAGTAAAAAGTATAAGTTAACTAGTTTCTAAACGGGTGATTTCTGGATCTTGATAGCAGCGCCATCTACCGGGCTCAATTCTAAATCTAAACCACTCAAACACATACAGAAAAATTCATCACAATCAGTCCAGCAGTTTTTGAGTTTTAGCGAGGCTAACGTACAGCAATTGATGTTTATATTATTATTCAAAGAACATCTATCTTCTATCTTATACATAGTCGAAGAGTCCTTAGTGAGCGTCTTTCCTTCTGTATGATCGGGCTAATCTTGAAAATCACTGAAAAACTGTATGCGGATTTCACTGCTATGATCTGCATCTCTCTTAGTAGATTTGTGTGTACAAAATTGCTCTAGCTCTATGTCAGCTGAGAGCCCTGATAGCTCAGATGGTTAGAGCTCGCTCTAAGTTTCACAGTACGCGAGCAAACTGGGTTATAATGAAATTGTTAATTGCAAAATTAAGTGCTTATTTACCACGTGCTTGGCGGTGAAGGAAAACATCGTGAGGAAACTTGCATGTCTGAGAAATAAGAAAAAAAATGTTTCGATGATATGTGAAGTTCGCCAACACGCATTGAGGGCAGTGCGGTGGACATTTCCTTGCCCTAAAACCCTCTCACAGGGGAGGCCTTTGCCCAGCAGTGGGACGGATATAGGAAGTAACTATGTCAGCTGAAAATTAATGGTATTATTAGTGAAACAAATAAGCATTAATTTTGCTTTAAATCAAATATATAAAATTTCGTATTTTATGCGCTGCCATACCGTTCATCAGATTGCGGTAGAACTTTGTCAACTTATTGCTTGCATTTCTGCGAAGGTTATAGGCATAGTACAATTACAGTAGGTGGCGTGCGTATCGTACCGACAAATTTATTTGAAAGTAATATATAACTCAACTTCAATAAATGTATTATCATTCCTAATTAAACAATATAAGTTTTCCAGGAGTTTTGGCGGGAAATTGACCGGCGGCGGTTTGCTGCTCCTGTATTATTGTTTAAATAATGGTTTGAAGTGGACTTTGATATGTAAAAGTGTTGCGATTTTGTGTATTAAGTGTCTACGCATGTGAACTATTAGTGGAAACAGTGAAACAAGTGCTCTGATGGTGATGGATTCTCAAGATAAGCTGTTTGTTTGCATAGGCACCTTTAGATACCATCGCCAACTATCAGCTGTCTGCTGGATCAAGTTGCCGCCAAAATCTCCCAAGAACTGCACAATGTGACGTATCAACATATTGTGAAGCAGTATACTATGAAGGAGTGGGGAAACTACAATAAACCGAATAAAAATACTTAAGACTTGGCCTAAAGGTCTAGATACCAGGCCATAAACTCCAAAAAAAAAATATAAGTTTTCCAAATTTGAAATTATATTTCCACAATTATTTTTTCTGCGGCAGCAACGCGCAGGGTACCAGCTAGTACTTAATAAATAATTAAACACTATTTTATTATTTATTAATCACCTATATTATTGCGCAAGTATATCACTGGCATCAGGTCAACTATTTTAAACCGACATGAAAATATAATTAAACGAACAAATCGTTTAATTATATTTTCGTGTCGGGTCGCTAGTATTTAATATATTATCTTACTTTACAAGCGGCGCTTACTTCACGAAATCCTAATCCCAAAGGGTTGGTCAGCCTGTCATGCGACAAGCAGATATGAAAAATGTTTTGTTATTTTTTTGTGGCCAGTAACTTTCTGAATGAGTTTCGGCTCATTGTGTATATGTAATATGCAGGAAGCCATCGGGTCCAATTGTCCACGCTTCAATAGACATCAATTCGTATTAACATAAGAAAGTGGGTGCGTAAATGGTAATAAAGTGGAAGATGCTATCTATGATACAAAGTTGGTGTTGCTCTGTTAATTGAGGCAATTTGCACGTTATTTGCTAAAGTCGATAATATGTCTATTATATAAGTGCCTAATACTCGCGTACTTTGCTAAGTGTTGTTATTAAAGGAGCCTATGTACTTCCACGATATAATTTAGCCATCCGTGTCAGTTGTTCAAGCGTTATTGAAGAAAAACATCCAAACAAACATACTTTAACATTTGTATTATTATATACTAGCTGATGCTCACGACTTTGTCCGCGTTGCTTGATATATTAACAAAGTTTTCGAGATATATGTATATAAATACGACTGAAGGAAAACGAATTATATGAAAATTAGTTATGTAACGGTGAAAAATTACTGACAAAACTATAGGAAACTAGTGGGTGGGGGGGGGGGGGGCAATTGATTTAGGTACAACCGAACAGCATCAGGTCGCCAGCGCAAATAATGCGCGGTTGGCTCTATCTTTATCATTAGGAAGACGTAGAACACACTTCCCCTCTCCAAGGCGTGCGCTCTACACTTTTTGCCCCCCTTCTCCGTGGCAAGAAAGCACACATCACTGAACACGTCGTGCTTATAAAAATCGTTGTTTTTTAAAACTTTAATAACTTTATATTAAATTAAGATATCGTATTAATTATTTTTCAGATAAGGGTCAAGTGTACAAGAAATAATACTTAGAAAACCTAATTAAAATTTATCCAGTAGATTTTCTGTGATGCGCGCACAACTACAGACCTCTATCAATACAATACAATACAAACACTCACGCCTGTCATCCAGAGGGGTAGGCAGAGACAACGGACTTCCATTTAGCGCGATCCTGACACACCTCTCTCGCCTCCTTTACATCCATATATCTACGCATACACGCTCGTCGGTTAAGGGTACTCCTAATCTGGCCCATTTTCAATGTATAGCCGAGTTGGTCAATAAATCTTCGTCTAGGGCGTCCCTTCCCGACTTTGCCGTTCACTTCTGAAACATAAATTTGCTTTGTCACTCTTTCCTCGTTCTTTCTTTCTACGTGACCAAACCACCGAAGCATTCCTTTTTTTTTAATCCTGGTCACAACGTCATCTTGCAAACCGCACTTTTCTCTTATCACATTTTTTCTCACCCTGTCATTCGGATTTAGCCCTAGCATACATCTCCTCTATCATTTTACTTATATAGATTAGCTACGCAGAATTAATAGCCTGTGTTCTGCACTAATCCTGAGCTACCACCGTTCTTTTTATGTATAAACCCAGGTTCTATAGTTTCAAAAGAAAGTCCAGCTGGGTTTCTTGCTGGTTCTTCCCAGGACAGAGGTATTTTCCGAACCAGTGGTAAATTAAACACAAGAGTGACTTTCAATAAGTGGTATTTTTATTCTACATTGTATAAAAAAGTACTGATTCACAACGTACGTCGGAGCTGGAAAATATACAGGGTTATTTTTCAAAGAGTAGCCAAATTTTAAACTTAAGTTCAAACATATGAATAATGATATACCGTTATTGCAGAAATTATGTGTAAATAAGACTTCTACTTTTATTTGAAATGATCACAAATTGAATGTGATTTATGAGCAACAACGTTTTTGCCTATAGATCGACCTTTACGAATGTGTGCGTGCGAAGTTAAATCAGTTAAAATAATGCATTACCACGCCTTTTGAATTTAAAAGATAAAAAGGGCAGAATGTTTTTTTTTTAATTCATTTTTCTTCACCATTTATCTATATTACTTATTCTGAACCTTGTCTGCAAATCTGGCCGGTTATTGCAAAATAAATCTGTACATATATTTATGTATTTCCAGAACATGAGAAGTCGAGCGTCGATCTAATTGCTTCATAACCTTTTCATACAAGAGAAGGTCTATGAGCAGCGGGACGTATATGGAATGTCCTTGAAATTTACTTTTATTTTATTATTACAACATAAAACTAAAAACTAAAATTATCATACATTCCTAATTACCGCGATATTCCTGCTAGGTACGCTGATTGCGTTTCCTCGTTGAAGGGCTGTACTTGCCTTTGGGCAAGAAAAGAACCAGCTCTATTGTTTCCAGCGGTGACATACAAGCGCGGATACAGTTCCTTTAGAAACTCCACCTTATGGACAGATGGTATCTCTTTTTCTCTTGCAAATGAGACTTTTATACTTATTTTCTCTAAACTGTCCAGCAAAACCATTTAGTGTGTTTATCAATAAAAATATTATGCGAGTATTATGTAACTTTCAGTCAAAATACTTATATTAATTAGAGCCTTAATTTGCTAATCCTTGCTATCCACTACTAGATGGCGATACTTGGCAAACGGCGTCCATATATTCGTATATGTGTGTGTGAAATATAATTTTTATTAAATAAATGTAATTATTATTTAATTAGGTTAAATAACTCTGAGTAGACTGAATGACTTTTAGGCCAGTTCATAAGATCTAAACAGGATGTAAATGCAGATACAAGTAAACCCACGCGGAGCCTTAACATTTGATACTTACGTGATGTCACTGTTCAAAGCAGGGTTTCCCAACCTTTTTTTGACCACGGACCACTTTGAATTTTTGTAGTTAGCACGGACCACAAGGACAAAGAAAAAAACTGTGTTAATCTAACAATACGTTATAACCACAATTTCTGATTAGAAGTATTTATTAACAGTATTATTTGTGTATTTATTGTAAAAGCTAGTTGATACTTACTACCGTGACGCGCGGTGTTGCACTGCTCACGTAACAAGAAAATAATAAATGTGTTATTTAAAATGATTAGGTAGGTAATATATATAAATCTTTCGCGGACCACATTTAAGCTCTTGCGGAACACTGGTTGGGAATCATTGGTTTAAAGAGTTTCGCTATAATATTTTAGTTAACAATCAAGTCATTATGTGCAGACGAGATGATTTTGGCCTATGAACTCTACAATGTACTAATTTAGTCATAATAAAATATAAATAGTATGTGAAAGGATGTATGTAATTATTTAATAATAATTTTAAAATGATTTTATTTCATATAACTTAATACTTCTCTTTTGAGGTGGTGGCTACAAATTATACACTATAAGAATATTAGTTCACGTTACGTTATCACGCTCCTAACCAGGCACAGTACATGGTATCATGCCTAACTTCGATCTTTTCTTAAACAATTTTTGAGGCATCTTAGAATTAATTAAATTATACTTACGCCCTTACACCAGGCGTACATGACTGACAAGAATCTGGCTTTGTAATTATACTAATATATTATGGGGAAAGCAATTTGAGGGCGAAGCAATTAAATTACTTTTGGCAAATAAATGACGACCGACTGAGCGACATCAATTCAAAAATTCGCGAAGCTAAATGTTGAATCACAAGAGTTCGCAGGTTGTCGAAGGTTCATCGGCATACTTTCCGAGTGATTTTTTGGCTTGTGACTCAGTCTCTCGCACAATCCTAAGTGCTAATTCAAATCTCTTTATGATGCAAATTGCCAAAATCGGCTCTTTCCGCCTCGAAGAATTAAAGTGTGTCAGTCAGATAAAAGGAGAATTGTTTGTACAAATGTTTTTCACTCCGCGCTTTTTTCCCGAAAAACGAGGTCACAAGGATAGAGGGGCCATGCAAATTACTATAGGTCGTTGCGACCAATTGTTTGGCGTTTAGAATATTCACATTATAGTGTCTGTAAATGTTTGGTTTCGGATTGCTTTTGTGGCTGCGAGTGTAATTTTTTTTCTCTTATGAAATTGTACGTAGTAGAGCCATGTTGCAGTTATATTAATTGTATAGTTGTAGCACGAATGAGTCGGCTCGACCGGGGAAGGACCACGCTCTCACAGAATACCAGCGTAAAATAGGAGCTTAATGCTGCTGTGTTTCGTATGGTGAGTGTAGAGAACCGGAGACCCTTTTTAATGAAGAATTGAATCCTTTCACATACTATTTACTTTTTATTATGACTAAATTAGTACATTGTAGAGTAGAGAGATCCACGACTTTTTCTGCCACCTGGGCGGCGCCACTTAAAAGTGAGGTATAATGTTTGACAGATTTCATAGCGGGGAAGTTAATTAGTTCGGAAAATGTAAAGGTTAATGTTTATTTCTGTATTATTAGCTATATTTTATATTAATTAAATAAAAAATAAAAAAAAGCCAAGCCACAGATATTCATGAAAATAGAAAAATTTTAAAAGTTTTAAAAATGTGCAAGAAATTAAAGAGCAAACCACTGAGGAATTATTTTGTGTATTAATATAATACTCTAGAAAATGATAAACTTTTATTTAAAACTAACTTCTCAATTAAATGACATTGAGTAACAAAAAGCTTTAAATCAGTGTCACCTAGCGACATCTGGTGAGCAGAAAATTATTAGCCTACATTGAAAAGAGGCATCCATATTAGTCCTCACGGCAGACAACGCATCTGCATTTTGATTTTGCGAATCAATGCTGAATTGCGGATAGATGTAGAAGTCTATGGGCCACAGCAACCACTTTTTTTTATAGGAGAGGGTTCAAACGAGCATGCGGCTCACCTGATGGTAAGTGTCTACCGCCGCCCATGAACAACCGCAACACAAGGGGAACCAGGGGTATTGCAGATGCGTTGCCGGCCTTTTAAAAAGGAGTAGGCTCTGTTCTTGAAGGTGCCTAAGTCGTATCGGTCCGGAAAAATCGCTGGTGGTAAACTATTCCACAAGGAAGTTGTGCGAGGAAGAAAACATCTTCTAAATCGCACAGTGGTGGACCAATCATCCAACTTTATCCAAAAGAATACCAGGTTGACAGAGTGCGTAAGTGGCAAACAAAGAATTCCTCCGTTTGTGTAACATACGGTTTGTTTGACGTTGCTCTGACACATTTTGGTACAGTTTTAGTTAATGAAATACACTGTCATTAGCAATTTTTCCTTATACTCGTTTAATGTATATTTCAGTGATATGACTTAATATACGACGGAAGTTAGTGTTCACTACCCAATTGACTTGTTTATCCTGTGATATCTCAAAGGTTAATGAACCGATCTGGCTGAAAATTGGTGTTTATAGTTGTATTAACACTTTCACTGTCCGCTTTTCAGATACGATAGTAAGACCATAGCAATGATCTATATATAGTGGACTTATGTACACTGGACAGCGAAAGGGTTAAGTCACAAAGTAGTGACAGTTCAAATAAATCCCCCTCGCATTCTTGATCCATTCATTCCGCGAACTTTTTGACCCGCCCGGCGATTGGATCTTCATCAGCCCAAATCTACTGTTGGATATGAGTATGAGCCTCTTCCGCTGTAGGATTTTCTTACCTTAATCGCTACGCCTGGGATTGATGGACCGCAGTAACAGGTGTCTGCACTCACCATTTGAGTATTTTACATCTGACCTAGGCAAGGTAAGAATGTTTTACGGGAACAAGACGGGTATCGAAAGTCATGAGTTTTTATGGCGTTTTGCACAGTTGCCTCTTACGACACCCACGGGACGAAATGAGTTTGGATTTTTTTACGTCGCCACCCCACAGCTGCTATCGCTATCTGTATACTATTTTTAAATATTGTTATTTTATAGTTGTATCAAATCATCGGTTCATTTAAGTAAGTCATCATAATCATCATTACAGCCCTTCAAAAGTCCACTGCTGAACATAGGCCTCCCCCAAGGATTACCACAAAGCACGGTCCTGAGCCACCTGCACCCATCGACTTCCTGCATGTCTTACCAGGTCCTCACTCCATTTAGTGGGGGACGCCCTACACTTCGGCCCTACCTTCGGTACGAGGCTGCCACTCGAGAACCTTTTTTCCCCATCGGTTGTCGCTTCTTCGAGCTATGTGGCCGATGGCTATGTGAGTAAGTACACAATACTATTTTAATTTTCCAATATCTGGCTTTCACTATCCATTATTTATAAGGCAGGTTATAAAATGCTTTCAGGAAATCATTTAAAAGGCGAGCTTGACAGTTATGTCAATTATATTTTAAGGAGATTGTGATTAGTGTGAGGAAGTATTGTAACTAGAAATATGGTTAGTACTAGCAGTTTCCTGCGACTTCGTCTTATTTAGATTTCGTGGGTTTTAAATTTTTTTGCGAAGAGCTCTAATTATTTTTGTAAAATACTAGTAGCCTAAGTTGCTTCTTATAATATCAGCTTCCTCACAGTGCAAGTCCCGTCAAAATCGGTCCAGCTGTTTCGGAGATTAGCCGGAACAAACAGACAGACACACAGACAGACAAAAATATTTTATTATACCTACCGTATACACTATCATATGCATTTATTAAAAAGCTGTTATTTTTACATTACAAACAGACATTTCAATTTTAGTTATTTGTATAGATTTTAGGGATTACATATTTGTAAGTCCTAAGGGATTGAATTAAAAGGTAAGCAAGGGTCTATGATTAAAAGGAACAACATCATCATAGTTTACACTGCCTATAACAAGTTCACTGCTGAAAAGGCTTACATTATTTTTAGTTTTACTAACTAACGTCGCCGAGTAATGGCGGGTAAGAGATCCACTGCTCCCATATCATCCCGTTGGTGGGGTATGAGGTACATATATGAAAACGGAACAGGAGATGCGTGGTGTAATAAGTTGACAGTTTTAGTACAAATCTGATGAACGGTATGGCAGCGCATAGAATACGAACAACCAAACATTAAGTAAAGTTGCCAGGTCTATTCCTTCACTTTCATAAGATATTGACTATTTCACTATTCCAATTATTTTGAATTTATTCTTGGCATATTCATATTGATTTGTTTCTATTGTCAGCCGCAAGAGCGTTGAACTTCAGAGTTCACTGCATGATAATGAATGAGTCGGAATTTTGAGAAAAATTTGGTATATTTCTCCGCCCTGTTAGAATTCATTCATTAAGAATCGGGTATTTGACACTCTACATATATAATAGTTAATAGCCAATTCAAATACCTTTGTAAGAGGTATTGGACATTTCTTTAGAAATTGTATGGGAATATTTTAGTGTGCTGTCTTTATACCTTCTATCTAATATATAAAAAAATATATTTGTTTGTTCGTAGTTTATGCACTGCCTAAACTTTGTCAACTTATTGCTTGCACTTGCACGAAGGTTATAGGCATAGTACAATTAACTTACATTAGGTGGCGCGCGTATCGTACTGACTATTTAAAAGTCACAGATCATTCAATTTCAGTGAATGTAGTATCATTCCTAATTAAACAATATATTGTTATATATATATATATATATATATATATATATATATATATATATATATATATATATATATATATATATATATATATATATATATATAAGGGTTATAACCCTTCCAAATTTAAAACGATATTTTCAGAATTATTTCTTTTTCTTCTGCGGTAGCAACGCGTCGGGTACCAGCTAGTAAGTTTCTAAAATTAAATTAAATTTAACTTAATACGAAAAGTTGACCAAATTATAAAACACTATATGTGCAGTAGAGCTACGCTGCAGCATTTTTATGGATTGTAACACGAATGGGTTGACTCGACTGGGGAAGGACCACTTTCTCACTGAATACCAGCGTAAAATGGCAGCATAATGCTCATATGGTGAGTGTAGAGAACCGGAGACTCCTATTACTGGAAACGAGGCATTCCATCTTAGTACTCAGTGTTAACAACGCATCTACATTTTCATTCTTAATCGAAGATAGATATAGATATCTTTTGTTGTTTCCCGCGACTTCACCAGCTTGTAACTTAGGGTTTTAATTATGTTGCGTGGAACCCTAATTCTTTTTCTAAAATTAAGTTACTCCTTATAACATCTGCTATCTGCCAGTGAAAGTCCCGTCGAAATCGGTCCCGCCGTTTCAGAGATTAACCGGAACAAACAGACAGACAGACAGCCAAATATTTTAAAAATTGTGTTTTTGTTATAAGTACGGTATATACTTTCATAGGCATTTAGTAAAAAGATGTTATTTTACCCTTCCAAACAGACACTTCAATTTTATTTATTTGTATAGAATAGATTATATTTTCGTACTTATTCTATAAAAGACTATAAATAATACATTTTCGTTTTTCATTTTCGTAAAAGTCTTCTGTCGAAAATGGCCTTTCTTGTTATAGGGAATATTAGATTTAGTCGATACGCTTGGAAAGCGGTTTGGGGATCATATTACCAGACGTCTGACACCTGTCGCCGGTTAGAATATTTTACATCTGGCGTATTCGACATTTCGTGATGGTTATACCATCACCTATTCAAAGCCCTACGAGCTTATTAGTCTTTCCTTTAGTTGCCTTTTATCACATCCGTGTAAAGATGTGTGAGAAAACAAATAGGAAATTCCTTGGGACGGCCTATGCTCAACAGTGGACTTGTGAAGGGCTTTAATGCTGATGATAATCAACAAGAAGCTTTCTGGGAGTCCACTCCTTTGTTGTCAACGTCCCTCACATTTGAACTATCAGTTTGTTTTTTCATAAATGACACATATCTGAATACAAGCCGCAAAGCGCTTTATCATACACTATATATACACGTGGTAGAGCCATGCTGCAGCTATATTAGTAGTATAGTTGTAGCACGAATGGGTCGGCTCGACCGGGGAAGGACCACGCTCTCACAGAATACCAGCGTAAAAAAGCAGCTTAACGTTGCTGTGTATCGTATGGTGAGTGTATAGAACCAGAGACCCTTTTTACTGGAAACGAGGCATTCCATCTTAGTCCTCACGGGTGACAACGCATCTGCATTTTGATTTGTAATAGAGGATAAATGTAGATGTCTATGGGCCGCAGCAACCACTTACTGTGGTAAGTGGTTGCGGCGGCGTGCTCCTTTGTCACCCTTATCCTATAAAAAAATCATCTTTGGATACTCTACTACTTACACCGGGATAGGATATTAATAACAACTATCAATTATTTAACTTGTACCATCACTAGACAGCTCATTGCCATCGCTAGAGTGCAGTGAAAGCGCTCAGTAAGTCAGGCAATTGACCCATGCGGTTATTTTCTCTTTTTGCGAGCATTTCCGAGTTTCATTTAAACACAAATCTAATCAGCTAGCTTTGAATTCCCGACAGTAAGTTTATTTTTTAAATTATTCTAATTGTTTTTATTCTAATTTAACTTTGACGTTTAAATAATACATTTATTAACTACTAGCTGTTGCCCGAATTCGCCCGCGTGTTATTTGGGGTTTTCATTTTTTTTGCGCGGAACCAGCAGCTATCTGCTAGTGAAAATCCAATCAGTATCGGTCCAGCCATTTGGGAGATTAGCCGGAACGAACAGACAGACAGACGGACAGACAGACAGACAGACAGCCAAAAACTTTAAAAATTGTAGTTTTGTTATTAGTACCGTATGTACTTCCATATGTATTTAGTAAAAAGCTGTAATTTTAACATTACAAACAGACAGTTCAATTTTATTTATTTGTATAGATTAAATAAGGATTAACGGTATTTATTGTTAATTCTTCAGATTTTTCGTTATATTTTAACATTATATTTTATACAGTGGTAGAGCCATGCGGCAGTTTTTGCTGTCGCACGGATGGGCCGGCTTGAACCGGGGTGGTACCACGACCTCACAGAAAACCAGCGTGAAGTAGAGGTTTACCTCTGCGTTTCGCTTGGTGAGTGCAGGTGGCCGAAGGCCTTTTTTACTGGAAATGAGGCATTCCATCTTAGTCCTCACGGGTGACAACGCATCTACATTTTGATTTGTAATAGAGGATAGATGTAGATGTCTATTGGCCGCAACAACCACTTACCATCAGGTGGACTGTGTGCCCGTTTGTCACCCTTATCCTATAAAAAAAAACATATTTTTATTCCAACGGTATCCCAGTTTGGGTAATGCACAGCATCTAAATGTCGGATATTAAAAAAAATACAGAAATAAAATCTCAGAAGTACCCTAAAACCCTCTCAGATATGAGAGAAAGCCTGTGCCCAGCAGTGGGACGTATATAGGCTGTAACTTTACTAACTTTACAAAAATAAAATCAGTGCAATCGCAGGATGCCAAAGTACGATGACTATGGCAAATTTTAAATACAACTCACGGGGACATTCATTATACAACCGGACTCATATTAGCGTTTTGCACAAACCTTGGCTTCGGTTGAGATTCTAACACAAAAAAACCGTAGTATCCAACCAATCAAAATCACTGGCCACTTCGGGGCGCAGTAATAAGCAGTTCAATTACTGAGCCAGGCGATCATACTTCGTATAGGCCTTAGTATGACTAACATTAGCTTAATACGGACGTAGAAAATAGATTGTTTGCACCGGATTCATACAGGTTTCCAAGAAAAATCGACTAGATGAAGGAAACGCTGTTTTCTAGATTATCTACGGAAGAGAAAGTTGACGCGAATGCCCGCCGCCCGTCACGCTTCACACGACAAACATGCTTCCACAGCGACAAACAGATTTTTGTTAAGGCACACTTGTTTATTTCCTATTTTTAAAATGGCCTGTAAAAGTTTTATATCTCTAGGCAGGGTATTAGCAGGTTCTTCTTTATTATTATGATGATTTTATCAGTTGTTTTTATAACTGGTTTTACGGCTCTGGGTTCTAGCCCTTCTGAGCCTGAAGTTACAATGTATAATTATCCTTCATAGTACACTGCTTCACAATATGTTGATGCGTCACATTATGCAGCCCTTGGGAGATTTTGACGCCAACTTGAGCCAGCAGACAGCTGACAGGTGGCGATGGTAACTCAAGGCACCTAAGCAGACAGACACCTGATCTTGAGAATCACATCACCACCAGAGCACTTGTTTTACCATTTCCACTAATAGTGCACATAGGCAGACATTTAATACACAATCGCACCATTTTTAGACATCAAAATCCACTTCAAACCATTATTTAAACAATAATACCGAGCAGAAATCCGTCGCTGTCCAAGTTCCCGCCAAAACTCCGATGATTTTATCAAGAAGCCCTGCTGTCTACGAGTATCTTCTGTTTTAGTCTCCCTGTCTTCTCTCATGACATCCGAAGGATGATATGGGATCATGGATTCTTTTAAACCAAATGTATTAAAATAAATCATTATTCTCTTATTGCGTTACGCATATTTTATTGCGTAACAAAAATCTTTTTAACCGACTTCAAAAAGGAGGAGGTACTCAATTCGACTGTATTTTTTCTTTTTTTATGTGTGTTACCTCATAAATTTTTTATAGGTGAACTGATTTTGATGATTCTTTTTTATTTGAAAGCAGGTGCTTCTCATATAGTCCCATATGAATTTGATCTAGGTCTGACAAGTAGTTTTTGAGTTATCCTTAATAATTTATATTGAATTCGGCTGTACAAAATGTTTCAATGTACGTTTTTAATTTTTAATTTAATCCTTAATCGAGGATAGATGTAGGTGTCTATGATCCACAGTATCCACTTGCTATCCGGTGGGCTGAGTGCTCGTTTATCACCGTTATTTTATAAAAAAAGGCCAGTGCTGGACATATCCTCACCATTAATTGATGGAAATATATGCCATAATTGCTGCATTTGGCAGGGTAATCGCAGTTTATTTTATTACTAAGCTTTTACAAGGAAGTCCCTGCTGTCGATCTTCTTTTTCAGTTTCTCTCTGTCTTTTCTTAGGATGTTAGGATGATATGGGTCGTGGATTCTCTTACATCGCATTTATTAAAATTATTAATTATTTTCTTGGTGGGTTGCGCATATTATATTGCGTAACTATATATACATAATATGCGTAACGCACTGTACAAAGAAATGTTACCAAAAGCTAGGTACATGTGATAGTTTTCATGAACATACTGTCCACCGTATGGTATTGAAGATCAAAGACTCACAACGTCTGGTTTCGGCTAAGTTTGTGCTCTTAGCTAGAAAGTAAAGACAAAAGCAATACTTAGCGTTTAGCCACTTTGCTTGAAGTTGACTCCAGGTATCCACGGACTGCAATAGCTACTTACCATTAGGTATCACTGTAAGTTCGTTTTTCACTTCAGTTTTTTAAAGAAAACATTTTTTGAAAGACACGTAAGACTCGAAAACCTTTGTATCTTTAATGTAATGCAAATTATTATATGTTATTATGTACAATATTTATAAAATATTAAATGTAAACGTTTAGTTATTTATAATAATAATAATAATTTTATTGCTTAAAACAATACAATTTAAACTAAATGGTGACAAAGGTTCTCAAGCTATGGAGCCTGTGACAGCCTATTTATAAGCCGAGTACAACGCACATATAGATAAGTATAATGTCTAGATGTCTAGATACCTTGGTAGGCACATCCTGTCCCACTTTCTATATTTAGCTGGAAGAGTGTCGGGACCACGATTGGCAGGCTTGTCATTAAGTTCCCTGGGCTTGTTCTATGAATCACGCCAACTGCGTTATTGTTACTTTCTCTTTTATACCTATAATATCTGGTATTTGGACCGCAGGATGGGTGCAGGCGGCTCAGGACCGTGTCTTGTGGCATTTTTTGGGGAGACCTATGTTCATCAGTGGACTTGTGAAGGGATGTAATGATGATGATGATGATCTGGGACGCAGAACTTTTGGAACTAAGCGCTGTGAATTTAATCCCTTACATACCACGTGTTCGGCGGTGAAGATAAACATTGTGAGGAAACGTGCATGATGGAGTCTCAAAAATATTTTTGTGACTTAAAAATTTAAAATTTATCCATCCGCCATTGGAGATCGAACGCACTAGAAAAGCGCGGGCTAATTGCTCCGTAATACAGAAATAAGAGGAAGCATGTGCATATTTTTATATTACACCTGCGTTTGCGTATTATATTTTATCTGGATATCTAATGTTATTCAATACATTTTGTCTGTTGCTATCAAAGATTTTGTTATACTGATATTATTAGAAACATTCAATACCAGGCGTATTCAATGCAAACGTGGCAATTATGGCAAATTATATAAAAAGCCGCCTTTTAAGGCAGTCTATGGGGAGGCCTATTAAGCAGTGGACAATAGTAGACGACTGTAACGAGGAAAATACCTATTCTTTTCTGGAGGTCTTAACCCTGCAATTGCAAAAAAGAAAATTAAAACCAGAGACCCCTTTTACAGGTAAAGACGTATTCTATTGGTCCGCATGAGTGATGATGCACCTGCATTTCATTGCTAACTGACAATATATGTAAGTGCCTATGGTAATCAATTTCTTATCAGGTGGACCGTGTGCTCGTTTTAACCTTGCTACTGCCACGCAAGAGCTTGTGTTTGTCACTTACGCCGGACGCTCAGCTCCACTGCACGCTCATCATTCAATTTCTACACTAAGATACACCATGGGTTGACTGAATGCCGACTGGCATTAGGCCCGCTCTTCGTTAACTTACTAAATGGGGTAAGCAATAAAGTCCTTTTAATAAAATAAATAAAAATACAGGCTTAGGTACATATGCGTGTGTATCATAAATAAGAGAGCGGTTTTTTTTTAAATATAGAATAAGGATGATAAACGAGCCCACAGTCCACCTGATGGTAAGTGGTTGCTGTGGCCCATAGACATCTACATCTATCTTCGTTTGCGAATTAAAATGCAGATGCGTTGTCAGCCGTGAGGACTAAGATAGAATGCCTTTCTTCCAGTAAAGAGGGTCTCCGGTTCTCTACACTCGCCATACGAAACACAGCAGCATTAAACTGCTATTTTACGCTGGTATTCTGTAAGAGCGTGGTCCTTCCCCGGTCGAGCCGACCCATTCGTGCTGCAATTATACTATTAATATAGCTGCAGCATGGCTCTACCACGTAACACACCCAAATTAGAAAACTAACAATTTGCGTTTTAACACAAATATTGCTTTCGGTTGCGTTCATAGGCTTTAACATATATCTCACAACACTTTGAAATTTTCAAAGTATTTTCTAGGGGTGAATTCATTACATATAAACAAAGTCTAAAATTGAAATGTTGCGTTTTGTCTATGATTCTCACGGAGCTGTCAGTGGTGACTGTCTATATTCCAGCCACGTGCGTTGCGTATCCGTTTTGATGTAATTCGTAATTAGCAAGTGTCATTTTCATGTGTGGCGCACTGCAATTAGTAACATGGTTCAAGAGTCTCTGTAAAATAAGATGATAATGATTGTTCATTTGAAAATTCATGATTGTTTAATGGAAAGCTTTTAAATCCAGTGCTGGATATAAGGCAAATGAGTCTAAATGAGGTATTGTTAGAAATAATGGGCCATATTCATTATATTGGGAAGGTAGGTTGGTGAGGATTAATGGCTATGCATGTTATGTGAGTAGTTGTTTAGTAAAGCTGGACAAAAGAATAATGAAAGGCGGAATTCTTTAGCAATGGCAATGCAAATATTAGGAATTGAAGTACAACATATTTTGATGGATTTTCTCCAACTGTCATTCACCAGTCATATTTGTCGTTCAACAGGGTTCTCTGCGAGTAAGTGATAGGCGCTTGGAAATAACAGTTGGTATATTCCACTTAACACCCCCTTATGTCTTAACATTATTTTATTAAACTTTTGGAAGATAGATTAATAAGCAAAAATGAAATATGTATGTATGAAATTTTGTCATGAACACTTCATCATATATTTTTAAAAAAATTAAACGTCTTCAGACACTATATTTAAAAATAATTAAAATCCTTAAAAGTAAGTAAACTAAAAATTCACTAATACTTTTTTTCCTTTCGTATCAGTGGATATTGCTCAAACATGGTGTTTCATGGATTACACAATTTGCGACAAACAAATTCGCAGATTGCCTATGGTGCACTGGAGTGTGCTCAATATGAAAGTTTAGTGATAGCATATAAAAGTTTAGTAATAGACAGCTGTAAGAAAGAGTTAGTATTTTTTTAAATAAGAAAACAAAAATAAACTTCGTTGCAAATGTCGCGAAGTGTTACCACACCAATGTAAATAATAAATTACATCACGATAATTTTCTCACCAAGTCCAGGGCCGGAGTGTAATCTAGATTATGTCATGGGATTACTAGAACTTGAATAATGGTATTTCACCGTGTTGTTTGTGCTCATTGGTGAGGCAATGTGCGAATTCATAAACCAATCGGTGCTTAGAAAGCCTGGCACGTTCCGGAATCATTCACTATGCTATGCACTTTCCTCGCACTCAGCGCACGTAACCTTGCCTGGAGACATGGTGTAGGTGGACTATGATTGCATAAGATTCTTAAGGCATTACATTTTAATGCAAAAATATTATGTTTGAATAAATTGGATTTTTTCACAATTGAATAGGAAGTTAAATCTTAGCGCTAGTATAGACAAAGATTTGACTACATTCAACAGGGACGTTCGGTGTTTAACTTGTGGCATTAGAACCACTGTAAATGTGTACGCAATTCATTATCATATCTGGATGGTGTTAAAAATAGGGTAATTAATATGTGTCCACGTGCGGCGAAGTTCGTAAAGAAACTCTATATGTGACTAGTTGTTGCCACTGGTGACAAGAGGGTTGGTTCTTTTCTCGTTCAAAAGGTAAGGTATAGCTATTTAGTAAGGAAACCCAGCCAGCGTTCTTGGCATTTTACCGCGAGGAGTATGACTGTATGATATTTTTTTTATTACTATAATAACTATTGAATACTTTTACGTTATGTAAATAAATCGAACATACAATAAGTGGAGAAATATATGTAAACGAGACATTAGTGGCCTAAAGACAACCGAAATTCTATTTAAAAAGTCTGGACTTAATTTACCCAGATTGGTATAGGGTGTTAAGGTATCGACTGCATTTCCTATCTGCCCAGCCTGATAAAAATGGAAAAATCCTCTACAACATGCTAGTAAACCAGGTCAGTTTATTAACTTGACATATACATACATACATGCATAATCACTAACGCCTGTCACCCAGAGGGGCAGGCAGAGACTATGGACTTCCATTTGTCACGATCCTGATACACCTCTCGCCTTCTTCACATCCATATACCTACGAAAACATGATCATTGGTTAGGAGTACGGGTCTCCTTGTCGATTCTGCTATTCAATAAAATCTTCGAAATATTATGTTTTGTTTCTCATTTTTCTATAGAATAAGGGTGACAAACGAGCACACAGTCCACCTGATGGTAAGTGGTTGCTGTGGCCCATACACATCTATATCTATCTTCGTTTATGAGTTAAAATGCAGATGCGTTGTCAGCCGTGAGAACTAAGATAGAATGCATCTTTTCCAGTAAAAAGGGTCTCCGGTTCTCTACACTTACCATACGAAACACTGCAGCATTAAGTTGCTATTTTACTTTACGCTGGTATTCTGTGAGAGCGTGGTCCTTCCCCGGTCGAGCCGACCTATTCGTGCTACAACTACACTACTAATATAGCTGCAGCATGGCTCTACCACGTATACAACTATTAAGTATGCATGCTTGAACTGCAAAGACTCACAGAAAATGTTAGTGTTTAAGGTCATGATGCTGACCTTTGCTGACATTCAGATTACTACCTACGCCGCGGTGGTAAACGTTTTTAGTAATACGAGTGTTGATCCAATTCAGTTTGCTTGCATATTGCTATGTACATAACTTAAAGCGAGCATCGAACCCGTACAATTCAGAGTAATTACATGAAGAATATTTTAATCATGATTAACTATATTGTTATATCTGTCCGCAACTATTTAAAATTTTATTGAAAGTCATTTATTACAGTGCTCTTGCTTAAGTCCTAAAAAGGAGACTTTGAAACAATAATGAAGGTATGTTATAAAAACTTATAACTGTGAACAGACGTTCTTGAGTCATAGCTAAAAACACTCTCGATTAGGAGACCTTTCAAACGAAAATAAGAGCTATGGCACCACATATAGACACACAGATACACACTACTAACTTAATATATAACCCCTCATTTGAAAAATTTTTAAATGATAATTGGGCTTGTAATTAAAATATTTCAAACTTATTTCATTACGGCCGACAAACGGTCGGCAAATACATTAAAAAAATTGAAATTTATTCAGTGAAAGATCATACATACAGGATAACCGAGATGGTGGTGTTTTGAGATTACAACTTAAGAATATTGATTTTGTCTAGTTGAAATTAAATTTGTACAACCCATTTTTTTAAACACAGGCGAAGCTGTGACTGTCCCTTTAAAAACCAAAATAAACTAGCACGGGTTGGATGCTCTATTGCTCTGTTATTCTTTGCATCCACTTAAAATCATATAAAAGAGTATGAGAGAAAAAAAAAATAATTTAACGGATATAGTGTTAAATTATATAACCGTGTAGAGGCAGTGTAAGAATATTCACTACCCCATATCGTCCCGTAGGGAAGAGACGACAGAGGGAAACTGCAAAAGGATATAATTTGACAAATTAAAAACTTTTGCACGCGGTAGAGCCATGCTGCAGCTATATTAGTAGTTTAGTTGTAGCACGAATGGGTCTTCTCGACCGGGGAAGCACCACGCTCTCACAGAACACCAGCGTAAAATGGCAGCTTGACACTGCTGTTTCGTTACGTGAGTGTAGAGAACCGGAGATACTTTTTACTGGAAAAGAGGAATTCCATCTTAGTCCTCACGGGTGACAATGCATCTGAATTTTGATTTGCAAACGAGGATAGATGTAGATGTCTATGGGCCACAGCAACCACTTACCATCAGGTGGACTGTGTGCTCGTTTATCACCCTATGCTATAAAAAAAACTAGGCTGTAGTCTGGCTAGGTACCACTCTTTTACCTAGATCTGTCACCAAATAAAAGTTCTTGCACAGCCGTGTTCTGGTTTGGAGTGCATAGAAAACCAGTATAATTTCAGTTTGTTTATAATTTTTTTATAGAGGAAGGGGCGATAAATCAAAATGCAGATGCGTTGTCATCCGTGACGACTAAGATGGCCTCGTGTCCATTAAAAAAGATCTCCGGTTCTCTATACTCTCAGAAAATGTTAGTCTTTAAGGTCAGCAGAAATGTATTATAGATCATAGTTACCCTACGTGGTTCAGGTCAATGGTGCAGTGGACTAAGGCGGCGGGCCCCGTGTCCGCCTGCGGGCAGCGCGCCAACTGCTAATGCATGAAGTGTAGATCAGTTAGAAAAGTTAGAGGCATTTTCTATATTATAATTATTTATAATGACTATAATTCATAAAAACCCTGAAGAAGATTCAGTTGTTAAGAATTTGTCCGTATTTGTCTTTGTTAAGTCGTGTAAACTCTATAACTTTTATGTTTGCCTGGTTACAGCACTCTAAATAAAAAAAAAATCTATACATAAAATATAATAATATATATTATATATACTAAACTGGTTATTTCCTTTTCATAAATTTTGTCTAAGTATATTCAAATATTGTTTCTTGTTTTTTATAAATTTTTAAGCGATTTTTTGGGGTCAATACTACTTAGACCTTTAAGAAATTTTACTATTTTTAAAAGGCCGGCAAGGCATCGGCAATTCCTCTGGTTTTGCAGTTGTTTATCGGCGGCGGTAGCCATTTACCATCAGGTAAGCTGTTTCACGTACGTCATCACGTTCATCACGCACGTTTGTCGCCTCTTATATATATATATATATATATATATATATATATATATATATATATATATATATATATATATATAAAATTGAGCATTGTTAATTTTACAACACCTTTTTTTTGCGAGATGTTGCCTTAGGTTAGACCAAAGCGCCCTTATCTTAAACATAAGTTGCAGTACAAAACGTAATTATGATGGATTATTGGCTAATTTATTCGATCCTCATCATTCGTTCTTTTCGTGATGGTTGTGTAAGGGAATTCACTATAGGTGTCGCAAGAAGCGACGGGGGAAATAAAACTGGAGATGGGTTAGTTTATAACAACTCAATTATAATAATATTAAAAAAAACTGCGGTTGCCAACCCGCCTGGCGCGCGGCAACTATGGCAACTATGGCAAATATACCCCCTGTGAGGTAATATAGAATATAGATAAAGAAGAGGCTTATCTAATCATCATCATAATCATTAGGAATGCCGTAACGCACGTTCTTGAGCCAACTGCATCTCTTACTATCGTTGTTACTCCATCTAGTAAGATCTGCCTATAAGTTCCCTTACTGGTACAAGACTGCCTCTCTTCCACATCGGTTGGCGGTTCTTCGAACTATATAACTTACCGATCCCATGGGTTAAGTTATTTAGTCTTATTCTTCTGCGGATTTATTTTTACGGACTTTATGAAATTCCAAGCATAGCCCTTTGCACTGCACAGTAATTGACTTTGAGCTTCTTCATACGGCCTACAGTGAAGGATCACGTTTCAGTTCCTTAAGTCATCAAATTCATTATGGTAACACGCACTGGTTGTACAATTTCGTCTTATGATTTATCAGATAAGAAGTTTGTCGCAGTTTCCCGAACGCAGCCCAGTCGAGTTCTATTCGTCGGTTAGACCATACAACCAAGAAATTTGTGAATAAATTACATTAAGTTATAGTAATTTATTCACAAAAATCTTCACATTATGCTGATTCGTCACATTGCTAAGTTTTTGGGAGATTTCCACGACAGCTTTACGGGCCAAAGCGAATAAAAAAGCTTGAGATTTACATACATCACCATATAACTTGTTACCGCGTTTCCAGTAACAGTTCACATGCACAGATGTTTAATCAACATTTAATACATAAAATCGCAGCACTGCAAACGAATATTTAAACCTTACAACAGAAACAAAGATCTATCGGAAATCATTTTCCCGCCAAAACTCGCACCCTAACGTTTAAATCGATTATCTTTCGTAACGAGATTTAGAAAAGAAAATACTGTTTTTTTTTGTAATTAATTAAATATACATCAAAATAATTTATGAAAGTATAAAAATATGAACGAATTAATTTAAAAAAAAAACATAAAAAGTATTTTTATACTAATAATGTTAGGTAAAGCCTTAAAATGCTTAAACTGTTTTTTTTTCTATAACACTATGAGCCTTGTCATAAACACCGATTAATGCTTGTATTGATGCGCTAATTTGCTTAGTAAACACTTTTTAATATGTATCATAAGTATATTGATTATCTTGTATCTTATGAACGTTATTAAATCTAGTTAAAATTATATTTTAAAATATACCTCTGCTAATTAATTAGTCTGTGTGCAAAATGATATCCTGATCACGTCTGTGCATAGTAAAAGTACTTTCGTTCGAGGTCGCATTGTCATTCAAGTTGCTTTATTGCTTCTAGTACCTATCGCCTATCCTATCTTCAGTTGCCTACACTGAATACCTAGATTTTATGAGCCTATTTCTAGCCAGACGTAAAGTATCTATAGTTGCCAAATCGCTCTACTAGGATTGAATTGAAAATTTGTTTTGTTTTTGTAAATATTTTTGTGTTGTTTATGCCTTATAAATTCTTTCACGTTGCGAGATTTTTGTAAAAGGTTGTGTTTTAAAGAAATTTTAAGCAAGTCACTAAATACTTATGCACTTAAGCCGCGGCTTATGAAACATAGGTCGTAACGATATTCAAATGGGTTTCAGGTATAAGGCTATAAGATTTAGTGTTACTTCAGATCTGTTGACTACGATGGATTGCCTCATGGCTTATGATTACTCTTACGCAATAATACAAAGTTGCTTAGACAGGTTACATTGCAGAAAAGGGGGATATCATCATCCTACAAATAATACATACTACAATATAACAACATTTCGTCTTAATTTTAAATTTATCGAATTAAATTCAGGAATGACGTAACCACCATGTAAATGATTAAAATTTTAAACTTGCATTCATACTTATATTATTACATTTATACTAATTTGGTGGCATAAGTTGCTAAACTTAAATTTATTTCATATTTCTGGATGAATATCATACGATTTAGCAGGTTCAGTAGAAAGACCCATGACATGATTAGAACAGGTACGTAATGAATAAAATATTCAGTAAAATATAACTAATGATTTCCAGTATTGCCGATAAATATTTAGTAATAAAGCAAGGACTTGAGAAAGAACTATTATTTACGTCAGGAATGTTATATTCCTGTATATAAGTGTGTAGTGAAAATAAAAGAAAATAAAGTTCGTATCAATTTGATAACAAATGTGTAATTACATTATTATTTAGCATATTTGTGTCTATTTTCTACCGACTTCGAAAAGGAGGAGGTACTCAATTCGACTGTATGTTTTTTTATGTGTGTTACCTCATAACTTCTTACTGGGTGAACTGATATCGATGATTCTGTTAATTCTTACTGACCAATAGTTTTTGAGCTATTCTTAATAATTTACATTGAAGTCGGTTGTACAATATTATTTTATTAAAGATTAGTTTTGGTGATAGCTGACAATAATTCTTTGTTTTCACATTACCTACAAAAGCGTTTTATGTTTACGTGAGAGGGAAGGTCTGTGAGTGTTCCTATGTTCGTGCTTAGTATTTAAATACTAGCGTAATTAATCGTAAATCCTCGTTGCATTAGTTAATAATAGACCTTTGGGAAGACATCATCAAACATATATTTAATCTTTGAATGTTTATATGCATGATTTCCTCTACAGGTTAGTAAATAGTTACGAATCTATACTTAAAGTTATCTCTAAAATATATGTATTTTCGTCTTCTTCATCATCAGTCCGTAACAGTTCACTGGTGAACATAAGCCTCTCCCACTGTTGGAAGAGTTTGCATTAAATATCATCAAACTTAGAGGTGGGTCGACCATCGCAGTACCAGACGTCTCATACCTTTGATGCTTGTACCCATTGCCGGTCTGGGTATAATAATAATAATATAATATAATATCCTCCAGATCGAATTTCGGTCACGGCAGCCAGTCTCAACGGAGACAAGTCATCAACGCAGGACAGGATTTTTGTGCCGAAGTATATGCGCAAGCACAGGTGTACTCTCTATTCCCTCACTCTCATAGTCCCATGGGACAGTAAACCGACACGAATGGAGAGAGATCACGCGCAGGACCAACGGATTTACGTGCTTTATGAAGCACGGGGGTGCGACACCATCTACTTCCTGACTCCGGGCAGTTACTGAGAATTTCTTGGTGGAAAAGCTCAATAACTTGTCTTTTTTGGTCCGACCTGGGATTCGAACCGGAGACTTTATGATCAGGAGTCGCACTACTACAAACACTAGACCAACGAGACGGTCTAGGTGTTTTTGGAACGAAGTTCCTTATCGGACGGTACGGGTTTGGCGGATGGGAGCTAGGCGACAAAAAGTGTAAGATTTTTCGTCACTACCCCTTGTGTCATAGTGTAGATGGCCTTGGCGGTGAAATAAGGAAGTGAGATAGAGATAGACAAACGAGCACACAGTCCACCTGATGGTAAGTGGTTGCTGTGGCCCATAGACATCTACATCCATCCTCAAACATGAATCAAAATGCAGTTGCGTTGTCACCCGTGTGGACTAAGATAGAATGCCTCGTTTCCAATAACAGGGGTCTCCGGTTCTCTACACTCACCATACGAAACACGGTTGTTAAAACTTAATTTGCTTAATTCCACGTAAAGAAAAAAATGATGTGTCCTGGCCAGTTTTAAGAGTACCTTCCACCCTCCCTCAATTGCGTACACTATACCCGTCACCGCCAATCCCAACACTATCATTCCCAGCATCATCACACTAGGAACGACACATCACTCTTGAAGATACGACTCGTGTTTCGACTCTATACGAGGTATCCTCAGGTGAAGTAGACTTTGCGGAGGCTGATCACTTAGCGGCCAACAAAGTAACGCCTGATTCTATTAATTAGCTAGGTATATTACTTCTGATACCAGCCAGATTCTGGTAGTTCCCATTGTCTTAACAACCACGAGACGTAGAAGATTCATGATCAAACTAGGAGAGTCCTGTGTCCATCAATGAACTGTTTAGAAGCCGGTGATAAATAAAATTTAAGTTGATGTTCTTATTTTTGATATGGAACTTGTAATATCGCAAAATTTACGATATCGCGAAATAAAAAAAAATCCTTTAATGGCGGTTTAACTAAAACAAAACGAGTAAAAAAATCTTTAACGGGGGTTAAATTAAAACACTAACATGAGATAACTCCAATTAATTATATATACAACCCTAATCTTAATATTTACCTTGGAAATGTTTATGTAAAAAGTAAAGCATATCCACTGACTCATCATTTAAAGAACTTGTAATTTTATTACATATGAAAATGCTCTCGCAGCTTTTACGATTGTTGGTGGAATGCTTAGCAGATAGTTATACACAGTCTCCACATATTTACCCATTGTTACTCCGGTTTCACACCGGGTTCGTTTTTAATACTGCGAAATTCTCGTAGTATTGCATTCTCCAGTAGAAATCCGAAGTTATTACTCGTAGTTGGCGGTATTTCATCCGCGTGCCTTGTAAATCACGTAAAATAGCTGGTACTGTGCCTGATCTCTCTCCTGTCGTGTCGGATAGGCGTCTCTTCGGACTATGAGAGTAAGAATTTATACGTGGTAGAGACATGCTGCAGCTATATTATGGTTTAAGCTAACATCACAAACATCATCAGAAACAAAAACCAGAAAAAAGATATGTACGCCAAAGTTATGCAACAAAACTCGTCTAAAAGTAGCAAAATTGCAATAAAATTTCGTGATATTGTTTTATACCCAGAATCCCTCTAATACCAAATAACTTTCCTTTCAGTTTTAAGATAGGGATGATCGATGTTGCAGAAACATCGATGATGACATCGATGTTGAGCATTATCGATATTTTTTGCAGAAGAGTATGTATGTGGTCTATAGTACTAAATCCTTTTCGGAAACCGGCTTGTTCGGGAGGCTGGAAGTCATGCTACGTGCAAGACGATTCGTAATGACTCACGAAAACAGCACGTAGATGCGGCTCAGAAGAGAAAACGCTTGGTAGTTCTTCTACATGTTTGTAGTTCTTCAACAGAGCGCTGTCGGCTTTCTTGAAGAACAAGACCACCGCACTTCTGCCGAGAAGATCATTAGTGGGTCTTGTTAAGATTCGAAGTTATGCGTGGGGCACTGCTGTCTCACAAGTTTAGGTACTTCAAAATGTTTCCTTGCATCCTTTAATGCAGCGAAGAAACCTGCAATAGGTTGATTTAGGATTGGGAATAAAATATTTTTAACTTTTTAACTGTTATAAGTTGTGATAGACTGGGCAGGATAGTAACCTGCCCTTGCGGTGATTTAATCGAAGATGGTAAAACTTTACTTGATTAATCGAATGAATGTCGAATACTACGTTTTTATTGGTTTAGGTAAGTAGGAGCAATCTTATAAAAAGAAGGGACATCATCTATACAAATAAATAAAATTTAAGTGTCTGTTTGTAATATTAAAATATCAGCTTTTTACTAAATGCATATGAAAGTATATACGGTACTAATAACAAAAAACAATTTTTAAATTTTTTTCTGTGTCTATTTGTCTGTTTGTTCCGGCTAATCTCCGAAACGGCTGGACTGATTTTAACGGGACTTTCACTGGCAGATAGCTAATGTTATAACAGTAACTAAGGATAATTTTATTTTAGAAAGATAATTAGGGTTCCACGCAAAAAATTAAAACCCATGAAACCGTAGTAAATTCCACGCGGACGAAGTCGCGAGGGACAGCTAGTAAGTAAATAAACGTGCGGTGTTTGTTATGTCTGTATGTATATATTTTGCAATGCAACGTTGGTTCACACCGCTAGGTTTAGGTCGCAAGCAGGCCTTCATAAGAGACAGGAGTTTAAAAAATGTATGAAGTTATATGTTTTGGAGACTGTGGATAGGAATTTCTTTTACATTTACATTCTTTCAGTCTCTACCTATTTGTTGTAGTCAAAAGAAAAAGGTTTCTTTCATCGTTCGTAATACACACAGCAGAGGACAAAATGAAATAAAATATATTCCAGTGGTGTTACACCTCACTTGCATACCATTTCATCAGTTCTCATGATTTTATGACTAATTGAAGGTTTCTGAATCCTACCAATACTAGCTTCCAAGAAACCAAAAACAAGATTTTAGGAGCGTTATTTATCTTTGAGAAATAAGATGTAATGTTTCCAACCATAGCACAATAGTGGTATGGATCATTAGCTGCTTAAAATAAGACGATATGGAATATAAAAAAATAAGTGCAGTTGGTAATTTGTGAATTTTCCATATTTTGCTACATTTTTTCTTTTTTCTTCTTTATTTATTTTTAATAAGCTAAATAGAATACTAAACATAAAAATGTCCTGATAGGCAACTGATATAAGTACCAGAACTTCAGTAAATCAAAGAGTATATTTACTTGTAACGTAAACAATCGTAGGAACGCTGTCGTAAACAGAGTTCATTAGGCGAGTTTTGTCAGGGTTTTCACTTCTACGCATATTTTATGATTTATTGGGGAAAATGTAAAAGAAATTATTCAGTTTTTTTTTATAAATTACATAATTTCGTACTAACGATGTTTATTTTATTAATTTGATAATTAACAGTCCAAATAATGTATATTATTATGACTTAAATTGATAAATTAAATAGTTATTATTATATTATAATAAATATTGTGTATCTATGGTATGTAAGTTATTTATAATATTACAGTACTATTGTTATTTTTATATAAGAGTACATAGTGTATCTACTAATAAAACAAATTAGGTAAAGTTACTTCGCATTCTGTTAGTAAATTACATTTAGTGTGAAAGGTAAACTTTTTCAAATGTCAACTACATCGATATATTCATTCTCCTATCTTCTTAGCTGTGATCTTCGAATAAATTATAATTTAATATTTGTCGTTATTTGTATCTGATAATTATTAATTTATAAACACATCAAGAGTCAAATCAAGAGTACCTTTAACCGACGAGCGTGTATGCGTAGGTATATGGATGTGGAGGAAGCGAGAGAGGTGTGTCAGGATCGTGCCAAATGGAAGTCCATAATCTCTGCCTACCCCTCTGGGTGACAGGCGTGAGTGTTTATGTTTATGTTTATTATTGTATAAAACACCTTAATTAGCATTATCTCCCAGTCAACCCGGAAAAAGAATTACAAATTTTGTTTCTTTGCAATCATTCGGGCAATTATGATAAATTTAATTAAGGAATTGTATTTAAATAAAGAAAGTAAATAATAAATAAGAAACTGTATTGAATAAAGTAAGTTTATGGTTCTGAATGTCGATGTGTATGACTGTATGTAGAAAAAACTATATAATTACTTAATCTTTGAATATCTAATAAATTAGTTAATGAACGTTTTTTACGAATAAGGTGAAAATCTAATGAAGACCTTGGAAAATGAAGATCAGAGATTATCAACCGTTTAACTCGTTAGTCCTGTGTGTTTTAAAGCCATTTTCTTATCTTAAAAACCCTGTCATTGTCAGACATTTTTACTCGCCTTCAAAAAGGAGCAGGTTCAATTCAATTCTCACTCAAGAAAAAAAACTCAATTCGAGTGTATATTTATTTTTTGTATGTATCTTACGGGATATCTTCGCAGATTGTGAACCAATTTTGAAGATTCTTTTTTTTATTAAATAGGTTATACTGCAAGGGTGGTCCCTTATAAATTTGGATAAAAAATTTCACTTCACTTTGCTACCCAAATAAATAACTTCTTTTTCAACAATTTGAAGTCGGTTCTTCCTTTTTTTTAAGTTATAGTTATTTACTTACTAAATTTAATTGTATTATTGATATAGATAACGCATTAAATCGTCAGCCCTAACTCCGAGCGTTGTGACTCACGGCACCCAGTTTTTGCCGCGGACCCGTCGGGGTGTCAGTACCACCACGTGCTCTGCCCGGACATCGAACCCGCGCCGTCTCTTAAAGGAATACTATGCGTTTACAGCATTGTGATGCGGATGCTACGTACTCGTACCAGACGGATCCGTTCTGTCTCTACTTGTCGACTTGTTCCTTCTAATCAACGCAGTCTTTTATGGGGTATTTGTTGGCATGTTTTATTCGTCGGAGTATAAAGTTTGTCATTGGAATAGGCTGGGAATAGCTTGGGATAGGAAGTACTTTTTTTTTCAATTTGTAGTTTTAAAGTGGAAAGCAAACATGGATTACAGCAACATTAAGTCGAACGCATTTTTATAATTTAAGCATTATAAACGAGTTCAAAAAACGAGCAGGTTCTATACTCGTCTCATACGTTTTTTTGGGTGAAAAATTCCACTTTTAATTAAAAGCAAATACCAAATTCAAACACTGAAAATAATAAAATGATTTCTACATAATAGCTTCTGAAGTCGAGGCTTTGATTTTTGCAATATTCAAACATAAATAACATAAACACTCACGCCTGTCACCCAGAGGGGTAGACAGAGACTACGGACTTCCATTTGGCACGATCCTGACACACCTTTCTCTCCTCCTTTACGTCCATATACCTACGCATACATGCTTGTCTGTTAAAGGTACTCTTAATCTGGCCCATCTTCAATATATCGCCAATTATATCCACTCTCCCTAAAGAAATATTTTTCTCATCTTACTAACCAGCCAGTTTTATTTTAACCTTAAAAATCCAGAAAGTATATTGCATGAGTAAATTTCTCAGTCAGGACTGTCCTTGAAATAGGCCCATATTTAATAAAACTAGCTGGTACCCGACGCGTTGCTGCCGCAGAAAAAGCTATATTGTTTAATTAGGAATGATAATACATACATTGAAATTGAATAATATATAACTTTCAAATAAATTTGTCGATACAATACGCGGACTACCTACTGTAAGTTAATTGTACTATGCCTATAACCTTCGCGCAAGAACAAGCAATATGTTGACAAAGTTTTAGCGCAATCTTATGAAAGGTGTGGTTGCGCATAAAATACGAACAAACATAAATTAATTTTTGTATAATAGATAATGCGATCACTAAATTGATAAGGCTGGTGGTTTTCTTGTTACTAGAGGAAATTAAGGAGCCTTGGTCATTATCAATTATTGTTCATAGATTTTTTTTAGAATCGGGTGACATACGAGCACACAGTCCACCTGATGGTAAGTGGTGACTGTAACCCATAGACATCTACATCTATCCTCAATAAAGACTCAAAATGCAGATGCGTTGTCACCCGTGAGGACTAAGATGGAATGCCTCTTGTCCAGTAAAAAGAGTCTCCGGTTCTCTACACTCACCAAACGAAACAGCAGCGTTAAGCTGCTATTTTACGCTGGTTTTCTGTGAGAGCGTGGTCCTTCCCCGATCGAGCCGACCCATTCGTGCTACAACTATTTTGCTAATATAGCTGCAGCATGGCTCTACCACGTCATATTGCAGAATTCAACATCCTGTGTTCAAATTTAAGTATTAAATATACCTAATTCTTCAATTTCGATGATGGTGTGATTGCGAGGGATTAAAGAACTAAAATGGGACTTTATTTAAGCTTAGACATCAATAATTTAATTACAAAATTATGTAGTTTTTTTTAAATTTTATTGTTCATATCATGTTCCACGCATTCGACCAAATGGCTTGGATCGTCTTTCGGAATGCATACAGGAATAATCTGCCCGCGTCAGTCTTTCTGTCCGATTGCAATTTGGGTGTCTTTACGACATGAGTGAATAGAGTTTTGCTAAGCGAAGACATGGTTACCATCAATTATTGAGAATTACCATCAAGTGCTTCATCACCATGGCATGGCAGAGTAAAAATAAATATTCCAATAGATTTTCTTCTTTTGTCACTTGTGCTTAATAATAATTAATTATAATATACTATACGTGGTAGATCCGTGAAGGACACACTGAGCGTGGTCCAGCTTATCGGTGCTGTGTTTCGTATGGCGAGTGTAGAGAACCCGAGAGCCTTTTTACTGGAAAACGAGTCAGTGCATGTTAGTCCTCAGGGGTGACAACGCATCTGCATTTTGATTCGTAATCGAAGATAAATGTAGATGTCTATGGGCCACAGCAAGCACTTACCATCAGGTGGAATGTGTGCTCATTTGTCACCTTTATCCTATAAAAAAATCCGTGGTACAGGCGATTCATGCGGATGTCTTATTTATCACTCAGTAGTGATGTCATTGTGTTACAACACTTATTTTAGAGAATTGAATTTATGTTGTCTTTCCGGATATTAATCACTATAATTATTGCGATAAAACTATTAATGGCCTGTATCAGCCGGTCCGAACAGTTTTTTTTTTTGTGCCTATATAACTTTTAATTAATTAAATTGGCGTTTTAAATATTATCGTACATTGGCATATTATATATTTTGGCAATAAAATGCTCTGCAGCTCTATGATAACCTTGTGTATGTGAGCACTTGTACTTGTGTGAGGACGGGTAGTGTGGGCGCGTACACAAGTGCGTGTTGTCTGCGTAGATGTGTGTGTAGTGCGGTGAATGTGTGCGAGGCCGCGCGCTTATGTGGGTGTGTTCATGTGTGTATTATGTATTGACACACGAAGACTATGTGATTTTCTGTGTTTTTTTATTTATATTTTACCAACATACGTAGGTTTTATTTAAAATATTATAAACCCATTCTTTATTTAGAATAACAATTATATTTTTATCACTATCATAAAAATATAATTGTTAATTGAAGTGCAATTCTCATTGACAACCGGTGCTTAAGACATAGTGTATCATATGAATTACGAGTAAAGACTCGACTTCAGAAGATGTTATTTGGATTATATTATTTTTTTTTTGAAGTTATTTTTACTTTTAAATTAAAGTTTCATTATTTTACCCTTTTGAGTGGTCTAAAGAATTTCACACGTTCACAAACACGACACACACATACATAACACTAAGATATTCATGCTCTATTTTTCCATCCTTGGGGCTAGAATTTTTCTTTAAAATTGTATGGGACCACGTCTAAAGTATGAACACTATGTATTTATGGAAAAAAGAATAATTCTAATCGGTTCAACCGTTTCCAATAAATCGATGAATATAAAGAAAAAAACATACGCGTCAAATATAAAACCTCATTGTTTGAACTCATCATCATCATCATTATTACAGCCCACAAGTCCATTGCTGAACATAGGCCTCCTCCGAGGAATACTAAACAACATGGTCCAGAGCCACCTGCACCTATCGACTTCTTGCATGATTTACCAGTACGTCACTCCATCTAGCGGGGGGCCGTCCTACACAATGCCTACCGGTATGAGGCTGCCACTTGAGAACATTTCTTCCCCATCGGTTGTAGGTTAACTCGGTTGAAAAGGATTAAACTGATTTCAAATTCTATATCTGAAATTAAATGGATTACACTTAGAGTCAAATTTATTTTCTTAAAAATTGACAACTTTATATTGATTGGGCCACGCTGCAGCAGTATTACGGTTCTAGCATGACTGGCTCAGCTCGACCGGGGACCGCTCACACAATACCAGCGTAAAATAGCAACCTAATACTGCTGTGTTTCGTATGGTGAGTGTACAGAACCGTAGTCGCTATGTACTGTAAGTGTGGCATTGCATCTTAGTTCTCAGGGGTAACAACGTATATTTAAGTGTAAACACAGCATGTATGTATTTACCATCAGGTAGACTGTGTCCTCGTTTGTCGCCTCTACAAAAAAAACATTTAGGATACCCTTGGAATACCCATTGAATAAGTTTAATAACATGTGTTGTCGATACGCTAAAACCGCCATAAACCAGAACTTCACTTAATAATAAACGTATTAAGTTTGTATTTTGGACATAGCAGAGGTGATTTTATGTGCAATTAGAAGCTCTTCGAACTTGGGTACGATCCCCGCCGGCAACAATGAAAATGTTAATTGCTGAGTGCTCATTTACCACTTGCTGGATAAAGGAAAACATCGTGAGGAATCCTTCATGTCTGAGAAATAAAAAAAAATATTGCGAAGACATGTGATGTCCGCCAACACGCATTGGGACAGCGCGGTGGACGTTACCTTGTCTTCAAACACCCTCAGCGATCATAGGTGGCCTGTACCTCAGGAGTGGGACGTACATAGGTGGTACTTTTAAAAATATATAGATACTATAAGACTTAGACTAAGGTTATACTGAGCAATGGTTATACTATCTGAGCCGTGGTAGCTCAGATGGTTAGCGCTCGCTGTAAGTTTCATAGTACGCGAGCAACCCGGGTTCGATCCCCGCCGGCACCAATGAAATTGTTAATTGTAATTTTAAATGTTGATTTAAAAAATATATCTCGAAGACATGTGAAGTTCGCTAACACGCATTGGGGCAGCGCGTCGGACATTTTCTTGCCCTAAACCCCTCTAAGAAATGAGAGGAGGCTTGTGCCCAGCAGTGGGACGTATATAGGCTGCAACTTTACTTTACTTTTACTTTATGGTTATACTATCATCATAATATTTTGCTGGTATTTCAGACTACAGACTCACTACCGCCGCCAATAATTCATCTATTTTTATGTAAGGTTTTTTGTAGCGTAGACACTGCACCTAATTAAAACGCATGAGATTTTTTGAGTTTTTAAACCCCGTACTAAAAACAGGGGTGTAATATGTTTAACGCGTGTATCAGTATGTCTGTCTGTGTCATCGTAGCTCCAAACGGATGAACCGCTTTAGATTAAGTTTTTTTTTTGTTTGAACGGTGACTTGATCTCACGATCTCGTGTTCTTAGCTATGGTTCAAGAAAATCTTTTCAGCATATTGAAGACCATCAGATCTTTTTGTTTCAGCGTTTTTAAATTTTTAACTTAAGTTATGATATCATATCTTAAAAGATTGTCATGTCATTTTATACGTGGTAGAGCCATCATGCAGCTATATTAGTAGTATAGTTGTAGCACGAATGGGTCGACTCGACCGGGGAGGGAACCACGCTCTCACAGAATACCAGCGTAAAATAACAGCTTAATGATGCTGTGTTTCGTATGATGAGTGTAGAGAACCGGAGACCCTTTTTACTGGAAAAGAGGCATTCTATCTTAGTCCTCACGGCTGACAACGCATCTGCATTTTATTTCGCACACGAAGATACATGTAGATGTCTATGGGCCACAGCTACCACTTGCTATCAGGTGGACTGTGTGCTCGTTTGTCACCCTTATTCTATAAAAAATGTCAAGTACTGGCTGAAGTACTTATACAGGTTTTCAAAATATGCCGAATAGCTTGGAAAAAAGGGCCTGTCCGGCCTGCTACTATTGTGGACCTAAATAAGATAGGTTTGGTTAATATTACTTAGACATTACAGATGAATTCCGCTTCATAAATACAATAAAGTAAGACAATTTGTCCTTGCACGAAAAACACACGCGGAAGCTTTTGTAAGTCAATGTCGGCAAAGCAACAATTAGCATATTTGAAGTGTTAATACGGTTATTTCTGAATGAAAGCGAAAAATTAACAATTAGCACATGAATATTACGCGAGAGTGAACAATGGTATAAATAATTTACAAAGGTTTATTAATAATATTATTCGATAAAATTGCAAAGTTCAACGTCCTGTGTATAATTCAATCGGTAATACAAGACACGCACATGTTTATATACTTTTTTTTAACTTTACCTAATGATACCCCCTTACTCGATATTGATTACGACATACCATTCCATTATAAAATACGCGCCATGTAGTGATAGTCATTACTAAATCTCAAACGACTGATGTAATAAAAGTGAATTAAGAGAAATCCAACAAAGGTCCAGAAAATCGTAGAACAACATTCATTAAAATAACTAAAATTGTTGTAATTCCTTTAGATATTAAGCCTTAGCTTTTAGCTTAGCTTTTAATATATTATAAATCCAAATATTTACTAGTGTGCCTATGCATTAAGTAATTATTGAGGGTAAAATGTAAAAGATATTAAAGCACAATTTTTTTAATTACTAATGTGACGTAAAATGATTGACAGTGTACACAAACGATGGAGAATATATTATATTTATCTAAGAATCGACAGGTGATGAGAAATTTAGTAATGAGCTCATTACCGAAATATAAGTGTTTTTAAACATAGAATATGGGTGTCAAATGAGTACATAGTTCTCCTGACGATAAGTTAATGGTTAATGTTGTTGGTCTATAGCCACTTACATCTATCTGGATTAAGGATCAAAATATAGATGCGTTGTCACCCCTGAGGACTTAGATAGAATGCGTCATTACCATTAAAAGGGGGTCTCTGGTTCTTTAAACTCACGTTACGAAACACAGCAGCATTAAGATGCTATTTTACGTTTTTATTCTGTGAAAGCGTGGTCCTTCCCCGGTCGAGCCAACCCATTCGAGCTCCAACCCTATTTGATTGGAGATGACAAGATTGATTTTAACAAATGTATTTTAAACAAACGGCTGTGCAATAAAATTTAAGAAGGCTTATTATATGAATGCAATAGGGCCATTCATATTCGATAAAAAAACAATATTTTGTGTGCCTCGAACAATGCTTTAGGATGTGATTCGAATACAGCGCGACTAAGCAAGTTGGTCATAGAATCCAGTCACTAGTCTTATTTACTGATTTCCGTGTTATGGTGGCGGTGTTTCACCCACGTTCCTCAGAAAGCTCGTAAAATCGTAGGTTCTGCGCTCGATCTCTCTCCGGTCATGTCTGTTCACCGTCCCATCGGACTATGACAGTGACGGAATAGAGATTGCACCTTTGCTTGCGCCTACACTATAATCCTGTCCTGCACAGATAGCTAGTTTTTTATACGTGGTAGAGCCATGCTGCAGCTATATTACTGATATAGCTGTAGCGTGAATGGGCCGGCTCGACCGGGGAAGGACCACGCTCTCACAGAATACCAGCGTAATATAGCAGCTTAACGCTCCTGTGTTTCGTATGGTGAGTGTAGAGAACCGGAGACTCTTTTTTCCCAAAATGAGGCATTCCATCTTAGTCCTCACGGCTGATAACGCATCTGCATTTTGATTTGTAATAGAGGATAGATGTAGATGTCTATGGGCCGCAGCAAGCACTTACCATCAGGTGGACTGTGTGCTCGTCTGTCACTCTTCTCTCAAAAAAATATATTGTTGAAACTGGCCGCCGTGTAGCCGTGAACGAAATTCGATCTGCAGGACATTATTTTATGTAATCTACTTATTTACCAATAGCAGGGAGCAGAAATTTGCCATAACCGCCACGTTTGGCGGGTGGATTAGAGATCGTAGCACCAAATGTATGTAAATGAAAAGAAGAATTACGTTTTAAAAACAGAGCTTAAAAACATCGTCCAATAGAAATAAATGCCGCGAACGAGCCACGTGGTGTCGAACGACAACCGAAGCCAGCGAACTTTTTACACACGAGGTCGTCGACCCACCAGACGCCAGGGTAATTAAGTTCGCTATCAACAGCGTTGCGGGGTAGGGTTGCCACGTTTTTGTTATGCCCATGCATATTCTTATAACTATCGAGACACCACTTTAATGTGTGTAATGTGTGTGTGTATGTAATATTACATTGATAGACGAGGTGTGTGTCTGTTCACCTGATGTTGTCTAGAGACGTCCGTGGGCTGCAGCCAATTTCAAACAAAGATGTTCGTATTTTGAACTTCAACCCAAACCCAACACTTGACAGTATATGGGTATGGCTGTTAAGCAAAAGAAATTAGTAAAACCGTGGTAGCAACCCAGACGTGGTTGTAGGTATAAACCTGCATCCCACTTCATACATAGAGGGCTATAGATCCTTTATATTATTTCTGAGGAATAATATGGTATACCTTAGCTTCTTATTATACTGTTTCTCGAATCCCTTTAACCCAAACCCAACTGACGATGGTTACTGTTAATCAAAATAAATTAATAAGCTGGTGATACCAACTCGGACGTGGTTGTAGGCATGCCAACTTCAGACAAATAAGCACACAGATCCTTACAGCTTTCAATTATTCTGACTACCGAAGCCCTTCAACCCAAAAGTCGACAGTGAAAGTAGTAATCTTATTTGGTATCACTGGCAGCAACCCAATTCGGTTGTAGGTAGAAATGGCCCCCTATAATCTAGTTGTGTAGTGTAGTTACACGACTGCCCTAAAACCAGGGTAATGTTTTTCGAGTATATGCATGTATGATTATGTTCACTGTGCACTAATGGTGTAAGAATATCCACTACTACTTACAGACCCGTGAGTGTAGTAAGATGGGCAGCAGGGTCTTGCAATAACAACTAAAAAGAAAAAACTGCAGCTGCCAATCCGCCTGCTATTGTGACAACTATGGCAAATATCCACCTTATGAGGCACTCTATGGATAGCCCCATGTTTAGCAGTGGACATTGGATAGGCTGTAACGGTCACTGTGTGTTTGTCTATTTATTTGGTACACTCTGTATCCTAAACCGAGTGTTTAAACATATAGGGTGTTGTTAGATTTGTCTAAGTTGTGGCAGTTTTAAACGTGGTAGAGCCGTACTGCAGGTATATTAATTGTATAGTTGTAGCATGAATGGGTCGGCGCGACCGGGGCAGGACCACGCTCTCACAGAATACCAGTTTAAAATAGCAGCTTAACGCAGCTGTGTTTCGTATGGTGAGTATAGAGAACCGGAGACCCTCTTTACTGAAAACCAGGAATTTTATCTTATTTAGCCCTCAGGGGTGACAATGCATTTAGATTTTGTTTCGCAAACAAGGATGGATGTATATGTCTATAGGCCACAGCAACCACCTACCATCAGGTGGACTGCTCGTTTGTCACCCTTATCCTATAAAAAAAGTTAAATAGGGTATAATATTTGAGTTTTCTCTTTTCAGTAAACCTTGTTAGAAGTCTGTTTTAATTAAATTACTCTTTTAACCATTGCGCTTGTTTTGATATTGCTCACGATAAATGTACTCATTTATGTAAATCTGTGACAGCAGGGTCGTCGCTAAGCATTTTTTTCTGTCACAGTCTACCTGATGGTAAGTGTTTGCTATGGCCCATGGACATGTACATCTATCCTTGATTAATAATCAAAATGCAGCCGCGTTGTCACCTGTGAGGACTAAGATGTAATGCGTCCGGTTCTCTACATTCACCATACGAAACACAGCAGCTTTAAGCTGCTATTTTACGCTGGTATTCTGTGAGAGCGTGGTCTTTTCCCCCGTTCGAGCCGACCCATTCGTGCTACAACTATACCTATTAGTAATATAGCTGCAGAATGGCTCTACCACGTACCATTTGACTGTATTGCTGCAGTGTCGCGGTTTCTGATCCGCCACACTAGGGAACAAGTGTTTGTATATCATACAAATAATTTTCCCCGGTCTGGAGGTTTTTCCACGTCCGAATTTTGATGGATCGACCGAAGATAACATTTAAAGATATTTTTGACGAGGAGGTTAGGTTGAAAGTAATTTTGAATAAAAATATATAGACTAAAAGTAGTTTTCAATAAAAGTACATTAGAGGTTTTGACTGAAGATATTGGTTCAAAGTAGTTTTGACAAAGACTGCTAGATCACCAGGAATATTTAGTGAACAAAGTGTTTGATATTTTATAAAACGTTTACTGCCTACTGATTTTAGAACAAACTAGTTTTTCCTAGATTCAACTGGTTTTTCATTCAATTCCGATTCAAGCCCGACATGAAAAACTAGATATACACAGCATTTCACCAGTCGCATTTCAAACTAATCGTTATCCGTCTGTAAAAAGTATTTTGACCTGGAAATTGTTCTGACTGTAACATACATACTACGTGTCTATGGCCGCAGCATCCACTTATGGTCTGTTGAACTATGTATAAAAATAACTTTGTATTGTCAGCAGTCATCAGCATCGTTTTCTAAAATTACACGAACAATAATTCCGGAAAATGTTATTTCAATTTTGTTGCAATTTGAATTTATATTTAACACGGCTCTATCACATATACAAGTATTCACACAGATATATAAAAATACTCTTTAGACTCTTTATTGTACACCAAATAAAGACATGTACATGTAAAAATTAAGAAAAAAATCAGTGATATCAGGGCGGTAACTAAGCTTTGAATGGAGTATTTAAAAAAAAAAAACAGAATAAATTCTGGTTTTGCGATGTGAAAACAGAATTTTTGTGAATATATTCCATTTAATAATAAAAATACTCACCACGGTAGCTCGGAGGCTTACGGCTCGCTATAAATTTCTCTCTGCAAGCAACCCGGGTTAATCCCCGCCGGCACCAATGAAATCGTTAATTACAATTTAAGTGTGGTGAAGGAAAACATCGCAAGGAAACTTACGTGGATCAGAAAAAATAAAAAGAAATATCTATTTCTACTAAAACTAGCAGTGAAGTTCGCCAACACGCGCGGCGGACACCTCCTTGCCCTAAAACCCACTCAGAAGTGAGAGGAGGCCTGTGCCCAGCAGTGGGACGTAACTTTATTTATGTATAAAAATACTCAGGTATACAAAATACACTGTGTAGTATTTTACGCACACATACGCAAGTGATAACATACAAACGCGCGACAGTAATCACTTATCAGTAAAGTGACGGCGAAATCGCTTCTAGGGGGTAACGCACGATAAATTGGAGCAAAACACAACTAGCCGGCCGATTGTTGAACTTTGCTATCTTTAATAGAATTAATGAATTTTGGGTTATCGGTAAAGGTAAACCACCTGGGGGAGCGACGACCCCACGCCTTGGGTAGTTGACTTCCGAAGTTCGGTAGCCTCGCCCGAATAGGTGTTTCAATTCCGTTCCCCTTAACTTCCTTAGTTATTTTTTTTTCGTATTTAATATTGCAAAATTTTTTGGTAATCATTTATGGGCGTATTATTATTTAGAAATATCGGCTTGAAGAACAGACCATCGACAGAGAACCTTACTAAATCTAGTGCTAACATGATATATTAATATTATACCCGCCATACAATTTGTTTGATTATCAAGGTTAGAATAAGTTTTAATGATTCCTTAGTTTGATAACCCTTTTTGATTGTATTTTCAATAGCGTGCTAATATATGAAATCCACAGCAATCAACGAAATATGAGTCTCTAAAAATTACTATATATTTATGCCATTTGCTGAGATATTATTGGTCTGTAGAGTCCACGCGCGGTGAAGTTACTGAATAAATTGTATCTGCGAAGTCGCCCCTGGAGACAAGAGGACTGATTCTTCTCTTTCTCAAAACCAAGCCTTTACGAACATTGAACGGGGAAATGCAGCCAGCGTTTTTGTTACTATACATACCGCGGGGAGTAAGACTATATTAATATACGAGTACATAATAAATATTAATTGGCCAAGTTAATGATTAATTAATAACTAAACTTTTTTAAACGACTTCAAAGAAAGGAGAAGGTACTCAATTCGACTGTATTTTTTATGTGTGTTACCTTTGAACTTTTTCTATGTGTACCGAATATGATGATTCTTTTTTTATTTGAAACTGATGCTTCGCATGTGGTCCCATATAAATTTTATAAACATCGGACAAGTAGTTTTTGTCCTTAATAATGCGTATTTAATTGATTTTACATTGATGATGTTTCCATATTATTTATATTGAAGTGGGTTGTAGAAAAGTTTAAATTTTATCACTTGTTTAGATTTCTTACAACAAATAGATAGAGTATTTGCCATGAGGTGGTAGCGTTAGAGAATCCTTCATCTTTCATCGTACTGTAGGAATCGTGTGAGGTGACTGTACAATATAGCAATCTCGCTTACGATAGATGTAAAATAAGTATAGATCATGGTGTAAGAGGCGAATATGGGATATGCCAGATATATGTGATAGCTTCTGATAGATTGTGATATAACCTTATTATGCCAGACGTAAAATACGAAGATTAAGGACAGCAGTCTCAAAAATGCGACATCTGGATTTGCGATCACTCATCTGCCTGTCATCGCGGTCATTAAGACAAATTCTCCCTAGAAAAGAAGAGACCCGTATCCAGCCGTGAACTATTATAGGCTGGCGAAGAAGAAGAATTAGAAGAAGGAAAAGCCGGTATACAACAATATAAAAACTGAATAAAATCTATCATTATCGTAAATAACACTTTTAAAATAACCTTGATCGTTTTCAATTGAGTCATTTTATACTTTATTATGTAACATACATCTCACATTACATTTCTTTTATTTATATTGCGTATTTAAAAGGAAATAGTAGTCACGTGGTCAGTGGCTCTGGTCATGGACAAGATTTGGCAGAGGTCGTTGACCGGTCACGTATTTTGTTACGTTGAAAAAATTACAATCGTACTATTATGTTGATCCATCTCACTTGGCAAGGTATTTCGCCTTTTTTGGTAAAAAACAAATATTTTTTTGATTTAAAATATTAAGTAAGTAACTACAACTTTCGACGAATAGTAATTTATTATAGTATTTTTAAATATTTTAAAGAATGTAAAGTATAACGTGAGGCAGATTTTAACTTCAAAAGCGAACCTTGCAAAATACAAAATGGCGCGGCGCGGCGTCGAGTTTTTTTCTATCAGCGATGCAAGCCAAATTAAACTGGCGGTCGTTCGTTGACCCGCTTCGTCGTGTTCGACGTGACGTCACGTGACGTAGACGGTGCTACGTCACAATATGGCGCGTAATGATTGGCGCTCACGTAGTCCGCAGCTGGTCGTTGTGATGATTTTAAATACGTCCGTTCAAGGCTCTCTTATTCTTACGAGCGAACAACTTGTTTTATGTTGCTCTGTGACGAGTTTGACGAGTGACACGCATCATCCTAATTTCTGGATGATAAATATAAAATTGCGATTTTCTTATGCCGCATAAGTTTCAATAATGTTCGACTGTCGAGTTGGTTTAGTATTCGTAAGGGCGACTGATGATTATCTTTGAAATGTGGCCCTGAGTTCGAATCCCGTTTCGGGCCTAAATCAGTTATTGAGTTTTCTGTCAAGAAATTCTCATTAGTAGCCCGAAGTCAATAAGTTGGCGGTGTGTCACCTCGTGCCTCGGAAAGCACGTAAAGCCGTTGGTCCTGATCCGTCCCCGGTCGTGTCGGATAACCTTCGCATCGGACTAGGGAGAGAGAGTGAGGGAATTTAGAGTGCAATTACGCTTGCGCATGTACGTTAGCACTATTTTTTATAGGATAAGGGTGATAAGCGAGCACACAGTCCACCTGATGGTAAGTAGCTGCTGTGGCCCATAGACATCTACATCTATATTCAATGATGAATCAAAATGCAGATGCGTTGTCACCAGTGAGGACCAAGATGGAATGCCAGTACTCTACACTCACCATACGAATCACATCAGCATTAAGCTGCTATTTTACACTGGTATTCTGTGTGCATAGTCCTTCCCCGGTCGAGCCAACCCATTCGTACTACAACTACACCAGTAATATAGCTACAGCATGGCTCTACCACGTAAACTATAATCCTATCCTGAGCAGATAAGAGAACATTATTGTAATAATGTTTTGTTTACAAAAAAATAAGGGTCTTGGGATCTCAGAAACAAAGTGCAGCCCTTAAATTTAATAGTTCACACATCGAACCCCTAAAATTATTAATTGCAATAATTTTATGTGCAGATTTATATCCCGCCCGGCGAATTCCACTTACTGAACTGAACTAAATTTAGATGTTCTCAGAAATATATTTTCTAAGACATATGAAGTCATTTCACTGGAATTGTAACTGCACGTCTCTCTTCGTGGTTAAAATTACGACTCAGTAGCTGACCGCATCTTCAAATTCAAAACCCACACGCAACAAACATTGTAAGGATAACAAATAATAATTGGTTCAGGTTTGGATTTTTGCTTCCATGTAATATTTATAAAACGCCTCCGCGATACAGGAGAAGTTAATTTAAAAAAAAGGAGACAGAGAATTGCTCTCTTAATATACGAAGAGACTAGATCTTAACAGTGTGATATTTATCGACTATTTACTTTTTATTTTAACATAATGATTAAATTAACAACTAAAATTTTCTTTGCGAAAAAATCAACTATCGTAGAGTTCGAATAATTTGCTGATTATAAATAAAAACTGGTCGTAAGAGGCGACTGTGGAAAATTCCAGACCGATCTCAAAGATTCCGATAGATGGCGTTTATTCTCACGCGGTGAAATACCCAGGCCAGTGAAGGCGAGCACTGACAAACCAGAGAGAAGCAGCATACGGCAATACAGCGATAGCCAATCTGCCTTTAATTATAATTAAGTGAAATACTCTCTAAAACCGTGGTAGCTCGGTTTGAGCGCTCGCTGTAAATTTCACAGTACGCGAGCAACCCCGGTTCTATCGCCGCCGGCACCAATTAGATTATTAATTGCAATTTACGTGCTGATTTACCACGTGCTCGGCGGTGAAGGATGACACCGCGAGGAACCCTGCAAGTCTGAGAAAAAATATTTCGAAGACATGTGAAATCGGCCAACACGCATTGGGGTAGCGCGGCGGACACCTCCTTGTCCTAAAACTCTCTCAGAAATAAGAAGAGGCATGTGCCCAGCTGTGGGACGTATATAGGCTGTAACTTTACTTTACTTACTTTACTCTCTACAACCAGAAAGGCCAATGTCCAACTGTGGATTTTTATTTCCAGACGATGAATAAGAAGAAATATAACACATATAAACACATAGTATTAAAAAGAAGTTATAACGTGTTAAATTAAAAAAAATACGTGAGTAAAAGAGTAAGACAATCCATCAAAAAATTTCGTCCCGTGGATTTTTTTTATAGGATAGGTTGACAAGCGAGCACACAGTCCACCTGATGGTAAGTGGTTACTGTGACCCATAGACATCTACATCTATCGTCAATAAAGACTCAAGATGCAGATGCATTGTCACCCGTGAGGACTAAGATGGAATGTCTCTTTGCCAGTAAAAAGGGTCTCCGGTTCTCTACACTCACCATACGAAACACAGCAGCGTTAAGCTGCTATTTTACGCTGGTTTTCTGTGAGAACGTGGTCGACCCATTCGTGTTACAACTATACTACTAATATAGCTGCAGCAAGACACTACAACGTAAAAGACAACTTTATAAAATGAAACAGAAGATAGGCAGCATCTTGTTCCTGATAATAAATCAAAATAATATTTAAAATTAAAAATTTTGTACAACCGACTTTAATATAAACTATTAAGAATAACTGAAAAACTATTGGTCAAACCTACATCTAATTTATATGGGATCACCTGTGAAGCACCAGCTTTAAAATAAAAAAGGGTCATGGTAATCGGTTCACCCAGAAAAAAGTTATCAGGTAACACATAAAAAAACATACAGTCGAATTGAGTACCTCCTCTTGTTTGAAGTCGGTAGAAAACTGCGGTTGTCAACGTGCTTGCTAGGCGTAACTAACTATGGCAAAATGCCCTCTATGAGCCAACGGATCAGTAAGCAACAATGGGCCGGCCATATAAATGGAGTGACGATCTGGTAAGAGATGCAAAATGTTGATAGATGCTAGATGTTCCGAATCTTGGTTTGTAGCATTCTTTGGGGGAGGCCTATGTTCAGCAGTGGACTTGGGTTGGGCTGTAATGGTGATAATGATATATCTTGTTAGGTAACCTTTTGAAATGTCACTGATCGCACTGTTCACGTCCTTATTTCGTTTTTTCGAATCTGAGAGAACTATCTATTCATCATCATCATCATCATTACAGCCCTTCATAAGTTCACTGCTGAACATAGGCCTCGCCCAAGGAATGCCACAAAGCACGGTCCTGAGCCACCTGCATTAATTGACTTCCTGCATGTCTTACCAGGTCGTCACTCCATCTAGTGGGGGTCGCCCTACACTTCACCTACCGGTACGAGGCCGCCACTCGAGAACCTTTCTTCCCCATCGGTTGTCGGTTCTTTGAGCTATATGGCCGGCCCACTGCCACTTCAGCTTACTTAATAGTGTCTCCCAACGGATAGGTCTTAAGATGAACATGGACAAAACAAAAATCATGTTTAACGTCCATATCACACCTATGCCGGTAGTTGTTGGGAGGACTTAGCTCAAAGTTGTTGACGAGTTTGTAGGACAAATAGTCCAACTAGGTAAGTCCAACTTCGACCGATTCAACTCGGCTGGGCAGCGTTCGGGAAACTACGACACATCTTCTCGTTAGACATACCTCAAAACCAGAAAACGAAATTGTACAACCAGTGCGTGTTGCCAGTGATGACTTACGGATCTGAGACGTGGTCCTTCAATGCTGGCCGTATGAGGAAGCTCAAGGTCGCTTAGCGAGCTATGGAGAGGGCTATGCTCGGGGCTTTTCTGCATGATAAACTTAGAAATGAGGATATCCGCAGTAGAACCAGAGTAACCGACAAAGCCCAACGGATTAGTAAACTATCTATTAATAATACAAAATTACAAGATTGCTATATTTTTATTTTAGAATTTTGAAATTATAAGATGTCAAAGTTTTAGTATTTTTACCGATTACTTCTAAATCTTATCTTCATCGCTTCAGACAAGTAACACTGGCATAAAAGTATTTTTAGAGTGCGCGAGAAGTCACTGACCGAAAGTGCTACGCCGTAGATATGTGCGCTACGATCGTAACTTGTATCATAAAAGCTGGCCTCGAGTTTCTGTTTGAGGGAAATTTATGTAAATCTAAATTCATCAGCATACCGCCCACAAAGCCATATTAATTCGCCATAAAAGATATACAAATTACAGGCTTCTGCTCGATTTTGCGTGTAATAGCAACATAAATTTAAGCGAGCCCATTTAGTTAGATTGGGAATACTACTTGTGTGCCTATGGTGAAATAACCAGATAAAGCAAGCAAAGATTATTTCTTATATAAAAGTAAGGCTAGAGTTACTTTCACCAACGATTCTTGGTTTGATCACCCATGAATCACTAAATTGTTGGAGAAGTACCACGTGCTTGTTGGTGAAGAATTGTGTTCAGGATTTATAAATAAATAAAAAACAACCTGCAATTTTGAAGGAAAATCTTTTCTTTAACTAAATTTGCACATTTAGCTTTTGTTTGTGAAATAAGTAAAGGTTTTTTGTTTCAAAAGATTCTTCAGAGAAATTCATTTAAATGTTACAAAACATGTTATGTGAAACCGTTCTTGTTACAAATATTTCCATTTCAAGCTGGACTGTTGTAGACAGATAAATAAGTCGCATAAAATATTCAATTTGCTGACAATACACAAGTAAAGCTGTTTGTTCTAACTGTATTTCGGCCCACCTCGTTTCATAATGACGGCGTAACAAGTCGCGAAAAGTTCAAAGAACTGCAAATTGATGTCAGACTATGACCTACATTAGCTTAATCTTTGTTTTTGGAAAATAAAAATAAAATTTGTAACAAAGTTTTATTCCAAGTAAAATATCAGAGTTTTACATTTGACATTTTTTTTTTGTAAATAGCTCATAGCTCTACGAAATTTCAATCAGGTCTTTTCATAGATGAAATGGTGATGAAAGAGCACAAAGTACACCAGATGGTAAGTGAATTCTATGGCCCATAGACGTTTACATCTATACAAATAAATAAAATTGAAGTAGTAGTGTTTGTAATGTTTAAATAACAGCTTTTACTAATTGCATATGAAAGTATACAATATGTAGATAACAAAAACCCAGTGGTTCCCGTTAAGTACGTTATCAGGATCATTATTCAAACGTATAGAAATAACTTTTTTTTAAAAACTCGAACAATATTTTTTTATTTTACTTAAAAAAATTATTGTATGCAAATTGTATGTGGTTTTATTACCCCTGCGTTGTCTGGGGAGTAAGAGGATTGTCAAAGACCCCGCTTTACTTAGCTTTAGCATCGGCTAGTGTCAGTAAGAGGTAATAAAACCATATAAAATCAAAAAAAAATTATAAAATTAAAAAAAATATGGTCGAGTTTTTAAAAAAACAGTTATTTCTATAGGTTTGAATACTGATCCTGATAACGTACTTAACGGGAACCACAGGGATTTTGTTACATGTTGTATACTTACGGTACTTATAACAAAAACACAATTTTTAAAGTTTTTGTCTGTCTATATATAAATTACACGCGGGCGAAGTCGCGGGGAACAGCTAGTCTATCCTAGATTAAGAATCTTATACGAAACACAGCAGAGTTGAGATTGTTCACATATAAACCTTTCTTTGCTATTGAAAGGTCTTAATAAAAAGTGAGCTCAAAGACTTAAACCCGACTACTGAAAAATCAATCTTTAAAAAGTATGAAACAAGAAAGTTTTCTCATCTGAAATTGTTATATACAAACTATTCAATTATATTTATGGTCCATTAAATAAACAATTTACACATAATATATCATACATTTTAGAGCGTGATTTTTCAGTAGTCGTGCTTTAATTGACTATTTATTTATATTATTTTGGGGTTATAATTTCGCGATAAAGTATTTGCAAAAGCGCCTTACGTTTATACCTAGGTAATATACCAAACTTACACATAGGCTTATGTTTCCAAATTTGAAAGACTTCTTAACTTTTTCAATTTCTCAAGAAATCGTGAGTCATGAAGATTTTTTAGCAATTTATGAAATACTTATTTATTATGTACGTATATATATATATATATATATATATATATATATATATATATATATATATATATATAGGTATAATAGTGTTCGACTATTTAAGTACAGGAGAGACAAGTACCAGAGATTATTACGCGTCATTAATCAAAAAATCTACGCGAAGAACTAAAGAATAAACGTCGAGGAAAATTGCGTGCTGGAGTGCTTTTTCATCATGATAATGCCCTTGTCCATCAATCTGATGTTGCAGACGCTGCCATCCGAACTGCTGGGTTTCAGTTGATGCAGCATTCCCAATATTCTCTGGCTAGGTCCATTCTGAGTGATTTTCACCTTTTTACACATCTGAAAAACCACTTGCTTGGTATTATATTCGACGTGATGTGTACTGTAGATACCTTTTTCAAGTCCCAGGATCAAACGTTTTTGTCCAAGATAATTAACTAACTTGCAAAACGTTATTCTAGGTGTATTAGCTGAAAAGGCGATTAGGTTGAAAAATAAATACAACTATTACAAATAAATACATATACTTATCCTAGAGTTTCATTGCGTTTCCAAAAGCTTATTGATCAACCTAGTAAAGATGCTTTTCACCTTATCATGGATGAGTTTTATCATAATCAAGCATGGAAACAGTTGTCTGCGTGCTACAGCATACAGTTACCACCAGGAGGACTTTCATCTTTTAATTACAACCTTACTTCTTTATACATACTTAAAACTTTTTATACTTCTTAAGGATTTTTTAGGTTAGGCACTGGATTTCTTAAAGATAAGAAAAACATTAATTGAACATATTATTATTTAAATTTCCTCCTCAGATTCAAATCAAAAGTAAGATCGTATTAAATTGTTGAAATATTATACATACTCGTATTTCCTTTCATTCTAACATTGGCGTCCTGAGAGAGATACAAAATAACCGCAAATACACTATCATTTTGTGTCATCTCTCATTCCGAGTTGCTCTGTAAACTTATTTCCTCGGCATAAAGTAGTTATAATATGTAATTTAAACTTAGATTTCATTTTCATTCAAATATGATGTTAGTTTGTATAAACGCAGTGCTCACAATAGCTTGAGCTGCGTGAACTGACAGGCGGTACTGACAAACGGTTGACCCACATACCGGTCGCGAGGATGTGACCTCGCAAAGTTTATTGTCAATACCATCGATCTTGAATACGGAGCCAGTACCTACAGTGACGATCATTGAATGCAAATTCTAAGAAATTATGTTAGTTGCTAGTGAAAGATGTTCTCCTGGTCGCTTTTAGATAAATTCACAGGCTAAACAGGTTATTATTGCAATTGTGCAATCCCATTTGCTTGTTTCATTCGTTTGTGCTTTGTTTTACTTTGACTCAATGTACATCATCCGATGGAGTAAATAACTCGTTTTGCAAAAGAAATGATATTCCTCGTTAATTGTTTAAAACTCAAACTCCAAACGCAAATATTAACCAACTAAACCATAACACACATATACTAATACTAAATGGAGTACAAACCTGGTAAAAATACAGTAAGTTGATGGATGAAGGTATTTCGTAAATATGCTTTTTGTTCTGGGAAAAATTAAAATAGCCTTTGTACATGTTCTAAAAGCAGATGAAGAAAAACACGAAAAATAGAATCATTTCAGTATTTTTCTGCCGACTTCAAAAAGGAGACGGTACTCAATTCGACTGTATGTTTTTTCTGTGTGTTACCACATAACTTTTTACTGGATCAACCGATGTCGAGGTTTTTTGGAAAATCCGGAAGTCGAACTAGATACAATATACAATAATCTACTTGCTATATATTTGAATAATTATCATTACCTAAAAGCTCGAACCCGGCGCGATTCTGCCGCAAAAGAAATAATCGTGGAAACATTGTTTTAAATTTGGAAGAGTTATCATCATCATCATCAGCCTGCGGCATAGGAATGATAATACATTCATTGAAGTTCAATGATACGTAACTTTCAAATAAATTTGTCCGTACGATACGCGCGCCACCTACTGTAAGTTAAGTGTATATATATATATATATATATATATATATATATATATTAACCTTTGCGCAAGTTCAAGCAATAAGTTGACGAAATTTTACAGAAATGTGATGAAAGGTATGGCAGCGCATAAAATATGAACACATAAACATAATTTTTTATATATTACAGTTAAGTTATTTAAAAGTATTATAAAATTATTTAAAAGTAAAGTAAGTATATATTTCTTAATAACATAAAAATGTTGTATATTATTAACAATTGTGGTGAAACAACTTGTCATGGAAAAATAAGTGTTGTTCTCAAGTTTGAGCTTCTGTGAATAGGTTGTAGGGTGCGTGGAAAATGTAAATCTTCAAATGCCAACATCACTTGGCGTTTTGCATCGTTCTATTCATTGAGGTCTAATAATTTTCTGTTCACCAGATGTCGCTAGTTGACACTGAAGTAAAGTTTTTTGTTATACAATGCCATTTAATTGAGAAGTTAGTTTTTAATAAAAGTTTGTCAGTTTCTAGAGTATTATATTAATACAGAAAACATTTTTTTGCGCATATTTATCTTTTTTTAATTTTCTACTTTTATGAATATCTGTGGTTTGGTTTATTTATTTTTAATCTTATTAATACCTTAACGGGCATCTGGTAAACGGCCAATAGTAGTACCCGAAAATGTAAAAATAACAAACCACACAAAGTAACAATGGGGAGCAGCTTAATCATTGCGGTGGTTGTAGCTGTTCACCAATGACTGCTAAGTACCTACAGTGAGTATAGCGAGTATTGCGCGATGGGCTAAGTTTTCAAATTATGCAGTGCATCCGGCAATGGACTACGATAGGCTGTTAAAGAAAAAAGAATAAGTGGTAATACGGCAAAGGAAGGTAAGTGGTAAGGCGGCAAAGGAATACGTAACAAATAGGAAAACTCAATAAAACATCTTAAAACTGGTCTTATGGTTATAGATACGCAAGGCGAACGTACGCAGCACTTAACATCAAGTCCAAAGGTTCAAGCTAGCATTGATACTGTAACGGTCGACCCAGAAACAACCTCCCGATCTGTTCAATACAGCAAGCGACTCTCCAGTGGCTAACTGTCCGTGCCATGTATATTTCCTATTTACTTGCGCATATAGATAGAAAGGCCTTTATTGGAAACCAGGATTTAGTTAGAATTTTCTTTGATTAGATTTGTTGTGTTTGCCAAAACCAAGACTTTCACCAAAATCACACCTTCTCAGTGTCGACGACACAATGTACGTTTTACACAGAATACCAGCGTAAAATACCAGCTTAAACACTGCTGTGTTTCGTATGGTGACTGTAGAGAACCGGAGACCCTTTTTACTGGAAAAGAGGCATTCTATCTTAGTAGTACTCACGGGTGACCACGCATCTGCATTTTTATTCGCTAACGAGGATAAATGTAGATGTCTATGGGCCACAGCAAACACTTACCATCAGGTGGACTGTGTGCTCGTTTGTCACGCTATCCTATAAAAAAACCTTTTTTATATCTTTGTTGTATCCTTCTACAGAGCGAAGGCTTTTCTTTCCTGTAGTGCAGGTTTCTTCTGCAGTAAAACATCTATTTGCTAAAACATTTTTTTTATTTACTAGCTATGTAGCGGCGCGGCAGCTCTAGCGGTAAGCTAATCGCTCGCTGTAAAAACCGTACGCGAGCAACCCGGGTTTGATATGGTCTATGAAATTTTTTAGTGACTGATTAACAATGTAGGTAAGTGGTACTCGGACATCATGAGAAAACTTGCGGGGTCTGAGGAATTAAAAAAAAATTAAAGACTCATTAAAACTATATTTTATACTAATTACATATTTCTAAAACTGATCGAGTTAAAACAATCCGTTCCCAATTGGTTTGTTGTGTGTGTGGACTTGGAGAAAAAAAACTCTCGATTAGACAACAAACTCGGATTAAACGAGAGATTCTTATACCAGGAACTCATAAAGAAAAAGAACATAATATCGTATATTAGTCAAGCTAAAAAAAGTTTCAATGAAAAAAAAAACATAAAAATGAATCGTAGCAAACGAGATTGGGTTGCGTATTACCAGGCCGGCATAAAGATTGTGAAGCTTAGATTCTATTAACATCTTTAAAGACTATAGGGATGTATAATCGCGACTTCGTCGCGTTTAGACGCGTTATTGATCGAGTGACTTCTGAACGATTTGAACGATTGAGGTCGTATTCACATCATATAATAATATATGTATTTGTTTCGTCAATACAATGATCAAAATTCTATCTGTATGGACCAAAATCACTAAATTTGGAGTCCTGTGGCGGTATGGTTGAGATATGTATACTATATCTATGGAGAATGGAGGAGGAATTTTGGCTATATTTTATTCCAAATACTAGGAGTATTTTCTTTGAAATCGACTATGTTTATTTAAAATATATAAATTACGCCACAATAGCCTCTACCACAGTGAGTGACTTATATGAGTTTTTTGTAATATAATACGAACACGTATACTTAATACAATTAATCATTAATTAAGATTTTACTAATTTTTTTAAGAGGGCTGTGGTAGCTCAGGAGATAAACGGCCGCCTTAACGTTCATAGCACCCGAGCTAATGGAGTTTTATCCATGGCGGTATCAATGAAATTCATAATTGCAATATTTAATGTATATTACCTCGTGCGGTAAAGATAACCATCGGTAAGAGATCTGCGAATCTATAAAATTAAAACGTTTTTGATAATCATTTCGAGGACATGTGAAGTCCCCCAAGACGCATTACAACGTTGTTATTATTATATTATGGAATATTCAAAGGTTTACTGTTCAGTCAAATGACCACGGGAGCTATCACTGTACTCGTATTGACGACAACGCGGTGGGAAACGCTGAACGAACAACAACAGATAATATTTTGGTGGGACCATACATCGAAGTTCCTCGGTCGAAATTAATCTTTATACTTACTGTTAGTACGTGAGTAAGGAAGGAATTGGCATATCTGTAAAAAATAAAAAAATGAAATGAAATTAGGTATATAGCGTTACGGCTAACAAAGACCTCCTCAATAGATTGCCTCATAGTTGCATAGGGTTGGGAAACGCAGTTTTTTTATTCCGCTGCTATCAGCAAAATACTGCTGTCCATTTCCTGGTTCAACCTCCCTCTGTTACTTTACGACCCCCCAGGAATGAGGGGTAAATATGTTTTAAATGACAATTTTAAAAGTCCCAAGCTGAAGTCATTTTCTACCGACTTCAAAAAGGAGACGGTATTTAATTCAACTGTATGTTTTTTTAATGTGTGTTACCTCATAACTTTTTTCTAGATGAACCGATTTCGATGACTCTTTTACCATTTGAAAGCTGGTACTTCTCATGTGGTTCCATATAAATTTGGTCATGGTCTGACCAATAGTTTTTGAGTTATTCTTAATAATTTATATTAAAGTCGGTTGTACAACATTTTTAAGTTTAAATTATATTAGTCAGTATTGATGATAGAATAGCCTCTCGTTGATTCATAAATTCTCGCTTATTTTTGATCGCATGTATGGCCATGATCTACGGTAACTCTTAAGCTAAAACTTAAAGCGCTAATGGTGCTAGATACGGTGTTGCCAGTGAATCACTTTAAACAACCGCACACAGCGGACTAGACCATAAATTAAGGTGTACTATCAATAACGGTTGACCTAGATACGGAGGTTATTTAACGAGTTAGTAACAGTTACACTTCACATCCTGATATGGGGCCTCTCGGAACTCGGATGGCGAGATAACGGGGGTCTGGACACAGCTTTATGACACGGCTATAGATCTGTCAAGAACGGACTTTACGACAAATTGTTGATTAGATAGAAAAAGGCAAGGCAAACTGTCAAGACCACAAAAAAACTGATCTTTTTAACTATTAGTAAAAAAAATATTTTTTTAAATAACGACGATAAAATGAATAAATTAATCTATGGACAATGAAGGCTAATAATATTCCGCTCACCAGATGTCACTAGTTGATACTGAGGTAAAGTTTGTTGGTAAAGTTTGTTGTTTTTTGTGAAGTTGGTATTAAATAAAAATTTATCAGTTTCTAGAATATTATATTAATACAAAAAACAATGCAACATTGGTTTGCTCTTTAATTTTTTGCACATATTTAACTCTTTTTTAAAATGTTTCAACTTTTATGAATATCTGTGGTATGGTTTATTTATTTTTAATCTAATTAATATAAAATATAACTAATAGTACAAAAAGAAACATTAACCTTTACATTTTTCGAACAAATTAACTTCCTCCCTATGAAATCTGTCAAATAGTATTCCTTATAGTAATCCTAATTTTTAAGTGGTGCCACCCTGGTGGCAGAAAAAGTCGTGAATGCCCTTATTGGTATAATAAATTAGCTACATTTTGCAATTGTTAAGAAAATCTTGCGGTGAGTGTTATAAGGCAAAATAACCATTGTAATTGCCAGTCTTTGTCCGCCGTTTATTTCAGCAGCCCATCACTAGACCACTACTAGACCACTACTAGATTCCCCCACTCCCTTTTTTCAACAGAAAATTTGCCATAATCGTCACGTTTGTCACAACATTGACGACGTTCCCCGTTACTAGATTGTGTTATTTTCTATCTGGCATATAATATACGAGAAAGATAAGAAGCTATGTCACCATCTAAAGCCGACTATTACAACGCCCACAGGAAGAGATTGGGTGACGTGTTCTCTTCCTCCATCACAGGTGAATTGCGCGTCGATATCAGGCAATAAGAAGGTATAAAATAAATAAATGAGATCAGCGAATAAAGTGTGGGATGTGTTATTGTCAATACATATTCCAAACGTTTCGCAATGACTGGAAATATCAAAAATACATCAAAAGCAATTTTTGTACTTCCCGTAGAAAATTTTGGTCAGTGGGATCCACGTGAGTGACGTGAAGTTTCTAGCACTAATTCTTAAATATAATCATTCAGCATGGAACCGCATTAAGCGTTCTTGGCACTATAACGCAAGGCTTTACTCATTTAATCTATCTATATCTATACAATTAAATAAAATTGAAGTATATGTTTGTAGTGTCAAAATAACAGCTTTGAACTAAATGCATATGAAAGCATATACGGTGCTTGTAACAAAAACACATTTTTTTTTAATTTTTGTCTGTCTGTCTGTTTGTTCCGGATAATCTCAGAAATGACTGGACCGATTTTGACAGGACTTTCACAGGCTGCTTTTGTTTTAGAAAAGGAATTAGGGTTCCGTGCAAAAACAAACCCATAAAATCCAATCGTAAGAAATCTCATGCGGGCGAAGTCGCGGGGAAGAGGTAGTATGTAAATAAATACGTGAAAGGAAAACCTTGTACCTTTTTCTAAGCATATTGGGCGCACGGAGAAGTGTGAGATTTGGCATATTTAAAGTTTGTACTGAGAAGGAGTGCAGAAATCTAAAATGTATATATATTATGTCTAAGAAATACATTACATTAAATTAAATAAAACACATTGCTTAAGTTCACAGTGCCAACGTCAAATTCCTAGATACATAATTTTCCCTTGGACATATTATTCATACTGCCAGACACTGACACAACAATAAGTTAAATATATTTTATTACTCAAGGCCAATGTCAAGCAGTTAATAGTCTGTCGTCAAATAGTCTTACAGAGTATATTACATATATAATTGTTAGCAAATAATTTTAAAATGTTGTCAACAAATAATTACTGATAGATTAACTGAATAAGCTGTGAATTTTGCGTGATTTCAAATATGCATATTTCAATAGAATGTGAAGTGTATGTCAAGGCAAAAAAAACGTTTGTTTTATTAGATATCTATGTTTTAATTATTAATATGGTCGCCTAGTGGTCAACTCAAACAGTCGAATTTCGGCCACTAGGCGACCACCAGTTGTCATAATTATAATATTAGATTTTAGTTTTATATTATTGCAAATAATATTTATACATTGACATAATCAATAAAATCAATTAAACATCTTTATACATATTATTTATAACTTATAAGATACAATATATTATTTAAAATCTGTTTGCACCAATGAAATATATTACTTTTCTACTTGGCTTTTTTCACATTCAGTATAATTTTGAACCGTTGTAAACGTTCTATTATAGAGTTCGCTGGAAGCGTTTGCGGATCTTTCACTTACTAGGAGATAATTTTTTAGCGCTAAGCTAATTACCTCTCATACATGTTACAAGCATGTTACGTGTACATAATATTCCCCATTTAAGAAACATAAAGAGTTTATATGCGAGTGCTCGGGACAAAGCCATTTGGACTAGCCGTGTTGTGGCAGCGTAAGGAAATCACCAAATCATCACCCCATTTGGTTCTGTGGTTGGTAAGAGGAGATTATTGGATATACCAGGAGCTCATGGCTTTTGATAGATAGCAGTACAACCACCTCGTGTGCGCGTTAATCCGCCTGCCAAGCGACATGATTAAGGCAAACCTTTTCTACAATAGAAGCCTGTGGCCAGCAATTTACTTTTATGGCCTATCTCATACGTGGTAGAGTCATGCTGCAGCTATACTAGTAGTATAGTTGTAGTACGAATGGGTTTGTTCGACCGGGGAAGGACCACGCTCTCACAGAATACCAGCGTAAAATACCAGTTTAAAACTGCTGCGTTTCGTATGGTGAGTGTAGGGAACCGGAGATCCTTTTTATTGAAAAAGAGGCATTCCATTTTAGTCCTCACGGGTGACAACGCATCTGCATTTTGATTAGCAAACGAGAATAGATGTAGATGTCTATGGGCCACAGCAACCACTTACCATCAGGTGGACTGTGTGCTCGTTTGTCACCCTATCCTATTAAAAAAAAAGAAGAAGAAGGCATTAAGTAGTGAAACTTAAAAGTTTATAACCAATATACAACTCAGCAACAGTTTTTTTTCACATCTATATTTTGTTTGCAATTGTGTTAATGGTGCCCGTATGGTACCGGCGTAAAAGAATTCAACATGCTATTTCGTGCTATGTGTGTAGTAGGAGCCGGCTATGAGATAAGCCAAAAAATGTTATTGCTTAGCAGTAAAACCATCTCATTACCCCTGATGTAAGATACCCAAGCTAGCTATGGGCAGCAGTGTCAAAGGTGAGAGATGTTTGGTGATGAGTTGATGCTGATGATGATGATCACGAACGTCAAGTAATGTTTGTACAGTTTATGTGTTACTGTGTGCATGCTGGATGCCTTGTCCATTAAAATAATACATTATTTATTATTCAACTCTTCCCGTCAAACGTTTAACCTATTGACCGAAATATGTTCCGTCATCGTTAGCTCATTATAAATTCATTGATTAAGGCCTTCGGTTAAAATAACGGAACGTAATTTGCCGCCATATCCTGTACGTATAAAGAAAAACCGACTTCTAATTATTAAAAAAGAAGTTATTTATTTGTTAGGGGTGAATTATGTTATTGTTAACTGTTTTTTAAAAGTGAACCTGAAGTTTTTTGTCATTATTTTCGGTTGTTATCTGAAAGATAACCCCCATTTCCTGTTTAGTTTCTGTAATGATAAATGGAACTGATGATAATTAATCTCTAAAACCTACACTACACTGTTATTTTTTTTCTTCTTTTTTTTTCATTTATATGGGGAAATGCCTACGCATACCCCCCTCGCGGGGGCAATAACGAGTTATGTCGGACTCGCACCGACTAAAACCCTATGGTGTTCCACCTTCGTCGCATATTGGCAGGACCACGGGAACGCTTTCGTACACATCCGCAGCCTCACCGGCGCCGGCCGCCCCATGGTTCTTCGGGAGAGGTATATTCTTCCTACATCTCCTTCTCAGGTTTTTTTTATCTACATGCTGACTTGATAAATTACTATGACGCAATTTATGGGGAAGGTCTATGTTCAGCAGTATCTTTAAAGTATAAATTCTTAGAACAATGCTTCGAAATTATCCCTCCTAAGAAATACCTACTCGATGAACTTTCCGTGAAATCATTGGTACTTAATCGACGCGTAATGTTACATAGCGATCTAAATAAAGCCGATACCTTGTACACAGTTATGCACCATAAATGTCCCACAACAACTCTCAGGGTGTAGGAGGTTCGATGCCCGGTAACGGTACCACTAAACTGGGTTACAAGGCTTCGCTAATATCATCGCAACGCACTTACCGTTAGCGATCATGTGGCGAGATCTCACGATGTTTATATATACAAAAGATGTATCAGTATCCGTCTGTTAAATAGTTACAAGATTAAATTCCTCCGTTCGTCCGGTTTATTCCTTCAATGTCAGGGAATAATGATTTAAGAACAATAACATATAATATAAAATGGTAAAAAAAAAACATGTTTAAGTACCTATTATATTTTTTTGGAATGAAGTTCCTTATCACAGGCGGGAAAAAGTGTAAGATTTTTCCTTCACGACCTCTTCTCTATAGTGGGAACGAGAAGAATATTATTCTATCTCCCTCGCACTTTTTCTTATCTTGCCAAGAAAGAAATATTATTTTAAATGACGCTTCATTTTAATAGACGCTAGTAATTCATTTATTTGTATTTGTTAATCAATAATATAATACGTTTATCAATAATAATATTACTAAAGGACCTTCGTTCCGATCGAGTTTTCCCCGACACTCACACATGCTTTTTTAAATTACGTGTTAATTTTCAGGAGTCACTGTCTATCGACGTTGTCATTTTATGTAAAATTCTTTTGTTACGATATATAAATGTGAATTAGCCGGTGTCTTAAAATGTATTTAAAATTAAATGTAATAGACGATTCCCCAGGCGTTTGCTAGTATCTTGCGCCAACCATGGCAACATGAACCCAACATCTTTTACTGTATTGGGCGATGAGTAATATATGAAAGGTCAGCGTTAGGTGGTGTGCTTGAATGTGTAATCCAAGAAGGTTGTATTGAGGTTGCGTAACTGTCCATGTGACACGTGCTCGGGCCGCGGCAATGCATGGTAATTTTGCATTAGATCTTATTCGACGTTACTTACATGCTATCCGACGTTTGAAGGCTGTATAGATTTTTGATAAAAGAACCATTTCATATATAAATAATTGATAAATCAAAGATTAATTTTAGTGACCGGTTCAAATCAAACATTATCATACAATTCCATCCTTTTCATGATCATCATTAAAGTTATCTAACAGACCTACATATTAATTTAAATTCCTGAAATAATTTTGTTATAATATTTTTGTATTTATAAGATTAAAGATTAGGAAATATATTTCAAAAACTTGTGAAGTCCGCAAACACGATTTAGAATAGGCAGTAATGATGATGATGATGAACAAAACGTAACCGTTGATACAGTATTTATTTACTTTTTCTTCACTTTAAAAAAAACACTAGGATTTTCTTCTGTATCGTGGAGGCAGTTTACAAACATATATTGCACGAGGACAAACATCTAAACCCGGAACAGTCGAGAGTCGAGAACTTAGCTAAACAATTAAAAGAGACTGGCGAGGAAATAAGTAATACAGCAATTATGACAAAAATATTAAGTACACTACCTTCAAAGTATCGTTCTCTGCGTCAGGCATGGCTGTCATTAGATCCACATTCTCAAACAATTCAGAACTTAACAGCAAGATTATTAGATGAGGAGGCGAGTTTGACAAATGAGGAGGAATCTGAGAGTGCTTTAGTAGCCATGAAACATTCTAAACCACAAAGAAAATTTCAGAATCACAATATGCAAAAAATTTCAACGTCTGGTCAAAATAATCAGCATCGATTTATATGTTATAACTGTAACAAGAGAGGGCATTTTGCAAGAGATTGTCGAGCCCCAAAGAAGTCTGAGAGGAAACCTCAAGAGCAAAAGATGCTTGCATTCAGTGCCGAGCAATGTTTACAGTCTGAAGCAGATATAGATACATGGATTCTTGACAGTGGTGCATCTGCACACATGTCATACAGGCGCGATTATTTCAGTGAGTTAATGGATTATGGCAAGAATAGTGGTGGTACAACTGTGAGATTGGGAAATAAGAAGGAACTAGTGGTGCAAGGTTGTGGAAATATATTAATTAATAGATGTGTGAATGGAAAGTGGGAGAAAAGTATTCTAGAAGATGTACTTTATGTACCAGAGCTACGCAGAAATTTGTTCTCAGAAGGCATGGCAACAAGAAAAGGCTATGTTATAATTAAGAAGTACAATGAGGCCTTAATATTAAAAGATAATACTGTTGTTATGACTGCGACATTGAAGCAGAATAATCTATATGAAGTAAATATTAAAACCACAGTGCAAATAGATTGTAATGTAGCACAGTCAAGTTTGAAAATCTGGCATGAACGTTTGGGACATTTAAACTTGAAGGAAGTGAAAAACATGAGCAAGAATGGTGCAATTCCAGTAAAGTTAACGGATGACATCAACTTTGTGTGTGAGGGTTGTCAATATGGCAAACGGAGCCGCTTGCCATTTCATAAATCTTGTAGAGGAGAATGTGAACCTGGTGATTTAACCTACAGTGATGTGTGTGGACCTGTAGAACATACATCTGTATCTGGAGCAAGATATTTTGTTTTATTTAAAGATGGTGCCACCAGCTATAGACATGTGTTTATTATCAAGCACAAAAGTGATGTCCTGGATTGCTTTAAGAAATACAATGCAATAGTGAAAAATAAGTTTGGTCATGGCACTCGTATATTGCATACAGACAATGGACGTGAGTACGTTAACAATGAACTTAAATCTTATTTGAATAGTGAAGGAATAGTTCATGAACGCACAGCACCCTACACGCCTGAACAAAACGGTAGAGTGGAGAGAGAAATGCGGACAATAATGGAGAGTGCAAGATCTATGTTGTACTCTCGTGATATCTCATTGGATCTCTGGGCTGAAGCAGTAAACTGTGCTGTTTATTTATTAAATCGAAGTTCTTCTACCCAGACAAAGGATGTATCCCCATATGAGCTGTGGAATGGACAGAAGCCAGCCCTTCAACATATAAGAGTATTTGGTTCAGAAGGATATGTCCATATACCTGATGAAAGAAGAAGAAAACTAGATAAAAAGAGTGTAAGATTAATATTAGTAGGATATGAAAATGAAAATTATAGAATGTTTGATATTGAAAGTGGGAAGATAACAATAAGTAGAAATGTACACTTCAATGAGAACAACATACCAGTACTGAGGAAACACACAACTTCAATTTCTATCACCGATGAACAAGAGCAAAGAGAAGGCATACAAGATATACCAGTGTCTCCAGGAGACAACCAAAATATTTCTGAATCTAGTTTTGAAAGTGTAGAAACACAAGAAGATTCCAATGATGTGACGTACCAGCCTCCACAAATAATTTCTGAAGATGATGAAAGAAATATTACACTGAGACCTAGAAGGAAAAGAAATGAAGAAGCAAATTTTATTGAGTTAGATGTACCTACGACATATGAAGAAGCTATAAACTGTAAAAATAGTAATAAATGGAAGGAAGCTATATGTGAAGAATTAGAGTCATTAAAAGAAAATAAAACCTGGAAGTTAGTAAACAGAAATAATGAGAAAACAGTGACCTCAAAATGGGTATTTTGTGTAAAAAGAAATTCAGATGGTGATATAGAAAGATACAAAGCTCGTCTTTGTGCACGTGGGTTTACACAAACTAAGAACGTCGATTACAAGGAAACATTTTCACCAACAACAAGATTCGATTCCATTAGAATAATATTATCTCTTGCAGCTCGAGAGAATTATGAACTACAACAATTTGATGTCAAAACAGCATTTTTGTACGGTGAGTTATCAGAGGATGTCTATATGGAGGTGCCTGAAGGTGTCCATGCTGAGCCAAGGAAAATCTGTAAGTTAATAAAATCAATATATGGGCTAAAACAGTCATCACGCTGTTGGAATAGAAAATTCTCTTCTTTCCTAACTACTTATGGTTTTGAAATGTGTCCCTCTGACAACTGTATATTTGTGGGTCATTTTAATAATTATAAAGTTATCTTGATCTTGTATGTGGATGATGCTTTATTATTGTCAAAAAGTAAAAGTATATTGTTGCATATTATAAATGATTTAAAACAAAGTTTTAAGATAAAAGAATTTAATTTAAATATGTTTGTTGGCATGGAAATAACTAAAAATGATGGAATAATTACTTTAAGTCAAAAACAGTACATAAAACAAATTATAAATAGATTCAACATGTCAGATGCCAATCCTTGTAGTACCCCTGCTGACAATAATGTAATTTTAAAGAAAAACGATAGTGAGAGTAACATTAATTTTCCATATAGGGAAGCAGTAGGAGCCCTGATGTTTTTGTCAACCGTATCTAGGCCTGACATTTCTTATTCTTTGAATGTAGTTAGTAGATATTTAAATAATCCCAGTAAAGACCATGTAAATGCTGTTAAACGAATTATTCGGTACTTGTTAAAGACAAAAGATGTTTGTATTACTTATAATTGTAACAAAGAACTAGTAGGTTTTTCTGATTCTGATTTTGCCTCAGATATTGATTCTAGAAAATCTAATACAGGATATATTTTTATGATGAATGGTGGACCTGTTTCTTGGGCTAGCAGGAAGCAAAATACTGTGGCATTATCAACTACAGAATCAGAGTATATGGCTGCAAGTGAGGCTGCCAAAGAAATTTTATGGCTTCGCCAGTTATTAATTGATATTGATGAACCACAATTGGTGATAACCCTATGTATAGATAATCAGAGTGCTATTAAACTCATTCATAATCCTATTTACCACAAAAGAACAAAGCACATAGACATAAGATATAATTTCATCAGAGAAAAGGTAGAACAAAATGTAATAAATGTTCAATATGTGAAAAGTTCAAATCAACTTGCAGATTTTTTAACAAAAGCTTTACCTTCTGGTAAATTTATTCTTAACAGAGATCAAGTACTGAATATAAACTGAGGTTTTTAGGTATAATATTAAATACTTAGTAGGTTTAAAGGTTAGTTTTGTTGGTAGACAGTAAGTAAGCTGGTTTGAAGCTTAATTTAAGTATAGTATTGTAATCATTCTAAAATTTAAGTGGGAGTGTTAAGTGATAAATTTTTTAATGCATACTGTATACAACATAAGTCATGTTACCTTTGCCTGCCCTATAAAAAAAAAAGGAATCCTTGCTGCTTGGTGTGTTTTTTTGTATCTATGCCTCCCGGAAAATGTTTTTGTCATGTCATAGTTTTTTATTACAGTTCTCAACTTCTCATCTCTGTGCTTTATGTTAATACATAATAGAAATAAAAAGTTTATTTAGAAATCTTACTTAATATTATTATTTTTGGTCCCATAATAATAGTTAGGATCAAGGATTACGATTGTTATTTTGGGAGTGTATTGTAGAATCCGTAAGGTTTGGCCTGCTCCTAAGTAAGCCCTAGACGATCAGGAGGTGATTTCAATCCAGCAACGATAATGCACATCGATATATATATATATATATATATATATATATTTATAGTACAGAACCAGAGTACGAAACCTATCCAATTGCAGTGAGGTGTAAGACAGGGTGACGTCATATCCCCGAAACTCTTCACCGCTGCATTGGAAGACGTTTTCAAGCTTCTGGACTGGAAAGGATACGGTATCAACATCAATGGCGAGTACATCACTCACCTTCGATTTGCCGACGATATAGTCTTTATGGCAGAATCGCTGGAGGACCTAAGCACTATGCTCAATGACCTCGATAGTGTTTCCCAACGGATAGGTCTTAAGATGAACATGGACAAAACAAAGATCATGTTTAATGTCCATGTCACACCTATGCCGGTAGTTGTTGGGAACACTAAGCTCGAAGTTGTTGACGAGTATGTTTACCTGGGACAAATAGTCCGACTAGGTAAGTCCAACTTCGACCGAGAGGTCAATCGGCTGGGCAGCGTTCGGGAAGCTACGACACATCTTCTCGTCAGACATACCTCAAAACCTGAAAACGAAATTGTACAACCAGTGCGTGTTGCCAGTAATGACTTATGGAACTGAGACGTGGTCCTTCACTGCTGGCCGTATGAGGAAGCTCAAGGTCGCTCAGCGAGCTATGGAGAGGGCTATGCTCGGAGTTTCTCTGCGTGATAAACTTAGGAATGAGGATATCCGCAGTAGAACCAGAGTAACCGACATAGCCCAACGGATTAGTAAGCTGAAGTGGCAGTGGGCCGGCCATATAGCTCGAAGAACCGACAACCGATGGGGAAGAAAGGTTCTTGAGTGGCAGCCTCGTACCGGTAGGCGAAGTGTAGGGCGCCCCCCCACGAGATGGAGTGACGACCTGGTAAGACATGCAGGAAGTCGATGGATGCAGGTGGCTCAGGACCGTGCTTTGTGGCATTCTTTGGGGGAGGCCTATGTTCAGCAGTGGACTTGTGAAGGGCTGTAATGATGATGATGATGATGATATATATATGTGTGTGTGTGTGTGTGTGTGTGTGTGTGTACATATGTACTACGTACTAGATTTCGCATTCCGAACATACTGGACCGTGTGTTATTTAGTGTGGTTTCAATCTACTAGTTAGTCTGTTGTTTCAATATTCATGTACTGTGGAGCGTCGCTAATAATACAAGATTTCAAATTAAAGTTTAAATTAAAAACTGACCGCGCAGACGCAACGCGCTTAAATCAACTGCGTATGCGCGACTCTACTATCTACCGCGCATGCGCGAAGACATAGAGTAGTGCACACTTTTTATTTAGAATGGCTTCTCTAGTACGTAGTACATATAACTCAATGATATTGGAAGACTGAAATATTTAAAATAATTCGAGCCCAACAAGCATTGGAACAGCAGGATGGAACCCTTTCAGAAATTACAAACAGTTGTCCTGTGTCTAGTAGGACATATGTAGGCTGTTTTGTTCCTCAATTTCATTATTTTAAGACTGAAGACAATATTTGATTGTTTTTTGTTCCTTATAACAACTTTTACCGTGAGCTTGTGATATTCCTTGTTCCATTTAATAAAAAGTAAAATTTGATTTCAAAGAAGTCTGAATTCAGAGCTTAAATTCTTCTAATACGCTATACCTTAACAAATTTATAATACAAATAAAACAATAGTTTCCTTTGGTGGTATAAATACGTTTAAGAAAAGCTTCGTACCGGTAGGCAAAGTGTAGAGCGTCTCCCACTCGACGGAGTGACGACCTGGTAAGACATGCAGGTCGATAGATGCAGGTGGCTCAGGACCATGCTTTGTGGCATTCTTTGGGGGAAGTCTATGTTCAGCAGTCGACTACAGCCATTATATAATTATTCTTTTTTTTAACAGCAAGTAATGTGGGGATGTAGCTCAGTGGTAGAGCGTTCGCTTTGCATGTGAAAGGCCCCGGGTTCGATCCCCGGCATCTCCAACTTTTTTCTAGACCTATGTTTTTGGGCCTAATAAATTATTTATATATTATGTTTTTATAATTATATATATATATATACTATGATTTTGCATTTTATAATACACCATTTTAGTACAACAAAAGATAGAGAATTGTTCGAACATTCAATGAACCATGTAAAAACAAAGAAGAAAAATATAGAATATATTGTTTGTAATGTCAAAATACCAGCTTTTTACTAAATGCATATGAAAGTATATACAGTACTTATAACAAAAACACAATTTTTAAAATTTTTGTCCGTCTATCGGTCTGTCTGTCGGTCTGTTTGTTCTGCCTAATCTCCGAAACGGCTGGACCGATTTCGACGGGATTTTCAGTGGCAGATAGCTGATGTTATAAGGAGTAACTTAGGCTACTTATATTTCAGAAAACTAATTAGGGTTCCGCGCAACATTAACTAAACCCCTAAATTACACGCGGGCGAAGTCTTAAAAGAATATGTGAAAGCTTTAGCGCTTTGAGATACTATCGTCAACGACTGCCTGCTGGCTCAAGCTGTCGACAAAATCTCCCAGAAACATCGTAATGTGACGCATTTTGAAGAAATTATAAAACAATTTATTACAATGGATGATTTCAGATTACTTTACACAGGCAAAAGTATAACCGTACGAGCCCACTACCAAAGAAAACTAGCGTCTATCAAAATGAAGCGACATTTAAAGTAACATTTACTTCATGGCAAGATAAGAAAAAGTGCGAGGGGGATGGATATTATTCCATCTCGCTCAAGGGGGCCGTGACGGAATTTCTTACACTTTTTCTCGCCTAGCCCTCATCTGCCAAATTAGTACCGTGATAAGGAACTTCGTTCCAAAATCACTATCGTGATCATGGTCATCGTCCCAATAACGACAAAATAAACAACTTACTGTCAAATGGCATCCCTAATTCTTAATCATAATTATGAGACAAGTTAAATCGCCCCACATCACTGGCTGCCACTAATATTTCAAAGAATTAATTGATATCGTAATAACGACGTATATCCGTTAGTAGTCCACGTCAACGAACACTTATCAGGACGTAGATCCGTTTCGTTTTGATCCGGCGCGCTAATATCAAATACCTTATCAGCTGGTTTTATTTACGAGTTTATTGATAACTGTTCTAGTTATTTATGAATTAATTAATAGAACATTAAGTGATAAGAAATGTATTCAACGTACTGTTTTAGCAATAATTTTGGTTTCTATATTATACACTAAAATGATTATATTAAAAACGCAATATTAAAAAAAAATTAGGAAAATTATAATAAAATCCTATTTGAATAAAACTAGTTTTTACGGACTTTATCGCGTATTTTAACTTATTTTATATTCCCTACGTTTAGAGCACTTTATAGCACCCATGTTCACGGGGGGACTGAGGTGTTTGACGTCCCAATAACATAGTTAATCACGGGTACCTCCAAATTAAAATTAATAGTTTTCGTTTCGATCTACGCAATATGTATACTTGGTTGTATACTTGGGTTGGGATTTAATTTTATTAATCATAGAATCCCAAGCAAATGGTAACCCCCGTCAGTACATTAGGTTTGATAGACCACAAACCCTCAATAAAGAACACCGATTCCTTCCAAGGATGATTCGCGAGGCTATTGAAATCAAAAAACATCCTAATTTCAACAGAGAAGATGGCTGGGTGCTACCATCTACTTGGGTTCCTATAATTAATTAAATTAAATCCCAATTAGTAGTAGCAATTACAAAATTAGAAACATGAGGTTACATTATTTGTCTTACAGGCCTTCTCTTACCCCTGAGAGGGTTTTATGGCAAGAAAGATTACGCCGCGCGTACTGGCGGACTTCACATGTCCTAGATTATTTATTAAATACCTCCGTCATGCAGGTATCTATTATTAGGTGGACTGTGGATTTTTTTTATAGGATAAGGGTGACAAACGAGCACACAGTCCACCTGATGGTAAGTGGTTGCTGTGGCCCATAGACATCTACATCTATCTTCGATTAAGAATCAAAATGCAGATGCGTTGTCATCCGTGAGGACTAAGATGGAATGCCTCGTTTCCAGTAAAAAGGGTCTCCGGTTCCCTACACTCACCATACGAAACACAGCAGGGTTAAGCTGCTATTTTACGCTGGTATTCTGTGAGAGCGTGGTCCTTCCCCGGTCGGGCCGACCCATTCGTGCTACAACCATAATATAGCTGCAGCATGGCTCTACCACGTAAATAAATATACGTTTTAATAGTTTAATGTGCTTGATATAAATTACCGATTTCTTCCATTTTTAGTTTATTTTTGTTGCATTACCTCTCATATGTTTATCTCTGCTTAACCTAAATGTTGACTGGGAGAGAATGCCTAAAGGCATTAAGTCCGCCAAATGTAGATTACGCGCATAAAAGTTTATTTAAAAAAAAATCCCATAACCTAACAACTTACAAATTTAGTGAACGTAGATTGTGGTTATTAAAGAATACTTAATTTAAATGTTAAAATAATGTATTATTTACAAAACTCATTAGCTTCAACATGTAATAACAATATTAATTATGTTATAATTACCACCGCAGAACAAAAATTATCATACTTGTCTTTCCGCTTATAAATAATGTTTAAGTGAATTAAATTACGAATGATAACGTTTAAACAATATGTTTATGATAGCTTAATCGTGTATCTAAATTTTATAAGGACTAAGTTAACGTTCGCATAAAACTTTAAGTTGTATAGGATAATACTAGCTACGTAGAATAAGCGGATGCAAATTATCTTAAAAAATTATATATTAAATTTCGGTGTGCGTGAGTTCGTTCCTTCTCCTCCTAAAATGGCTCGACCGATTTCGATGAATTGGGTACTTAAGGAGTAACCTGGGTGGTTCTAAGCTGTAGATGGACCAAGACCATAGAGGTTGTAGGTGTTGCTGTCGGGATCCTGAAATCACACGAATGAAATTGGGGCCGATTGTAATTCTTTATAAAGACCAATCACAGGCAGTCTCGATACAATACGACGTAAAAGTAAAAATTTATGTATTGAAAGTATTTATATATTTTGGGAGTGGTCTCGGCGTGATTTGATTTGGGTATGTCGAGCTTGTTCAAAGATCACTGCTTGCGGCGGCGTCGTCTGACGATTCGTACACTTCCCTAAAGCCTATTAAAATATAGCTGAGTCGACCGAGAGTCAGACTTGTAAACTGGTGCTGCTTGTAGAAGCTGGTCTGCTAGAGCTTGCTCTTCTCTGATGACTTAAAAATATGGTTAGTAAAAACTGACGATATTTTTTAAGATTATAGAATAAATAGCATGCTGCTGCTACCAAAGCTGCTGCTGGTCTTTAAGTTTTTTTTATAGGATAGGATGACAAACGACCACACAGTCCACCTGATGGTAAGTAGTTGCTGTGGCCCATAGACTTCGACATCTATCCTCGTTTACGAATCAAAATGCAGATGCGTTGTCACCCGTGAGGACTAAGATGGAATCCCTCTTTTCCAGTAAAAAGGATCTCCGGTTCTCTACACTCACCGTACGAAACACAGCAGTGATAAGCTGTTATTTTACGCTGGTATTCTGTAAGAGCGTGGTCCTTTCTCGGTCGAGCCGACCCATTCGTGTTACAAATATATTAATATAGCTGCAGCACGGCTCTACTACGTAGAAAGTTTTATAAAATATCATCAGCTGTGGATTTGTAATGGGCTGGAATAAGATATTTGTCTTTATTGCTTACACTTATATCAAATTTGCAACACTTCATGTGTTGTCTGGTAAAGAATGCACAATGGCATTATGTCTGTCACATAGCTTAGTTTTAAAAAAAAAGTTTTAAACTGGCGTCTACATTGTCCTAGTAAAAAAGTACTTGAAGCGTTGGGTTTTAAAATAACTAAAATTAAACACAGTTTATTTCATGAAAATTATTTTTATTTGATTCGCTATTGATGCGTGGTGATAAAACAAATGTGTCAGGTCAGTGTCTGGTCCATTCCCTATAAATAATTTAATGTCTTTGTCCTGTCTATCATTTTCTGTAATGCCGGTAGCGATCTAACTTATTACTGGCGCACTATGAAATTTATGGACGTGTATGATCGAAATCTCTTGCTACAACTGACCAATCAAGAAACGGCATTATTTCACATGAACAGTACGTGAGCTTGATAATATAATTTCTTAGCTAGTTCGCTGTCAACTTCGCTTGGCCATATCAATATTTCTATAACATCTCTAACGAGTTAAATAATTAGGCGTAAAATTCTATTCTTTCGATTAGAACTAGTTATTGGTTAATTACTTTCTAAAGTATTATATCATTGATTGTGATTTTAAAATCTTTTAACTTTTAAATATAGAACACAATATAGAATGTCACAAAGCACGGTCCTGAGCTACCTTCTTGCATCTGTTTAAACTACATATTATTATGTTTTTTGGAACGAAGTTCCTGATCGGGCAGTACGAATTTGGCGGATGGGAGCTAGACGACAAAAAGTGTAAGATTTTTCCGTCACGACCCCTTCTTACGTAGTGTGCGGCCTTGGCGGCTATAAGTGCGGTTTCTTATCTTGCTATGAAATATTTTTTTTAAATGACGCTTCATTTTAATAGACGCTAGTAATTAATTTATTTGTATTTGTCAATATAATACGTTTATCAATAATAATATGCTACGAAAGGAGCTTTGTTCCAACCGAGTGTTCCACGACATTCACGTATTTTTTTAATTATTTGTTTATTTTTTTGATTTGTTTTTTATTTATTTATAATATCTACATTATTTAATTTTAAAATAACAACAATTACTAGTATTAAACGATATAAAAATTAAATAGAAATAGATTTATCTATAATGTATCATGTCTAAGAATTGAATGTAACATATTTTTAAACAATGTAGGCGAAATAGAGTAGGAATAGTCAATCGCTTTTTATAGTGGCGGAAAGTTGTATTTAAACGAACTATAAACTTCGCCGAAATAAAATCGGACTTTTCTTCACGTCGCGCCTAAATAAGTTTTTCTTCAGAACGTATTAATTTTAAAACATATAACATTAGCTTAGTATACCAGGAATTTTTTTTTCAAGTGCCCGTAGAGTCTACTGCTGGCTACTGGACCCCTCCCGTTGCAAGAAGAATTTGCCTTACCGCCGCGCTAGAAAGGCGGATTTGACGATCGCAGTATCAAAAATCTCGCTTTGACGCTGCTCCCGTTGCCGTTCTGAGTATTCTGGCCTCAAAAATATGGTATACAATCAACTAACGGAGGCCCATTTTTCTGTCCTCATCCATAATACCGCTTCTTAACTACACCTACACCCACGGGAAAACGGGGCAGTGAATTTTCTTCAGATACCAACTCACGGTACCAGGGAATCATAAATGTATAAAGGTACATACGATCGCCACTGTGCCGTAGTCGCTTGGTAGTCGCACTTAGTGGTACCTTTAAACTGTGAATCGTTTAACTTGATAACGTGGGCCATGTGTATGTACAACTATTATTTGATATTCTTGCACCGTGACACAATAATGTCGTTTTTTTGATCACCTAGGACAATACTTTATTATATCCACTGTATTTTAATCGTGTTAGAGCTATTTTGTCCTCTGGTGTGGAAATTAGTATCACGGAATCGCATCGGTCACTACACATGTCACTCGGGACCTGATATAGCATAACAACAACGCTTCTTGCGTTCACTTTTTCTTTTAAAAGGTCTCCTCTTGGATTTGCGATTTTCCCAATATAAGATTTGCCGAAGTTCAAGTTTCTCCCACCTACGATGCTTTTCGCCTTTCCCGTTTTGAGTTTTTTACATTTGGCATTTATTTTATAGTCTCTTCCTCGCATGACTTCTTCGCAAAAATACCTACCACCGTCGATTTTACCTTTAAAAATGAGCTTACTCCTTTATAAAAGGCCGACAATGCACCTGCAATTCCCGCAGGTGAGCCGCATGCTCGTTTTTGTGTTGTTCATAAAAATGCGATATCAAAATCAGAATGACGTAGAAGGTAACAGTGAGAAATGCCAATAAGACATACGGTCTTCCTCGATTACGCCAGACATAAAATACCTTGACTGATAAGGGGAAGAAAAAAGAAGTGTCGAAGTTTTGAAATCGTCAATCCATCCGCTGAACGTGGCGGTTAAGACGTCCTTTTAGCGTGTACCTAGCTTACCTAGCTACCATATATAGCTGTGAACTTTTAAGGCCTGATGATGAAGATTCCTCAAATCCTCGTAGTACAACTCCCACGATACCCACGGAAGAAGATGGTCTGATGTATTCCCTGAAACTATCACCACACGGATAGTAATCTTTTAGCAGTCGCTTTCTAAAGTTTGTTCACCTTCTGACAGATATGTGAATTTTGTATAACTTACACATATTAACCTCAAAATGTAAACTAGAACTGATATTTTTAAATCAGTAATATAGACGACTCCAACACGCTTTCTACTACCACGCCCGGCACTATCTCAAAATCGCCTCTCACCACAAAACGCGCGACCTTTCTCCCGCCACCGACGCACCGAGTCATTTTTTTCCACGAGCCTAAACGCCAAAAATTCGCGGTCATTGTGCCAGTTACACGAGTTCAATGGCGATACCGTTTACCGACCTACCTTCACATGATGTTGGCATTTATTTTGGGCGGACAGTTAGAAATTATGCGGCATTAAATGCCGGACGAAATGAGATCGACGTGATAAGGC